>OX578147.1:118337016-119537016 GCA_951213105.1 Amaurobius ferox
AATTCTCATTCTTTGTTACCAAGACGTTTCCCACTATGATTCAACATGGCAGTAATGGCTCAGTGTTACGGGAGTTCTACCTGCTACGCAGGCATAATACACCAGTTGAGGATCTGCTCACTGACTACTATGAGTCCAGTCCCACGACCCACTTTCAAAAAATTTGAAATTTATTGATAATGCAGGTACATAAGACATTTAGTCTACTTATGCAATGCATGTGTACCTGTGTAACAGGCCTTAAATAAGAATAGAAAATTGCATGTTAATCAATATTTTTTCTTTCAAATATAGATACTTACAAAGTATTTCTTATGTAAATATGTAACTTTCAGGCACATACGAGAGTCATACTGAAATTTTTGAAACAGGTGCAGATGATATGTGCTAAAAAAAAAGTATTGGTCGGATATTTAAATTTGAACTCTTTTATGTCTGCAGACGATAATTTGCGGCGGCAATTTTAATTTAGCTATCGTAGAATAAATTTTGAAAGAAAAGAAAATGGAGTTGACACAAGAGAATTATCGAGCTATGATATTTTAAGATTTTAAAGTGGGGGCTAAATCAAGAAGAATGTTTTCAACGTCTACAATTAGCATATGGAAATGATGCTCTATTTCGTGCTACTGCATTTAGATGATTTATAGAGTTCAGAAGAGGTCGAAATTCTCTCCTAGATGAAGAATACACAGGAAGACCTTTGTCAGCTGTAGTCCCAGAAAATGTGTCGGCTATTCAAAAAATGTTAATCGATGATAATTGCTGTACCTACCAAATGATACAGAACAAAGGAACTTAACATTGGATCCGAAGCTATACATAAAATTATTGATGAAGAACTGCATATGAAAACATTAGTTTGTCATTGGGTTCCACATAATTTAACAGAACACCAAAAAGCGGAGAATGTCAGAATCAGTAAAGAAACCCTAAAATTACTTAATGATGGTGGATATCGCATTATTTCTAAAATTATAACTGGTGATGAAACGTACATACCATTTTTTGACGTCCCAACACATCAAGAAAGTAAAGTATGGGTCTCTGAAGATGACCCCAAACCAACAATGGTGAAAAGACAATGAGTAATGAAAAAGTAATAAAAAAAGTAATGTGTATGCCGTGTTCTTCAGAAGTACAAGTTTGATCAAAGTCATAAAGCTAAAGGGACAGAAGACAGTTACAGCTAACTGGTACACCACTAAGTGTCTTCCAGAAATTCTTCAGGAAGTGAATGTTAGGGGACTCATGCTTCACCATGACAATGCATCTTCTCATTCAGCAAGAATGACAGTCAAACAATAAAACACCAAAGTGATAGAACATCCACCCTATTCTCCTGATCTTGCTATGTGTGACTTTTGGCTATTTTTTAATCTAAAAAAAAAATTATGTGGGTGTCGTTTTCATTCTGAAGGTGAGACTGATGAGGCTATAACAGCATATTTTTCATAGATTCCAAGAAATGGATGACTTGAAGCATTTAATCTTTGGAAAAATCACCTACAAAAGTGCATTGATGTTAGAAGGAAGTACTTTGAACACTCCTAAGAGTTGCTAAGTGTAACTTGTACCACTTAGCTGCATCTCAAAAATTTTAGTGTGACCCTCATATTTACAATAATAAGACATTAAAACTCTAATGATATAGATACGGATAACAAAGTCTCAACAATAGCTTCAGAATTATAGCCATGGAGTTAGAGAGTCCATTTATCTCTATGATTATAGATCTTATTATTAAATTTATTTTTGATAGCATTATTTAAATATTATTTCTTTTAAATAAAATGGCAACAGTGTTTTCAATAATTAAATATTAGATTTTGAAGGTAAATGAAAAAAAATAAGATTTTCATATAAAAATAGTGTAAAAAATTAACATGCATAAAAACTTTCTATATAAAATAGAAATTTTTATTCGATTGTAACAAAAATAGGATTGTAAAGTATTCTAAATCATCATGCATAATTGCAAATCATTTGATAATATAGGTATGGCACTAGACATAACAGAAAATCTTGACAGTGGCTGCACCTAGTTTTTTTTTTTTTTAATATAGAAAGATTACTCATAGAAAAAACATTGTTAAAACCCTGCTAATTAAACCATGATAATTCGATATCAACCAGAAATCTCATCAAATAACAATTTTTGAATCTATAAATTTTATTCACATACATTAAGTCAAAATGATAAATCTATCTCTAAAAATATCTAAGTTATTTATTCCTGGAAAATTTATGGACTGATAATCATAAATTTTCACTTTTCAGCATTAATCCCTTTTTTATAGATATGAAAAAACCAATAACTTAATCTTTTCAAAATATTAATTCACACATACTTACTGTTTATAAATCGAGAACTGCCCGCATATCCTTTGCTACATACTTAGGTTATAATTGGAGGTGTCTTACATATTAAAGATGTTTGTCTTTCTGTCAAAGTGTGTTATCTGTAATAAAAAATCTACCTGTAATATTACCCTGTGAAATTAGATACTGGGTTAATTGAACTCTTGGCATTTTTTTTTCTTCTTACATCAAATTAGTTTTTCAGTTATTTTATGTTAAAGGATGATTTTGAGCAATTTTCACACTAATCAGTTCCACAGCAATCGAAAACATAATCACAGGGTTTTCATCTTGATATCATTGGAAAGATCAATGAATGCTCCTTCTAATAATCTTTGAACTGAATTTATAAGACAATTTTTTTTATTTATTTTTAAATGCATCAAAAAATACACGTTTTATTTTTATTTTCTTATTTTGCACAATCCAAAAATAGAAGATCAGCACAAGTGGCAAATATATGTTATTTTCACATTCTAACAGAATTTTTTTTTAATCAGTTGTTAATTTTCAGCCAAAGGTATAAAAATTGAGATTTTCAATCCTGTTCCTTATGTAGTTGGCAGTTGATATCGGTTGTTGCTATGGGAAGTAGTGAACATTTGTGCGCATAGCAAATTGTTGTGTGCGACTGCACATACATTGAAACTAAAGGATTTGGATTAAAATGAAAGGTGTGAATGATTTTAGTTCAAAACAGGTGATTTGGAAATTGAATGGTAACATCTGTATCCATATTATTTATGTAGAAGGTGCTTATTTAGGTCCTGGGCAACAATATAGTAGTTATATAAGTTTCATTAATGGCTAAATATCTTACTCTGCTTTGGAGTATTTGTTCAAGCTCTCAATTATCTCCTGTCCTACATGGAAATAAAAAGGATTCTTTGTAGCTTGATACAAGAGGTAGGTAGATTCAATAAGCTCAGGTCGCAGTGGATAAAATGCTAAATCAGCACTGACTTTCTGCCAGTTAAAGCGTTCAGGAAGGGCCCCAAAACGTCTCCATATTGAATAATACAATGCATGGGCACAAATGGCTTCTTCGATATCTCCTGTTAAGACCTGTAAATAAAAGATGTGCAACCCATAAACATATTTCTTTAATACAAATACTAGTACTTTCTTGAAGCAGATATAAAAAAATTAATTGACAATGAGTTTTGATGAAGTTAACTCATTTATCTACCGAAACAGCTTGTTTCCTTCATTTTGTTAATTTTTGCATATGGTTATCTCTATTTTTATGCTTTCTTCATATATAACACCTATAACCCCTAATTAGTTTCCCCTTTTTATATTTTGTCATATTTCTCTCTTTACACGTGTTTGTCTATTTCTCCCTCTTTCTAATTTCTCATAATTTTTTTTATTTTTGTAAGAAATTTTATGATTTTATAATCCTTATTAATTTTTCTATTTCAGATTTATTTTTAATCTCATTTCAGATCAGCCTTTCAATCTGATATCACTCATCTTATGCGATGTTTGGGTACAAGGGGTTTTATCAGCTTGAATATTTATAGTCAAGGTTTTGACTACAGTGGCTGATACACACCACTAGCAAACTCCCTCTCTGGGTGTTCCAGCTCGTTTGCTTCTTTATTTGCTACTTTGCAATTGTATTTGATCCTTTGATCAGTGAATACTGTTCCTGGGGCTCATAATGTCCTTGAAACAATTGTAACCACCTAATTTTTTAATATATGTTTCAGGAAAGTACAAGAATTTGTATTCTCCCAAGCAGTCATTATATTTATTGTATAATTATTTAACCCTATGAATTATTTAGTAATAGATTTCATTTATAAATGACACAATTCTAATAAAAACTGCAGCATTTTGAATAAAAGCAAATTGTTTCCTTCATCAAGATATTTGTTCTAAAACTTTTAGGTGTGCTCCTACCCTATAAATACGGAAAACACACATACTGTAATCGATTTGTCCCTCTGTTTGTCTGTATGTAGCACAGTATAAACCATCAGGTTAATTTTTACAAAATTTAATGTACTGGGTGCTTCGCCCCTGTTCGCTAACCACTGGAGCTTACTGATCCCTCATGAGCTCAAGGTCTGCTATGTAAGCATAATATGTCTATTGAGGCCTCACCCCTTGTTCGATGATACTCACTCAACACCGAGTACATTCCTATGGTGGGCACAAGACAGGATAGTCAAATAAGGTTCCAAATCTAAAGAATTAAAATATACTATAAAAGACAACATACTAAATTTGGATCTTGTAGCTGGCTGCTTCAGTTCTCAAGTTACGCGCATAAAACAAGTGCATTCCTATGGCAGGTCAAGGATGATCTAGTCTGATAAGATTCAAAATCAAAGCAATTGAAATATGCCACAGAGATAGTGACAAACTAAATTTCATTTTTATTCTAAGCATGGACGTAGTCAGAGAGGACTTCGAGAGCCTCCCCCTCCCCCACACAAAATTTAGGTTCTTTATATATGTATTAGGTCATCTCCAAAAATAACATGCTTTTTCCTATGTTAGCTATATAATTCTAAATGCATTGATTATATATATGTATTTAAAATATATAATTATTGATTAATAATATGCTTTATTTTGAACATATTGTTATGATTTTGTCAGAAATTGTGGACTATGTGCCCCCTCTCCTTAAATATTTTTCTGGTAATGTGCCTGTTACTATGATTAATGAAAGCTGGATATTTAGAACTTTAAAGAGTTGAATCACATTGGACGAATACTTTTCAATTTCCTATACATAGTCACACAAACTGTTTCAGAGCTCAGACATCAGGCTTCTACTCCCAAAGCAAACTAATGTCAACCTATTGTATGTGATAGTAGAAAAAATCGTTTTTCCTTTGTTTTTGTTTTTATTTGTGACAATTTGTGAATGAAAATATGTTTCAGTGAAGGATTAAACTTTAATATTTAATTTTAAAACCTGTATTAGATATACAACCTTGAAATAAAGTTTGTTGAAATCAGCAAAAATTTAAGTTTTTAGAGAATTTTTTTAAGAAGAAAATTATCGAATAGTTGAACATGAATTGTTTAATACAGAATTTTTCATTTCTTTGATATGACCTGTTCATTCACAAAATTAATTAAAAAATATGTAACAATCATTTTACAGTTACCAAACTACCTGTATCAAAATGAGTGGGTTTTCTGATAATTTATAGATTGGAAATTTAAGACAATTAGATAATTCATTAAAACAAAACAAAACAGGGGGGGGGGGGGGAAGTGAGAGTTAAATATTGAGGTTAAATAAAGGTAGAGATGCTTATGGCAACCTTTTCGTGAGCACTGGACCAAGTTATATGACAGCTGGACTCCCCTAAGCACATATCTCAATTGCAATTGCATGGTGTCTTCGTAAGAATGTATTTATAGAATATGTTTGCTTACATTTTTAAGCTGAGGATGATAATATCCTGCTCTGTATATGGATGTAACTCAAAATTCATCAAAGGTTGTGATCCTACATAAATATAAGTCTTTGTATTCATTTTAAAATATATTTTTAAGAAATAAAAGATTAATTGACAAGTGTGGTCATGCCATTCTAAAATGAAGATGAATTTTCTGGCCTTGTAAATAATATTTAGCCTTAAATTGCTTCAAAATTAATTATTTTATATAAATATGTTACTTTTGCCACTTAGCACACCAGCAATAGGCTTAAAATTATAATAATAATAAAATAAACTGAAACAACTTGTAATAAGTCTATTTTTCTGATTTTTCTGTCTTGGCGAAATTATTTTATATCAACTCAGATCATTCACTGCCATGTTCATACTTTTTTCTCATGAACATTTTGTTATATCATATAATGCTATGAATTTATTTAAAACATCCAGAGAATTTTAGATATTCACATGTATAATTTTCATATTACTGTGATGAACGGAGCTTGATTAGTTAGGGAAGACTTGAATCACACAAACAAACAAACACAAGATCAAGTTAAATAAAAGGCTGCAATAAAAAAATAATATTTAAAGCTGCAATGGGCAACTTCAGCATTCCATAAGCATTTCATAACAAATTTCAGCAGGTACTTACTTGCACACCAGCAAAAGCCGCCTGCAAAGAATCAATCCACAAAGTCAGAGTACTTCCATCTATCATGTTCACATTAACATATAGGGGATGTCCTCCATAACCATGATTGCAATGAGGTCTTCTAAAAAATAAAAAATAAAAATAATAATATTAAATTTAAAATAAAAACTAGCAATGATAATGTCTTGATTTGAATATTTACAAATAATTATACATTAAAATGCACCACACAGAAAAATAGGAAGAGAAGGGTACTTACTGTATTATACAATGCTGGAAACTTTTTAAGTGTGTGATAGCAATAAAATACACAAGTAGAACATAACGTTCCCTACAGGCATAAATTTTGCAATTTATACTCATTAAATTAAGTTTTATTATACAAAATGAATACTTATTTAAAATTATGTAAAATTTGTGGGTTTTAAATGGATTGCTAGTTTTGAAGGCTTTTTGATTTAGTGACTTAAATGACTGCGCATTTCCTGCATTATGCTGTTAGTTGATTCGTGTCTAGGGTGTGTGAATCCACCGAGTTCAAATTCACTTCAAATTGTGGTTTCAAAAAACTTGAATTTACATTTTTGTGCACTCCAATATTTTCTCTATAATATACTACGTATACTGAAAGTAAAATTGGTTAAATATATAATTGGTATTCAAAATGTGACAAAATGAACCAATGATTGTGAATGATAATATGCATGGCATTGAAACCGGAAAGAGAGCAGTCGCCCACAAGTTTTCAAAGTTATATTGTAATAAAAAAACTAAACAGAAATGCTAAATTTATTAATATGTGAACTAAAAATTTGAAGAATAAGTCGAGACATATGAAAATACTTAATTCTTTATCCTGATTATAAAACAAAACTATACACATGGTTGACTTGGGGCTTCTAAAAATTTAGCTAGATTTAGTACTTATTACATTACATAGCTTGTTTGGAAGGTAGCCGGTTAGCACAATGCTGGATGACACTGCAGATAATCCTGCTGTCATATAAGGAGTGCAAAATATCCTAGGGTTGGGGAGTTTGAGCCTGGTAGAACCCACCCTCTGAAATATACCACTGATTGTGTCCCTCCAACAATGACTGTACCCCTCCAACTTTTTCTACAAATTTATGTGTATAATAATATGTGTGAGATAATAATAGGTATAAGAACCTGGTCATCAAATATAAAGGGTAAGGCAATAAATTAAGCAAATATCATGCTGCAAAGGGGTATGTCTTTGTGAAGGGACTTTTAAACAAACTGTGCTGTGTCCAAACAAACTGCTAAAAAGTAAAAACAATTCAGTACCCATAGCCTGCTAATATTGTTTCAGTAGGATTGGACCAATGCCTTGTACTTGACTCCATACGGTGAGCAGCATAACTATAGTAGTATAATTATAGCAGTATAGCAGTATAGCCATGGGTAAACTCTAAAAGTGAGTTCAATTTTAGTTCTGAGTTTTACAATCAGAGAAAACCATATCAATCTAGAATGTTGAATCCAGATTTAGAAATTTGAGTTTTGAAACAGTTATCTGCAATACAATGTACCACATAAGTTGCTACTTATTATTTTTCTAATTAAAAACAACAGTGAAACGAAAACAAGTCAATATAAATTAGAAACATAAACAAATGTATTAGAATATGAACAGCATTCTATATAGAAAGCATGCAGAGATAATGAATTAAAAACCCGAAAAAAAGAAATATTACCACAATAATGCAAGGAATGAAATGTTCACTTCCGCATGTGCACCAGAAAAAGTTTCCACCAACACATACAGATTATTTTAGTGAAAAATATTCACTGCCTAGTTTGCAATAAAAATCTATATTTAATATATAAAAGTAAAATTTAAGCACAATAAATAAATAAGTGTACACATATACTTGCATGTATATATATATAATTGAAAATGAAAATCTAGGTAAAAGAGTTAACAAGATAGATTAAGATTCTTGTAAAATAACAATAGAATATTTAAAATGAAATAAAGCTATGATGGCTCAATCCTGTATATGTAATATTTTTACATTCCTGATACTTTGACTGTTCTCAATAATTTTATACTACAGAGGCCACCGTTTTTAAGAATGAGTAATTATAAAAATCACAACAGAAACAAATACAAACTCTGTTTTAACACACTAAAATTTATGCTTTAAGAATTTTTTCCCTGCTTTCAAGATTTTTTTTAGAATATTTTTTAATGGTAAAAGGTTGCGAACCCATGTCAAATAGTAAACAGTTAAATGTAAACACTTTTAACAGAATTCTAGAAACAGGACATGAAAAATGACAAATTTTGTAATTGAACTATATATAAGCTCATGCTTAATAATTTTTTACATAGTTCTTCATAGTTTGTCAAAAAAATATTTTCCTGGCTTCAGCGGAATTTTACTTTTCTAAAGAAACAACTGTCATTTTTATAGGACTAAATGATCCCAAAATTTTTCTCCTAAAGAATTGTGCTAATCATTTTTTATTCTGTTCATACGAGAAGCATTGGTCCATACCAGCAGTCGATAGAGATATGGAGAACAGTATTTCTGGTGAGTAACACATAGACGCTGTGAATAAGGTGTTTTATGGTAATCAAGAACTAAAACTAAAGTGGTAACCTTTTTGGAATGTCAAAATCAATCCAAATGACAAGATTTTCAATTAATGTTTTAGAAAAATTTTAAGAGAATGGATATTTTTCTTGAATAGCACTTTTGCGTTGTATTTATGAACAGCACTTTCGAACAGCACTTTTGCTATGCATTATTTGCAAGATAATACTGAGTTGTAAATCATGATGTGATAATGCTTAACGTGAACCCTGATGATAAGTTATATTAGTTTATTGGCATTTCCTGAAGTAGTAAGTAACTATTTCAGGCAATACTCAGGCTTTGATGAAAGGTACTTCAGGCCCCATTTTAAGCTACATTTATCATAGAAATGGGAATTTTTTCTTGTTCACAGAAAATAAATATACTGTTAAAAGTAATCATGTCATCCAAGTTGCTGGAGTAAGATTAAGACCTTACTAATGTGACATTTTTTATGAAATTTCTCAAGTCCTATGATAGTAGTCTATGCTTTTAATAAATGAAAAAAAGCATAGTAACTAGTGATTAGATGGTGAATAATTTTTGGTACCCAGTTATCTGGAAATATTTTCTTTTGTTGAACTAAAATAGGGGAGAATGGGGCACCTTGAGACACCTTAAATTTTAAAATCAGGTTTAATATTAAAATCTCGTTATTTTATGTACTACTAGATGGCCTTCCTGCACATTTGCTGTTTGTTTTGAAAACCCTGCTACAATTAAATAATAATTTATCAAACTTTTTTAGTTTCTACAACTGTCACCATTTTCATAGAAATTTTGTAGATAGGAGGCATGTTTTTTATGTAAGTACCGTTTTGCGATTCCGCCGCCGCAGCGCTACGGTCGGCGTTCCGCGCATGCGCGCTGGTTACCTACATCTCTTGTCTACGCACTGACGCCATTACAGTCTGATTCTTCATTGTATACGTTGTTTACTGAGTGTTTAAGATGCCTCCGACAATCGTGAGTCCCGCCGATTGTGAAGTACGGGCTGTTATACGATTTCTTAGTGCTAAAGGCGTAAAACCGATCGATATTCATCGTGAGATCTGTGAAGTTTACGGACAAAACATTATGAGTGATGGAATGGTAAGGAAATGGGTGAGAGCATTTAAAGATGGCCGCACAAATGTGCATGATGAAGAACGGAGTGGGCGTCCTTCGGTCTTTAATGAAGATTTGGTGCAGAAAGTGGAAGAAAAGGTGAGAGAAAACAGACGCTTTACAATTTCATCAATGTGCGACTGGTTTCCTCAATATTCTCGTAGTGTTTTGTATCGCATTGTGACCGAGAACTTGAATTACCGGAAATTGTGTTCACGTTGGGTTCCAAAAATGTTGACGGATTTGCACAAAACCCAACGTTTAGGCAGTGCATTGACTTTCCTTGAGCGGTACCACAATGAAGGTGAAGATTTTTTAGACCAAATTGTTACTGGTGACGAAACATGGGTGGCCTACGTCACACCAGAATCAAAACAACAATCCATGGAATGTCGACATTCATCATCACCCAAAAGAGTGAAGTTTAAGCAAACAATTTCTGCCCGGAAAATCATGTGCACAGTTTTTTGGGACAAAAAAGGAGTATTGCTAGTGGAGTTTCTGCCTCGTAATGAGACAATCAATGCAGCGTCTTATTGTGAGACATTGAACAATCTGCGTCGTGCAATCCAGAACAAAAGACGTGGCAAGTTGAGTAAGGGTATAGTTTTGCTGCATGACAATGCCCGTCCACATGTGGCTAATCGGACCAAAGATCTCATCAAATCTTTTAAATGGGAAACTCTAGATCATCCTCCATACAGCCCTGATCTGGCGCCCAGCGACTACCATTTGTTCCTGCACTTGAAGAAACACCTGGGTGGTCAGCGTCTTCAAGACGATAACGAAGTCAAAACAGTTGTGATACAGTGGTTAACAAGTCAGGCGGCAGAATTTTATGAGGAGGGTATTCAAAAACTGGTGCCACGTTATGACAAGTGCCTCAATATTCACGGAAATTATGTAGAAAAGTAGATTAAGGTACAGGCTTTCATGTAGAAATAAAATTATTGCGATATCTTTGCACGTCTTTTTTTAATTCCAAAACGGTACTTACTTAAAAAACATGCCTCGTAGTAACAGTTGGATTAGAATTTAATTTATTTAAATAAAACTACAAAGAATCAGGCATGTTTATTATGAAATTAGACATAAAATGGCTATTGTAGAGTGAAGCTTAACATCATGACAGCCTTCGAAAAGAATCTGGCCAGCTGGGGCAACTTGGGATACATGGTAGTGAGGAATCTAGGGTCACCTAATGGAATTGTTTTTTGCTGTGACAGCAGTATGTAATAATTTTAATTTGCTGTAGATGTTCAATTTAAGCCTTTGTTACTAAAGAACCCTCTAAGTTTTCAATCACTTAATAGATTCCCCCCGCCCCCCCCCAGATTTTTCATCATTAAGTGCAACACATCTGCATTGTATAAAATTGTTGCTACTTAAATTCAGAGTCTGCTGTGTTGGCTATTCAGATAGGGCAAAAAACCAAAAATCTGTCTCATAAAATTTTACAATTAATGATATTTTATCCATTAAAGACACTGTCCCAAGGTGCCTTACCGGGTGGGGCACCTTAGGACAGTGTACCCACCTGGGTTCCTTATTTCTATGGATAAGTAAACATAATGGACCCTACTTGACCAAATGCTTTTGAATTATAAACATTTCCTGGTGAAAGGAGAATATTTCTATGCTTGCGCATACAGGCTCTGAAATTTTTACATTTGACTTTGAATATGTCACATATTTTTAACACTTTACAACAAAGTTGAAAAGTGTTTATGACTTTGTTCATTCAGTCTGTCTGTATGTCTGTCCATTAGCATGATAACTGCCGTAAAAATGACTTAATCAAAATGAAATTTTAGTATGTTGTTCAGACGGTCTGTAGACCTATGGGAATATAAATGAATAATATCACCCAATTAGTTTTGGATTGAACCCGGGTTGAAAAAATGAAATACATTGAGCCCTATGGGACCTAATTTTTCAAACATTTTTTAAGCAGATTTAAATTTCACAAATTGCTTCAAAAATTTTAGGTAATATTCAAATTGTTCCATAAAATATATAGAAAAAAATTCAGCGAAATATATTCAGTAGTTTTTTAAATAAAAATTAAAATAATAATAGCACCTCTTATATGAAGCGATCACGTGACCATGATATGAAAAGATCACGTGACCCACTTCAAAATGATATATGGCATCCATCTTGTCTCAAAATCGTGATTTTTAAAGTTCTTTTTAATTCATATTGAGTGTTATATCCGTCCTAAAACCACTTTGTTTTGATTAAATTTTGTGCATCTACATACTGAAACAACGCAATTACAATATATTTGAGTTTAAATGCTCATCCAAATTTGATTATTTCTACAACGAAGCCTATTTTTCACCTATGTAAAATGTAAACAGCAAAATATGTAGAATGAGTTGCATTAGAATTGCTGTGCCGCCCAGGCGGTGAAGTGGATAGCGTCTCCGACTGCTGTCTAGTGGGCTTGGGTTCAAATCCCGAGTAAGGCATGGGCGTTTTCTTGAGGATGAAGTCAGTCTTCCGCCTTCTGGGTCCTCGCCAAATGTGAAGCTGCACCACCCCCAGACCTTCGTCAGTGATGCTTGTTTGTGTTAATAAAAAACTTTGTGATCTCGTCTTATGTCATTCTTTGTCCTTCTTCTGGCATCACTGGTCCTGATTGTGGTTCGACCGAAACAGGAGGTTATGAGCAACAACAACAACAGAATTGCTGTATTTCTTTAACACAAAATCATTTAGTTCATGGAGTCTGCATAGCTGATATGAATGAAATATTCATTGATTTTACAAAGAGATGGAAGATTTTTTTTGATGAAGTTTTACGCATAGAGTTTAATTACTTGTAGCTCCATGGTCTTAATTTTTAAATAAAATAAATTATTATAGTATTGTGATGAATGACATGAATGGGAAATTATTTATGAATGAAATGCTGCTTTTATAGAGAGAGCTAGGCATGTTATTTTTTCTATGACATCATTTGAATGAATTTCAGTTGTTTGCGATGAAGTTTTCAAATATAATAAATTATCGTAGTATTATGATAATTCTAAAATTATTACCAAAGAATGTATCGCATTTTAGAGATGTTTCAGTTGTTTTCGATGAAGTTTTCAAATATAATAAATTATCGTAGCGTTATGATAATTTTAAAAATATTACTGAGGAATGTATCGCATTTTAGAGATGTTTAAACCGGGCAATTTATATTTCAATGCCGTCATTTGAATGCAGTTCATTTTCTTCGATGAAGGTTTATGTTTT
The DNA here is from genome assembly GCA_951213105.1 of Amaurobius ferox. Classification (NCBI taxonomy): domain Eukaryota; kingdom Metazoa; phylum Arthropoda; class Arachnida; order Araneae; family Amaurobiidae; genus Amaurobius; species Amaurobius ferox. The sequence goes on from OX578147.1 coordinate 118,350,405, forward strand.
CAAATATAATAAATTAATGTAGTATTGTGATAAGTTTTAAAATATTACCGAGGAATGAATTGCATTTTAGACATGTTTACATAAAATTGCATTGAAGTTGTAGAGTGTTTTATAATCAATGCTTTAAGCATGATTGATCTTTCTTGTTTACTATTTATTATTAGAGGATTAAAATTGTTTTACAAAATCTATCATAATAAAATACAGTCTTTCCTCCAATGGTAAAGTCATATCAAAAATTTTATGAGAAATAACATTAATAACTAAAAATGACAGAACTAATACTAAATACATAGAACTAAAATTTATTTATTTTCTGAAAGATAGCTTACTTAGCAGACTATATTTTTTCTAATTAGTCTGCAAAATAAAGCTTACACATTTTTTAATAGAGAATTATGCATTCAAATTATAATAAAATGGTACGAACCCTTTCCTCATGTATCTTTTTATCGTCTGATATGTTTCGTTAAACATTAAGAAATCTTCCTTTTCACCAAAGAGAATATACGACTGAAAAAAAAATTATATATACACACACACATATATATATGTATATATATATATATATATATATGAATATATATACAAGGTAGGATAAAAAAATTCAGAGAGTGGCTTACTTGACAGATATGATTTATTGAAATCATGTGTTACACTTTAAAGTACTCCCCCTCTGCTGCTATGCACTTCTGCCAGTGCGAGTACAGTTGCTGAAAACATTTCTGGAAGCCTTTGGACGAGATGGTCTTCAGTGCGGCCGTTACAGCTTCCTCAACCTCAGATGCACTTTTGAAACGGTGTCCTTTAAGTTCGTTTTTGAGACGGGGGAATAGGTAAAAATTGCATGGGGTGAGATCGGGTGAGGTGGGAGGGTGTGGAAGGGTTGACGTTTCATGTTTGGCCAGTGCGGACTGCACCATGAAAGGCCAATGAGTGGGAGCATTGTCATGTTGCAGCACCCACTCCTTGATTTTCCAAAGTTCTGAGCATTTCTGGTAGATAGCATCACGGAAACGAGCCAGAATCTGTGTGTACCTCTCCTTGTTCACTGTTGCCCCTACCAGTATGAACTCGTAATGCACCAAGCCCTTCTGGTCAAAAAACACCTCCAACATTACCTTACTCTTTGAACGGTCCAAACGGAACTTTTTTGACTTCAGTGACAATGGTGACTTCCACTGTGAGGACTGCCATTTCGTTTGTGGGTCGTATAAGAAACATCACGTCTCATCACCGGTAATAATTTTTTAAAGGAATGTCAGATCTTTGTCATCAATGTAAATCAGTTCTCCACAGATCTGCATGTGCTCATCACACTGATCTTCAGTTAGCATTTTTGGAACAATGTGTTGACACACAATATGCATGTTCAGTTTGTCCATCAGGATACTTTGGCAGCTCCCGTATGAAATTCCTGCTTTTTCAGCAATGACATTGATGGTTTGATGTTGGTCGGCACACACAATTTCCACCAACTTTCGAATGTTGTCCTCCGTAATTGATGTTGACGGCCGCCCAGCCAGCAGATTGTTTTCTACGGACTCACGGCTGGTCGTGAATTGGAAGTGCCATAAAAACACCTTCGCATGACACATTGTTTTCTCACTGTACACCTGCTGCAACATGTGCAATGCTTCTGTTGGTGATTTCCCCAAACACTGGCAGAATTTGATATTTGCACATTGTTCTTCAAATGCCATTTACGTTTTCGACGAACGCGAACGACTACAGTTCACTGACACGCATTGTCTAGAAAAGCCGTGCACTGCGGATCTGCTTCTTCCTTTTCACATCTCGAGTCATATGTGCCTCTATGCCATGGTAAAATAGTTCTCCTCTCCTTCAATCAGGGTTGGAGATATCAGCATAGTCTCCGAACTTTTTGATCCTACCTTGTATATATGTGTGTGTGTATAAAATAAGGGAAGGTGTCTGTCTGTCTGTAGCGAAAACCTAAAAGTCATATGAGCATGGATTCAGAACCTAGGACGAAAGGCCTTGGGGAGATTTGTTTTAAATTCAAATTAGTTTTGAAGTTATTTTAAATCAACAAAGTTTCCCGTTCATGGCTGATTTGTACCACATTTTCTATGGCACAGTAGCTAATGGCACCACCTGGTATTGTGATCTTAAACATAAATCACTGTTCATTAAAACATTATTGCATTTGCCAATTTTTGATTCTATTATGGATACAATATTCATTGGTAAAACTTGGCATCCAATTTAAAACTCAGGTGAATTCACTTTTGGAATACTGATCATCTTTTTTTTTTCAGGAAACAATTTCATTTCATTTGATTGAAAAGAGAATTTGCATATATGATCATTATCAAAATGAAAAACACATATACATTTTTAAAATTTTGTGTGCCTAAGTATTTAAAAATTCAGATACGTTAGGGAAACACAGTTCTGAATTTTATAATCCACATATTCTTGAAGTTTCTGAATTCTGAAACATGGGGTGTTTTTGAAGACATTGTGGATCTATTGTTTTTTATTATTAATTACTTTTATCACTGTTAACTGGTGAAACTTGACAACTGCATATTTTATTTTAGGACATTGTGTTTCCATTACTTTTAATTAGTAAAATTTGACAAATGTATGTGTTTTATTTTAGGACATCATGGTTCCAATTTTTATTTTATTACTTTTGTTCTATGATTCTATTCTTTTATGATTATATTTTAGCAAGAAAATGTATTCGGCATTGCCAGGAATTTAAAATGAGTAGTCATGGTGTAATTATGTGTGCACCCATGCAATAGTTTATTTTATTTTTGTTTTAAGTGAGAGTATTGTTAAAATGTTATTTGGTTTTCTGGAATTCGCTGCAACTTCTAGTAGAAGACCCAGACCGTCCGACTCGTCCAGAGGACTTAGAGTAACTAGTTGGACGGCCGGGCTGCAACTTCTAGTGTAGTATTTATCAGTTTGTAATTTTTTTTTTTTTTTATATATAATTAGCATTTTAAATTCCGGGCAATGTCAGGTACATTTTCTAGCATATATATATATATATATATATAAATGAATAAGTTACAACTTCAGTAAATCAATTAAAATACTAGCCAACAAAATGTTTTTAGAAAGCATTTTATTTACATATAATTTTAAGCTATTAAGTATAATTTTCAGATTTTGCGAATAGTTCATTTTAGAAGATGGCTTGACATTTTGTCAAATTTTAATTTAATTTTTTTTTCTTTTTTACAAAACTTTAAATTTTGCAAATGGGCCCCTTTTTGAAATTTTAAATTTTGTAAGAGTTCAGAAAACATACCTAAATGTCCTTTAGATAGATCCCTAAAAATAACAAAATATTCACTTAAACTGCTGCAAATAGTACGTATCACAAAAACTTTATTAACAGGCACAAAAAATTCTTATGATATGAGATAATAAACAGGCAGTTTGAGGTGACTGGTAGAACTTCTATTTTCTAAAATCCTGATGAAGGAGGCTCATTTTGCTTTAGAAACCAGTTGACATGGTTTTATTTTGTTTTATGTTTGCTTATTGACAAAGTTTGCACTTACATTTTAACCTAGACATAGAAATACTTGATGTCAAAATGGATGCTTATTTGTCAATTCTGTTGCACAGTACTTTTGTTTGATACTTTATTCTTTACATTTTGTAAAAGTGGATCACTTGACGTAACTTGAGCTAAATCTTTGACTGAATTTGTTGGAGGATGACCCTGAGAATTGTATATTAACAGAACATAACCAGTCATTTAATTGGCAATGTATATGAGTTACTATTTATGTGGAAAGCCCAGGCTGTCCGACTCATTCGAGGGCATGAGCAGCAAAGTGAGCGGCTGGGGTTTATTATTTATGTGGATAAGTAAACATAATTACAAAATTAAATATATGATTTATTAAATTATGACGTACAAAAAATTATTTTAATTTATATTTGATTTATTAAAAATTAAGACTTTATTATTTTAAGTAATCAAAAACCATTTAAACTTGAAATATTTAAAGGTAAACAAAAGTTTGAATGTTTTTAGAATAGGAATATCCAAATAAATGAAACTTAACAGTATGAACACATCTGGTGATAAACTGCCTTTTGCATTGTTGTATGTCATTGCATTTAGTGATTCTGTGCAGCAATTTCAATGCATAAGCAATTGCATTAGAGATGTTTGATTATTATCAATGCATATAACTTTATGCTTCATTTTGCTATATAGCAAACTTACAGTTTCAGATTAAAAGGAAAAGAAATGTGCACACATGACAAAGATTTCGTGTGCACACGTGACAAAGATTAAATGTGCCAAGTGTATTCAAGTTAATACAGAAGATTTTTATTACATGTCAAGAAAAGTTTTTACCTTTAAAAGATACTCATAGAAGGAGTCCAAGCCAGCCCCAACACCACTCATTTGGCCAATCCACTCACCAGACTGGACATCAACAACATTACCTAAAGAAAATAACACCATTTAAGTGTTTATTATATGATCAGACATAAAATGCATCTAACTACCCTAATTGTTATTATTATTACCTTAACATGTTTATGCCTATAATAGCAAATATAATACTAGGCTTTCATGGAGTCTAGGCATGCAAGCTGAGAGAATTGAGTGCAAGAGGTGAATTGATAAAAAATTAACTAGTTCTTTTAAACTTGGATACTCTGATCACACTTATTTTCAAGAAACACTAAAAAAAATGTTGCAATGAAATATAAACTGTGTAAACACAAATATATACTGGCCAACTGAAGACACAAAACAGTACAAGTGACAAAACAGCCTTCTTCTTCAGAAACGACAAGAAGCATGATCTCACTTATTCAAGTAAGTTTGGCAACTAAGGAAGAACAGCAATTGCTGAACATTCTTGAAACTTAAATCATTTTTAAAACATTTTTGGAAGTCAAGATCAGTTTTACTCCTAGTTCTAATTTGGAATTGTATTTTTTTTTTTAAGTTACTCTGTTGTTTCTCAATCAAACTCCCTTGTTAATGATCATTGTCTCTTCTTCCCTTTGGGTTGGAAATTTTTGGTATAATATTTTCTTTTCCCATTTGATTCCATCTTTTCACTTATCTGTCTACTGATTCCATCTTTTTTACTTATTTGTCTACCTTTTCCAGATGTTAGTCATTTTTCTGTTGTCCTGTTCTTATTGTTTTGTTATTTTTCACAATATTTTCTATTTATTTTTCTTTGTATTTTTTACAGCTGGTTTAAACATTTCATGTTTATTTTTTTTTGCTGCTGAGTATAAAACTAGAAGAGGGTATTAGGAAAACCATCAGGTCATAAAAGCAATGTGTACTAACCAAACAACTAAATACAACTGCACTAAATTTTTCAGATAGTACATAGACACTGCTTTTATGGCATGATGCAGGGGCTCTTAACGGCCTTAAAACAATTGCAATCACTTAATTTTCGTCTCTGTTTCTATCAATGGATTACAAGGAATTTGTATTTTCACAAGCAGTGGTTACACACATTGTAATTAACTTACTATTTCATTCTCTTCAGAAGTGTAACTGCAAGCATGGATGTCCGATACAAATTTTAAACTAGGCCCAGAATTATATAAAAGTAGTAATAATAATAATAATAATAATAATAATAATAATTCCTCTATGATGTTGAGTCTCTTCTTAAGGCTAAGAGCCCTGAGGCATTATGCCAAATTTTATTGCTACATATAGAATAAAAACATGTTAATCTAGTATATAAAAGAAAAAATTTCAAAGCATATTGCTAACTTAAATATCTTCTGAACTACACAATAGAATTTGATGAATTTTATTTTTCAGGTACTGAGGCTGAGTCCAAGGAATATTCTGTATATTCTGTCCTAAATTGTATTATCCTACATTAAAGTGCAGAATAATGAAAATTAAAAACCAGTTTCTGCCAATTTGGCTTGACTGTACATAACCCGAGAACAGCTCAACATATTTACATACTTTTTATCTGGCTTGTTTAGCTTTATTGGGAGTACATTTGTGGCTAAAAATATTTCAAATTTTGTACTATGTTAATTTATAAAAGTGAAACAAATATGATTCCAATCTAAGTATCTTCTAAAATATGTGATTGATTTTAATGAAACTTTTTTAATAAATGAGATTCAGTTATGGAAATGATTTTGATTTAAGTTTTATCCTACTATACCTACCCATAAAACAAAGGGAATTAAAATACATATATGTCTAACTGTAATGGCAGCTTATAGCTCGAAAGTATCTTAACAGATTTACATATTTTTGTACTCATTAAGTTTACTGATAGCCATGTTTATGGTTAGCAAATTTCACATTATTTACAGCATTAGTTTTATTTCAAAATTATCCCAGGCAACAGAAGGTATTTCTGCTAGTCGTTAATATATAAAAGGCACTTGCATAAAACTGTATCTCCAAATATAATTTTAATTGATTATTTTGAAATTCCGTAAATAGGCTTAATATTCAATTATGCTCAGTCTTCCACAAATCCTGTCAATTGGGTTTCCCCCTCCTCTCTATTAGGTTCCAGGATAAGTACTGGATCCTTTCAGTACTTTTTTTTTAATAAAACTAATAATGTGCAATGCAAAAAAACAGATGCTTTTTAGAAAAAAAAAATGAAATTTGATAAAATAAATAATACCTAATAACCCAGTATTCTTGGATCTTAATTCCCACAATGCTTTTACAGCTCGTCTAGCAACTCCCTCATAAACAGGATCACTAAGAAGCCTACTAAGCATACCAAATTCTAGCAACATTGAACCTGCTCCTGCTGTACATGTATGAGTAGATACATCTTCAGGAACACCATGGCGTAAGTTTACCTAATGGAGATTAAAAAACTATGGTATAGCTTCTCTACATAATTAAAATATACATAGCTATTTTTTTTAATTATCTGGTTCATTTTGCCATTAGGTACATAGTTTCTCATTTTCATTTTTTGGGTATTAGAAAATTAAACTCAGGCTTATTTGCTAAAATAGCATGACTCCAACTTGTTTGCGGAAAATATTTGAGGAGTTGTTTTCTTTCAAAATTAATCCTTGAATTTCAAATTTTACAATTGCAGTTGAACTTGATAACTCATTAAACATTACATAAATTGAAGCCTTGTAGTTAAAACAATTAAAAAAATATTTTAGATTTTCTTTACTTCAAAAGCAATTTTAGATCTAAATAGTTATTTACCTTATTCTGTGGTTTGTCATAGCCAAACCTTCTCTGTGTTAAAATACCATTAAAACTTCTATATTGGATTTTCTGCATTGTTTCCATATCATATTACCTCAACAAAGATGGGGGCAATATGATATGTAGGCAATATGAATAAATACAAGAGTAGTTAATATTTTTATAACTTTGGTTTAAGTTTTAATTATAAAATAAAGTTACTTATGATTAACATTTAAACTGAGCAATGCATCTTTTGTCCTTTGACATGTGAAAAAACCCAGACCACACGACTGACCCGAAGGCTTACAGTAGCTATTTATGTGGCCGGGTCCTTTGACATGTGTAAAATACTGGTGTTCAAAATTATCTTTAGATACATAAAAATAAGTGTTACAAGAGCTGTTCATGAAGTATGTTTTCCTGTGAGCTTCTGTAATTCAGGATTTAATTTCGGTGTTCATTGATTGAAAACAGTTTTCTATGGCTCTAAAGTATCATTTAGAAAGGATTTTTGAGATAGTGAGCTATCAACCATTTAGAGACTGAGCAGGCATTGATGGAAGTGGCAAATTGTTTTATAATTAGTTTTATATCATTTGCACTTATATTCAATTTTTCATTTATATTTATGTGGTATGATGCTATGTATCACCCCCCCCCCCAAAAAAAAAAAATTAATTCAATTACATTGAACAATTATTGAAAAATCAGTGTTTTTAAGCATATAAAGATAATTTTGGACACCAGTGTATATTTTACATCAGGATTGACCTGCATTGCTTGTCTCAGAATAAATTATGGAAAAATTTAAGTATTAGTTCAACATCTTACATAATAAAGGATGTTTGGTGTGTGTGTCTGATTTTTTGTACTAGAAAATTGAAGTCTTGGACAGCCACGAAATTTGATATAGAGGTATTTGAACTACCAAAACGATATGCCTTGTTGGGTTTGTTTTCTGTTTATTTTAATTTAAATTAGCTCAAAGCTATTAATATTTACAGCCAAAATTCATTGACTTTTTGCCATTTTAAAATCAATTCCTTTCAGTAGACTATTTTCTAACCACAAGAGATATGAAAGCAGGTATATTCAACCAACAAACCCAGACATATGTCTGCAGCTGTGGCAATGTGAATTGAGGTTTAAAATGAAAATTTCTATTTTTCTGAATTTCAGAAACATCTTTTTGATTTTTTAAATTATTTTTTATTTCACCATAAGCATTCTGTGAAAATTTCACTTAAATTGGACTTGAATTCACTATATGTTCTGGCATAATTTTAATTTAATTAAATATTTGAGTCATAAATCCCGGAAAATGCCAGGTATTTGTGCTAGTATTCTACATAAGAAAGTTCAGTATCATAGTGAACAATAGGGTTGCACCGAATATTCAGTTGGTATTAGGTATACTGCTTATTCGGCAGTCAAACCGAATATTCGATTCGGCCGAATACTTTAATATTCGGTCGAACTGAATAGTAAAAAAAATTTAAAATATTCAACAATTGGTAAAGCACATTTTTTTATACAATGAATGAAAGTTATAGTATTATAGTACAAAATGAATTCAAATTGTTACTTTCCAATATTATCGCATTTAAAATAATTTTAATGTAAAAGAAAACACTGATATTAAATTTGTTGTTTTTTCAATTTTTCTTAAATCTTATCACACTTTGACCTTAATCTTATTAACTCGTTTAAATATGAAACAGTAACCAGAAAATAAAACTCATAATATTACGTGTTCAAAAATATAATGGTTAATTTTTTATAAAATATGCAGCTAAAAAAAAAAAAATCAATTATCATTTCACCAATATTAAAAAAGATGAAGGTGATAATATATAAAAAAAAAAAACTTGGATGAATATTCAGTTTTGCAGTATTTTAATTTCTAATTTAGTATTTTTAAATCTGTCAAATAAGATAACCAAAGAATTTCTCTGTGTGTGGTCCCACTGTAGTCAACCCTTCTAATTTCTTTCATGATTTCTGGAGAGAAGATTACTTTGTTGAGTCTTTTGTCACAGGGTGAGTAGTACACCTGTCTGTAACTGTTTAGTTATTTATCAGTATCTACTCTGTTGTAGTTTGCAAGACCAGGTGTGACAACAACTTAAAAAAGAATGGCTAGACATTCTGGCAAAGTATCCTTTGCACTGTGAAAAGAAAAATGATTTGGCAATGTTTGAATTTGACTGCTCAGTTTCAATTTTGATAAAATTATTTATCAGTTACATTACAGAAGAGACTAAGATAGCAAAAATTCACTTGAATAAATTGTAATTCTAATATGTAATGATATTTTAAGCAACTTGGGTTTGTATTTGTATGTAAGGTGAATACAAGATTCTCTATAATATAACATAAAGCCATGATTATCACATATCAGAAATTAACTATTAATTATCAATTTATGCAGATAAACATAAACCAAATTAAGTAGCCATTTACTATATTAATTTGCGTTTGGAATGATTTATTTTATTTTTTATTTATTTAAAATTAATAATTATACTTAATGTAAATGCAAATAAATTTAGGATGTTAAACGTAAATGCATTTAAAAAAGGCACAAAATAGAAACATTTTCTATTTTAAATTGGCATAAAATAAAAATATTACCTTTAAAAAAATTTAACTAAATATTCGGAATTCGGCCAAATATTCAGTTAGAATTTTAGCCAAATATTCGGTATTCGGCAAAAGATGGTATTTGGTGCAACCCTAGTGAACAACAAAAACAATAAATGATAAAAATATATATACTATAATTAATAAACTAATAACAGTTTAAACTCATACTCTAGGATATGGAATTCCAGTTCTTGTATTTTCAAAAGCTGGTAACAAACGACTTGCTAATTCATGTGCCAAATCTAATAACTCATTATTGTATCCCACCGGTACTAAATTTCCAAAAGGCTGTTTGGTATCATTGATAAGAAGATGAGCAGACAAAAGAGAGCCTAGAATCCTTAATAAAAATAACAATAAAAGTAGTTAATTAAAAGGAATGCAGTATCAATTATAATATGATAAAATTTGAGAGAATTTTTATATTTTAAAAGACTAGGTATTGAAATTTAATATTTGCCTATGAAATTATTAAAATGGACAATTATTTTGAAAAATTATGATTATACTATTGTGTCTTGTGTTGACTTTGATGTCAAAAAAAAATATTCACAATAATATACCTTCAAAGCCATCATATATGACAGGGTGTATAAAGTTGTAAAAAATTATCCCCACCCACTCGTCTACATCCCTTGTGCCCCTAATATACTCAGACACATGTGAGCCACACATCTCTTCCAATCGATATTATTCATTCTTATATGACTCTCTATCAAAACATAATTATTATATCATCTCCCATACAAAACACAATTTACAAAACCTTAGACCTTCTAACAAAATGTACTTGTCCCACAAAGAGTGAAACTCACTATATTTCAAATCAAGAATATTATTATTCTCCCCAAAGCAACAATGATTTCTTTTTCAGAGAAGTTAGTTTTCTCCAAAGATGTTTTGCCAAATTGTCTGGCTTTTCTTTTATACTATGGCAGCTAAAAGTATCAATAATGGAATTCAAAATTTTTATTACAATGCAATAAATTTATATATAAGAGATTTTTTCATCGGAACTATTTTTTTTTGGGGAGGGGGGGGGGAGGGGGGATCCCTATTTTAAAAAAATGAAAACAATTTTGAAAAACAAAGAAAACTAGGCAGAAAGCTTTTATCACAATGACTAGTTTTGCTTCTTATGTGTAATATTTTACAATTCAGATTTTTATCAATGATTTATTTTATATGATGAATTAATCTTATGTAAAAAGTCCTATTTGAGAAACCGGTATTTTGCTAATGGAAAATTAATTTTTGAAATCTTGTAAAAGGTTCAAGTTTGGAATTTAGAAATTTATAAAAAAAATCTGTTATTGAGATGGTGGAATTTCATGGCAAGTCCAAAACTAGTCCCAAATTTCAATCTGTGGGCCTTCTAAACAGAACCTGTGGTATACAATCATATACAGATTCATACAGTTATACCTATACATATTTATATTTACCTTATGTTTGCTTCAAACACTTGAACTGTATTATCAGTATCAAAAGACACATTTTCAATTATTAAGTTGACAGCTCTTTTGAATTCACTGGTATTGCCCATTATCTATGAAGAATAAAAAATTCACATAAAAGGTAACAATACTTACTTAACATTTGAGGTAATAAAGTTTAAGAATTTCTGAAAAGCAATTGAAAGAGAAATTGAACTCTGTATAATTTTAAAAGCTCATTTGATTTATATATAATGAAACAAATCTAATCTGAACACAGAATCAAAAGTATAGAATGTAATGTAGACATGATCTTGCATGTAGATGCATTTCAAATTATTAGTTAATTTTGCCAGTACTTTGAAGTTAATAAAAGACAAAATACAAATTAAAACATTTCATTGGTTTACAATCATAACATTTTTTTTTAATTATATTTAAACAATATATTGATTATAATTATTTTAACAGTTTATATTATTTTGTCATCATACAATGTAAAAGTTTGCAGCAAATTTATGTATCCAGTATTTTTATAGTGCTCTTTATACCATTTTTTCTAATTGATTTCTTTCATTTTTTTTAATCAAGTAAATAGTTTCAATTAGCCAAGAAATAATAATAATAATAGCATTGCAAATTTAAGTTATTTTTATGTACTTTTATTTGGTAGAAATTAGAAAACTCTTTAACGACATTAAAGGATTTTTTATATAGTATAGAAATTTTCAATCTTTTTACTTTCCTTATATACATAATGTATAAGGAAAGTATTGTGATGGGGTCGAAAATTTGAATTCGAATTTTCGACGGGAGAGCACGTTTCAAGAATCCCTGATCACGAATCGAACATTTTTGAAGTGATGTCTGTGTGTGTGTCAGTGAGTTTGTGGAGATGATATCTCACAAACGAATGGAGCAATTCGAATGAAATTTGGTACAAAAATCACAATCCGTGAATACTGGAAGCCTATTGTTTTAAAACACAATCGAATGTTCAGAACCCCCCTAAATTTTTGAGTGAAATTTTGAAAAAATCATAAAAAAATCAAAACCTTTAATAAAGTTACGCAAATAGACATTTCTTATCTAATGTTTCCTTAGAAAATGATTGACAAACTTTAGAACACTAGCATGAACCGCTCGCGAGATATTATACATTTTTCAAATAAATTTAATAAAAAATCCCATAAATTAAAAAAAAAATATTAACTGTTAAGAAACATGTTCACTTTGTAATATCATGTAATAAATTTGGTGACGTCATTCTCGTGAATCTAACTTGTTCCATTCACGAGAAAAGATATTTTGAGTAATACTTTTGTATTTGAACGCCAATAGTCATTTATCTGCTATAAGAATAACTTATTTCTCAGTTCATAACATTTGGCGAGATTTTGGTGATGAATTTGGCAGAATGTCGCCAACTTGGTGACCTTTTAAATGTTGCCAAATTAACGAAAATCTCACCAAATGGATAAAAATGACGCTAAATCAATGAAAATGAGGACTAATTAAAGAAAATTCAATATCTTAGAAAGAATGTAAGTATCTACTATAAGAATAATATTTTTTTTAACTGTAAAAGTAGTAAATTCATTGCATTATATAAAGAAAGTCATGTTAGTTCTGCCCACATCAGATTTTTTTATTCGTGAACCCCTTTTAACAGAATATTTTCTTCACAAACACCTTTCAACATATTCACAGAACCCACCTACAGGAATGCATTGCTAAAGTTAAAATCAAGCTCCTATTATAAATAACAGCATTCATAGACCGGTTTCACACTTATTATGCTCTCCTTAGCATGAAAGGCCAATATCTGCAATGGCAGCCATAAGAAATTTTCTATATAACACAATACAAAATTTTGCAAATCTTTATGGGAATGAACAAATTCAGTCCTACCATGCCGGCTTCAAATTTCTTAGAAATTGTACTCAGGGTACAAGAGACTGCAAACAGTCAAATTCATTTTCACAGAACTCATTTATAGAGGCATTTACAAAGTTTGGGTCATGCTTCCATTGCAGATAAAAGCACTCATGGACTGGTTTCACATTTATTATGCACTTGGTAGCATGGAAAGATTTCAGAAGCTCCATTCTAATGCATAAGCATAAAATCAATCCATAGTTGCTATTATTTGCAATGGGTGTATGATCACTTTTAACATGTTTTTACTTCAAATGTATCGATTGTTTTTTGGAACAATGGTTATTAATTTTATTGTCAATACATGAAATATATATTAAATTTTATATCAAATCAGCTATGTGTAAAATTAAAGCAATTTCTATGTTTGACAAGCCTTACGAAATTCAGGTCCTCTCGCGGGATGACTGGAAGAGGACTCCCACCTACAATAAACAGAATTATATTGTATGGTATACAGATGGCTCGAAGATTGGCACAAGTACTGGTGCTGGTGTGTGCTGTTTGGATGATGGCATACAGCTGTCTTATCCGCTTGGCAGTTATGTTACTGTCTTTCAGGCTGAGGTATTTGCCATTCTTATGTGTTGTAGAATTTGCTACGACAGGAAGTATAAGAGCAACCAAATACTTATCTGTTCCGACAGTCAGGCTGCTCTTATGGCTCTTGGGAAGTCCACTATGACATCTTTCCTTGTCTAGGAGTGCTATAATGCAATCTGTGAAATTGCTAGCAATAACAAAGTCATTCTTTACTGGGTGCCTGGACATTCGGGCATTCCTGGAAATGAGTTGGCTGATGAATTAGCTAGAAAAGGCTCAAGTACTCCTTTTGTTGGCCCTGAGCCAGCCTTGGGTATTCCCAATGATCTTACCAGAAGAATTGTTTATGACATCTTCAGGAAGCTTCAATGTAAGAACTGACATAATATTAAGGGTCAAAGGCAAGCGAAAATTCTCAACTGCAATTGTGTCCTAGTACACGTCAAAAGGAACTTTTCAAGCTCAGCAGAACTGGCATCAGGAGGGCTGTTGGGCTCCTTACTGGGCACTGTATCCTCAACAGACACCTCAACATTATGGGTGTCACTAAAGATTCGCTTTGCAGGGGCTGCAAATACAGCGAAGAAATTGCTACTCACATTCTCTGTGAATGTGAGGTTTACTCTGCTCACAGATTTTAACACATTGGTCGACATGTGATTGAATCGTGGGAGCTGAATGACATTCCTGTCAAGTGCCTGCTCATCTTTGCGTCTGCTACTGGTCTCTTTTCGTAGAGATCTGTTCTGTCTGGGGTAGTACAATAGACCTCTGGTCGCTGTGTTGGGCTCTTCTTGAGCCACCCGTCTCTCATTTCATTTCATTTCAAAGCAATTTCTATAAGAAATAAATAAATAAATAGGCATTACAGAATATTTTGTGCGAACTTTCTGTAATGGTTTTCAAAGCCTTCAGGTTGGTTGAAAACTATTGAATTACAAGAGTAGTATGTATACACATATATGTACACTATTAAAAGGTATCTAACAATGTTAACATGTATGTGTGTGGGTCCTGTGATTTATAACATGGAATTTCTAACATATAAAGTTGCGAGATTTTTTTTAATGGGAAGCAAGATCTTGGCATGTGCCCAAAACTTACAAAGATGAAATATATTTTTTTTTTATTATTTACAAAAATCTAAACCAGAAGCTAATTTTTATTATTTTTCTTCAAATTTATCTTCAAGAAAAGCAAAGTTTTTATTGACAGTGATCACAGACAACTATAACATCAGAATCGGGAGAGAAAACACTGAACTAAGGATTAAAAATACAATATAATTTTGCGATTTTTAGCTAACTACTCCAAATTGGATATGTAGGCAGTGTATATTTAAACAAGTGATCTAAGGCAAAAATCATGAAAATTTCTTGATTACCAAGTTAAGTAATTTAATCCAATTTTATGTTTTATTTTAAATAAAAAGAGATTTATTTTATGCACCTGCTAGGTGAATTGCATGCATACATTAAGAGGGCTGCACTGTGAGCACTATTAGCTGTAGCTTCTAAAAGAAAGTCTCTGCTAAAAAAGAAGCAACTAAAAAAAAGCGAACACTGATTGCAAGTACCGCAGTTAGTTGCTTTATATTTCATTTCCTACTTTAATCTTAAAATAAATTTACTAAACTGCATGCATCACAAAGACTTGAAAATTTAAAATTTTACTTTGTAGCAAGTGGCCAGTCTTAATTTAGTGGTCACTCTCATGGATCTTTTGTGAAATCAATAAATATGCTTATATATACTTTATATTATGTGTATATATATATATATATATACACATAATTATACTAATGTGTTATGTATAATGTAGCCTGTAGTTGCTAATTTATGTAATCTAGATCAGAGGCCTCAATTTAATAAATTTTACTATAAATGTTTTACTTAATATCAACCTAAATATAGGGCAATTATATATAAATGTGTGAAATTATATATATATATATGATATATATTATATATATATATCATATATATATATATATATATATATATAATTAGAAAAATATAATAACTAATTCAAGTAATTATGAAATATTAAAGTCATCAAAGCAGTTAAACCATTGCTTCAATGCCGAAAAAAGAAATGAACAGCATTGGCTTAATTTTGGAGGCTAATTAGACTAGATTCTTCATCAGGTCTAAGCATCTAACTGTAATTAACCCAAACACATGCTTATTTCAAATTTGGCAATAGTAAATTACTATAAATGCCAAAGTACAGACTACAAGCATTAAAAGAGGAAAAATTGAAAAAATTATGAAATCAAGTATTACCATGATCCATGAGGCAGGAACCCAGCATACACATGTGAAATCGAGCAGTTAAACTATTGCTTAAATGCCGAAAAAAGAAATGAACAGCATTGGCTTAATTTTGGAAGTTAATTAGACTAGATTCTTCATCAGGTCTGAGCATCTAACTCTAATTAACCCAAACACATGTTTGTTTCAAATTTGGTAATAGTAAATTACTATAAATGCCAAAGCTACAAGCATTAAAAGAGGGAAAAATTGAAAAAATTAGGAAATCAAATATTACCATTATCCATGAGGCAGGAACCCAGCGTACACATGTAAAATGGAGCAGTTGTAACTGAATGAAAAAAGTTGAGATGCATCCGGGAGAAGGAAGACGAAATAAACCATGGGAGGTGGAACAAATAGTTGAAGTGACCTTCTCTGAAACCCATCCATGGAGTTAAGAGTACGAGATAGGAGAACCATTAATATAAGGTAAACAGAATGAACAGGAACCATAGATGAAAAATTTTACTATAAAAGTGATTCACAGAAAAAATGAATAAATAAATATGCCACTAACACGAATATAAAGGGGGTCAAATCATAGTATCAAACTGGCTAAAGATATATATTTCTGGAGAAAATAATTTTCAAAATATTAAATATTTATGTATTTTATTATCAAATTTTTTGTTTTTCAAATTTTTTTAGTTTATTATATTATATTTCATTTTTATATAACCATATGCTTAATAATTATAATATATTATTATTATTATTAGCCGCCATAATTAGGATAGTTGTCTTGGATGTTATCGAGTGGTAGCTGATACACTGAGTTGATAATTTTAATTAAGAAATTGGGAGGATATGCATTATTAGTTGCAGCATTTAATAATTCTATAAAATGTGCTAATTTATAATTGTCATCACAAATGTTATTGATTCTAAGAACATGGTTTGATTTTCTAAACACAGATATATGCAAATAAGAGTCAAAGTGTTGAATTTTAGAAGTATTAAAATTAAAATTTAGTCTTTTATCATATAAGTTTATAGGCAGATTACAATTTTGTAAATCTAAATTTAAATCTAAAAAGTTTACAACATTAGAATAATTATTACTAGCATTTAATTGTAAATTATTAGGATAAAAGTTTAATACAATAGAATTATTATAGGATACACATAATATATTATCTAAATATCTATACATGAGCAAATTATGCTACCCTTGATTATAATTTTTCTCATAGAAGTATAAATATAGATTAGCCAATAATGATAAGGCACATCCCCCTTGTGGGATACCAAACTGTTGCTTAAAAATAGATCCACAAAGTTGAATATAATTCTCATAGAATGTGAAATTAAGTAATTTTTTAAAAAGGAATGCTGAATATTTTAAGGTAATATTATATTTTTCAAAAATTTCTAAAATAATTTTATAGAGATCATCTATATCAATATTATTGAACAAATCTTTAAAATCAAAGGTATAAATACTATGGATATTAGTGAGAGTTTTTAATTTCCTAACTAATTCAAAACTATTTTTCACAATATAACTAATATTAGAGATGTTAGCTGACAAAGAAATTTCACTTAAAATTTTTAGTAATAATTTACCAGCATTAGTAAGGTAAGAATTATGTCCGCCGCTAGTAATAGTTTGAAAAGCTACAGGAGATTTATGAAACTTGGGTACTAAAACAAGATATGGAATGTTATTACAACTATTTTTGATATGGATTTGCTTATATTTGGCTGATATTATATTAGATAAGATTTTAAAGTTAGTATTATGTAAATTAGAATTATTAAGAATGTGTGACTGGAGGCTACTTATATAGTAATATTTACAAATGATAGAGTAGTTACTACTAGCTTCATGGACATAAGTAATAACAAAATATTTTTGAATATCTTTAATATCCTTTTTAATTGAACTAAGTTTATATGATTTATTAATTTTCTGAATATATATATATAGTGATTTAAGCATTGCTTTATTAAGACTCTCCAGGGTTTGAAGGCTTCCACAAGAATTTGATATTTATAACTGGTTTTATAGATAAACTTATATATGTCAAGTATTAAATCTTTACAAATTAATTCATACCTAAATTTTGTAGGTAAACGGTACTTAGTATCCAGTAACATAAGTGATCTCAGTGTATCACAATTAATAATATTTAGATTTCCCATTATAACATGCCCATGATATAAATCTATGTAATCTTTGTATTTATCTAATTGACAGTGGCAGTATGACTCTTTATCCAATTCATAATTTTTA
Source organism: Amaurobius ferox (assembly GCA_951213105.1). Lineage (NCBI taxonomy): Eukaryota > Metazoa > Arthropoda > Arachnida > Araneae > Amaurobiidae > Amaurobius > Amaurobius ferox. Next base: position 118,368,705 of record OX578147.1, read on the forward strand.
TTAATATCTATTGATTTGGCTATTTGATTGTAATTGAAAATATAATGTCTTAGCGGTTTATCATATTTAAAGCAATTTTGGGATTTTGACTGGAAAGAAAGTGGATACAGATTTTAAAATATTATTAACCTTCAGATTATTAATGACCGGATTAATGAAATTCAGGGTACAATATTAATTTATTATAGTATATTGTTTAGGTTCGTCAATTAAAAGTCAGTGATGTATAAATAAACTTTAAGAATATTACTTCTGGTAATAAGCAAATCATGGAATAAATGTTTAAAATGGATATTATCAAATGCAGTAGTAATAAAAAAGGTTATATACTAAATTTAATTGCTGTTTTCTAATTGCGAAAATCTAGTTCTTACATTGTTTTCAATCAAAAGTAATTTCGAAATTTATATGCTGCTGTAAGATGGTATTTTTTAGATCAGATATTGAAGACAATTTTTTATTATATTTACTTGCTCTTTTAGTTCTTTTTGATTTATTGTTATAAATAGTATATACTATTTTCTTAAAGTCATTTAATCATGATGAGCATTTTTCACACCTTTTATATGACCTTATTATAACAAGAGCTTATTTTATAAACCTCCATCTGTCCATTCAACTCCTCTCTACCTCTAATTATCATCAAAATAAAAAGTATAATACATACTTATTGTGTAATTAAATGCAAAAATTCACTTTACAATAATATAAATTTTAATTATTTATTTCAGCAGTATAAACACTGTTTTCCTATTCCTAATACTCAAATTTTCAAAACATTTAAATATAATACCCCTTTAAGTAGACAAATTTTCAATTACAATGTTATATCAAAATCTCTAATAAATCAAAATTCCAATCCCAATTTACTATGTGTTTGCAACCAGCCAAATTATTCTAAATTTATAGATTGCAATCAGAAACACATAAATACTGGTGATCTCAATATTGTTCAAAATTTAGCACTTAAAAATTTTATGCTTTATGGTACCAAATTTCGAATCCAAAATTCATTAAATCACTGTATTTTAATTAAACAACTAAATATTGATCTAGAAAAATTCATATACAAAATTGCTTGTAGTAAAAACTATCCCACTGAAGCTTTCGATATGTGGAAGGCCAGCATTCTGACAAATGTCAAACATCTTTTAGGTAACTTGCCTACAACTAAACCTACAATTAACTTTACAAACTTGAAGCAGGCAATAAATGAATTAAAATCACAATTTGTCATCACATATGTGGATAAAGCTGTCAACAATTACACCAACATTTGTAAAAAATATTATGTACAAATCTTAAACGATTTCATAAATCATAATAATATATTTTTAAAAAAAATGGTTATTCAGCAACAACTATATCTAAGAAAATTATTGCATTTCATAAACTATTAAAATTACCTTGCAACAATCTAAGATTCCCTTATATTGTCATGATCTCAAAATTTCATAAAAATCCTATCTCTTTTAGATCTGTAACTATAGGACACAAATCATATGCAACAGTTGCTAGTAAATCTCTATTGGTCATTCTTAATAAAATCACTTCTTATATAACTGATAATTCAACTGCTCATATTATTAATAACAGTTATCAATTAATTCAAACATTGGATATGATTAATATTTTGGGATTTAAAACTTATGACTTTAAGGACCTATTCAACAATATTGACATAAAAGATCTATATAAAGTAAGTTGGGATATAATTAAATCTTTCTATAATAGACAAAATTTGGATATAGATCAATCTTACGTGCACCATGTCATTTTTAATAATTACTTGATGCAAGGCAATAAAATTTATTTGCAAACTAGCAGCATACCCATTCTTTATACGGAGTATATAATATAAAGAAACTTATAATTCGCAATCATGTGCAAATTCTGTTAAAATATTAAATTTATTGCTCCTAAAGAGAAGCTTAAGAATATCTGTTCACACTATGCAAAATTATCTTCACAGGCAGATCTGAAGAATAAAACATCCTGGTCCCTTTTGTAAGCAAATTTACAAAAAAAAGGAATTGAATCAATATATTCAACCCCGTACTACTTATATTGTTGCAAATTAGAAAATATGGTAGTGTGTTAATAGAAGATTACCCATAGTACAATATGAGTCTCGAAAATATTTGCCAAAATAAAAGAGATGATGTAATAAATTGAAAATATCAATAATCTCCGTACTCTTTATACCAGAAGGTCATAATTGATTCCAATATATGCCAATATATATCAAAACATATGCCAATATACATGTACTCCTTATATTCTCGTAGATTAGAAGATATACCCATGTATTTGTAGAAGATTACTCGTACAACGAACAATATATGAGTTTAGACAATTTTTGTCGTAATAAAACAATTGCATAATAACTTGAAAATATCAATAATCCCTGAATCGTTGATGTGGTGGTCAAGCGGTCAAGGCAAGCATTTCCTAGTGATCGCTCGGTTGCCGGGTTGTGGGTTCGAGTCCCACCTGCAGGCATGGATGTTGTGATGATGGGCGCGGTGTGTTCTCACCCCCACTGGTGCGCTGGAACAATGTCATGTGATGGCTAACGGGTTCAAGGTTCTGGCCTTTGTAATTGAGATATTGACTGTTCACGTTATATGTTCGGAATCTTGTTCTGTTTGTATAATGTATGTTTTGTTCTCTGCCATTGGGAAAAAAAAAATCCCTCAATCAATAATCCCCGAAAATATCAATAATAACGTTTAAACCTGAAGACCGTAATTGATATTATCCAGTCAAAAATACTATAAGAAAAATCAAATCATTCTTTTCTAAAATATATTTTTATATCCATTTATTTATTATTCAAATCGAAAAAATAATAATTAAAATTAACAGACAGATTTAATTGCGTTTCTGAGCAACATAATATAAGATAGAATCTTCCTCATAAACTGCGAAATTAAATAACCATTTTGATTTTTTTATACTTTTCATTGTTCAGTAAAAGCTTGTGATATATAAACCATGGAGATAGATTTCCCATTTAAATCATGTTTAAAACAATTCATGTTTTCAGAAAGTGACTAACTGGCACAAAAAATCTCCCATCAATGAATGAATCAATGAAATAAAGGTGGGTGGCTCAAAAAGAGCCCAGCACATCGACCAGAGGTCTATTGTACTACCCCAAAAAGATAACGAAGATCCCTAAGAAAAGAGACCAGTAGCCGATGCGAAAATAAGCAGGCACTTGACAGGAATGTCGTTCAGCTCCCAGGGTTCAATCACATGACGACCAATGTGTTCGAATCTGTGAGCAGAGTAGGCCTCACATTCACATAGAATGTGAGCTGCAGTTTCTTCACTGTAATTGCAGCCTCTGCAAAGCGAATCCTTGGAGACACCCATGATATTAAGATGTCTCTTGAGGGTGCAGTGCCCAGTAAGGAGCCCAACAGCTCTCCTGATGCCAGTTCTACTGAGCCTGAAAAGTTCTTTTTGACGTGTACTAGGGCAATGGCAGTTGAGGATTTTCGCTTGCCTTTGTCCCTTAGTGTCACGCCAGTTCTTATATTGAAGCTTCCTGAAGATGTCATAGACAATTCTTCTGATAAGATCATTGGGAATACCCAAGGCCGGCTCAGGGCCCACAAAAGGAGTACTAGAGCCTTTCCTAGCAAGTTCATCTGCCAATTCGTTGCCAGGAATGCCCGAATGACCAGGCACCCAGTACAGAATGACACTATTATTACTAGCAATTTTACAGAGAGCATTACAACATTCCCAGACAAGGGAAGACGTTACAGTGAACTTCCCCAGAGCCATAAGAGCAGCCTGGCTGTCAGAACAAATGAAAATCTGGCTATTCTCATACTTTCTGTCATAACAAATTCTACAACACATAAGAATGGCAAATACTTCAGCCTGAAAGACAGTAGCAAAATTGCTAAGCGGATAAGATAGCTCAGTGCCATCATCAGGGCAACAGACACCAGCACCAGTACTTGGGCCAATCTTCGAGCCATCAGTGTACCATATAAAACATTTCAGTTTATTGTAGGTAGGAGTCCTCTTCCAATCATCCCACGAGGGGACAAGAATTTCATAAGGCTTATCAAACGTAAATTTGACATGTATGCCATCAGGTGGCATACAGAAATAAGGATGCCTAGCAACATTACTGTTAAGTTCGCCCCAAGATAGATACCTTGAGTAATCTTTCCAGTGTTTCAGATATTTGAGTCTGTTCATGCAGATAAGTGCCTCTGCTTCAATACGCATATAAAGCTGATGCAAACCAAGTAAAAGTTCAAGAGATGCAGTAGGAGTGGTTTTCATGCAACTAGAAATTGCAATGCACACCATCCTTTGAAGTTTAACTAAATCAAGTTTGGCAGTTTCACTTCTAATTCTGGACCACCAAACAATGGATCCATAAGAAATGATAGGACAGACTATCATCGAGTAAATCCAATGGATAGCTCTGGGATTTAATCCCCAGGTTTTCCCAATAGCATTCCTACAAGACCAGAAGATTATTTCTGATCAAACTCAGAGATATAAAGTTTTAATTCACTTTCAAACGATTTTCAAGCTTTTCGTTTGGATAAACCACGGAGTTAGAGAGTAGAACTCCTAGGAAAAGTTTCGTTTTTCATCTCGAAAACCCCTGGTCTCGAAACTTGGGCTAAATTTATGGGGGCTATTTCAAGGCTATCCACAAAATTTCATTAAATTCAGTTGAGCAGTTCTTCCGTAATGATGAGACAAACAAAAATTTCGTTTTTTACTAATATCTCGAGAACCACTGATCGTAGAAACTCTAAACATGGACTAAATTTTAAGTGGGACTATTTCCAGGTTACCCACAAAATTTCATCAAATTCAGTTCAGCCGTTCTCCCATGATGACGGGACAGACAGACAGACAGATTTTCAATTTTATTTATATACATTAAAGAGTGTTCCACAGGGTGGCTCTGCCAGTTCAGCTCTTGCAAATCTGTATCTACACTTCTACAAGTCAAATTTTATAAACTCTGCATATACTTTCTACAGATACATTGGTAATGTAATTCTCATTAAAATAGCTCCCTCCTCAAATGATATAGATTTTGATTTTTATCCCCCAAATTTATCCCTTATACCAAACGAAAACAACATCTCATCAAGTGTTAATTTCTTAGATTTAACTCTCTGTCTTGATAATGAATATTCATTTCTGTCAAACATTTTTGACAAAAGAAAAGGTTTCCCAATTAAAATTCACAAGATAATCAATTTTAACTCATGTATGAGTACACAGATATACAAAAATATTTTAATAAATCATTTTCATAGGATTTTTAGGTTATATGAAAATACACAATATAGTTACCATCTAGTAGATTTAATTCAATACTGTAAGGCTGAATCCTATCCAGATAATTTTGTTAAATATCACTATAGAAATTTTAAATTCAACTTATAATGTGTCATTTATTGTTTTAGTCAAATTTGTAATTACTATTGTATACTTTAAATATTTAAATATTCTTGGAGATTTTAATTATCTTTGTGATAAGTTTTGGATACATATTATATAACTATTAATTATTAATTATTTAGTACAAATTGTAAACATTTTTTTCATATCTCTAATTCTTGGGTTTGAAACTTGTCTATTTGTATATCAATTGTCAATTGATTGAATATCTTATTCAGGAGTATTTACTTTAATTCACAACAGATGACACACTCTAGAATTCTTTCCAATTTTTTCCTTGGCTAGAGCAATGAAATTTTCGGAGTCATGAATAATGGTGAAGATAGGTATGAGTTTTAATTTCTATCTGCATCCTAGTGGATTGATGGATAGATTACTGATATGTTTGCTAGATGCACTGTCATCCTCTTCTTTCTACTGGTCCATTATTATTTGTTATTTCCATTTTTGTTACTGTCTAGTAATGTGTCAGATTTTTTGATGATGTTTCGGCCATGTGGCTGTATCGTCGAGCGAAACACATTTGGAACCTCTGTGGATGCAAAGCTGAATCTATAGAGGTTCTATCCATTTTGATATTTTCGGTTTGCATCTTGTCTTTATTTTTTATTTATTATTTATTGTCATTTTAATTTTGAGCCTCCAGCCTTTGATAATCCTTTGATGCTTGTACTTGATTTGCATGTATCGCTCATGAATGTTAATAAATTCATGTGTAGTAATATTACCTAATAATTTAAAATTAAGATCATTTTGCATTATTTGGTAGCAATAGTTTCCTTTTGTTAGATATTTCCTTTGATTTCCTCATATTCTCTTTACTTTATTTACCGCCGTAATATTTTTGAACCAGGGTATGCCACTGTTCATGTTTTAAATTATCCTTATTATATTTATTTTTATTATATATATATATATATATATTCTACTTTTAACATTATCATAATCAAAATATTGGTACATTATCATGCATGGGTGAATTTAAGCAGAAACTTTTTTGAAAAACTATTTAAATTTCCAGAGAGCAGCAGAAACAAGGGGACAAAAAACTCAATCTCCCAATAAAATAAGTACTCAGGGAAATCAATGAAAAATTTTTAATCTGTAAAAATCCTCCTGCCACTAACAGAATTTTTCCACCATAAATCTATGACTGTTCTAACATAATCTGCTGATGCATTAGACATCCTTATTAATAGCAGATTCTCTAATATTTGCTTTTACATTGACAAACTTTTATCACTTAAAGTATCTATATTGGGGAGGGAAGAAACATTAGATTAATAAACTTCTAGGGCGTTTTCTATTACAATAGAATAGGGGGGTGGGGTAGCCAGTTAGTTGTTGCATTTAATAGCCAAACTGTGTTGTTTAACAGACCTATGGTGAGTGCTATTTTCAGGTCTACCATCATATATGTTTTCATTTTCAATTTTTTAATTATTCCATGTTTACTTATTCATAAATATGCAGGGCAATATGTATGAATTCTTGAATGGACCAATATCTAAACTTTTACAATTAAGCAATTATTCCACTGAAATTAAGTACTATCGTGTTGAAGATCTACAACAGCTTTTGATGATATTTGGATACTGACCAACAGTTACAGTACCACTCAGCATTTGAGTAACTGGTCTAGAGTTGGCGATAGAGCTGCGATTACAATCTTGAATAGTCTATGATAACTTTCTTTACATCATGAAGTGTATTTACAGTGGGTCCCTTCTCATGTGGGACTCAGTGGAAATGAAACTGTATGCATTGGCAACAGAAGAAGTTACTATTCCTATGACTTCCAATAATTCATTAATTTTTCTTGAAATCTTCTAAAAAAGGAAGATTTCAAATCTTCATACATGGAGATCCCCTCCTGTGCATGATTAGTACAGTAGAGACAAACCAGGTGGTGCTATTACTTCTGGGGACGATAGAAATCTACAGACCACTATTTCCAAATTTGTTAGTGAATATTTAAAGTGTCTTAAATTAGAACAGGGGCACAAAGTTTATGCCATTTGCGCCAAGTCAAGTGTAATATTGAACAGGTCTCCCCCGGTCATCTCTTACATGCTTTGGTGTTGGGACTCCCTTAATGGTCTATGATTTTTTATGGTCTATGAGACCAGGATTCATGGACCATAAAAGATGGACTATTATTGGACCATTAAGGGAGTTGGGACTCCCTTAATGGTCTATGAGACCAGGATTCATGGACCTGGTCTAACCCCTGGCTAGACCGGATAGGATTAGTAACAATAAAAGTAAGAACATTAAAGAGGAATTTAAATATATATATTTTTAAACTATTTGAAACTTATGAAGATTAACTATTACTTTTCCTACAATATGCATATGTAAAATATTGAGATAGGTGTGAATTACCCAAAATTTGAATATTTATAGATCTACACATTTTGAGCATCCCAAGAAATGAATCAACCATTGTTAAAACATCTGTGAGTCCATAAGCATGATAACTATTGATAACTCAATGCAAATCAAATGATGTTTAAAATGATTATTTCAATAGAAATTGATAAATAGCAGAAGCTTATTCATTTTTAAATAGCTCAGACCAGAAAAAAGTCATCAATTTTACAAACATTTTTTTTTTTCAAAAATAAAATTATAAAACCAATTATGTTAAATTTGGTATCAGAAACAGTCATTTCATATGTAATTTTTTTATTTAAAAATATATCACATCATTTTTAGAACTTAAACATGCATCGTTCTTGAAATATCACACTCTTTTGTTCTAAAATTGAAAAAATCATGAAACACTAAATATAAACTGGTTTACAACATAAAATGCAGTGCATATCAAGATAAATAAGCATACATACATTTGATAAATCAACTGGATTTCCTTCTTTGGTACAAAAAATCTGAACTTGGAATGCCCTAGTAAGTGCACGGCTGTCGACCAAACTAAAATGGCTAAATGGCATTTTAACATGGCATGCATCTTATATTGTACACCAGTTCATTTTTGATTGTGGGCAAAGTTACATGCATTACTTAAAAAATAAGTATGTTCATTATTTTTAAATGTGTAAATACTTTAAGCACCTTTGATCATAAATAAATAAATAGGCATGTTTAGTAAGTTATCACAAACTATTCCCAAAATACTAAATATTCTATTTTTTCATAGCACAATATCTCAATAGTATAAAGCAGTAGTATAAAGCATTTTTAAGAAATCTGGTATGTTAATATTAATCAATAACAATAAAAAGTCTATTTATTTTCAGACACAGATTGAGTTATGAGAAAATTCTAATTTATGTTACTGTTTTCCTATCGCAAAATTGACATTTGTTAATCTGTAGAGAAAATCATTCATTGATCATATCAATTTTTGATTTACACATTAATACAATAAAAAAAAATCTGATGTGGGCAGCACATGATTTTCCTTATATAATGCTATGAATTTACTACTTTTACAGTAAAAAAATAGGTTATTCTTATAGTAGATGCTTACATTCTTTCCAAGATATTGAATTTTCATCAATTAGTCGTTATTTCCATTTGTTTAGCGTCATTTTTTTCCATTTGGAGAGTTTTTCATTAATTTAGCAACATTAAAAAAAGTAGCCAAGTTGGCAACATTCCACCAAATTCGTCGCCAAAATCACACCAAGCGTTATGGACGGAGAAATAAGTTATTCTTACAACAGATAAATGACTATTGGTGATCAAATACAAAAGTATTACTCAAAGTACCTTTTCTCATGAATGGAAAGAGTTAGATCCATGAGAATGATTTCACCAAATTTATGGCATGATTTTACATATAAACATGTTTTTTGACAGTTAATATTTTTTTTTTAATTTATGGGATTTTTTCATAAATTTATTTGAAAAATGTGCAATATCTCGAGAACGGTTCATGCTAGCATTCTAAAGTTTATGGCAATCGTTTTCTAAGGAAAAATTACATAAGAAATGTCTATTTGCGTAACTTTATATACTTTCAATTACCAAAATGTTTCAATTTATCTTACAACAGTTTTAAATTAAGAAATGGATTTGTCTGAAAACTGCATAATCTTACTTTTTATATGATCCTTCAATCCAAAATTTTCCAATTACTAAAAATTTTTTCATACAAGTAAAACACAAAAATTTTAGATTCTTTTATGAGTAAAATTTGCCAAGATATAGCAGTTCAAATCTGTAGCAGTTTTTATTGAGAATTTTGTGGTTATGTGTAAATTGAATTGTGAGATATGTTAATTTGTTGCTGAAAGTAATGCCTTCTAAACAAATTATTATGTGTTAAATGACTTTCTGTGGCACACTGATAAAAAGATGTGTCATTAAGTGAAATGTAAAATAAATACTCTAAATGATTTAATTTACATTTTATATGGTCCCCTAATGCTAGGTCAAAATTATCAATTTAAGTTATAAAACTCAATGTTTCAAACCTCAGTTAATTTTGCTCATAAAAGAATCAATTTTTTTTAGTTTTACATGATAATGTATGAAAAAATTTCCAGTATTTGGAAAATTTTGGATTGCGAGGGCTGTATAAAAGATTTCGTATTTTTCAAAGAACTTAAAACTGTTATATGATAAATTGTTATATGTGAAACATTTTTGTAATTAGCAAGTATCTAAGTATGACCAACAGTTGAAAAAATATGCACTTTTCGGGACACTCTGCATATTTAAAATCTCATAAGAGAATAATAACAAAAGTCTCAACAATAGCTTCAGTATTAGAGTTCTGAATAATAAATTTATTTTTAACTAGCAGCATACCCGTTCTTTGTACGGAGTATATAATATAAAGAAATTTATAATTCGCAATCATGTGCAAATTCTGTTAAAATATTAAATGTATTGCTCATAAAGAGAAGTTTAAGAATATATGTTCTCACTATGCAAAATTATCTTCATGGGCAGATCTGAAGAATAAAACATCCTGGCCCCTTTTGTAAGCAAATTTACAAAAAAAAAGGAATTGAATCAATATATGCAACCCCGTACTACTTATGTTGTCGCAGATTGGAAAATATGCCAGTGTGTTAGTAGAAGCTTACCCGTATTGCAATATGAGTCTCAAAAATATTTGCCAAAATAAAAGAGATGACGTAAAAAATTGAAAGTATCAAAAATCCCCGTAATCTTAATACCAGAAGGTCGTAATTGATTCCAATATATGCCAATATATATCAAAATATATGCCAATGTACCTGTACTACTTATATTCTCGCAGATTGGAAGATATACCCATGCATTTGTAGAAGATTACTCGTACAACGTACTATATATGAGTTTCAACAATTTTCGTCATAATTCCATAATAATTTGAAAATAATACAATTCCATAATAATTTGAAAATATCAGTAATCCCTGAATGAACAGTCCCCGAAAATATCAATAATAATGATGTTTAAACCTGAAGACCGTAATTGCTATTATCCAGTCAAAAATTCAATGTCAATGAAATTTATTTTATATACATATTTTTACTATTCAAATCGGAAAAGATTTAATAAAAATCATATGCCGTATAACATATTGGATACGTTGCTAATTGACATGATATCATTTGCTTTAAATAAATTGATTTAAATCATATCATCTTTATAATGCAATCTCCATGGAAGGTTTGGCGACATTTTCGTCAATTTAGCTATAACTTAAAAAATCGCCAAATTTATCGCCAAGTGGGACTATAGAACTGATAGTCCCATTTTACGACAAATTGATGAAACATCATCACAATACTATCCCCTAACAAAACACAATTAATTTCATTTATTAAGCGCGATTTTATCAATTTCATGATATTTTTATGGATTTAGAAATATTTTTACCAATTTGGTGATATTAAAAAAATTCCTTAAATGTGTTACTAAGTAGGATGGATGTACTGACCGACAAATGCTATGGAAACATCATTTCAGTACTTTATTCTAAAAAAACTAATTTAATTTCATTGATTTGGGTCATTTTTATCAATATGGAGACATTTCCACTAATTTGGTAAAGTTTAAGAAAAGTTACCAAGTTATTTAGAGAGATATTCCTCTAAATTCGTAGCTCTGAATTTGCAGATCTGAAAAATAAAATATCCTGATTCCGTTTGTATATACTAAATGAAAACAGTAAAATTGTATTAGAAGATACATACACCCGTTCTACTCTTTTTCTGCTTCAACAATCGACTAAATGAATTTATTGGGTAAACACAATATATGAGTTTATTAGCTAAACACAATATATGAGCTAGAAACCTCTTTGCTAAAATAAATGAAAGTGATGTACGCAGTCCGCAATATATATAATTAAAAGAACAATCAAATCGTTCATTTATAAAATATATTTTTACATCCATTTATTTATTATACAAATAGAAAAAATAATAATAGATATTAACAACACATTTAATTTCATTCCGTTGCCGAGCAACATGATATAAGATAGAATCTTCCTCATAAAATGCGAAATTAAATAGCCATTTTGATTTCTTTATACTTTACATCGTTGAATAAAAACTTGTGAAAGATGAAACATGGAGGTAGATTTTTCCATTTAAATTCATGTTTCAAACAATTTATGTTTTCCTCTAGTGATTAATTAATGCAAAAATCCTGCACCAAACTCGGAAATAAAGTTTTATTTCATTTTAGCGTTTTAAACAAACGATTTTCATCCTTTCCGTTTGGATAAACCACGGAGTTGGAGAGTAGATCTCCTAAGAAAAAGCTCCGTTTTTTCATTAATATCTCGACAACCCCTGGTCTTGGAAACTCGAAACTTGGACAAAATTTATGGGGGGCTATTTCAAGGCTATCCACAAAATTTCATTAAATTCGGTTCAGTCGTTTTCCCGTGATGATGAGACAAACGAAAATTTCGTTTTTTACTAATATCTTGAGAACCACTGGTCATAGAAACTCAAAACACGGACTAAATTTTAAGTGGGGCTATTTCCAGGCTACCCACAAAATTTCATCAAATTCGGTTCAGCCGTTCTCCCGTGATGATAGGACAAACAGACGGACAGACAGAGACAGATTTTCAATTTTATTTATATACATTGTTTAAATCATTTAAATATTACTTCTTTAAAATTGGCAATTATAAAAACGCTGAAAGGTTAGTTGGTTATAAAACAATGAAAGGTTAGATTTTGCAGGGAAAATTTGTAGGAAAAATTGTGCAAAAAATAAATTTTCTACTTCAAAATTGTATAAACAATAAAATAACTCAAAACTAAATCAAAATTTATAAAAAGAGCTCACTCATGCAAACATTGTATTATGTAGTTGCAAAAATTTGTGGTCTTGTTATTGTTAGTTTGTCCAGGACACACACAGCTCAAATATTCTTTCTCTGACTTTGACATTAAATATCTCTGAAAGTCGAAAACTGTTCCTTTCACTGTGTTCCCCTAACATTTCTCTACAAATATACCACATTTCATATTTTTGTATATTACAGTTTTTGTGATGTGGGACAGAGAAACAAGAGAGATATGAAGTTTGTCAATCAGTATTGGTATCAATTAGTATTTTTTAATACAGAAAGAAATTAAATGGTTAAAACTACAGCACAGTAAAACAAAGGGTTTAAATGCTACAGAATTTACTTACAGCCAAGGTATCCAATGCATCAATTAGGGTCAAAGAATAATCACCAAGTACATCATTTATATTTATGTTGGACCTGTATTATGAAAAGAAAATATTACTTAATTAAGAAAAAATTAGATGTAAGAATAAAAACAACTATTAATAACCCAGGATTGATTTTTTTTTCTTTTTTTGGGGGAGGGGGATCTACCGGTCCTAATTCAACAATCTTGTAATAATGTTAGTTATGACCTGCTCACATTTCAGATGGGCACCAGATATATATATATTCCAAGAACTTATTCCAAGCTAAAGTTTCTAGAAACAATAAAAATATTCTTTTTGGTACTTGAAAACTGACAATTATCAGACGCTTAGTTATAGCTCAGAGCTTTAGCACATATCATTTTTGATTGCATCTCAGAGCTATGTGACTGGGCTGATTTCTGAAAGCAGAAGGAGCTATAAAATCACAAGTGTACAAATGTGTATAGATGCACAAGTATATGCCATACGTACATATTTTCTAAATTGTAGCTAATTTTACAAATACACATCTGAGAATAAAAGTCATTCCTTTTATTCTTGTTGCATATGCAACAATAACATGATGATTTTATCATTTTTGAAACTTATAATTCACAAATAATTACTAGTTTAAGCACTTTTTTTATATTAATTATTTATTTTTATTGTCATTATGGCAGAATTTCTAATAATTGTCAATTTTGTGTCCCTTGAGTTAAAAATATAAAATTATGAATAAGACTTTATAAATATTTTGCAGTATTAGTATTTACAGTACTAGGGTTCTACAGTCTGTGTTCCCACAAAACAGATGAATCAACAACATACCACTGCAATAACTTCAATCCAAATGAATACCACTGTTCTTAGAGCTATTGAAAGCAAATAGCTTTACAAAAAATTATCATGCTGGTTGTTGAAGGTGAATAATTTTAGCTCAAAATTTAAAAAACTGTTCTCAGAACTTGGATTTAAAAATTATTTTATGGCTGAGTGCCTGATAATTATCAATTTTGAGTCTTTTGAGCTTTAAGAAAATAATAAGATATTTTCTTGCAGTATTTGTTTAAAATACAATTTGCTCTGCATTATTTTTCAACAAAAAGGTAATTTTCATTAATATTACTTCAATAACATTATTATTAGTTTTGACTTCATAAAAATAAAAATTTATCATTTCTGTCACTATCCATCAGAAATGAGTTCAGTTTTCATCTCCTAATTAGTAGATCAGTAAAAAACATAAATAATGGAAATAAATTGGTGAAGCTTAAGAAATTATGATATATTTCAGAAAAAAGAAATATTTATTTTATTTATTTGAAAAAAAAAAAAAGCCTTATTTATAAAAACCCTAACGATATTATTTAAATAAATTGCTGATATGCGATTGTCCCTCCGAACTGGCGACATTACGCTGCAGTCTGAAAAATTCTCTATGTCATCTACTAAATGTTGACAGCAGTGATTTTAAGTCAGTTGAAGAACACTATTTAGGTTTTGTTCTACATATGTTTGAAGATTTAGAACTTTGCTATTAAACCACAAACACAATTTTATTACTAATGTTTTATGAGTAAATATATTACATGTCATTCCTGACTCACATTTAGTTATTATTAATATGAATGAAATTTTAAAAATACTGAGTCTCCTGCATAAATAGGAGTGCATAAATAGGAGTTATATATGCAACAAAAACAAACCCATATATTATTTGTGTCACAATCATTTTTGGAATGGTAATATAATGAATACGCATTAAAATTCCATTAATCATGATAAACAGCTCTGAAATCTATTAGAAATATTAAAAGGCATTTCCAAGAACTTATTCCAAGCTAAAGTTTCTAGTAATAAAAAAATATTTTTTTTTTTTTTACCTGAAAATTGACAATTATCAAAGCATTTTTCTTCAGTCATAGCTCAGAGCTTTAGCACATATCATTTTTGATTGCATCTCAGAGCTATGTAACTGGGCTTATTGCTGAAAGCAGTAGGAGCTATAGAATCACAAGTGTACAAATGTGTATAGATGATGCACATGTGTATGCCATATGTAGATATTTTCTAAATTGTAGCTAATTTTACATATACTTATCTGAAAATAAAAGTCATTCCTTTTATTCTTGGTGCATATGTAACTAGTGATAGGATTCATTCGAATGAAATAATCGAACATCTCGATAGTTTCAAATCATTCGATAGTTGCAAAAACTATTCGAATACTTTTCGGCCAATAGCAGCGAAGAGTTCGCCGATATTCGATAGTACTACTAATATAGTAATTACTAACAAGTAGTAACACAATTGAATGATTTGATTAGTAATAGCAGTCAAATACAATAGTTTTAAAAATATTCGAATGAATTTAGATGATTGTAGTAATGCTATCGGCCATGGCGATAGGATTCATTTGGATTAAGCGATAGTTAGTAGTTACTAATTTCCATTCAAATGATATAGTGTTTTAAAAGTATTCGAAAGAATTTAGACAATTGTAATTGTAGTAATGCTATCGGCCATGGCGATAGGATTCATTCCGATTAAGAGGTAGTTACTAATTTCCATTCAAATGATAGTAGTCATTATCATTACTCATAAATGATTTTAGAATTTTGTTCAATTGACAATGAATAGTTTTATTTGTACAATTATGAAAGATACACAAGCGTTTCTTTTATTGTGAGACAAAATCATGTTTGATGAAGTAAAATCACTGAAATTGTTTTGTTATTGCGAAGAAGTCTTTTGAACAAATGAAATAATCCTTTTAGGAGAAAATAGCGAATGATTTTTAAAACTGACAATTAAATTGATTTGAGGCAAACATTTTGATTTTAATTACGTCAAAAATAATTTTAATGCTTTTGTTAAAGAAATAATAGCATTTTTGTTAAACATTAATATTTAATTTTAATACATAGTATAGTTAATAATGTTTAATAAATTTTTATTTGAAGTAATAGATATTTATGTAGAAAATACGAATGAGCAAATAAATGGATAAGGCAGGGCAACTGTTCTACTCATATATATATAATATATATATTTTCTTTTTCATACAGAGCACATTTAATTTAACTATGTATTATATTTAGTATTAATTTAATTTTGTCATAAAGTCATCTTTTTAAAGTAATAATAACAGTTGTTAAGATACTGGTGTTTGTAGCTCAATGCGATAGTGTTCGTCTAGGGGTTCGATTCCCTTTGTATTCGGATCATTGTTTTCTTTTAATTGACGATTTTTATAGCACCTCTCGTATAATATATTAAATTTATGCAAATGACTAGAGTTCCAAAAAACAAGAAATTATGTGTTTCTTTTTTATTGGGATGAACAGTTTTATAGAATGTTAATTTTGAAAATTCTAAAAATGAGCTTTTTGTCTTGGGGTATCTGTATTATTAAGGACCGCCCATAGGGGGATGGGCTCTAAAAGGGTTTATACCCCCAATATCATTTTTGAAAGAAAATATGAAAATTCATAAAATGAATTCATAAAACGGGGCGATCAAATATAGAGGAGGGCAATAACAGATGTTTGTATGGGCGGCCTGGTACTATATAGAGTAAATAAGGCAGATGACGTGTGATAGAGGTTTGAAAAAAATATTTAAATTGCAATTTTTATTTTACGAATAGCAATTTTTATTTTACGATAGAAAAAAAAATTATAGATATGGATAATTTTATTTGTGAATCCTTACAAATTAAGAATCTTAATGGAAAAATGAATTTGTTTAAAGTGATTACTTCACTTATATCAGATTAAAACTGGGAAGTATAATCATTTTGCAAAAAACTTGGAGCAAAACTTTCACAATACAAAATGTTAGAGTATATAAAATTATTTTTCCCATCAATGTTTCTCAATTCCCACTTCTTAAAATTCCACAGTTTTTCAACAATTCATTTATTAAATTTATTATTTAAATTCTTGAAAATAATCTTTTGAATTAAGAGTCACATGGTGCCATCTATTAACGAAAATACAATGCTTTTATATTATTAAATACAGTTTTTAATTAATCCAACATTTTGAATTTTGCAATGATCTAAACTTTAAATTACAGTGAGCATTAATTTTATGAATAAATTATCTATTATTAAATCTATTAAATATCTTGGTTAAAATGGACAATAAAATACAGGAATATATTTTTAATCACATTTTATTTACAAGAGGACCGATGTCTTATACTTCTGGGATATTAACATATTTCTTTGCATTATAATTATGCATTCCTTGCACTCGCACAAATACATTTACAAAAAGTATAGATAAACAAAAAATAAGATAAATGTTACAAATTGATTAATTTTGTATTACAAATTACTATTTAAAAATATTATGTAATCCTATTTTTTTATGATAAACAATTTTGACATTTATTTATTACTTGTCCAGTTTTTGAAAAAACACATTCGGATGGTGCAGAAGTAGCAGTACAGTACAAATACTATGTAAAACAAAGGAAAATAAAGTGAGAAAAACCAATAAGAGAAATCGAGCAAATAAACGAGCAAAAAAGGAAAAACAATCAAAATAAAGCAACGCAAAGATTGTGAATGAAGGAATGAGCTGTTCTTTTACACAGTTAAAAGAATGACTAAGAATAAATAATTAAAATTTGTCATTTAGAAGATTTTATCATCCGTCCTTAGCTCCACCCCCTTTATCCCTGCACTACAGTATATACAATACAGGCACTCCCTTCCCCCCTAAAATTATGTCACAGAAAACTATCGATAGTTTCGATAGTGTTCGATAGTTTGTAAACTATTATTACTATTTATTAGATAGTTGAAATTGTTTGATAGAGCCCATCACTATATGCAACAATAACAATGATTTTATCATTTTTGAAACTTATAATTCACAAATAATTACTAGTTTAAGCACTTTTTTTATATAAATTATCTATTTTTATTGTCATTATGGCTGAATTTCTGATAATTGTCAATTTTGTGTCCCTTGAGTTAAAAGTAAAAGATGATGAATAAGACTTTATAAATATTTTGCAGTATTTGCTTAGAATTTAATCTGTTCAACATGGTTTTCAACAAAAAAATATTTTTCAAAAATATTAAATGTAGTTTTGACTTCATAAAATTGCAAATGTGTCATTTCTGTCACTGTGCGAGCTGAGTTTTCATCTCTTAATTACAACAATAAAGAACATAAATAATAAAAAAAAAATGACTGAAGTTTAAGAAATTACGATTTTTAAAAAATCTGATGTAAAAAATCTCTTTTATCTAAAAATTCTAACATTTTTTTGTGAAATTGCTTATATATACTTGTCCCTGAGAATTGGCGATAGTACGATGATATCCAAAAAATTAACATTTAAATCCACTAGATAACAACAGCAACGATCTTAAACCACATAAAGGACATTATTTAGCATTTTATTCCATATCTGTTTTAAGTTTTAGAACATTGTGAATAATAGGCAAGTGAAAAATACAATTTTATTTTTCATTTTTGATGCATATATTTATTTCCCGCCATTCCTGTCATGCATGTAATTGTTGTTAATATGAATGAAACTTTGCACATAAAAGCAAGTTTTGCATAGTGTATATTTTGTTTTCCAGTGTTAGTTTTGATTCCTATGTGGAACAAAAATAAACCAAAACGTCATTCTTGTCGTGGTTACTTCTGTCACATGAACGGAATAATTCATGTCACCAAAGTAATGCATGAATGGAATCAGCTTCGAAATGATGGGAATTTTTTCTTTTAATAATTTTTCTGTAGTTTTTGTGAACAGGGTAATCACGAATTGGAATTTCTATGAAATTTAAGAAAAATTGTTAATACAGAATGAAATATTTTAATTAAAATATCCTTTAAATATTTACATCACAAGTCCGAATTTTAGCAAAATTTAAAGAAATTTTTTAATACAGAATGAAATATTTTAATTAAAACATTTTTTTTAATAAAGCATTTACATCACAAATCAGAAATTCTGTGAAATTTAAGAAAAATTGTAAATACTGAACTAATTAAATTAAAACATCTTTTGAATGATCTTTTGAAAACATCAATGAAATATTTAAATTAAAACACCTTTTTAATAAAACAGTTACATCCCGAGATTTCAATAAAACTACATCAGTTTACTTAACTGATGCAAAATTCAAATCAAATTTTCTAAACTTAATTTTTACCTTGGGCAATTTTTTTAAGCTTCTTGTAATCCAGATCAAATACTATGAACACCACACATTTGACGTCACAAACAGTTTATTAGACGAGCACACATACATATATTCATATAGGATTTTTCCCACGATCTTTTGCTTTAACTAATACATTAATCCAGAGTGCAGTAGTTTTATTATTAGGTTCAATTGAGTCTTCTATTTCCCTATCATTCTAAAAGTAATTATTAGGTCATAATTTTTGGCCTTTTAAAAGGAATCGAAAACCCTTTCTTTTTTCTTGCGCAAAACGCACACCAAAAATCTTTGAAAATATTTTTCATCAATAATCAAAACAACAAAAAATGTAGTTACTCACAGCTGTTCGCCAGAGCCAGCGCCATCTATTGAATGCTACAACAATTAGTGAAACACAACAAAAACATTTACATCATTCGTTTACAGTGTGCATTTCGTTCTTCATGAAGCAGTTATTGTTACTGTATATAACACAAGGATTTACATGCACCAGCATAGCAGTCAGGTACACAGTTAACAACTACTGCAAGAATTGCTGGAGGCATACACATGTAGCAGTGATATGAAATCAATATCTACTGCAAGAAAGCTAATACAAGTTATGAACTTTTACAAAAAGAAACCCAAAGAACTTTTACAAAAAGGTCACTGAATGCAGTTAGTAAATAATCAGGGAAATAAGTTCTCTAATATTTCAAGACAGCAAAGATCGAAGCCATTGCAACATGCTCATCTAGACACAACTTATTATTATTTCCCTTCCTATCTTCTTGTGTTTGGACTTTAAATGACTCAACATAAACAAACACTTGCTCCTGCACATCTCACAAAAGATCCCTAGTCCAGAAAGCTATATTTTTACTTTCCCTGCAATACATGGTAATGTATAGGAAAAGTATTGGAATCATGCCGAAAATCACAGCTCGAGTTTTCGACAGATCTACATATTTTGGGACCTCTATGAAAAGGGACACATTTTGGAACCTCTAAAATATGAAAAAACTATTTTTAGCATGACATCTGTGTGTTTCTGTCTGTGCAATGCATGTATCCATTCTAACTCAAAAACTAATGGACCAAATTTCATAAAATTTGGTAAGTCACTTGTGAGTGACCCTAGATTAGTTTTTAGTATGATTTGGAATAAAAGAACCTGCCTTTTATTGAGAAATGGCCTGCAAAAATTGTCTGTAGCCATTCTAATTGTAACATTAAACTGTAACAAAATAAAAGTTATTTTTTAATGATTCAATGCATGTTGCATTATTATAATAATAATGATTTATTAGCCCTCTCATATTAACAGTTATTTCGACGACACAGTGCCACTTAAGTGACATAAATATTTTCCTTTATAAAAAAAAATATATTAGATCATTAGAATTATAAGAAACTCTGAAAAGATCAATCTTGAATGATGTTATCTATTTGCAAAAATGAGGCCAATAAAATCTGTTTAGAGAAGTTATGATAAAGTTATCTCTAAAAATTTAAATCTAAAGTGGAATTTTATTAAAAAAATGATATTTTTGCAAAATAATTAGCCAATATTTACATATTGTATATTCGAAATGATATGTTTGCATTGTTTACTGAAATTGATGTGCAAAAAAAAAAAAAAAAAAAAAAAAAATGTAGTTTATATTTTGCACATTTTTGACACAAACATTTGTCACCGAAATATTTTTATCAAGTTTACATTCAAAACATGTATTAAAATTCCATTAAATCATGCTAAACAGCTCAATCATCTATTGAAAATTTTAAAAAACATTACCAAGGACTTATTCCAAGCAAAAGTTTCTAGAAACAATGAAGTTAAAAAAACATTTCTATAACCTGAAAATTGACAATTATCAGAAATTCAATTTTATGATAATACTCCAAAAGTTTGCAGTAAATTTGTTTCAACATTTATTCATGCTGACACTTTCAATTTTGTTCAATTCTACTTTGCAGGTTTGCAAATACTTTTGTCTTGACTGTGTATCCAAATATTCTTAAATTTTATATAACTCTGGCAGCTAGTATACAATATAAAAGATCACAAAACAACAAATGATTATAGAATTATTAAACAGTGCAACAAAAAACTTACGGATTTTCATAATCAGGTCCTCGTCCAGTACAATAAATGGGATTTAATTCATCCTTGGGAAAGGCATATTTTAAGTAGCTATCATATCCAAATTGAAACATTTTACGAGCTTCATCCTTCATTAACAAACGTTGACTTTCGTTGAAGCTCCCATACTTTCTACTATACCCTTCAGAAGTTTGAAGAAAGATATTGTAGCTATTCAAAGCTGTTTTAAACAACGATCTTGATTTGTATTCTACATTATTATCAAGACTGCAAGAGTAGGATGACCAAACTTGATTCGTATAAAAAATAAGGACAATCCAGAGAACAATTTGAATTTTCATCATCAACCATCATTCCGAACACAATCTTCAAGGCTGTAAGAGAAAAAGACTATTTATTATAAAGAATTAAATAATTACACATAAACAGTTTTATGTTTTAAAATAGAGCAAAAGAGAATTTTTTGTAATAAACACATGCATGGCCATTTTATTAATATCCTTGAATAAATTTTATATCAGTTACATCTAATCAGGATGAGAAACAAAACAGCGAAACAAAAGGAAAAATATTCCTCACTTGATAGAACTCAAGATAGATTACACTTTATCCGTAGGCATTATTTTTAAGCTGACTATGCCATAAAATGAATGGCACTTTTTACGTCTTACGTATAGCAACCTTTAAATGCACAGAACAACAAAAGAGTAACCATAAAATTGATAATTTATAATTTGTTTTATGGCAATATATGGATTTTCTTTTAAATTTTAAACACAGATTCCTTTATTGATAAAAAATCCACTTTTTAATGAAATTCTTTCAGAAATTCTAGACGTTTACTAGCCAGACAAAACCCTAATTCAGAAAGAAAATATGAGTATTGGCTCGGCTCAAACCTTTGTTTTTAAAATCTATTTAAAATTATAAATCCGGACCATCTACATTGAGAACAGAATTTTTGTCTGATAAGGTTTCCAATGGAATGGGATGTTTTACTGTCTCCTTTCATGACACTGAAAAGTCAATCGAAATTCTATATAAAATTTTTCAAATTATAAGACTTTAAGACTAAAAAAAGTATTTTTAAGCACTTAATACCAAAATGTGGCAAAAATTAAGTATTTTTAAGGGTGCTTAATTTTTCAAATTAAAATTAAGTATTTTTAAGGTGCATACGAAACTTGATTTTGTACATACTCTGATTACTATAATTCGCACAATGTATTACTACTGCTTGCTTACATTACAATCAAATTGCTTCTAAAATTGACTCACTTGACATACATCTCTTTGGGATTAAAATGATAAAATATTTTAACTATTATTTTATTGTGTTCCTGTGATTAAAATAATAATGAAGTTAATAACAGTATATAGAACTTAAGGTAAAAGTAATAAGATTGTTATATACATTAACATATTTGTGTTATTCTCAATGAGTAACATAGGCCTAATTTAATGTTGAAGTTCTCCTGTAACCCGAAATCTTCCCTCATCTTAACATTTTAAAAGTTGATTAGTAAATTACAGAATTACACAAATAAGACACTGTATTTTACTTTCAAATGTTTTATTTACAGCAATTCTGGATGAAATAAACAACCCAGTGCAGTTATGTGTGCATAATGATGGCAATTTATTACATATATTGATGGGTGAAAAAAAAAATGCATTGCTTTCACTTACAAATATAATTAGAACCTAAATTGCTATAAGTCTTAAGTATGACTGTACATCAATATTAATATGTAAAATGAGTATGCCAACAATATCAATGCCTTAAGAGGGATATGTGACTACTGAAAGTTTGGGAAACTCTGTACTACTATATACTTTCATTTTGATCCAGTTTTTATAATACAAATGCTAGAAAGCACTCAAATATTGAGTTAGTGTGAATTTGTCCCTTACACTTAAAACTTTATGCGAGACACTCTTCATCCCCTTTAATTTAACTCAAATACAATTTTATCACTGCATAATTTTATTCCTAAATCAGTGGCATCTTGCTGTCCTGAAAATAGATGACATACTACAAGGAAAACAAAAATAAGGTCAAATATATTTTACTTTATTTTATTAGAATTTTTTATAGCTCTTCAATGCTATTATTTTATTACTTTTTAAAAAACACCAAAAATTATATTTCAAAAATACATAGTTTTATTTCTCATCCCCAATATTTTTAAACATTTTTAAGCCATGCTTATGAATTTATTAAAAGTTGGTGATTTATCAGAAACTTTTAATAATTTCATCAAAAAGGACTTCCAAAATCCTTAATCCGGCACTAGCTACTTGTTAAGATCTTTTTTTATAAACTTTTCAACAGGAAAATCATGTCTCTAATACATTGCACATAATATCATTAAGAGAATACATTGTTTTTATCTCATAGCATAGCACATAATGAGACTAGATAGGCTGTCTCTCATGATTCAAAACTGAAATGCAGCAGGATATTTGGCTACATGCATAATAATCAAAAGATTTATTTCATGAAAACAGTAAAAGGCTCAACATATTAAATAATTAATGTACGAAACAGCATAGAAACTTGTACTTCAGTTATTCCAAACAAAAGATGATCCTATTTGGTACACACATTTTTTTATATTCATTTTTCTCTATAGACTTTGCATTATCTGATCTAGACCCTAAATATCTCAGTACAGAGATTGAAATTTAAAATTCAGACTTTGTTATAGCTTGAACTAATCATGTCTTAGGTTATGTACAACATTTTATTCCAATTAGTTCAGTTTCACTATGTCAACAAAACTTTTACACACAATCTGATTTGAGTCAGTGTTAAGGAAGCTATGTACTCATGACTTGTTTCACTGTGTGTTTAATAGCAAAATCAGCACTACAGCACATTGCAGAAATAAATTTCATTTGTCTCGAACTTTCATAGGTAAAGTGAACTGACATTTTACGTACTGCAACTGCATTGTCACCACTACTATATATATAACAATCATTTTTCTAATTTCTTAATGAAAAAAATATATACATGGACTGCATTATTATTCAAAGAAGAGCACCCCACCCCCTTGCATTTAACAATACATTTATACTTTTGCATTGTGAATTTGCAATTTCGTGCAACATGTATAACATGTATGGTGTAAAAAAAAGTAAAACTTAAGACTAATATTTTAGAAAAGAAAGTGCACATTATGATTAAACAAGTCAAATAAAAGTACAGGAATCCAGTTCAGATGAGCTATATTCAAAGTTGCAGGAAGTTATATAATACAGGACTTTTTAATCATGTTTTATTTCATTAGAAGTAGAAACAGATTTCTTTGAATGGCATTAAATTGTGGTCTATGCTGTCAAACACTAATGGCGATATTAACGTGAGCACTTTTTTACAATATTACAGGGAAATAGACATCCTGTATAAAGAATGTTTCTGTATCCCCAATATAGAGCTATTTAATCAGCATATAATTATACATTCTAAATTCTAGAATTAAATAATTAACACAATTTCAGTACGTGCAAGAGTAATTACATCTAATCTGCAGCTATTACAATTTCAAAATTTGAGGTTGTCTAAATACTAAACTCTTACTTAGCTAGCATTTAAATTATAAGATATGTGGGCCACGTAAGCTGCAGCCATCTGTTGTTTCTGAACGTATTTCGATAGAAGATAAATGTAAAAAATTCAGCAATTATAGAACCCTGACTTCTGACGTAAAAGATGTAAACAGGACAGTAAAACGCGTATCGCAGTTAAAATTTTAACATGATCAAATGCAAGAAAAATAATTTTTTATGACTTAAAATCAAATAAATACTTATTTAATAAAACATTTAGTTTGATAAATGTTTTTAATATTTTAAAACATGTACTTAAAGGGCTTTAATATAAAGTAAAATTATTTGTCCGTTACATGTCAAAGTCTTTCGCAATTGTATTTTATACTATGAAAATAAAATAGTCTATTCCTACTATTTTCCTGGCATTTGGTTTCGTAACAGTTTCAAATGACTTATTTTCAACTAACATCTTCAGATCAATATTTTTAGAAATAAGGATTTGGAATGAGGCAACAATATCGCAGTGCCATCTGTGTTTGGCATTATTAATACGTCCTGTTTTCTAGATGACTTAGTTCTGAGTGAAACCTATTTCTTTAATCTGGTGTGAAAAAGTTAATCAATATTTTGTTTTTTACATTTTATGATTCAAATGTAAATTGTATAATGATTTTTTCTTGTGTTGTTTGCTAATGAGTTCACTGCTACATTCATGTATGGCGGTTGCTGCCTTTACTCGCCACTTCACATACAGTGTGTATCCGATGATTTAAATGTCTACGTTAAATATCTGTTGAGATATTCTTGATTACACTATATGTTATTGAAATATCTTTGTACATAAATTGTGTTTTGTAATATTCATTTCTGTAATCTCCAAGTGAGAAGCATGTGCGGATTACATTGATTGTGTTTTTATTTTCGTGTGTTATGCTCCAGATTTAAAGTGTATGTTTTTGTGATCGTGATATAGTTATTTTAATTTATGTGTAAAATACATTTGTGAAATATAATTTATCACAATGAAAAGACAACAAGACAGAGATTCTCCTGGTAAAAGTAAACGTTCTCACTCCTCAGTGTCGCGTTATGATGATAGTCCTAGAGATAGATCTTCTCCCGAAAGACGGGATAGACGCGGAGCAAATAAATCTCCAAATGAGAGAAGGGGAAGGACACGGGATTCATCCAATGAAAGATCTATGACCATTAGCCGCTCAGGCAGTGTTATGGGTCGGGATTCATATGATGATTTTTCGCGTAATCTGAAATCTGATCGCGGACCACCAGCTATGTCAAAAACATTGTGTGTGTCTAACTTAAATCATAAAGTTGGTGATGTAGCCATTCGTGAAGCTCTGCTTCGTGAATTTAATAGATTTGGTGAAGTGAGTGTTAAAATTTTTCATAGTGGTAATGAGCGTGTTGCCTATTTATATTTTAGAACGTATGAAGACGCCCGTGATGCTCGCCATTCTAAACCAAGGCTTGTGCTTTTTGATAAACCTGTGCAAATGGAACATGTGTTTGATAGAGGTATGTCCGGCAGAAGAAACAGGAGTATTAGCCCTGAATACAATAGCTTGCGTGGTGTTTCTCCTGCACATTCTTCTGCAAGCAACAATAGTTTAGGTCGACATAATCTTGGTGGACGACAAAATACAATTGACCGAAATCAGTCTTATAATCATCCTCGTGATGGGATGAGGCGTGATATGCATAATGATTTTCATCATCATCATCCCATTCACCGTAGAGATGATTCTAAAAAAGAAAAATTTCCAAATTATCTTCATCATGTGCCCCCTGAACAAGATGATAAAGCTACAAGAACCTTGTTTGTGGGTAATTTAGAAGTGACGATTTCCGAAGCTGAGCTTCGAAGGATATTTGAAAGATATGGTGTTGTAGAAGATATTGATGTGAAAAGACCCGCTCCTGGCCTTGGCAATGCCTATGCATTTATTAAATTCTTAAATTTAGATATGGCTCATAGAGGCAAAGTAGAAATGTCTGGCCAATACATTGGAAAATTTCAGTGTAAAATTGGATATGGTAAAGCAACACCAACTACTAGAATATGGGTTGGTGGACTAGGTCCATGGACTTCATTATCACATTTAGAACGAGAATTTGACCGGTTTGGTGCCATTAGGAAAATTGATTTTGTGAAAGGTGAAAATCATGCTTATATTCAGTATGATAGCATAGATGCTGCTCAAGCTGCTTGCCAAGAGATGAGAGGTTTTCCTCTAGGGGGACCAGACAAAAGATTGCGTGTTGATTTTGCAGATCCTGGGCCTTATAGTTACTATCAGTCACCATCCAGAGCTGGTTTTCGTGAGGAAGAAGGATATGTGGCTCCAGCACCTGCTAAAAGACAAAATTTCCGTAGTGATGCAGCAACTTCTGATGATTACTATGGGGATATGGATAATAATTGGTCAAGAAATAGCATGTACGAAAATCAGCCTTATGAACCTTTATATGATAGATCTCCCAAATTTCAGGGAAGAGACTCTTGGGAGCTTCCTGAACATGAAGAGCGTCCAGGATATCGCAATTGGAATCGTAATAACCAGGGATGGTGGGGTGACCACTCTAGAGGTGGAAGAAATGAAAACTCGGATCGCCGCAAACGTGGACGATCTCCAGATTTGGATGATTCTGGTCCCTTAAACCGTGATATGTATTATAAACGACAGCGATCACGTAGCCCTGAAAGGAATGAGTTTGAGCGTTCATCAGTGAATAAGGATGCTCTTTCACCACGCCGTAATCGCAGCAATGGGGGTATCAATCGTCGAATGTCAAGAGAAGGCCATCTTGCATCTGAAGGTAGAGGAGATTTCCGTAAGGATTATGATTTTGACAAAGGTGACAGGAACCGTCGCCAAGACTTCGATAAAAAACGCCCACCACATGAAAGCGTTTTAAAGGATGGTGTAACCATTTCTGAAAGTGTGGATAATCTTCAAGATTTAGCTAAATGCTGCCCTGTTGCCTGGCATGGTGGATTGGTTTTAAAGAATAGTGCTTTTCCTACACGCATGCATGTTTGTAGTGGGGACCCTTCTTTAGTTGATTATATGATGAAAGACCATTCTTGTGAAGTACCCATGTTGAGAATAACTCAGCGTCTGCGATTAGATCCTCCAAAACTAGACGATGTGTCACGAAGAATTTCAACTGCTGGACCACATGGTCATTGTTTACTTTTGACGTTTCCTGGCCCTATACAGCCTGGTGAAGACCAGTCTGCTTCAGTTCAGCAACGCCCTTTGAGAAACCTAGTGTCATACCTTAAGCAAAAAGAGGCAGCAGGTGTAATATCATTGCCATGTAATACTAAGAAAGACGGGAAAGATGCCAATGGTGTCATGTATGCTTTCCCTCCCTGTTCATTTGCTTTGGATTTATTAAGACGCATTGCTCCTAATTTAACTTCTGACTCCTCCAAAGAGGATCACTTGGTAGTGGTAGTAGTTAAAGGATCTTCATAAATACAAGTTTCACGGATGTTTTAGCCATGCATAAGACAAGATGGTGTTTGTTTGATTCAAGTGTTATGTGATCTGCCTAAATCAATAATTATAAGTGCTTAGTTACTCACATATGAAGCATTCAGTGCCACAGTTGTGAAGGATTATTTTAGTGTATTTCAGAAAATGCTGAAGTTTTTGTCTGGCACATAATGTGTGTGTGTGTGTGTTTTTCACTGGTGTGCTTGCTGTTTTGTTTAATCATCATTACAGACATCTGGTAAAAGTTTTCTGAATTTCAAAAATCAAAGCTTATTTTGACCTCTGCCTCTTGCTTTTGGTATATATAAATATATATATAAACTTTCTTCAAAAGCATGGTTAATTTGAATTATTTGTGGTATTGAAAAAATGCAGTTTCTCTGGATTATTTCAGGATACAGATAACCATTTTCAGTTCAAGAAGGAAAAGAAAGCTTTGAATAGTTTCATAAGATTTCATTCTTAAATGCCTAAAATATTCACTTTTAAATTAATTTCACATACTTATATGTCAGATTTGCATTTTACCGCATTCTAAATCATTTTTTCCATAATATAATTAACCATCTGAATATTATAAAAATTGTAAAACTCAATTATTATTTCATTTTTTTTATTTGCTTCTATTAACCAACTGAATTATAAAATGTATAAATTATGCATTTCTTTAAATTTTGACTGTAATGTTAAATTTGTTATAGTTTTACAATATATATATATGTACATATTGTATTCTATTCTGAAAAACATTAGTTACAAACTTTTTAGTTAAAAAATTTAATACTATATATGACCAGGTATTGTAAATTTAATATAGAAATTTTGTACAAATGGTTTTTCTCATGATTAAGAATTAGAAATCTGTAAGTATATCTAAGTACTTGCAAATATTTATATTGAATGTTTAGTAAATATAGTTGCTTTTGCCATATGAAATATTCTATTGAACTTTATATTATCTATGCTCAATATTTTTGCAGTATTTTGAACCCTTATGCTTATCATTTCTATTCCATTTAAAGTTTTCGTTCTGGCTGTATCATGTTTATTATACTTTTAATGTATTTAGCATAAAGCGTAACATGTTTTGTCACATGAAATTCATTATGTTTTAAAATTTTAGTGCTTTTCTTAATTTTATTGCAGTAAATTCCCAATGTTTAAAAGGTTATATTGAGTTCAATGCACAAAGCATTGATTATTCAGGAAGAATTTTTGCCTTATTTTGAAAATTTAAAGTTACTGAATTTAAGGTTATGGTAACTAGTAGTGTTATGACAGGCAATATTAGAATATAAACACTTTTTTAATGCCTCTACGCTAAAATATTCTTAGAAAAATATATTTTTAAATTGCATCTGAATAGGAAAATAATTTGAAAATGGTATATTACGAATTTCATATAGTTAGCCAGTAATTTAGACAAATTGAAAAAATGTTAGCCAACGTTATCATCCAGGTAGGTGTCTGTTTTTATTGTTACACTAATTTACAAAAACTGTTTCAAATTAACATTTTATTCCTGGTCCATCACTATGTATAATATATTCGGTACTTACGTATTAACGCCACCGCAGCTACAGATTTGGCAGTTTTTAAGTGCCGCCAATCTACACCTAAAATTTTTGCGACAAATCATAAAATAAAACACTTTATTTAAAATCAAAACACTTTCAAAATTCAAAACACTTTATTTAAAAACAAAGTAGTCAATCGTATTTTGGTGGAAAATAGGCCGATATAGAGTTTAACATAGATTCAAAACAGTCTCTATTTTCTTTCACCTGATGCTGTCGCCATATGAACTCTGATAAATAAGATTCCAAATGATGTCTCGCTGTCCCCCTATGTCTCTTGTTCCTCCATTTAGCACTGCCCCACATTCTTTCAACTGTTTGTGTATGAACTCCTGTATCAGGATTAATAAAATTGTATTTATGATTAACTTTAGCATATAGGAATCCTTCTATTTCTATTCTATTTGTTTGGTAACCTTTCCAATTGTCAGAATAAATTGTGCTACCATCTGCAATGTTTTCAATAATTTTATCAAGAAGGGTAGAGCCAGTTCTATTAGGAACAGTGACAACAAACGAATCTTTTGTTTCTCTACATATACCACCAAACACCTACTGCTCGGGTAATACTCGACCAGAATTATTTTTACGTTTAGTAAACAAACTTTCATCAATTTCCACAATGCAATCTGGTCCACCTACCTTCTTGTTTGGTTTATTCTCCATATCCAAGACACATAATTCAAGCATATAATTGTTCCAATCTATAACAGTTTTATCCGATAAATCAAGTTGCTTTTCACAAAATTTAATCGACGTCAACTCCTCGCACCAGCAGTATATGAATCTCAAAGCTGAACAAAATGGAATTCTGCTTCCCTCAAACCAGTTGTCTTTTCTAAGTCCCACTTGCTGATCACACTGTCTTAAATTACATTTCCAAAACTTATGTTTACCAAAATAAAGTTTCATGTCATGGAAATTGGTGCATTTTCATTTTTTTGGTAAAATATTTCGCTCCTGAAAAAATAAAATTGCATCTTGTTCTGTTTTTGGCAAATCCCAAATACGCATTTTCGTAGCACTAAAAAATGGTGTCAAAAATCAGCAAACAACAAAGCAACAAGGAATCCAAAAGATCACTGTGTGCGCATGCGATCAACAAGATTGCTCTTTATTGGCGCATTAGCGCAACGCGGTGGCGTTAATACGTAAGTACCATACATTCAAGTTACTGAGATTTTTGATTTTAATATTATTTCAAAGCATTTTTATAATGTTCTATCATTTTTATAATGTTCTATTTACTAAATCCTATTTCAAGGTTGGCTTTTGTCATAAGACATGTCAGACCAATTCTTGCTGTGTTGATAATATTTTCATATTCTGTATCATCAAGTATATTTTATAGTTAGGTACCAAAAGTCTCAAGCAACAAATTCTTATGTTTGAACATTATTCATACTCTATGCAATTCTTTATCACTTTTAGTGTTTAATTTTTCAATTTTTTAGAGATTTTTTTTTCTTGATTTGGCGCAATTTATATACTTTTTTAACCAACAACCAGGGTTGTGAAATTGTTGGCCATCGATAATTCAAACCTTCAACTCTGACTTTTTTTTTCCCCTACTGTCAGACTTAACACTCCTCTTGTTTTCTTATATCCCACTCCAATACTAATATAAATGACTATTAATTTTTAAGAACTGTTTAAAAATTAAGTATTTCAAAATATAATTATTTTTAAATAGTTTTATTTAGAAGTCTGAGTTGGTATATTTTTACCGACTTCACAACCTTGCCAACACCAAATTTTAAACATTTCATTGATTTGTGCTTCAGAAAATGATACCAGCGATTATAGGTTCTATAGTCCACAAAAGCTTTCCAGAAATTCATTTGCCCTTTTTTTTTTTTCGCTAAATTTACAATTTATTTACTTTTAGCACATATGCGAATGGCTAGTAGTGGTATCTGCTAAGCACTTAGTCATACTGAACATACTTTTATTAGGAGAATATGCTTGTTTCATTTTTCACTTGTTGACCTATGGAAAGTTGTCCCTAACATCTAGCCTATTTAGTTTTAAAAAAATTTCTTGGGTTTTTTTTTTTATTATTTATTTTTTTTTTATTTTTTTTTTAATTATTATTTTTTTTTTATTTATTTATTTATTTTTTTGCCAAAGATGCTGAAAAGACTAATGTTTATGGGTTTTTTTTAATCAGTAAAATAGTAAATAAGAAGTAATAAAATTGTATGAAACACATCAATTCAGCAAAAACTGTAAAAATAAAGTTAACCACAGTTGGTCAATTAAAATATCTTTAGTAAAAACACACCATTAATGACATACAAAGAATTACACAACCAGAGCACTTTCGGACATTATTACGTCCTTTATCAGTGGCAAAGTAAATTGTAGGGGATGAACATGAGCTCTAATATACAGGCCACAACTGCGAGGCAAAATTTGTATATTGATAATTTTAAAATCGATATATTTAAAAAACATAATGTAATTACAAAATACATAAGATATCATAAAATACAGGGTAACCAAAAGAAATGTCATCAGAAGCAAAGAAAAAAACTGCTATATATTCAGAAAATTATACAATGGTTTAACACACAGTAAGGTGAGAATTGAAAAGTAATTCATTCATTTAACAAAATATTAGAAATGCTTCTAATTATTTTAGTTTTTTAAAAAGCATAAATCTTCCTATTCCCAGCATCTATGATTGGCAAAAACCATCAGAAAATATTTATTTCCCACAATATTTAAAAAAACATGTGAACAAAATTAAAAGTATTTAAGAAAAATTAAGTAAGGACACTAAGAAAACACGGAAAATGGTAAAAGGAGACAGAAAAGCAAGAAACGACAGGGGCAGTACATGCAAAGGGGTTGCTGAGTAAGTGAACCAAAAAATAGTTTGATTGTTTTCAAAACTGAAAAAAAAAAAATATATATAATGTTCTAAAACTTGTAACATCATTATAAAATATATATACCTAAGTCGGATTTTTGTATTTCATTAATTAAGATTTTTTGGTTAATTGAATTTTGTCTTCTTAAATTTATATAATATAAAATTGATTTTTTTTTTTTTTTTTTTTTTTTTTTTTTTTGTAATTAATATATGTTTAGGGCTTTTATATTTTTTTTTATTTATAAAAATATGAATTTTTTTTTAACTTTTACAGTGTTTACATTTTAGTAATTTTTACTCAAAATATATACATTTGTATAATCCAAAAGTTTAGTTGGCATTTTAAAATCTGATTAATCGGTCATTCAATCAATTAAAAACAGTTTATTAATTAGTTAAAATTTTTACTCTATTCCCAATTTTCTATCCCACTTAGATGCGCTTCTTGTATAGTAATGTGCTTGTGTTTCAAAACTGCATATTTTCTATTATTTCAAAAGATATGTTTCAGTAGGTGAATCACTGTTTATTTTTTACAAAAAGAAAAAAATATAATACTTATAACTAGTGACAAGGCTTTATAAAATAATTTGGGGAAACATAAAACAAGAAATCAAAATTAGCAAATAGGTGTTTCTACTTATTTCCTACCTTTTGGTTCATTTTAAAGATAAATGTTTGTGTGGATGACAATCAGTACCAAATTTTAACTTTCTAGCTGCTTCGGTTCTTAAGTTTTCTCCAAAAAACATGCATCTCTCTATTGAAACCTAGGATGGGCTGGATCTGTAAGAGTCAAAATCAAAAGAACCAAAATAGACAATGACATGCCAAATTTCAAGTCACAGTGAAAAGTGGAACCTGGTTAGTTATTGCCTCAAGGATTTCAAACATTGCAAATAGGTGTATTAAAAACAGCAGATAGACACATCTATCTAAGATTAGAAATTAGAAGCAGAAAGTAAGGCATTAATGGCACTAACTATTTTTCCTCGGTTGCCAAAATGTTGGGTGCAATTTCAAAGCTGTTTACTTTATGCATCTTACAAAATAAATCACTTTTCATTAGCCCATGTTTGATGTGGATGCAATCTACTACATGTGTTGGGTAGATTGTTAGAAAAAAGAATAAACAGTTGATCAGTCGGAATTTGCATTATACATGTAAAAAAAGGGTGGTAACATTAGACGTCAAAAATGGTGACTATTGTTCAAAATCTTGGTCATTTAAATTATATTTATAGGTTCAAAATACGACTAATGACTGCTAATTTTGAACCCTGCATCTATCTGATAACGGTTGTACCCAGGTTGAAGGTACACACATATTTTCTTTCAGCTTCATTTTCTACCACATATAACTGACCTCTGTTGTCCACTATTTTCACACGCTTTTTTTTCTCTGAATCTTAAACTACATGATTACTATGAAATAATAATAAAACACAAAATAACTAAAATAGAGTTCTATACATTAAAATAATCAATTCCTAAATGAGTAGTATCTATATAAATCTCAAAAAATTTCATTTTTTATTTAAATTGTAATATGCTTTTGCATATTTTTTATAATTTAAATTTTAGTAAGTTTTTGTTTATTTTTAAATGTAAAAATAATGTTTGCTTTTGAATGATTTAGATTTGGTATAACCTCTTGTATTTTAAAGTACTTATATTATACTGATTAATAAAAAAATTTTAAATCTAAAGAATTTATCCATTTTAATAAATGTTTAAATAGAAGAAAAGCTTTGTATAATGTATGTACTTTTATACAAGGTATCTCCCAAATTGCCAAAATCAAAATTGGCCGTCCAACTATGGGGGAATTTAGAAAACAGAAAATATAAAACTTCAGAAAAAATATATAGATGTAACAGAGATCAAATTTTGTTAAAAGAAAATTGGGTAAAATGACATTTTCTTTTTAAAATAAAGTCAGCAATTAAATGATAACAATCAAATGGTTTGAAAAGTTATGTTTTAAAAAGATGGATAATAAAATAGTTGCTGTTTTTTTTTTCAAAGTTCTTTAAAAAAATTTTAATTCTTACATGTTGGGAATTTACTGTATATATCCCTGGTTTTCTTTTAAACTGCTCTACTGTTTTTAGAACATTAAATTGTTTATAGAGTTAAGTACCAATATAATTGGTATATACACCTTTTTAATCTTCTGTACATTTTTATGTGTTAAAATTACTTATTGATATACTTTTATTGTTTCTGTTAATAAATATAATAATTAGACCAAAAATATTTTTAACTGTAAGCAAAATTTTTAATCTTATTAATCTCTTGTATATTTTAAATAAACTATATAAACATTTCTTAAACATTATAATTTATTTCTTAATACAGCTGAAGTTGTGATTTTCATAGATTAATGTCAAATTTTTTTTTATTTTTTATTTGGACAGCTGACTTAGCTATATGTATGTTTTTCCAGCTCATTATTTATAATAGCATGAAATTAATTAAATTTGTGTGTGCATGGGGGGGGGGGGGGGGAGAATAGGTATAAATCATTTGGCTTTGTATTTACATCATAGTAACAAATTCCTAATTTTAATTGGAGACTCCCAGTTTCTAGTTTTTTTTTTTTTTAATTAAAAATACAATAGAGATTATTAAATAATTATATTTTACTGAAAATTCCCTATATTTTACCCAAAATACCCATATTTATAAATTTGGGGGAAGTTTGCCCTTTAAATTTCCTCTTTTATAGAGAACTAGAATTTTTCTTGTAGTAATTTTAAGAAATGAATACGGAAAATATTCTTAACCACAGTAAAATCTTCATTTCTCCTTGGATATTTCAAAATTTTCATTCCCTGACTAGCATTTTTTTTTTATTATTATTAGTATCAATAGCAGAGAAACTTTTTTTCTTCTTGTTGTTTCACTTGATTGGCAGCTATAGTTATAATGCCCTAAATAGAAATTTGCACATTTCTCAGTACATGTATATCAGGCCTTGCTTTGGTATTTTTTTATTTTCTCTAGCCAAGAATTGGACACTTTTTAAAATTTGTCACATATTTTATCTTTGCGATTTTTGCTGTATTTAATATTTTTTCTAGGATAATACTTTGCCTGCAATTATCTCAAAAATAAAAGTAAATTTTCTGAAATTATTTTAACACTATTTTAATTTCTTTTTTGGAATTAATAAAATATTAAAAAATATAATGTTTTTAGCCATTAAGTTTTGCCACGTCAAAAAAAAAAAGTGGCTACACAGATATTTTTTATTTTTATTTTCTTCTGCAAATGGTGAATTTAGTGATCGACTGCGTAATACCTGTATATAATGTATTTTAATTTAAAATAAAGATGCCTCCTAATTGCTGAGAAAATATTATTGTCAGAAATAATCATTATAACTTTCTAATACTTCCTTAAAGTAGGAAGTATTAGGAAGTCTCACAAGCAGCAGTTTTATTTATTGTGATAATCAATAGTGATTTGAGATAGATAAAATAAGTTATCGTTATTTGAAAATATAAAAAAAAATTCGTACGTAGTCTCCCTACTGACTGAAACCCTTTTCTTTTATGATGCATCAATTTTAGTTTTATGGCAAATTGTAACTTTAAAAATTAGATAGTTATTTGAAATTACATTAAATTTATAGTTTTTAATTAATATACTTTGCATTTGGTTACTTAATGCATTTTAAATTGGTATCCAATAAAAAAAATTAAAAACTGAAACATCTCGAATATGTTAAATATCTTAGTAAAGACTACAAATACTTTGTAAACAGTCTTCATTCAACACTCCATCAATGATGTAAATAATAATATTTGAAAAGGCTAAAGCACTTTTGGACAACAGTGTCCATCATCAGTGGCAATAACAAGGAATTGACTGACATGAGCTTTTATACTACCAGTAATGGTGAATATCACGATTGCTAGTTGTATAAAAGCTTATGTCTGTCAATTCCTTGTTATTGCCACTGATGATGGACTCTATGTTGCCCAAAATGACAGACATAAGCTTTTATACAATCAGCAATCGTGAATATAAATATGAAATTTATATTCATGATTACTGATAGTATAAAAGCTCATGTCTGTCAATTCCTTGTTATTGCCACTGATGACAGGCACTGTGTTGTCTGAAAATGCTTTGACCTTTTTAAATATTATCATGTAAGTCATTCATGAAGTGTTGAATAAAGACTGTTTACAAAGTATTTGTAGTCTTTACTAGATATTTTAAAATGTTTTAAACACGTTTTGCCATACTTAAGAATCCCAAATATTGTTTAACTTAGTGTAATTGCTTTATTTGTTTTATCATCAAAAAATACATATAAAAAAGCATTTCATTACATTTGAGCATATTTATTCTTCTATTTCAGTTTTTGCAGGCCAATTATATTTTTCCAAATAGTATCAAAATCTAATTGGCACCTGTGTAATGCATAAGTGATGTAGCTACCAAATTTCAAGAAATTTTGTCATATAATTTTTGAGCTAGAATGGATACATACACAAGCAGATATCATGCTAAAAGTATTTTATTCATGTTCTAGTCCAAAATGTGTAAATCCATCAAATACTGAAATTCCATTTTTCGATCTCATTCCAATATGCTTTCCATATACATTACCGTGTATAGTTGGAAAAGTAAAAAGTAACAATAATTTATAAGGCATAATTAATACATATGTTTTATAATCAAAGAACACAAATCTTTTCATTAGCTATGAATTAGAAAGTCTAATTAATTCTGTTATTATGAAACCCACAGAGAGCACCATCAGAATTTTTTATTGTACTGAAATTTTATACAAAGGAAAATATGTTTTTAAATTGTAAAAGCATAGATGTAATCATATATTTGCGTAAAAAAACACTAAGCTTTCTTTGTAAGAAATTCATTCAGGTGAATATTCTTACATAACAGTAAACGTGGTAATTTTGTTTAGTGAAAATTAAAATTAAGCATAGTAATTATATATATGTCAATGAATAGAAAAGAAAATTATTTACTAACTCCTTGGCTTACAAACTATTTTCATATATAGTAATCCATAACTTGTGTTTGTGCAAGTCTAGCACAAGTGTAAAGATTCAAATTATTTATAGGACATATTCTGTGGGCAAGAAAAATGGTTACTCTGAGAAATTCACACCCATTTGCTGAATAAGTTAATGCAGATGAACCCATATCATTATACTGATATTGACAAAGGTCAATAGGTCAATTAAACAAAAAGAAAAGAAAAACATTTTTGTGAGAAAATTTCATTTAAGTGAGATTACCAAAGTATTAATTGAATAACAATTTAGATATCATTTAGTTTTCTTTCATTGAATCAAAACTTTGATAATATTGGTATTTATTGTATGGGAAATTGACTAGTTTTTAGATTTATATCTCAGTATTTTTTTTTAATTTCTTGTAACCTCTCCCCCTATACATCAAAAGGGAAAAATCTATATCTTGCATTGTGGGAATAAATGCTAATTATAGCATACAAGGTAAAATATCTTTAGTTAACAAAGGTAGTGAATATTTTAGTTTTTTAAATAGAAAATACTAATATTTCAAAATCTCAAAATTTTCCTTTTAAAAAACAAATCTTAAAATTTAATCTGCTGCAGTATTTTTATACCTCATTTAATTTTAACGAAAATCCAGATAATGCTATGCAATATATGCAAAACTAATTTTCCGTAACAATATCTTAAGATAAAAATCATTAAAAGTAAACATAAATTGCTACTGCCATAAAGTTTTATAAAAATAATTATAATGAATATAAATATTTATAGGCTGATCTAGCTTCCTTGTAACAGCCGAAATTATTTATTTATTTTTGTTTTTTGAATAACTGTGTGAATTCTTCCTGTAGTGCTTGCCCACACCTATTTTCAAATTGAATATTTTCTCTCATTGAATTTGACAAAAAGCCAATTCTTGGTAATAAATTTATCATTCATTAATTACAATAAAGAGGACATTACTAAAACCTTTCTTGCTAGGCTGCCCTTCAAAATTGTGCATTATACATTTCAATAAATAGCTATAATAAATGTTATTTATCTAGTGTAATTTTTTTAATTATGTTAAATTTAGTTTTCTAATTTGGTATCATCGGCAAAAATTATTGTTAGAATACCACTGACAAAGCTATTATTTATAAAAAGATATATTTGTAATCACAAAAATTTATTTTAAAAATTGATTTCTGAATTTAAAAAAATAAAAGCACTGTGAACAAGTACTAAGCGAATTTTATTAATCTTAAAATGCTCAAAATATTATCTTTAATAGTATATGAGGTATAGATATTTTATGTCATATTGTCATTTGAGTACCTTAAAAAAATCAGAGAAGATGCAAACCATATTTAAAAATGTAAATACATATAATGTTTAATTGTCAGTTAGGAGATCAATCATATTAAAAAATTAAGCACTGATGTTAAAGATTAAAATATTTTCATTTGATTTTGTTACTTTTCACATTTTTTTCAGCACTTAGAAAAATATTTTATCTTTTCTTTTTAGTTTTCACTTAGTACTGTAAATTGGTATTTATCGATCAATATCTCTTATTCAAATAATATTAAGTGAACTTTTAGTGCATATATGTTCCCCAATATGTGTATATATTTTAATTTCCATTATAAGGCCTTTTGAATTACAGATGCTATAAATCCAGTTAAACATAACATCACTGCCAAGAATGGTTATTTATTTATGTATTTATTTATTTATTTTATTTTATTTTTTTTAAATGCAGTCTACTTGAATGAAAGATATGAAATTTACTTTCTTTAAGGTATAATCATTTTTCAGTATGTCCAAATAATTCTTCTCTGACCTTGTGATATTTAGATGTTGGTGCAAATATATTCTGGTGGGAGTTGCTTAAAATATTGTTTTTCGAAAATATTTGTTTTATATTATTGAGTTTATCATCACATTGTACTAAAAATAGTACTTGTCCAATTTCAGTGTGAATAACTTAAAAGCATTTCATCTCTTTTCTTTTTTGTGTTCAATAATCACTATATACGTGTAATATGGTGTTTTCCCTTTGAATAATTTAGCAAAAAAAAATTTAAAATATTTATAGCTGTAGAATTTTTTCAAATTTTGGACTAATATAATAGCAGTTGTTATATGTCATATCAGCAAATATACCA
This sequence comes from Amaurobius ferox, assembly GCA_951213105.1. Classification (NCBI taxonomy): domain Eukaryota; kingdom Metazoa; phylum Arthropoda; class Arachnida; order Araneae; family Amaurobiidae; genus Amaurobius; species Amaurobius ferox. The sequence goes on from OX578147.1 coordinate 118,408,787, forward strand.
GATGACAATATCAGGAAAGCAAAACTAAATAACTTAAATGTATCACACATGTACAAATCTAAAATGTAGATGTACACATGCCAAATGCAAATATTTTCCGAATTTTAACTAATTTTTCAGATACTTTTTCAGAAATATGAACCTATCAATTTTATTGCTTCATATACAATCAGCATATGGTTATTTTGTCATATTTAACCATATAATGCTTAAATAATTTATTTTGGCAATTTTTTAATTATCTTATTTTACTGCCATTCTTCATTCCAAAGTTGACAGATAATTTTGTTTCAATTTGTATGTAGATACCTTTTATTTATTTTTTCTCTGCTCATGCATGTTTAAATGTTAAACACATCGAATTTTATGAACTTATTATAGGCCATTTCTATAATATCATCATCAAAAGACACATATAAAACATCATGTTAAAATAAAAACTTATTGGGTGTTCAATAGTCTGGACCAGATTATCCATTTAGTCAAGGTAAGCCCTGGATATACCCCCATCTAGGAATTTTAACAAATTTAAAAAATAACTAAACTTTTTTTACTTATATTCAATTTTACTTCAAATTATATATTGAATGCATGAAGAATTTAGTAGAACTAAGCGTTCTACTCATGGTATCTTTATTTAGAAGTCTTGTCTATAACAAAAATCAACGTGTGGTATATTGTTACCAATCAAGTCACAGTTTTTCCCCCTTACTTTCTGAATATCTTCCATGAATTATAATGTTAGAGGTAAATGTATAATTGCACATTTATGAAACGAATGGAAAAACATTTGATGAGATAGCATTTAATACAACGAAGCACAGAAAAAGTCATTTTTAATTACATATTAAGTTTAATATCATTATAGTTTTCCATCAATGTTACTTTTAAAAATTATTATTTTCAAAGAAACATAGAAAAATACCTGGCACAATGACACTGGGTATCAAATTTTTACTTTTTATATTTTCTGAGATTAAACAAACTTACCTTCATATTGTATGATATATTTCATAATTTTTATTATCAAGAAAACCAGGGTAGATTTTGTTTAATAATTTTAGCAAGATGTAATCTGCAAATTTGCTAATTTAAATTATTGAATGCTTGCTATAAACTAAAAAATCTTTGACATGTTGTTGACCCAAGGTCCAAATTTTTTGTTTGATAGAGACTAAAGTGAATACACAAATTAATTACTCAGTCAAATATGCTTACAAATTCAGCTGAAAATAACCAATTTGTGATTGAGGATCTGAGTAATGAAAAATATTAAAAACTTGGCCTTTATTATTTATAAAACAGCTGAAAATGTTGCAATACTGATACAGTTTTCATATGAAGATGAAAAAACTAAATTTATATATATATATATATATCAGACCATTTTCAATAATGATAAATCACTGGTTATTATAATACAAGTAAAATAAATTTCTTACAATATATATATATATATTATATATAGTTTAATATAAAATGGTTTGATATTATTGGGAAAGTGGCAAGAATTGAAGGGTCGATTGTGCTATTTTGACATCCCCGAATTCTACCCAAGGTTTTATATTGATTTTTGATTAATTTTTTTAGCATTTACCAGATAGGCAGCAGAGAAACGCAGCTTGAGGAATTTTTCTGTCTGGTTAAAAATCTAGAGAAAAACAAATACTATATAAAAAAATCCGTTATTGTTCATACCAAACAGATGAATTAAACAAACCTTGCAACTTTTTAGTAAAATAACCGTTCAGTTTTGAAGATGAGCTATTTTTGCCCCTTTTTTCTTCTGAATCTGTTAGTTTGTTAATTCTTTTCACATAGAAAATTTTTAGTAATTTCAAAGAGTTGATAAGTATTAAATGAGTGGTGCTGAGATTTGTGAAAATATACTTTTAGCAGTCTTTCAAGGATTCTACTTTTTTATTAGTTATTTCATTAGTAACAATAAAAATTGCTGCTTATATCTGTAGACTTTAATATGTTACTTTTCTTTAAAATTTTCAGTGTATCATTATTGATGCCCATTGCATCGATGATTATTTAATATTTAGTAATCATAAAAATTCCTAAATGTCAAATGAAGGATCATAAAAGTATGTTTTAGTATGTTATATTAAAAACATTCAGACTGTAGTATCTTAGATCGAAGACCAGGCCTACTTCACTTCACCCCATCCCTTAGCATTGAATTAACAACGAGTTTTTATTACTTCAAAACTATTTTACAGAAATATATATATATAATTTTTTTTTAATTAACACTATGCTAGAAGTGAGTACCCAGGAACACTGCCTTTAAATTATAGTATTTGTCCATATATACATAATCTATTTGTCAATAATTGGAAATATTTTTTTTGTTTTTAAATATATTTGTCGAAAAAATGTCCAGGCATTTGTGTTACACATGCTTAATTATATTTTTTCTTTACTATCTGGTATATGACCATATTTTTTCTACCATACAATATGCAATACAAAGTGAATTACTTTTTTTCCCCTTTTTGAATATTTATGTACCAAAATATACATAATTTTATCTCTTGTTTTCTACTAGTTTTGTATTTTCAATAGAAACTGATTATTTTGATAGATTTAATGTTATTTGAAAAATGATTTCAATTTATTAAATATGAAAATCATTGAAAAATAACTGAAGTGTTTCTCAAACAACATAAATATCGGATTTTCCCTTTTATTTAGATATGAGAAACATTTATTTTAAAAATGTATTGAAAATAAGAAACGTCTTGTTTTTATGTGTCTGTTTTATATTGCAAAACCATTAATATACTTGTGTTAAAATGACTTAAAATGATATTTAATTCTCATTACTCATGGCGGCTTAATTGATATTTAGTTCTTTTTTCAAGGATTTGTGTGCTGTGGCAACACTTTTTGATTGTATAAAATGTGCCTTTTTCTTATGTAGGTAATTTTCTTCATATCTTATTGCTAATGAATTTAAAATGGCTAAAATATTGCATATGAATGTAATATATTGAATGTATGTTATTTTACTGTATCATAATATTGTACCTCACAAATTCCAAACAGACAATAGCTTTTGTATGACTGAACATTGTTTTGAATTATTTATTACTAGATTAAGTGTCCTACAGATATTAAGAAGTGAATTTTTGAAATTCATTTATCATATACACATAAACTATGCAATATACAACTTAGTGAGAAGCAACATTTTCCATTTTGAGATATTGAGAGCTGTAAGACTTAAATACCATTTCAGTGGATTTACTTAAAATGGTTTTTCATATAATTTCTCATAACTTGCTGACTTTAACCCTGTTTAAGCACAAGAAGTCTGGTTGTGAACTTATAGGGGCTTCAGACTTTTAGCAATGCATATAAATCTGTGACAGTGTTATTAAAAACTTTGTAATAAACATCTTTTTATCACATTAATTAAATTAACAAAATATTCAGTGCATCTGATTCAACTAATGTAAATTATATCAGATTATAATATACTTACAGATTGGGTGAGATTTTGTGGTTACACAAATTCAAAGTAGCCAATGTGAATGAACTTTTAGATTTATTGATTGTGTTTCAAGTAATGTTTTTCTTTCCATGTGTTTTTATGTCCCATACCAAATCTGTAATGTAACTTCATGTCTGTTGTTTCTAGAATGTAAAAGTTGTAACTTGTAAATGAGACTTTCTATCTTAACATTTACTACTTGTTGACACCTTCACTTCTGTATGGCACTAAATGACCATTAGTAAAATGTTATCTTAATATGATTTATTGTTCTTTATTTCTCCACTTGCATATGCAAATATCATATGTAATCAAACCATGTTAAGCCACCATCATTGACTTGTAGCAAAAATACACAAGGCCAACTTGGCAGATACGATTGTGGGAAATGCTCATAAGTCTATATTAAATAGTGTTAAAAACCTTGAGCTAGTGACTCCTTTAGCTCAATAATGCTACCCTACTACACGCTGGCCCTGAGATCAAAATGTGGCACGCGTGCATTATAGCATTTAGCTAAAGATGCCTCTAGTTCAAGGTATATAATATTACCTTATGAGCTACATATATATTATGCTAATATTGATCAGGAAAGTTATGAAAAAGTTGAGAATACTGTATATATATATACTCATATATAAGCCAAAAAATATTCAATTAATACTAATTTACCTTATCTATAGGTTAGTTATAAAAAAAAATTGAAATCAATTTTGGACATGGTTCCTTGACACAGAAGCAGCCTTCCATAAATTGTCAATTCAGATGCAAAATTAGATTTTTAAAGTATTGTGTTAATATTTCAATAAAATATTGCTTCAAATTAATTCACTGATTCCATTTTAAATTTATCAAGAAAAAAAATTAAGCATCAGCTTATCTAAAGATATGTATTTTGATGAATTTTCACCTGTTCCAAGTTTGGGTAATGGTGAGGGATAACTTATACACAAGTATATACAAGGTGTCCCAAAACTATTGAAATGTGCTTTAATTCTTTACCTGTTAGAGATAAGTGGGCAATATAAATTGCAAAAATATTGAAAGTAAAGTAGGAAATAAGACTATGGTAATGAAATAGTCCTCCCATTAATTTTCAAAAAATTACACTTCTTAAATTTTTATACGACCCCCTTAGACAAATTTGGTCAATCAGAAATTTTTTATTTTTAATGCAACAAGATCATTAAAAACAAAATGCATATCTGTATCTAAAATCAACTGAATTATGATAAAGGAAAAATCTGACTTATGCCACTTTTCCGTACAATATGAAAAGCTGTTCATCAGTGGAAATAGGAATCATAAACAAATTGAAGATAGAAATTGTTTAGATAAAAAAAAGTACTTAATTATTAAAAAAGTATTTAGCTATTGAAAAGTACTTTTTCCATGATTGCATCGTAAGCCTACTCGGAATTCGCAAAAATGTCTTCTATGTGTTATCATCCAGTTTTATCTCTTTTGTGATATGTCACAAATTTACATTGCTAATTTGATATATGGTCCCCATTCACAATGTTCTATTTTCAATTAAATATAACTCGCTCAATTTTAAAGATACAGATATGCGATTTTTTTAATGATCTTGTTGCATTAAAAATAAAAATTTTCTGATTGCCCCAATTTGTCTAAGTGGATCGTATAAAAATTAAAAAAGTGTAACTTTTTGAAAAATAATGGGAGGACTATTTCATTAACGCAGTCTTATTTCCTACCTTACTTTCAACATTTTTGCAATTTACATTGCCCACTTATCTCCAACAGGTAAAGAATTAAAGCGCATTTCAATCTTTTTGGGACACCCTGTATATTGTAATATTTATTTCAGTGTTTCTTAAATGCCTATTTTAAAATTGCAAAACTGTATAAAAAATTTTATGAAAATTTGCATTTAGCTGTAGCTGTTTCAGTTCGCTTCCATGTTTTACAACAATAAGAGTTCTGTAAAATACTTCTTATGAAACTAGGGTCAGGAATTTTCATTTGCAACTCAGTAGATACTGTAATATATACTGCACTTCTCCAAATTCAAATGTGCTAAAAATATTGAGCCATTTACATCATATGGTTTTCTCCTGGAAAGTTTTTTTAATGAAATTACTGTTTTTCCTATTTCAGAGAAAAAATCATACAGGGCAATCAAGAACAATAAAAATATTTAATTTGTCCTACCTAGTAAACTGCCCTGTTATAATTTCTTGGCATATGTTATACTTTAACCCTGTTATACTTTCATTTTTAAATATATGCTATTTTGGAAGATTGTAAAACAGTAAATGCTGATTGGTATATGACAATTTGTTTACCAGAAATAGTAGCTCAAATCAGACAATGCGAAACGTCGCCTCATTTTTCATCATTACAATGCAAGCTTACTCACTGCATTTCAAACAATCAATTATTTGAAGAATGACAAAATTTATTTGATGAGACATTGCCCCTTTTCGTCTGATTTGGTACCCAATGTTTCCCCCTCTCCCCCAACAATAAAAAAAATCTGATGTGGGCAACACATGACTTTCCTTATATAATGCAATGAATTTACTACTTTTACAGTTAAAAAAATGTTATTCTTATAGTAGATACTTATATTCTTTCCAAGATATTGAATTTTCTTCAATTAGTCGTCATTTTCATTGATTTAGCGTCATTTTTATTCATTTGGCGAGATTTTTGTTAATTTGGAAACAATTTAAAATGTCGCCAAGTTGCCGACATTCCACCAAATTCGTCACCGAAATCTCGCCAAGCGTTATGGACGGAGAAATAAGTTATTCTTATAGCAGGTAAATGACTATTGGCATTCAAATACAAAAGTATTACTCAAGTATCTTTTTTCATGAATGGAACGAGCTAGATCCACGAGAATGATGTCACCAAATTTCTCGCATGGTATTACATATGAAAAGTGAACATGTTTCTGAATAGAAAATATATATATTTTTTATTTTATATAACTTTTTGATAATTTTTTTGAAAAATGTGCAATATCTCGAGAACGGTTCATGTTAGCGTTCTAAAATTTATGTCAATCGTTTTCTAATGAAAAATTACATAAGAAATGCCTATTTGCGTAATTTTATTAGCGATTTTAATTTTTTGACAATTTTTTCAAAATTTCACTCGAAAATTTAGGGGAGTTCTGAACATTCGATTACGTATAAAAACAATAGTCTTCCAGTGTTTACGAATTTTGTGAATGTGAAGTGATTTTTGTACCAAATTTCGTTCGAATCGGTCCATTCGTTCGTCAGTTATCGTCTCCACAGACACGCTGACACACACACAGACATCACTTCAAAAAGTTTGATTCGTAATCAGGGATGCTTAAAACTTACTCTCCCGTCGAAAACTCAAATTCGAATTTTCGACCCCATCACAATACTTTCCTTATACATTATGTATATAAGGAAAGTTATAAATAAATGGTCAACGATTTAACAGCCTAGAAGAAGCAATTGAAACTTATAAATCACATGTTTCTGTTATACCAACTTCTAAATGGCATCACTGCTTTGAAAATTGGTTTATTCAATCGAAAAAATAATGTATTGATGCTAAAAGCGAATATTTTGAAAAACAAAACGATTTATTTCCAGACCAAAATATTTTATGTGTCATTTTCTAAAAATTTCAAAACTAGTTTACGTATACACATCTTATTTGCGCATATACTGTCAACTGGTAAAATTTGCCTGTCCACAGAGATTGTTTTGGGTTAGCGGATAACCTAAATTTCTGCTATTTTAATAGCATTAACCCTTGTTTTACGAATTGTGCTTAATTTTTGAACACCGCACTAGTGTATACATATTAATATGAGCAGCTTGAATCATTTCATTACAATAATTAACCCATTTTGTCAATATATTTAATAATTTGATATCTTTAAATGACAGAGCATTTTTATTTTACAAAGAAATCCATGCAGGAAACATTTTTCAAGGAAATCCATGCGGGGTTCAGTACAACCAAACCTTGGTGCGTGATAAAAAAACTAAAAAGAAATCTAATCACTGCACCCTGGTAAAAGCTCAATAAATATCAATTTTAATAAAAACAAGAAAGATCAATCATACATAAAGCATCGATTATGAAACTCTTTCCAGCTGAAATGCAATCCGCTGAATGTATCGCACCTCTAAAATACGAAACATTCAGCGGTGATATTTTTACTTTCCTTATATACATAATGTATAAGGAAAGTATTGTGACGGGGTCGAAAATTCGAGTTTTCGACGGGAGAGCACGTTTCAAGCATCCCTGATCACGAATCAAACATTTTTGAAGTGATGTCTGTGTGTGTGTCAGTGGGTCTGTGGAGACGATAACTGACGAACGAAGGGACCGATTCGAACCAAATTTGGTACAAAAATCACAATCCATAAACACTGGAAGCCTATTGTTTTTTTTGGGCAATCGAATGTTCAGAACCCCCCTAAATTTTCGAATGAAATTTTGAAAAACTCGTCAAAAAACCAAAACCACTAATAAAGTTACGTAAATAGACATTTCTTATGTAATTTTTCATTAGAAAACGATTGACATAAATTTTAGAACGCTAACATGAACCGTTCTCGAGATATTGCACATTTTTCAAAAAAATTATCAAAAAGTCTTATAAAATAGAAAAAAAATCCTATTGAGAAACATGTTCACTTTTCATATGTAATATCATTCGATAAATTGGGTGACATCATTCTCGTGGATCTAGCTCGTTCCATTCATAAAAAAAGATACATTGAGTAATACTTTTGTATTTGAACGTCAATAGTCATTTATCTGCTGTAAGAACAACTTATTTCTTTGTCCATAACGCTTGGCGAGATTTTGGCGACGAATTTGACGGAATGTCGCCAACTTGGCGACTTTTTGAAATGTTGCCAAATTAACGAAAATCTCGCCAAATGGATAAAAATGACACAATCAATGAAAATGACGACTCATTGTCGAAAATTCAATATCTTGGAAAGAATATTAGTATCTACTGTAAGAAAAACCTATTTTTTTACTGTAAAAGTAGTAAATTCATTACAATATATAAGGAAAGTCATGTGTTGCCCACATCATATTTTTTTAATTATCACAGAACTACAATAATTTATTTTGTTTGATATATTATACACTATTGTAATTTATTGTAAACATCCAAGATGTACTGCGGATTAACGAGAGTTGACTGTATAGCAACCAACTTTTATAGCATTCAGTTTTTTAGCAAGTTCTGCTTAGGTGCAAAAGTCCCACACCAAAGAAAAGGGGTGGGGGTGTCAAAATTTAGCGTGAGCAGGTCAGCAGGTCGAGTGATTTAATTGCAATACCACGTGAAAATTGCATCAAATTTGAACACGAATCGCTAAGATAAAAACGGGCCTCCGGCCAAGCGTCCCTTTTACCACGGTTCTAAAGATAGATAAAAACGAATAATATTAAAAGGGTCAGCCGCCCCCTTCTTTTGCTTACACTGTCTCCCTTGCGCAGGCATCAAAATCGGGTCCATGTTTAGCGTGAACTGATCTAGCAAGTCCATTTTAGTCGAAAATACAACGTGAAAATTGAATCAAAATCCGAGCAATTATTACTTAACAATTTACTTTTTGAAAACGAAAGATTTAAAACGACCCCGCTCATATTCTCTTCTTTTGGCGGTCCCTGTAAGAGTGACGGCTCGTGACTTCAGGAATGGGTAAAGCAGATTCAGCTGCGGGATTCGCCCTCCTCCTCGACAACGAACATCATCAAAACATATCAAGCTACTGGCACAAGTGTTGTCAGCTATTAAAATAGCCAAATGGGTCTGAAAAGTTCGCCAAATAATAATAATAATCCATTCAGCCGGTAACTTTAAGTGCAGCAGTGCTTAAAACTGCGTCACCTGCTTCACCTCACGAGCCGCCACTGCCCGGTCCCCGCTCATGATCCATCACTCCCTTCTTTCACGGTCGCCAACTTCACGGCCACTCAAGCTGCCGCTCATGCCTTAGGGCGAGTCGAATGGTCTGGGTTTTCGACGATCGCCAACCTCAACCAAAAGTAAAAATAACAAAGGAAAATTCCTGTAATAGGAAATCGTATTTCCCAAACGCGGATGTAGAAAGGATGCATCGTTTCTCAAACAGAGGCTTTCCGGATGAGAATTATTGAATCCTTAATTTAATAATAAAAAATTAACGAAGTAACAGCAAAAACAATTGAAGGTTTGTAAAGCTAAGAATTGGAGGGTTTACGATGACAAGTTTTGAAGACTGTGCCACGAAATAATTTTTTTATGCGAAATGTGTAAGTAAAATCAGCAATACAGAGTTCTGAAGTTATTGAATCTTTATTTAATTGCAAAAAGTTAACAGATAAAGTAACGACAGAAATAATTTTCTGGAGCTAAGACTTATGACTTCACGATAACAACTTTAAAGCTTTTTTTTTACTTTCCCTGCAATACATGGTAATGTATAGGGAAAGTATTGGAATCATGTCGAAAATCGCAACTCGAGTTTTCGACGGATCTACACGTTTCGAGACCTCTAGAATACGAAAAAACCATTTTTAGCGTGGCGTCTGTGTGTGTGTCTGTCTGTGCAGATTTTGTATCCACTCTAACTAAAAAACTAATGGACCGAATTTCACAAAATTTGGTAGGTAAGTCACTTGTGAGCGAGTCTGGTGCTGATTAGTTTTGGGTACGATTTGCAATAAAAGAACCCGCCTTTTTTTTTGCGAAATGGCCCGCAAAAGCTTGTATCCACTCTAACTGAAAAACTACTGGACCGAATTTCACAAAATTCGGTAGATGAGTCACTTGTGGGTTACCCTGATGCTGATTAGATTTTGGTACGATTCGGGAAAAAATAACCTGCCTTTTTTTGCAAAATGGCTCGCAAAAATCGTCAAAATCTAAACTAAAGAACTAGGTATACTCAAATATATCCATTAAATGCTCGTTTAATACGTAATTTTTAACGACGAAAATAATAAGACCAACCCCACTACACTAGGACTAGCCGTTCTCGAGATATTTTAGTTTTCCGTATTTTCTCTACTCCACCTTTGAAAATAAGTCCGGTTACCGGATGAGAATGAAAATTGAATTAAAAGTGAAATAAATTTAATTAAAATATAGAGAACGTTAATATAAGTCTGCAGGGAAAGTCATGTGCTGCCCACATCAGATTTTTTCTTTTATGCGAAATTTTAATTTTGGGCAATACGGAGAATAGTCGTAAAACTGAAAGTTATTAGTGAAACACAAGTCATTTTTTTAGGGAATATTTATAATAATGTTATAATCTTATATTTAAAAAAAAAGTAAAATCTCTAACTGTTAAATTCGCAAATTTGGATTTTTGCATTTCAATCCCTACTTGAGCAAACCAACAAGTGCGCCTAGTAATCTGAGGCAGGCGCCAGCTTTCTGGAACTGCAAACTTCGAATGCTCGCTAAATGGAGTCTGTTAAAATATATATATATATATATTCTACTTATTTTTTTTTTTTAAAGAAGAGATAGGTTTTTCTCGAACCCCTCTTTTTAATCTAAAAAAAGTTTTTTTTTTACAAATATTTAAAAATATCAAATTTTTCGAAAGTTCCGGGCCTAACTCCGGTTCGATGCAGTGGTGTTGGAACCCATGGGTAGGTACATGGGTGGAACGTGCACCCACAGAAATTCAAAAATAATTAATGTTTTTGTTTTGTTGTTAATCTTCTTTAAATAGTATTGGAATGAGATTTTTTTCCAGAAAAATATTAATGTAAAAATAGCATGAATGGCCAATCCAAGCTCACAATTCAGAAATAGGTGTGAATTATTAGATAAAAGCAGTTGCTTACGAGTCCCCCCTCTCTCCCCACACACACACCTTTTACCTTCGAACACTGATTCAAAAGGTCCGTGCAGTTGATGGTCGGGTCATAAATTAGGGTTGTTAAAAAGTTAGATGCTCAGTAAACTGTTCGGACAATGGTAGTATTATTTAGCATTGTTTGCCTAACTGTGGGTACTATATGTGTATTATCATATCAAGGATAATCCTGCTTAAAAAAAGTTGTTACAAATTCTAGGGTATAGATGTTCAAAGACTTGAAATTACCAAATATATCTGCTATGGGTGCTTTGCACAAACTTCATAATTATGTGCAAATATCGTTTACCGTTGAGGAAAATTATACTAGATATTCTTTTTTTGTGAATGCAAGAAGAATGTTTATAGAAACTAAGTTCAAAATACATGTGTTAAATATTTGTATAATATAGAAACAAGGTTTAGCTTATAAATTCTTAGCATTTTACATGTATTAAATCTTTTATTTTTGTTTATTTAATGGAAACGATATCCCAAAAGAAAATAATCATATTGTTAAACCTTTCCGTAATACATAAAAAAGTGTAAATGCATTTTTGAACATAAAAATATCTAAAACAGGAGCTATGAAGCTTTAAACATAGGTCAAGATTGAACAAATAATGTTAGGTAAAACACTATTCTCTAAACTGGAGCTAATATCGTAATAATTGCAATATTTAAGTACTATAGATTGATATATGGATTGAAGTGTTTGCATACTTTAAGTAAAATAACTTATTCACAAAACATGATCACTAAAATGTCCTAAAAATTACTATATTTATTTATTTTAATTTTATTATCTGCAAATGTGGAACTTTGGGTGTGACGGGTTTGTGTGAGAGAGGAGGAAGACGCACATCTGCTTCTGTTTACTATAACATTAAGAACAAGATCGTCTAATACCCATTATAAAGGAAAATTAATCTTCAATAAAAGTACTTCGTTAATAACATCATAAAATGTTGCTTAAAAACATTAATCGGCTTCAGAAGCAAAAAGCAGAAAACAACCGCACTAGCAAAGGCAAGAAACCGTATATCAATTTAGAAGTTTATCAGTGGGGCGCGGCAACCTAGTGATTAACGCGCGAGAATTGCCTTCGCACGACTCGAGTTCGATTCACGTCTCTACCCAAATCGTCGCCATGTTCCCGCGGGGTACGATTACGTTAAACATGAGGGTCCGTAAATCCTTCTGAGAAATTGGTGGTAGGGGAAGGAGAGTACGGTCCCTGTGGATGCCTCCCCCACTGGGCTCCGGTCTATATTGAGTGGCACTTCCCGGCCGTCCAAACAGTTAATCCCCTATTACACGACAGTAATTTGGGACAACAAACCGTTCGCATAACAGCTCAGACAGCAAATTTAGCCACAACATTTGAAGTTTAACCCGAAAATGTTGTTGAGGGAACGGCTATGCGAAAATCGACCAATCAGAAGTGCGTAAATCCGAAACGTCACAGATCACGTGCTTTCGAGTTATTTTATTTCTTACTTTAATGACGCTTTTATTTTATTTCTTATTTTATTTTATTTCTTATTTCTTATTTTATTTCTTACTTTAATGATTATTTATTCTGATAATCTTGTTAATGATAAATCAGCAGTTCTTTACGATTCCTTAGAATGGAAAAAATGTCCTCCAAACCGTAATTTCACTTACAGCTCATATAGCTTCCGAAACATTTTTATGGTTTTTGTTTCGTTTTATGGTCATTTATTTAATTAGTTCCTTCTCAATTGCAATCTCATCGAATAGTAGTTTAAATTTGTTTGTATACTCATCTTTGACTTTAAAAGTTAGCCAATTTAGTTTTTCTTTATCAATTTTGTTATATCTTTAATTACAGTCTCATTCACGGATAATTTTGAGTAGACTAATTGATTGATATTTTTTATAGTTGATAATGTTAGCCCATAAACCTTCTGAAACCGTATTTTTTTTATTTTCCATGTTATATCCATTTTTACTTTCCCTGCAATACATGGTAATGTATAGGGAAAGTATTGGAATCATGTCGAAAATCGCAACTCGAGTTTTCGATGGATCCACACGTTTCGAGACCTCTAGAATACGAAAAAACTATTTTTAGCGTGACGTCTGTGTGTGTGCTGTCTGTCTGTCTGTCCGTCTGTCTGTCTGTGCAGATTTTGTATTCACTCTAACTAAAAAACTAATTGACCGAATTTCATAAAATTTGGTAAGTCTTTTGTGGGCGAAGCTGGTGCTGATTAGTTTTGGATACGATTCGGGATAAAAGAACCCGCCTTTTTTTGTGAAATGACCCGCAAAAGTTTGTATCCACTCTAGCTGAAAATCTAATGTACCGAATTTCAAAAAATTTAGTAGATAAGTCGCTTGTGGGTCACCCTGGTGCTGATTAGATTTTGGTACGATTCGGAAAATAAGTCCAGTTTTCAAATGAGAACGAAAATTGAATTAAAAGTGAATTAAATTTAATTAAAATAAAGAGAACGTGAATATAAGTCTGCAGGGAAAGTCATGTGCTACCCACATCAGATTTTTACTTTCCCTGCAATACATAGTAATGTATAGGGAAAGTATTGGAATCATGTCGAATATCGCAACTCGAGTTTTCGACGGATCTACACGTTTTAAGACCTCTAGAATACGAAAAAACCATTTTTAGCGTGACGTCTGTGTGTGTGTCTGTCTGTCTGTGCAATGTATGTATCCACTCTAACTCAAAAACTAAAGGACCGAATTTCATAAAATCTGGTTTAAAAGTCACTTGGGTGTGACCCTGGTGCTGATTACTTTTTGGTACGATTCGGGATAAAAGAACACACCTTTTTTTGCGAAATGGCCTGCAAAAATTGCCTGTATCCACTCTAGCTGAAAAACTAATGGACCGAATTTCACAAAATTCAGTGGATAAGTCACTTGTGGGTTACCCTGGTGTTGATTAGATTTTAGTATGATTCGGAAAAAAATAACCTGCCTTTTTTTGCAAAATAACCCTCAAAAATCGACAAAATCTAAAATAAAAAACTATGTATGCTGAAATATATCCATTAAATGCTTGTTTTATACGTAATTTTTAACGAAGAAAAGAATAAGACCAACCCCATTACAGTAGGAGTAGCCGTTTTCGAGATATTTTAGTTTTGTCGTATTTTTTGTAAGCCACCTTTGAAAATAAGTTCAATTACCAAATGAGAACAAAAATTGATTTAAAAGTTAATTAAATTTAATTAAAATAAAGAGAACGTGGATATAAGTCTGCAAGAAAAGACATGTGCTGCCCACATCAGATTTTTACTTTCCCTGCAATATATGGTAATGTATAGGGAAAGTATTGGAATCTTGCCGAAAATCGCAACTCGAGTTTTCGACGGATCTACACGTTTCGAGACCTCTAGAATACGAAAAAAACTATTTTTAGCGTGACGTCTGTGTCTGTGTGTCTATCTGTGCAATGCATGTATCCATTTTAACTCAAAAACTAATGGACCGAATTTCATAAAATTTGGTATGTAAGTCACTTGTATGTGACACTGGTGCTGATTAGTTTCTGGTACTATTCGGAATAAACCAACCCGTCTTTTTTTGCGAAATGGCCCTCAAAAATTGCCTGTATCCACTGTAACGGAAAAACTAATTGATCAAATTTTACAAAATTTTGTACATAAGTCGCTTGTAGGTCACCCTGGTGCTGATTAGATTTTGATATGATTCGAAAAAGAAGAACCAGCATTTTTTTACGAAATGGCCCGCAAAAATTGTATATTTCAACTCTAACTGAATAAATCGACTAAATTTCATAAAATTTAGTACATAAGTCACTTGCGGTCGACACTAGTGCTGATTCGATTTTGGTACGATTCGACAAATAACAAACTACTTTTTTTAAGGAAATGGCCAGCAAAAATTTCATGTTTCCTCACTAGCTAAAATACTAATTGATCAAACTTCACAAAACTTGGTAGATAAGTTACTTGTGGTACACTCTGGTACTGATTAGACTTTGGTACGATTCAGAGAAGAACAACCTGCTTTTTTTACGAAATGGTCCGCAAAAATAGCCAAAATCTAAAAAAAAAAAGACTACGTATGCTTAAATGTGTCAATTAAATTCTTATTTTATACGGCATTTTTGTCGAGGAAAAGAATATAACACACTCCATTTTACTTTAGGACTAACCTTTCTCAAGATATTTGCAATTTCTTGCATTTTTGTTACACCGCTATCGGAAAAATGTCCAATCTTAAATAATAAAAGGCAATGTCTGTGTGTGTGTGTGTGTGTCTGTCTGTCTTATACAGTTTACGTTCAGCGACCGCGCGTCGGAGAGCTACGAAATTTAGCAATCGGAGACCGGGGGGGGGGGGGGGGGGGGGGGAAGAGGACACGTGAAAACAGATTTTTAAAATTTTAATTATTTTTTTAGATTTTTAATGTTTTATGCGATTTCGACCGTTTTTTGCCCTTTTTTCTCCACGATCCGGACTTCGTAGAAAAAACAAATCACACCAGCGGAAAGAGCAGACAACTGCGAGTAAAAATATATGAATTTCAAATTTCAACTGCTATTTCTAATATTTTTTAAATATTTTAAAACAAAAGTCACTTTTGGCTAAAAATAAAACGATTTTTGGTTTATAACTTCTCGCATAGTAAAAAGTACTTACAATTTCAACCAATAATTTACATTTTTATAGAGGTCAAGGATCTGGCATTCTTACAAGTCCAATCTGGTCAAGAAATATTCCGTATTGCCCACAGGATCGGGATTTTAAGATTTTCCGAATTTCAATTTCTCGGCGATCCGCTAAAGCATTTCTTAACCGGCGTTTCTCCGCCGCAGAAGGAGGGAAGGTGATGGGTGGGGACATCAAGGTTGAGGTGACGGCACGGGTCTGAATAGAGCTCCTCCTAGAGAGGAGCCTTAGTTCTGAATAAGCATAGCGATGGGTGGGCAATAAGAAACCGAATTAGTGTTTACTTTCCGTTTCCCCCGCTTCCGGTTTTAAATGAATTAAGAGCTTAACATATGTATTGTAGAAATTATTATATTTATATTTAAATGATGGAGCGATATGAATTTTTTAAATGGATATTTTAATTTTTGGATATTTTAAATGGATATTTTAATTTTATGGATATTTTAAGTAATGGAACGATGGATATTTTAATTTTATGGATATTTTAAATGATGGAACAATGGAATGAGGATGGTGGAATTAAGAGCTTAGCATATGGTCATTTTAAATTGTAAATTAGCGCGCGGAAAGTTAGCGGTGCCCCCGGGTTCGATTCCCGCCACTTCCAAAACTGCCGCCGTGTTCACGCGGAGTACGATTACGATAAACATGTTTGCCCGGAAGTCCTTGCGAGAGGTTGGTGGTAGGGGAAGGAGGGTACGGCCCTGTGGATGCCTCTCCCACTGGGTTCCGTTCTAAATTGGGTAAATAAAAAGAATGTTATGGAGATTGTCGCGGAGGGCGAAGTAGCCCAGTGGTTAGCGCGCGGGAATTGCACTCAGTAGGCCCGGGTTCGATTCCCGCCACTGTCCAAACTGCCGCCATGTTCAAGCAGAGTACGATCACGTTAAACATGTGGGTCCGTGAGTCCTTCCGAGAGGTTGGTGGTAGGGGAAGGAGGGTACGGTCTAAATTGGGTGAATGAAAAGAAAGTTATAGAGATTGTCGCGGAGGGCAAAGTAGCCCAGTGGTTAGCGCGCGAAATTTGCACTCGGTAGGCCCGGGTTCGATTCCCAGAATTGCGCCATGTTCACGCGGAGTACGATGACGTTAAACATGTGGGTCGGTAAGTCCTTCCGAGAGGTTGGTGGTAGGTGAAGGAGAGTACGGTCCCTGTGGATGCCTCTCCCACTGGGTTCCGGTCTAAATTGGGTGAATAAAAAGAAAGTTTCGAAGAATGTCGCGGAGGGCGAAGTACCCCAGAGGTTATCGCGCGGGATTTGCACTTGGTAGACCAGGGTTCGATTCCCAAAATTGCCGCCATGTTCACGCGGAGTTCGATGACGTTAAACATGTGGGTCGGTAAGTCCTTCCGAGAGGTTGATGGTAGGGGAAGGAGGGTATGGTCCCTGTGGATGCCTCCCCTAATGGGTTCTAGTCTAAATTGGATGGCACATCCAGGCCGCCCAAATAGTTACCTTGCACCTTTCTGGAGGGTCGCGCCAGCGAGTTTGCCACGGTCAGAATTTTCAAGGGTAGCGAACAGGCTGGTCGCCAAAAGCGGCTAGTTACCAAATAAAAACAAAAATTGAATTAAAAAGGCAAATTAGTGTTATTTGGTGGCATTAAACTCAATCTAATGGATTATTAAAGAAATAAAGAAAATATGAATTTAAGTCTGCAGGGAAAGTCATGTGCTGCCCACATCAGATTTTTACTTTCCCTGCAATACATGGTAATGTATAGGGAAAGTATTGGAATCGTGCCGAAAATCACAACTCGAGTTTTCGACGGATCTACACGTTTCGTGACCTCTAGAATACGAAAAAATCATTTTTAACGTGGACGTCTGTGTATATGTCGCTCTGTCTGTCTGTGTGTCTGTCTGTGCAATGTATGTATCCACTCTAACTCGAAAACTAATGGACTAAATTTCATAAAATTTGGTAGGTAAGTCACTTGGGTATGACCCTGGTGCTGATTAGTTTTTGGTACGATTCCTAAAAACAGAACCCGCCTTTTTTGCGAAATGGCCCGTAAAAATTTCATGTATCCACTCTAGCTAAAATATTAATTGACCAAATTTCACAAAATTTGGTAGATACGTTACTTGTACGATACTCTGGTGTTGATTAGATTTTGGTATTAATCGGAAAAGAAGAACCTGCCTTTTTTTATGAAATGGCCCGCAAAAATGTAATGTATCCACTCTAACTAAAATATTAATTGACCAAATTTCACAAAATTTGAGACATAACTTACTTGGGGGATACTCTGGTGCTGATTACATTTTGGTATTATTCGGAGAAGAACAACCTGCCTTTTTTTACGAAATGGCCCTCAAAAATCGCAAAATCTAAAAAAGCTACGTATGTTCAAATATATCAATTAAATGCTTGTTTTATACGTAATTTTTGATGAGGAATATAATAAGCACAACTCTATTACTCTAGAACTAACCATTTTCGAGATATTTGAGATTTTTCGCATTTAGTTATGCCACTTTTAGAAAAATGTCTAATTACCAAATAAAAACAGAAATTGAAATAAAAATGCAAATTTAGTGTTATTTTGTGCAATTAAACTCAATTTAATGAATTATTTAAAAAAAAAATATGAATTTGAGTCTGCAGGGAAAGTCATGTGCTGCCCACATCAGATTTTTACTTTCCCTGCAGTATATGGTAATGTATAGGGAAAGTATTGGAATCATGTCGAAAATCGCAACTCGAGTTTTCGACGGATCTACACATTTCGAGACCACTAGAATACGGAAAACCTATTTTTACCGTGACGTCTGTCTGTGTGTCTGTCTGTCTGTCTGTCTGTGCAATGTATGTACCCAACCTAACTCAAAAACTAGTAGACCGAATTTCATAAAATTTGGTAAGTCACTTGTATGTGACCCTGATGCTGATTAGTTTTTTGCACTATTCGGTATAAACCAACCCGCCTTTTTTTGCGAAACGGCCCTCAAAAATTGCCTGTTCAGTTGATCAAATTTTACAAATTTGGTACTGAAGTCAATTGTAGATCACCCTGGTGCTGATTAAATTTTGATACGATTCGGTACAGAACAACCTTTTTTTTCCGAAATGGCCCGCAAAAGTTTTATATTTTCACTCTAACTCAATTAATTGACTAAATTTCATAAAATTTGGTAGATAAGTGACTTGTGGTCGACCCTGGTGCTGATTAGATTTCGGTACGATTCGGAAACGAACAACCTGCCTTTTTCTAGGAAAAGGCCCGCAAAAATTTCATGTATTCACACAAGCTAAATTACTAAATGACCCAATTTTACAAAAATCAATAGATAATTTATTTGTGGGATATTCTGGTGCTGATTAGATTTTGGTACAATTTGGAGAAGAACAAACAAACTGCCTTTTTTTACGAAATGACCCGCAAAAATCGCCAAAATAAAAAAAAAAAAAAAAACTATATATGCTCAAATATATCAAATGAATTTTTGTTTTATACGCAATTTTTGACGTGGAAAAGAATATAACACACTCCATTATACTTTAGGAATAACCGTTCTCAAGATACTTGAGATTTCTTGCATTTTTTTACGCCGATTTCAGAAAAATGTCCAATTACCAAATAAAAACAAAAATTGAATTAAAAATGCAAATTTAGTGTTATTTGGTTCAATTAAACTTAATCTAATGAATTATTAAAGAAATAAAGAAAATATGAATTTGAGTCTGCAGGGAAAGTCATGTGCTGCCCACATCAGATTTTAACTTTCCCTGCAATACATGGTAATGTATAGGGAAAGTATTGGAATTATGTCGAAAATCGCAACTCGAGTTTTCGACGGATCTACACGTTTCAAGACCTCTAGAATACGAAAAAACCATTTTTAGCGTGACGTCTGTGTGTGTGTCGGAAAAAAACAACCTGTGTGTCGGTCTGTCTGTCTGTGCAGATTTTGTATCCACTCTAACTAAAAAACTAATTGACCGAATTTCATAAAATTTGGTAGGTAAGTCACTTGTGGGCGAATCTGGTACTGATTAGTTTTGGGTACGATTCGGGTAAAAGAACCCGCCTTTTTTTGCGAAATGGTCCGCAAAAGTTTTTATCCACTCTAGCTAAAAATCTAATGGGCGAATTTCACAAAATTTGATAGATAAGTCGCTTGTGGGTCACCCTGGTGCTGATTAGATTTTGGTACGATACGGAAAGAAAACCTGCCTTTTATTTGCAAAATGGCCAGCAAAAATCGACAAAATCTAAAATAAAAAACTACATATGCTGAAATATATCCATTAAATACTTGTTTTATACGTAATTTTTAACGAAGAAAAGAATAAGACCAATCCCATTACACTAGGACAAGCCGTTCTCGAGATATTTTGTTTTTTCGTTTTTATTTCACTGCACCTTTGAAAATGAGTCCAGTTACCAAATGAGAGCGAAAATTGAATTAATAGTGAATTAAATTTAATTAAAATAAAGAGAACGTATATATAAGTCTGCAGGGAAAGTCATGTGCTGCCCACATCAGATTTTTACTTTCCCTACAATACATGGTAATGTATAGGGAAAGTATTGGAATCATGTCGAAAATCGCAACTCGAGTTCTCGACGGATATACACGTTTATGGGACCTTTAGAATACGAAAAAAAATATTTTTAGCGTGACGTCTGTGTGTGTGTCTGTGCAATATATGTATCCACTCTAACTCAAAAACTAATGGTCCGAATTTCATAATATTTTGTATGTAAGACTCTTGGGTGTGACCCTGATGCTGATTAGTTTTTGGTATAAGTCGGACAAAAAAAACCCGCCTTTTTTGGAGAAATGGCCCGCAAAAATATCATGTATCCTCTGTAGCTGAAATACTAATTGACCAAATTTCACAAAATTTCGTGAATAAATCACTTTTGGGATACTCTTGTGCTGATTAGATTTTGGTTCAATTCAGAAAAGAACAACCTGCCTTTTTTTACGAAATGGACCTCAAAAATCGCCAAAATCTAATAAAAAGCAACGTATGTTCAAATATATCAACTATGTGCTTGTTTTATACGTAATTTTTGATGAGGAAAAGAATAAGACCAACTCTATTACTCTAGTATTAACCGTTCTCGAGATATTTGAGATTTTTCGCATTTAGTTATACCACTTTTGGGAAAATGCCCAATTTCCAAATAAAAACAAAAATTGAATTTAAAATGCAAATTTAGTGTTATTTGGTTCAATTAAACTCAATCTAATGAATTCTTAAAGAAATAAAGAAAATATGAATTTGAGTCTGCAGGGAAAGTCATGTGCTGCCCACATCAGATTTTTACTTTTCCTGCAATACATGGTAATGTATAGGAAAAGTATTGGAATCATGCCGAAAATCGCAAGTTTTCGACGGATCTACCCGTTTCGAGACCTCTAGAATACGAAAAAACTATTTTTAGCGTGACGTCTGTCTGTGTGTCTATCTGTGCAATGTATGTATCTATTCTAACTCAAAAACTAATGGACCGAATTTCATAAAATTTGGTATGTAATTCACATGTATGTGAACCTGGTGGTGATTAGTTTTCGGTGCTATTCGGAATAAACCATCCCGCCTTTTTTTGCGAAATGGCCTGTAAAAATTTCATGTATCCACTCTATCTAAAATACTAATTGACCAAATTTCACAAAACTTGGTAGATAAGTTACTTTTGGGATACTCTTGTGCTGATTAGATTTTGGTACGATTCGGAAAAGAACAACCTGCGTTTCTTTACGAAATGACCCGCAAAAATCGCCAAAATATAAAATGAAAAATAAAAATCTGATGTGGTCAGCACATGACTTTCCCTGCAGACTTACATCCAAGTTCTCTTTATTTTAATTAAATTTAATTCACTTTTCGTTCTCATTTGATAAATGGACTTGTTTTCAAAGGTGGTGTGGAGAAAATACGAAATAAACTAATATATCTCGAGAACGGCTAGTCCTAGTGTAATGGGGTTGGCCTTATTCTTTTCTGCTGAACATTCGATTGCTTATAAAAACAATCGGCTTCCAGTACTCACGGATTGTAATTTTTGTACCAAATTTCGTTCGAATCGGTCCATTCGTTCGTCAGTTATCGTCTCCACAGTCTCACTGACACACACACACACACACACAGAGACATCACTTTAAAAATTTTCGATTCTTGATCTGGGATGCTTGAAACGTGCTCTCCCGTCGAAAACTCGAATTCGAATTTTCGACCCCGTCACAATACTTTCCTTGCCGGCCGTCCAAATAGGTGCTCTTAGTCCCCTGGACGAGTCGGACGGTCTGGGTCTTCTACAATACTTTCCTTATACATTATTGTATATAAGGAAAGTAATAAAGAGAACGTGGATATAAGTCTGCAGAGAAAGTCGTGTGCTACCCACTTCAGATTTTTACTTTCCTTGCAATACATGGTAATGTATAGGGAAAGTATTGGAATCATGCCGAAAATCACAACTCGAGTTTTCGACGGCTTTACACGTTTCGAGACCTCTAGAATACGAAAAATCTATTTTTAGCGTGACGTCTGTGTGTGTGTGTGTGTGTGTGTCTGTCTGTCTGTCCGTGTGTCTGTCTGGTTAGTGTCTGTCTGGTCTGTCTGTCTGTGCAATGCTCTAACTCAAAAACTAATGGACCAAATTTAATAAAATTTGGTAGGTAAGTCACATGGGTGTGACCCTGGCGCTGATTAGTTTCTGGTACGATTCGTAAAAACAGAACCCTCCTTTTTACTTTCCTTATATACATAATGTATAAGGAAAGTATTGTGACGGGGTCGAAAATTCGAATTCGAGCTTTCGACGGAAGAGCAGAGATGCATTCTGAAAAAAAGATGTAGATGCATTCTGAAAAAAAAAATCAGAATTAGTATAACATTTCATAATTAAAGTGATTAGAGCACGAATAAGAGAGAGGGTGTGTGTGTGTTGTTGTTGTTGAAACCCAGACCGTCCGACCTACCAGAAAGGTGTAAGGTAACTGTTTGGACGGCCGGCAAGTGCCACCCAATTTAGACCGTAACCCAGTGGGGGAGACATCCACAGGAACCGTACCCTCCTTCCCCTACCACCAACCTCTCGGAAGGACTTACGGACCCACATGTTTAACGTGATCGTACTCCGCATGAACACGGCGGCATTTGTGGCAGCTTGCAAATCTAGCGCGCAAACCACGGGGATACCGCACCCGAGATGTGCCAACAACACGCGGTGTTCCCAGGTGGTCACCCACCAAGAACTAACCGCGCCCGATGCTGCTGGACTTCGGTGATCTAACGAGAACCGGTGTTTTCAGCACGGTACGGCCGTTGGCGTTGTGTGTGTGTTGTTGTTGTTGAAACCCAGACCGTCCGACCTACCAGAAAGGTGTAAGGTAACTGCTTGGACGGTCGGGAAGTGCCACCCAATTTAGACCGGAACCCAGTGGGGGAAGCAAACACAGGGACCGTACCCTCCTTCCCCTACCACTAACCTCTCGGAAGGACTTTCGGACCCACGTGTTTAACGTGATCGTACTCCGCATGAACACGGCGGCAGTTTTGGCAGTGGCTGGAATCGAACCCGGGCCTACCGAGTGCAACTCCAGCGCGCTAACCAATGGGCTACCGCGCCCGCGTTGTGTGTGTGTTGTTGTTGAGACCCAGACCGTCCGACCTACCAGAAAGGTGTAAGGTAACTGTATGGACGGCCGGGAAGTGCCACCCAATTTAGACCGGAACCCAGTGGGGGAGGCATCCACAGGGACCGTACCCTCCTTCCCCTACCACCAACCTCTCGGAAGGACTTACGGACCCACATGTTTAACGTGATCGTACTCCGCATGAACACGGCGGCATTTGTGGCAGCGTGCAAATCTAGCGCGCAAACCACTGGGATACCGCACCCGAGATGGCCAACAGCACGCGGCGTTCCGAGGTGGTCACCCACCAAGTACTAACCGCGCCCGATGCTGCTTCACTTCGGTGATCTAACGAGAACCGGTGTTTTCAGCACGGTACGGCCGTTGGCCCGCGTTGTGTGTGTGTGTGAAAGTTGTGTGTGCGTGTGTGAAAGTTCGTATGTGTGTGAAAATATGTATATGTGTGTGTCAGTAAGCCTGTGGAGACGATAACTGACGAACGAATGGACCGATTCGAACGAAATTTGGTACAAAAATTACAATTCGTAAACACTGGAAGTCTATTGTTTTTATTCGCAATCGAATGGTCAGAACCCCCCCCCCCCCTAAATTTTCGAGTGAAATTTTGAAAAAATCATCAAGAAATCAAAACCTCTAATAAAGTTATGCAAATAGACATTTCTTACATAATTTTTCATTACAAAACGATTAACATAAAGTTTAGAACGCTAGTATGAATCGTTCTCGAGATATTGCACAATTTTCAAAAAAATTATCAAAAAATTGTATAAAATAAAAAAAAAATATTTCCTATTGAGAAACATAAGTAATATTTTCATATGTAATATCATGCGATAAATTCGGTGACATCATTCTCGTGGATCTAGCTCGTTCCTTTCATGAGAAAAGATACTTTGAGTAATACTTTTGTATTTGAACGCCAATAGTCACTTATCTGCTATAAGAATAACTTATTTCTCCGTCCATAACTCTTGGCGACGAATTTGGTGGGATGTAGCCAACTTGGCGACTTTCTTCAATGTTGCTATATTAACGAAAAACTCGTCAAATAGATAAAAATGACGCTAAATCAATGAAAATGACGACTCATTGACGAAAATTCAATATCTTGGAAATAATATAAATATCTACTATTATAATAACTGTTTTGTTTTTGTTTTTTTTACTGTAAAAGTAGCAAATTCATTGCATTATATAAGGAAAGTCATGTGCTGCCCACATCAGATTTTTTTAATCTTCAACTGAAAGGTGATGCAAAAGCGCTTTACTGTGGCGCCCGCACGAGGAGATCCCAAACCGTACGCAATGGCTATCTTCAACAATTTCTCTGAAGTAGAATTGGAAAGTCTTAATATCGAGTTGACCTAGTAGTATATTTTCGTCGAAGGAAAACATGTTTACCGACAGCAATATATTGGTGTAAAATGTAAATATTCCTTTTGATAAAAATCGTTTGTTTGTAGACACGGCACTCTTCGGAATGACTTTTTGAATTTCTAATATCGTTCTTTGGGTGGAACAAAAAATGAAACCACTTATAAAATTAATTTCAAATACATTACATGGAACAAACCGGTACATTATCAATTCTTCTATCAACCGACGCAATTGCATAATTGCGTTTTCGATTATGTGTCACTACATTTAGACAAGAGCAGAGATTGAAACTAATTTGAAAAGCCAATATATTTTACACTGACGTATTGTATCATTGACTGGTAGTTGGATCAATTGTTATTTCCCAAGAACTGACATCGCTCTGTAAAATGACGTGAAGACTGTTTGAGAAGTGAAGATCGATTAGTTTGGCGGATTTGTTTCGGCCAACTTTCAATTATTGATTTTCTTATATGCCATACACTTTTTTTCTTGTTTATTACTTTCCCTACATACAGTAGTCAAGGTTCCTAAAAAATTACTTAAACACCCAAATAACTTCAGAATGAAATATCCCTGAGAAGATAATGTTTGAGCATGCGGGGACAGATCCGCCTCCAGTCACCTTCGATTTTCGTGGTCTTGTAGGGAGGGGGAAAGGGAGTTAGTTAATTCTTTCACTTAATTGATTTTTAAGTGGGAGTGTGTATAAAAATATTTCGCGGTGGCAACGGCATTGTTTTCGTAGAAGACTAGGACCAATAGGAACTTTAAAATTTTTTCATTTACTTTTTTTCAGAGATCTAAGACTACAAAACTTAAAGGGATGGCAACACCTATAGTGGCGAAAGAGACATTTTGGCAGGCTCTGCCACCATAGCTAGCAGAGCCACATAGCGGTAGAAAGTAATACTAGGATGGGTTTAAAGGCGAATCTTGCTTTCTCCAAAAATCTAAAACGTTTAAAGGGGTGGCAGAACCAGATCCCACAGTAGCTGATAGCGCCACATAGCGGTAGAAAAGGGTACTAGGATGGGTTTAAATATGGGATCTTGCTTTTTTTCAAAAACCTAAAGAAACTTTTAAAGAATGCAGTGGCGCACCCACGGGGGGGGCCGAGGGGGCCCTGGCCCCCCCCTTGGGCTGACAAAGCAAAACGCGAAGGGCGCTGTCAGCACAAGGGAGAACTAGGTCTGCCTTCGAGAAAGTATAAAAAAAAAACATTTACAACCATTATTGTAATAAATAATTTTAATCATTGTGAAGAAAACAATTCCAGCATATCCCAACACTTACACTGAATGTAATTATACATATAAAGCTCTTTATCGTACTGTACAAATTATAAATTAATTCGCACTAAAGGCGCCAATTCTGGAAACCCGTTCTTCTTAAGACGTTTCTACCTGTGATTGAATTTAACTAATGGACTCGTCCAAAATCACGTGACCCAAATGCCTTCTCGCTATAGTCGTACTATACCAGTGCTGTGTAGAGTGACGTCACAGGCGCCTCCGTGGCCCTATATAAAGAGTGAACGGCGGGGAAGCGGCTGTTCGCTCGAAAACTCGAGGATTTCGTTTACCCAGTGAGAAAATTGTGGAAGTGAATAAATAGATCGTGCCAACGCTTCGCGAATTAAGTGTTGCTGTGAGTTGAAATAAAGTGCGACGTTACGACACAAGGTGATAACAGTGAATTGGTAGTTTCGGAACGAGGGCCTGCGTGGTGAATAGCTGAATTTAATAATGGTCCTGAACTTTCAACTGATCTTACAGTGAAATGCATCTTTAACGATCAGTGTGTGTGTTTATGTGCGTATTTCGGCTATATAGCAAATTTTGTTCTTGAATAACTGAGGAGCAAGGTAAAAAAAAAGACAATGAGTGAAAAACGAAAAGGGCTAGGCCAACAGACACTGGGAAATTATTTTAAAAAAAAAAGTAAGATTGAAAATAGTGACGTTCCCAACGACGTTTCCCTGAGCTCTTGTTACATTGATGAGGCTGCAGTCGAAGCAAGCAACAGCCGTGACCCCGGGCTGTCTTCAAACGCTTGTGAGGAGGTAAAGGTAGGACAAAACACAATACCAAACACAGTTGAAATAGAAATTCTGGCTGCAGATATTTCTAATTATGTCAAGAAATCTAACCTCACAGATGAAGATAGGATAACAGCGCTAAAAAATCTTTGGGAACCATATGCAAATTACAGTTTTCCTGCTACTGTCACTAGTGCTGTATCAAGTCAAGGAAAACCTCACCACACTCGGAAGTTCTGCTCATCTTGGCTGAGTAAGCATAACTGGCTAGCTTACTCAAAGGCAGAGGACAGTGCCTATTGCAAATTTTGTGTTCTCTTTGCACCCCATGAAGTCGGTTTAAGATCCACACAAGCTACAGGTCAACTTGTTTCAAAAGGATTTAATAATTGGAAGAAGGCCTTGGAGAAGTTCAGTCAACATGAAAAATTTTTCTATCATAAGGATTCAGTTCTCAAAGCCGATGAGTTCTTAAGGGTCACGGAAGGAAAAACGGTTCCTGTGGATCAAGTAATGGACAGAGGAAAGCAAAAACAAGTTTTGCAGAATAGGGCTATTCTTAAACCTATTATCAAAACAGTGATTTTTTGTGGAAGGCAAGGGCTGGCCATGAGAGGGCATAGAGACTGTGGGGATTTGGACGTATTGTCAGAACCATGCCAAGGCGAAGGAAATTTTAGAGCCCTTTTGCGACTCCGAGTTGATGCAGGAGAAGAAATACTGAAAACTCATCTACAAGGTTGTGCAAAAAATGCAACTTACATAAGTTGGAATATACAAAATGAGATTATTTCAGCATGCAATGATTCCATTGTGAAGCACATAGCAACTGAGGTGAATGAGGCCAAATGTTTTGCGGTTTTATGTGACGAAACCACAGATATTGCAACGGTAGAGCAAATGACACTTTGCGTTCGTTATTTGAAACGGTTTGAAACAAATGATAAGTATAAAATTGAATTTAAGATAGTGGAGAACTTCCTTAAGTTTGTGCCCCTGACTGAAACTACAGGTCGAGCAATTGCAGATGCTATTCTTAAAGGCCTTGCAGACTGCAACATTGATACGTCTTTCCTCCGTGGACAAGGGTTCGATGGAGCTTCTGCAATGAGTGGAGAGTACAATGGCGCCCAAGCAATTATATATGAGCAACACCCCAAAGCCCCCTACGTTCATTGTGCATCACACTGTTTGAACTTAGCCATAACTTATTCATCTAGAGTTCCGGATATCCGAAACAGCTTTGGAATAATAGGGAAAATCTCTAGTTTTTTCAACACACCAAAACGAAACCTTGTTCTCACCAGCAAAATTAATGCAGCTAATCAGGAAGAGACAGAAATCAGTGCCAAAAAACTGAAGAAATTATGCCCTACTCGTTGGGTGGAGAGACATGATGCCGTCACAGTTATGGTTTCATTGTTTGATCAAGTAATCGACGCTCTAGAGGAGATTACTACCTGGAATGACAAGGAGACATCAACAGAGGCTCATACCTTGTTATGTTCAATGTTAACATCACAGTTTGTCATAGCACTTGTTTCAGCTGACAGATTACTCAGCTACAGTGTTCGTCTGAGTGAAAAGCTGCAGGAAGTTAACCTTGATCTGGCAACTGCTGTGAGTGACGTAGAAGACGTTTTGAAAGCTATATCTATAATTCGAGAGAACGCAGAGAACGAGTTTCACCATCTGTTTGAACAAGCTGTTAAGAAGCTGGAACAGCATGGAGAAAACATTACTCTACCACGCCGTGCCACCAGACAAATTTATAGATCAAATTTCAACGTACAGACTCCTGAAGAATACTACAGACTTTCTATTTTCATTCCATGGATTGATAATTTCATCACTCACCTCCATGAAAAATTTCTCAAACATAAGGAATTTCTACAAAGTTTTGCATCTGTCATTCCGAATGGAAGGCAGCCGACACTGGAAGAAAACGAGAGATTTGTTGCCTTATCAAGGAAATTTGCAGATGATTTAGGACCCAGATCAGATAATACTCTAAAAGCTGAACTACATCTGTGGTACATGAAGGTCTTTGCATTGAACAAGAAAACTAAAAGCCCAATCGAACTGCTTAACTTTTGTGACCAAAGGACTTTTCCAACTGTGTTTGAACTTTTAAAAGTGTATGCCACCCTCCCAGTATCAACAAGCAGTGCTGAGAGGTCATTCTCCACAATGAAGAGGTTGAAAACTTACTTGAGAAACAGTATGAGTGAAACCAGACTGAATGGACTGGCGTCAATGAACATTCACCGTGAAGTGGAAATTGATCCAGACCAGATAATTAATGCTCTGGCTACAAAGAAAAACAGGAGGCTGGACTTCGTTTTATGAATATGTATAGATCATAATTGAATAATATAACAATATGTAATCATGAGAGAGTGGTTGAAAACAAGTATACAGTATAAGCAGACCAGAACAAATAATTTTATCTTCATCTATTTCTTAATTTGTGTTGTTTTGTATAAATATCTACTACTACTTCTTCTAATCATTCAATTCTCTTGCACTGCACTAAAGAATTGTTAGTAATTTGATAAAAATAAATGTACAAAAAAAGACAACCGCCTTGTTAATTGATATGGCCTCTGATCATTTTTTCTCGGAAAATTTATCGAGGAGTCATCCTCCTTCATAAAAATTTTGTGCACCAATGGCCCCCCCCTTAGGAATATTCTGGGTGCGCCACTGAAAGAATGACAACACCAACAGTGGTGGAACCAACTCCGCCATCTAACAGCGCCACTTTGCAGGACTTGGGTTGTTGGTGTTGTCGATACAGATGTTGATGATGCTGTCTTGACAGCAGCTAACAGCGCCGCATAGCTTGTAGCTAACAGCGCCGCATAGCGGTAGAAAGGGGTAAGTTTAAAAACGGGATCTTTCTATTTTCAAAGATATGAAGAAACTTTTTAAGGAGCGACTGCTCCTAAACCAGCGGAACTAGCTCAGTCATCGTAGATAACAGTGCCACATAGAGGAGGAAAGGAGTACTAGGATAGGTATAAAAAAGGGACCTTGCTTTTTCAAAGAACTAAATAAACGTTTAAAGGGGTAGAAATACTTAAGGTGCTGTAACCAGCTCCGCCTCCGTAGCTGACAATACCAAATAACGGAGATCTGAATGACGACGATAGATGGCGCCACTTCTGCGCCTGCTCGTCATTAGATCAAAACCCACTGACATGGCACGATTGCTCATTAGCTAGCTGCTATTGACGCCAGCCGGCTTGCAATCCACTCGCGTTATATTTTTTAAAATCAAATTTGTTAAATTTTATATTCTTATGCTTTCTCGTCGTCTTCTTATTAATTGTGCTAAACTTTAAATTTCCTGAACTGGTATAGCCTACCTGTCTAAGCTTTCCCTTCGCCTCGCCCCCTTCTTACCTCCTCTAGGCAGTCGGCCAATGCCAAGGCAGCGTTATCAACATCTGTATCGACAACACCAACAACCCAAGTCCTGCAAAGTGTAATGTGATCAAGTCCTGCAATCAATGTAATGTGAAATATTACTAAAATAGGACATTTTCTAACAATTCGATGTGGAGACAAGTGCCCCGGCACGGGCGCCCCGAAATGTTTCGTCTTGGTTCTTGACAAATAGCGGTAGAAAGGAGCACTAAGGATTGTTTCTAAAGACGGGTTCTTACATTTTTTTAAAGATCTAAAGAAACAACATCAACAGTGACGAAGCCAGCACCACCGACGTAGCTAATAGCACCACTTAGCGATAGGAGTACAAAGATGGGTATAAATACAGGATCTTGCTCTTTTTTTCAAAGATTTACAGAAACATTTTACGGGATGGCAACACCAACAGTGGGCCACTTAGCTGTAAAAAGGAGTACTAGGATAGGTTTAAAAAATTTCCAAGGTGTGTAAACACCTATAAAGGCAGTATTCATGTACATCAGCTCCATCTAGCTGTAGAATCCATAACGGCAGATAGGAGACAGACCCTCCCAAGCACTATGGCGATAGTACAGGGTGCAAAGGATACTAACTAATTCCATATCTTTCAATAAATGCTACTTTGTCTACTGGTGGTTTGCATCACGCCACAACTCATTGGCATAAAACAGGAAATGCTGACGCTGAGGTTCTCCCCCCTTCCCAGTGGGAGACTCCCACTCTTCCTCCTACCCTCTCAGCGTGTGCCGTGTCACGTGCGTTTCGCGCGATGTTTTCTAGGAAAAGCAAAGCGTGTACGTAGTTTGTAAGAAAAAGCAGAGGGTATACGAAATTTACTGCAAAAACCAGAGAGTATACGGCATATACCGCCATATACCCTCCCCTACAACCCTGTATAGTCACTCCCTCACCCATATTTTATACTCCTACCTCAGCTACAGAACCTTTCATGTCCGCCTGAACAAGACACATTCACACACCAAACATATCCTGTCGGGAGTCTCTCAGGACAGTAAACTTGGTCCCATTCTTTTTAACATTTACATAAACGACATCCTTAGAACCAACAACACCATTCTTTGTTTATATGCGGACGACACTGCCATTCTTGCCACACACCACAACACCAACTACCTACACCGAAACTTACAAAATCACATCGACACACTCGAACCCTAGTTAGAGAAATACCGCATCAAAATATCACATCAATGTTCCCGAACTAACCAATCATAATTAACGATCAGCCCGTTTGCTTTGAGAGGACATGTAAATATCTCGGTGTCACTCTTGACAGCAGACTAACATGGAAGCCCCACATTGCAAAACTTATAAAGATAAAATAAACTTTACAAAGGCTGGACTGAGCTCCCTTCTGTATTCGAATGATGTCAGCATTGAAAACAAAATCCTACTTTACAAATCAGTTATACACCACATCATTCTCTATGCCTCCCCAATTTGGGGCTATGCTGCGAAATCTCATATAAAAAAGTCCAAATGATTCGGAACAAAATCCTCCGTTCTATCAGAAAATCTCCAAGATATTTAAAAACTTTGTAATACATTGCGATTTCAAAATTAAAACTAAGCAGAAGATGCGAAAACTCTCTAACAAATTCTATAATAACCTCGCTAAGATCCCTAACGAACTGATCTATCATATGACCGACTACGACTTCCGTGAATTTCCAAAACGACCCAGAGAGCTATCCTAAATTCCTGACTGAATCTCCCCTGCATCCCAGCAAAGGATATTCTCCCCACACACCTTATCTTCAAACCTCTTCAACAATTAGTGGATTTCGACTATTTTCCATCCATGTTAAAGGCCATTTCTATTACAACAACCGCGAAAGAACGGCTGCTCAAATCCTTTTGGAATTTGTACGAGTGATAGAATGATATATGTAGTATCTTGTGTAGTCAGAAAATTCGTATAATATTAATTATCTATAAATAAAAAACTCAAACAAAATAATTCATTTTTAGTTTTACAGCTTCTAACTAGAGGGTGCTATAGAGGTGTCACATTTCCTGCACTAGATATTTTAAATTTTCTGACTACACAAGAAAATAGAGCTATAGCTTTATCATTTACATAAATTTTTCTAACATTCTGTACAGTAATTAACCCGTTTATGTTGTAATACGATTTAGAGTGGCAGATGAACTTTCGGACATTTTTGCACCCAATGCTTACAACATTGGCGTAAAGCTAGTAGCATAGCAACCCTAGCTGTGAACGTGAATAAAAACATTTATTTGCTTCATCAAAATGTAAGTAAGGGTTAAGTATTATATTTAATACATTTCTAGTACAATTCCATTATTCCAATTCATGTCTATGTCTGCATAAAGATTAAAATTTTAATTCTCCTGCATATTAGGTTCGGTTCACCGGTGTTGTGTTTGAAAGTGATAGAATAAAACCTGCTGTGTTTAAGAGAGATAAAAGATGACATAATAATTAGTTTAAAGAAAATTAGTTTATTAAATTGCAACTTCAAATTAATTCAAATTAACAAATACAAAAACACTGCTCACAGGCAGGCAACTCAGGAAGAATTAAAGATTAGAATTTTAGACATTAGAATTTTAGATAGACATTAGAATTTTATCAGCTTAGTTAGAATTAAGGAATTTGCATAAAAACTTTACTCTAAAAAAGATCTATTTTAAATTCCATCATAAAATTATTAACAAAAAATATTAAATTTAAAAGAATTTTAGAATTTACCCAGGCTCTTAAAATTTATGAAGGTTTAGAAAATTGCTCTCAGAAATAAAGCTTAGAACTTTAAGTTCACAGAATAAATTGAAATCATACATTTTTAAAATATTGAGAAATCATCTACTGAATTAAAAAAATTAAGAGTTTAAATAAAACATTAATATTCACCCGGCTGGGTTATCTTAGAATAACAGGTTGGAGAGGAAAAGTTCTATATGTGGAGTTTCACAGGAATGACAGGAATTTTCCTAAACCGGATTTCTTGGGATCAGAAGAAGATTAATTTACAGTGGCTCTAGGATCTGGAACTCTAGGATCTTCATAAAACAGCCGTCATCGTTAGACGCTACTTTCAAGTAACTCACATATAATGAATCTCACCACACATTTTTCCGAGAGTCACATCGTAATTTAGCTCATAGAAACGAATAAAACTTTCGTTAAAAGAGGCAAATGAGAAAAAAAACATCGCGAGGAACCTAATGTTCCATAGAAAAGCTCGCGTGGAACATAAGTTCCAATGGAAAAAATCAACGATGCGCTTCTCGCTCTAACACACAACGTGGGATTTCAACAAAAAACTGAATTGAAAAATTCCGCGTGCGTATTTATACGTACGGAAAAAGGGAGAAGTTTAGACAAACGGCAGCAATTAAAATCCGCTTACCGAAATTAGAATTGCCAAAATAAAACTCAAAACTCCGAGAGCAGACGATCCGTAAAAACGCGAATCAATTAAAATAGTTCACGAATTACAAAGAGGCGCGAAAAGCGCTTAGGCGGCGCGTCAATCGCGGTAAAAAGCCCGCAAAACCAGGATTCCGAAAATGGCCGCAACTGAAATTTTTGAAATGCACTGAACATGAAAATAACTTGAAACTATAGAACAAACGGAATTTCTAACCAAAATGGGAAAATGAGACATCAAATTAAAGGGAATTTTAAGGGGAATCAAATAAATAAATAATTTTTATAAATTTACAAATCAAAAGTAATATTAATTTAGAGAATGGAACATTTTTAATTAAGAATATCATAAAGAAAATTAATGTAGAAGATTAAAAAATATTCTAATTAAAGAATAAATTAAAAAAAACCAATAAATATTATTTAAATATTATTAAATTGAGAATATTGAGCCAGGGAAAAATAAATAAAAGTAAATTTCAAACCCCCAAATTACATAAATTCTAAAGCAACCCCACACCGGTCAGTTGACAATACAAAGTGAATTTTTTTTCTGTATTTGATGCTATATGCTAGAAAATTTTTAAGATTTGCACCTTATCAGTAAATGAATTAAAATTAAACTAATTGCAATAGACTATTATTTTTTAAAAAGTATGTAACATTGCATGAAAACATTGGAAAGTTTGTAGGTCGGGATTCCGAAAATTGTGTTTTATGTAATACCGATATTCTAAGTTATACATAAGTGTAAGATGATGGTGCATATTGACAATACAAAAGGGGTATTTTTTAATATATTTTATGCTATAAGCTAGAAAATTTCCCTTAAGATTTGCAAATGCCTTATTAGTAAATGCATTAAAATTAAACTTATGTTATAGACAGCTTATGCTAGATGGTAATAAGTACGTAAAATACACTTATTTTTTTAACATTAGGTACTATTGTATGAAAACATTGGAGAGTTTGTAGGGTTAGCGTTCCCAAAATTGTGTTTTATAAAATACCTGTATTCTAAGTTATTAATAAGCGCAAGATAGTGGTGCACTTTTTTTATCATTTATCGTGTCAGACCACTGTTTACAGTATTCTTCGTTTACTACTCCTAACTGTTTTATCAACATTATTGAACTAGGTTCAGTGAAAGACTGTGACCCACATATTTTTATCTGACTAGGAATACGGAGCTCTGCTCCAGGTGCCCTGCTAGCCACAAATTACTGGCTAGCTGACTCCATCCACAGGGATATGGTCAACGAAATCATTCATTGGGTAGGATTTGAAGAACATCCGTCAAGCAAATACTCCAGTCGTCAACGACTTTCGGCACATATGATTACAAAACCCGGCCAACACTGCCGTCTGAAAAAATCTGCATATGATACTCAGAATCAGGACATACGTCTCGAGTACCCATTATCGTAGTCATATATAGGATTGTAGTCATATATAATACTCATCATGGGACTCATGTGCTCTTTAGAAGAGGTGGACCAAGGCTATAGTGTCAACGTCATTGAAAAGAACTGTGCTTCCCCCTAAATGGGGGTTATTTTTCAGAGAATTGTAACAGACAGAACAATACCGCGAGAAATTATTAGAGTTGCAAAGGCGGGTTTATTCCCGGTTTACTCCCCAAAAAACCCGGTTTATTCCAGAGAATAAACCGAGTATTTTAGGAAGGGAATTTTGAAAAAATTAGAAATTTTGAAAGTTTCCAAATTGTGAGAATTTTCAGTTATTGCGTTTTGAATTGTAAAAGAAAGTATATGACTCAAAACTAAAATTTATGTATTGCATTCGGAATTGTAAATTTCTGAAGCATGAAAAAGAGAGAGATTTGTTAGATGCAAGAAAATATTTAAATTATGTAACTTTCTCATTATATCTGAAAATGAAAATAAATTGTATTTTAATTTGTAAATATTTTAAAAGTAAAAACACGGAGAACGATGAAATGCTTATTACAAAGGGATTAATTATTTCATATTAATTAATATTGAGCGGTAATAAGAAATCTATATTAATCACAATAACATTTTAATAATTTTGTGACAAATAATATTTGCCCATTTTTAGCAAAATTTTCGTAATTTCAAAAATTTTATTTCAATAGACTTACTTTTAAACTAAGATTTAGTAAATTTATCTAAATAGTATTAAAATACGTAATGTGCAGGATTATCCAGAGCATATAAAGAACGCTTAAATTAGTTTCTTCCTATCAAAATTTCCAATCTTTTCAAAAGTCCAGTTTTATTCCCCATAATTTCTTGATTTATTCCCGCTCCTCGAAATTTTCGGGTTTTCTGCAATTCTGGAAGTTATTCGCAATTTTTCTATCTCCTAACGGCAATTTTTCAATCTCCCTCGGATTGGATATATATTCTCGAAGGCCCAGTGATGTTGCTAAGGGGGGAAAGGGAAGGTTAGGGACCATTGAATTTTAACGGAAGGGTATATGGAGAAATGGAAAATAAAATATTTGGTTGCTCCCAGAAATTTTGTTTGACGAGGCTATTGCGAAAGCTCTTAGTACAGTATTGTGGCAATTAATTGAGAAATGCAGTTTTTTTTTATAAAATTCAGTTTTTTTCAAGTTTTATATGGATACATTTAAAACTAATAAGTGATATGACCTCCCCGAGACTTTATAACATCACAGACACGTTTCGGCATGGAATGTACTAGACTAGCACATGTAGTTTTAATTTCAACGTCTCTGAACCATATGTAAATAACGGCCGAAATTAGCTTGTCCATCGTCGTACAGTCAAATTCGCGAAGCCGTTTTTTAACAATAGCCCGCAAATTTTCTATGGGATTCAAGTCTGGTGAATTCCCGGGCCAATCCAGTACGGTAATATTTTTTTTTTGAGCAGAAATTTTTGATTCGCTTCGAAGTGTGAAATGGCGCGCTGTCTTGTTGGAAAACGCAATCTCCGTTCGGCCACTGTTTAGCCATGGTTGGAAGCACTTTTCGGGTCAATATGACTTCGTAACTGGCACTGTTCATCATTCCCTCTACGGGAACAAGAGATTCTGTCACCAAAACGCTGAAACAACCCCAAAACATCTTTTTGGGCGGATGCTTGATTGATGTGGTGCTGATTGAGAGGTTCTCCTTGGCTCCTTCTCATGAACATAGATCTAAATCCCTGAACCACAAAATGTGTTTCGTCAGAAAAGAGAACTTTCTCCCAGTCCTTCTCAGTCCACGTTTTGTATTTCCGTGCCCATTCCAACCTTTTTTCTTCATGCGAAGCGTCAGAAGCTGCTACTTGTACGGTCGACGTGCTTTCCGTCCGCGTTCTAACAGCCTGTATCGCACTGTTGAAGGTGCAATATCAACACCAGCTGCCACCATGGACTTAGACAGGTCAAAACTGGTTAATCGAGGATTTTTAACACTCATTCGATGTAAAGTTTTGTCGTCACGAGTCGAAGTTGATCTTTTTCGGCCGCATCTTCCAGAGCGGTTGGTTCCAGCATTTCCTGTTTCCTGAAACCGCTTCCAGATCCTCCCGATACTTGCTGTACTCACTCCACATATTTTACCTATTTCCTCGAACGTCTTAGAAATGTGTTCTCTAAGCGCAATCACTTTAGCGCGTGTTTCCGCGCTGATATACATGACGCTAATGAGCCCCGCAACAACTGAGAAACTACCACTGCGGAACACCTGCCACCTGGCGGACGAATTTGAACACCTGCTACTTACCAGGTGCATACGAACACCTGCTACTTTGATATAAACTGCAATTTGAACTCTGAGCTAATTTGAAGTGCTTCTTCCTAAGCTTACGTGTGATAAAACAAAAAAAATGACATTTCTCAATTAATTGCCACAATACTGTACTTTCGACAGAATTTTCGGACCCTATCCAAAAAATGCGCGGACTCCTACAGCCTCTATTTTACAAGTTATTAGCCTTTATTCATAAACTGTTCAATCTGAACTTCCAAAGCCTCCTGGGCCTTTATTCAATGCATCCCCCTATCGACAGTCCTGAAGGCTCCAAATGATCCATAGAACCTTATGTGTATT
Source organism: Amaurobius ferox (assembly GCA_951213105.1). Lineage (NCBI taxonomy): Eukaryota > Metazoa > Arthropoda > Arachnida > Araneae > Amaurobiidae > Amaurobius > Amaurobius ferox. The sequence continues at coordinate 118,446,768 of OX578147.1, forward strand.
TAGTCCGGGCCCTCCAATTTATCAAATCCTTACTAGGAATCAGGACACTGGACTGTGCACACATGAGTTTGATTACAAGCAAGATATGATTATTTTTTTTAGAGTATCGCAAGTAGAAGAATGTTTTCATGCAATGTCGGTATGCATCGAAAGCATTACAGACAACAGTGCAATTAATCCCCTCCCTCTTTTATTTCTTGCCGGCTCATAACTTTCTCTATAAATATTATATGTTTTGTTCATTATTTGTATGTATTAATATCGAATTTTATCACATAAAAAAATAACGGAAAATAATACTAAATTTGAAGGTTTGAACTAATTATTTTAGCAATCAATCCAAAGTTCAAAATCGAAGCTCACGCATGCTAATCAAACTTTATAATGACGAGCTAAGGATTCTTCATCCCAGATACAGTGGTGAGCTAACTCTTTTTATTTGATGATTTGACATTTTTTCTATGTATCTCTGTTTTTAAAATGTAATAAATATATGTTACACCACCCTTCATGTGGGGCGCTGTAGCCCATTGGTTAGCGCGCAGGAGTTGCACTCGGTAGGCCCGGGTTCGATTCCAGCCGCTGCCAAAACTGCCGCTGTGTTCACGCGGAGTACGATCACGTTAAACATGTGGGTCCGTAAGTCCGAGAGGTTGGTGGTAGGGGAAGGAGGGTACGGTCTCTGTGGATGCCTCCCCCACTAGGTTCCGGTCTAAATTGGGTGGCACATCCCGGCCGTCCAAACAGTTACCTTACACCTTTCTGGTAGGTCGGACGGTCTGGGTCTCAACAACAACAACCACCCTTCATGTAATACTTATGTCTCATAATTTGCATACCTGAGGATCTTATAAAATATATAAAGTATGTTTATCCTCACTAGAGGGGTGCTTAGAGTCATTGGGTCTCCATAGTCGGATTAGTCTGAAAGGGTTGAAAGTGTATCTGCGCTTGGCAAAATTTATCTGGATTAGACGTTTAGACAGAAAATTTCACTGTTCATTTCCACGGGGTACATAAAGTTATATATATATATTATCGCAATATTTATGCCTTGATACTTAATATTATACATCGTTAATATGTATTTGACTTGATACCTTCATTTTGAAACAGATTGTCGTTCATTCGAAGCAAGTTCCTTAGTAAAATCAGAAGTTAGATTTTCGTCTTTCTTATGTATGGACCTTTTGGATTTGGACAATTCTTTCTGTTTTGCATATTTCATTTCTTCTATTCTCAAAAGTATTCTACCAACTGCTGTGAGATTTAAATCTAAATCTAAATATAATTTAAATATAAATTTGTATCCTTGACTCACCAGAATATTTGGTTGTCATTTGGTTTCACTTTTCGCTGTTTGTATTACTTCCGTGCAATTGGCACGTTCGCCGCTAGGGCTGTTGTTCTTTTATCGTTAATCATTTTAAATTGAAATGACTGTAAATTGCAATAGCTTTGTCTACCTTTATATATATTTTTTAATAATTTTTACATCGACAGAATACGGTATTTTAATTGTTTCACAATTTATGTTCTACCAACATTAATTTCTGCGCAAGGGTCAATGAGTTTAGCAACAAGCATTTTCTTCTGAAGTGAGGTATCTGTATCTGTATTTTTGTGGTGACAATATATTTGTGATCAATACTTAAAACAGAAAAAGAAATGAATGCTGATGTTAACAGAAAAGGTAGACATTTATTCAAATGTTTTATACCAAATATGTAGTAGTTTCTGTTTCATTAATGACTGATAATAACCATTTAAACATTCATTATTATTTTAGTGATGGCTATCCAAGCAAAGAAAAAGCGATCGAAAGGTCCTAAATCTAAGTTGAAAAGCAGATCGGATGCACCAGAAAACAAAAAAAGGTACTAATTTTTTACCTCTATTTTGTTTTAATGTGCAAATTGTTTTAATGTATCAATGCTACTTCACTTGTCCGGTAAATGCCATGAATACTTTTGAAGCTAATGTATGATTGTAATATTTGGACCATATATATATTTATTTTGATGTTTGTGTTACTATATAGTACTTAAAACTACGATTTTTGTAATACTACTATTTGCATGTGTCGCATGTTTTATATAACAATTTCTATTAATGTCGTAAAATGGTTTTTCGAGAGCTAGTAATAAACATGTACCACTCTGGCCTGAATAAGACTTTCAGTATGTTTCTATTATAGTGATAAAAACGCACACTCTCAAATACAAATTTCAGTGGTTCAATTAACATTCTGATTCTAACGAACTATGAACCTCTTTGTTACAACTTTTAAAGTGTATTATTTGTTTCTCTCATTTGTTTTGTTCTATTTCAATATCAGTTCTTTTAATAAACTTATTTGTTAGTGTAAAATATATATTATTTGCCTTTTTTGAAAATTCTATTACTACTTTGAAATATATGTATATATGGTGTAGGTGTTGTCCATTGTTATATCCATATAAGGATTTGAAATTGTATAATTACTCAGAAAAAGGTATAATTGGTTGAAAAGGTTTTGAACTTTCCATGTGATGAATCATAGGAGGGCAGAGGGCAAAATTAACACTTATGAATCAATAGCTGTTCTGCTGATATAAGTAATTTCTAGTAATGCCAGAATAATTGTTTGTTTAATATATTTTTAGACAAAAAACCTTTTACAAAGTTACGTGACTTAGTATGGTTGGTTTCATGAAAGCTCAATTTCTATTATCCTATGATAATCTTGAACAATGATGTATAAATTCTATTTATATTTAGGAGCCAACCTAAAATTTTAGGAACCAAATGTTGTCATATTGTGATACACAATTTTCATGCTTTTAAATTTTATAATAAAAAGAAAAAGATAAGTGACACCAAAAATTGTGTGCAGCTCCAGCTTTTATACTCATGTGTACAAGTCTATCATGTCGAAGACCCAGACCACACGACTAACCCGAAGGCATATAGCAAGTCTATCATGTGTACAAGTCTGTCATTAAACACAGTAATAGAATTTAGATAAAAAAGTCACTGGTTCTATCTGAGGGTAAATCGATAGAATAGACCCCCACTCTTTTTTCTAAGTATAAAATTGCTCAAAGTTGGCGCGTTTCTCCATGTTTTGAAATTGACTCCTCCCCACTCAAGTGACGTATATTCCTGTGTTTTAAAATAGGCTCCTCCTACCAAAGTGACTTATTCTACAGTTTTATGAACTGGAATTTTTAATGTAATTAATTACTCATTAAAAGTGAAAAGTGTAATTACTCATAAAAAGTGAATAATACTCATAAAAAGCTTACAAAATACGATTTTTGTGCATTATAAAAATATTGTGTAATAGTAGAATAAAAAACTTTTAAAATTTTGGAAACCATATTGAAGCATGCGATACTTCAAATATTTTTTGATTTTAAATCAATATCAAAAACTTATAGCTCGAAACATCAAAAATTAAAAGAAAAATACAATATTTAAAAAAAAATACGAAATTTAAAAAAAAAACGATTGTACTTTAATGGAATACTAAGAAAAATCGATACTTTGAAAAATGATTGGACTTTAACTAAATTTAAGAAAAAACAATATTTAGAAAAAAGATTGTACTTTAACAAAATTTAAGAAAAAACGATACTTTGAAAAAGATTGTACTTAACAAAATTTAAGGAAAAACAATACTTAGAAAAAAGATTGTACTTTAACGAAATTTAAAAAAAAAGATTGTACTTTAAAAAAATTCAAGAAAAACGATACTTAGAAATAAGATTATACTTAAAAAAAAATGATACTTAAAAAAATGATTGCACTTTAACGAAATTTAAGAAAAAACAATACTTAGAAGAACCATTTTAAAAACACGGGAAAATACAAAAGACAATTTCAAAGCATGAGATGAATAAATAAAAGAACTAACCTTAAAGAATGAATGCTTATATCCTTTTTTTTTATTTTACATCCACACAAACACGTTTTCTTGAACATACACGTACATTCCACACCGGAACACATTTCACACTGCCATCCAATTAAATCTACAAAAATATCTACTGAAAATTGGTATAAAATGTTGATGTACGTTAATTATGTGGAAAGTATCAAATATTTATTCCAAAAATATTTGCTGCAGCAAATCTCAGCAAAAAAGATCTGTAAAAACAAGGGTCAACGAATTCGATCGAAAAAGATCTGATGAAATACACAGAAGACTATTGAAGTACTTTCTGCCTATTAAAATGCAGATTCCCCAAAAGTCGCATGCTGATTGGATGTCCGGAAAGTCGTGGGCTACCATATTGGCAAAGTAAACGGAATGAAATTGTAACTCGGTGAATCGCGCCAACTTGGCGCACTTTTGTACTTTGAAAAAAGAGTGGGTATCTATTTTATCGATCAACCCTATCTGTGATTCAGTGGTCTGCACTAGTAGTACTGGTACCAAAAAAATTTTTTACCACCTTATGTTATTTCTAAAGTTGTCATCCTAGCAATAATAAAATTCCTCAATTTTTCACGATAAGTTTTGAAAATTTTTAATCTTAAAAAACACAAATGAAATTACTGTGAAACCTGTAATGTAACCACTTATGGAACATTGTAAAAATGGTATTTTATTCATGATTGCTTAAAACATGTCTATCTAACCACCTTATTTAATAATTTTTTATTAACAATTTATTATTGGTGTGGATGTGTTCAGTGTAGTATTTGTACCATCTAGTAGACCTTTTATGTTCAAGAGATTTCAAAGCCATTGGTACTTTATAGATAAATTTTCTTTTAAATGTCAAGAAAAAACCGTCAAACTTTTAAATGATTGGAAAATAATAAAGGAAAATGCTATTAAATTTGTCACACATTATCTGTTTTGCTTATAAGCACATGGATTTTTTTCTCTGGTAATTGTTTGATGTCTTTATCATTTTATGCTTGTCGGCCGAATATATGGAGTCCAAAGTTATTAGGTAACTATCTCTATATTCAGAAACAAGCATTATTCTTGGTTAATTTGGATGGATACTAAGCTTTAATAAAGAATCTATTCTGAATTGACCTCCATCATAAGCCTAGTGCTATTCCACTTTATCGGCATGATCGCTTTATTTTATTTTACTATTTTAGAATTTTCATCATTGTTATTTATTGTTTATTCATTGATTGCTAGTTATTAGGCATTGTTTCATTTTTATACTCCTCTTTATGTATCATTGTTGCATTTTTAAACTTCAAATTTTTATGGATTAGAAAGTCATGGTGCTTTCTTCCTGGATTTTTCTTTTCTGTTGTAATAGCTAAATATATATATATATATGATACATAAAGTTTGTCTTTTCCAATAACGCGCCCTTTTCTTTCACAGTTATCTTATTATTCCAAATTCCTATCTCATGTCCAGCACATATTGCAACTACATTAAATTCTATCCCACGCCACTAATATTAACAAATCTGTAGACTTTTACTCGTTTCCTTGATCATACCGTATATGGTTACTAAACTTAACCGTATGTAAACGTTCTCATTGAAATTGCATTCCCAATCACATTTTTAAAGCCTAAACCGCTAAGATCACATGCCTCATATCCTCCCTCCACCTCTGATGAAATTGTATTTTGCACTTGTGAAGAACTACGCAGATGGCACACAGATTTGGTGAGAGCTCGATGATCAGAAGTCGTCTAGAACGTGTAATTATATTTATTCCTAGTGGCATTGAATAAAATAGATTTTTATAACTTAAATTGTATCTTCCTTGGACTATTCAAGTCAAATATTACACACGGATACTCAAGTCCTCCAGATGAGTCGGACTGTCTGGGTCTTCAACACACACACATATCCTTCCCGACCGTCCAATTTGTTGCTCAAGTCCTTTCTTTGGATGAGTCGGACGGTCTGGGTCTTCAACACTCCTTCAACACACACACACACACATGCATATATATATATATATATATATATATATATTTATATATATATATATATATTATATATATATATATATAAGATTTAAAATGAAAAAAGAAAATATATAGGTGGAATGATTGTGTTTACAGGGTTGCAAAAAGGTCAAGGGGGATTGCGAAAGGCGCAAATTGCCGCACTATCAGATTTCAAGACTCTGATAGTGCGGCAATTTGCGCCTTTCTTTTTCTTGAATTTCATACTACTTTTTGGGATTGTATTTCTTTATATATATATATATATATATATATATATATATATATATATATATATATATATATATATATATATATATATATATATATATATATATATATATATTATGCATTACCAACCGTAATGACTAATAACCCAACTTGAGCACATACTTTAAGATAAATATATATATATAAGATGCAGCTTTCTTAAAATAAATTTTAATCTAAGGGTGTAATTAACTTAAAATAAATTTTAATCTAAGGGTATAGTTAAGGGATTATACTCATCAATCTTTTACCACGTGCAATTCTTTTTTCAATTGCTTACCTTAATATAGAACAGGGAAAGAGGGGTATTTTATACCTATTTAGTACCTGTTTTATTTATAATGTTCTATTTATAATTTTTACAAGCTTGCCATAGAGTCAATTTTGATTTCAAATTTTCACTTTAGACCATTTTGTTTTCACATTTGCTCTACAGACCATTTTCAATAAATGATCAATCTCTGGTATTTACAATACAAGTAAATTAAAATTCCTAAATATATATATATATATATATATATATATATATATATATATATATATATATATATATATATATATATGGATTTTGATGAATACTCAGCTTTGACAAATCTGAATTGACCTCCATCTTATGCCTAGCACTATTAATCTATTAATATATTTATATATCTATATAATTTGTGCATATATATATACTAGCTCATGTAAAATAGTATTGTATATATAAAGCATTTCTGTAGGATTAATTTTTTAATAAAGTAAAAATATATAGTTTTAGTATTTCTTAGTATAGATAAAATATAATGTACATAGTATATTGTCTATTAAGATTATTATTATACAATCTGCAAACATAGAAAATTATTTAGTACATTAGTATAGCAATTTAAGGACGCAGCCTGCAAAATGAATGTCAGTCATGGGATTTTAGGATATTCATGCTGCAAATGATCAAGTTTACTCTGTCATAGTCACAACTGCATTCCAAAGCATCGTAATGTGATTCCCAGTTCAGGCTCTTCCAAGACCCAGGTTTTTGGATCGGGTATGGTTAATGCTTTAGATTTTACAGTGTATAGGTTCAGGGCAGTTTTGGTTGCTTTTGCTACCTGGTCACACGGTCTAAAAAGGCATAAAATTTTGATCCATACATTATACAGACCTCTAAGTCTTTTATACATCATTAGTTCTACCTATTTATTTTGGCAGAGCCAGCCTAAAAAATCATAGGGTTTTATACAAGGTTTAAGAGCAGTACCGTTTTGTGTAGAGTCTGGTGCTATTGCACCACTCTCAAACTGGCTCTGCATTTGGAATCACTGTTTAAGATCATTTCTTAATTTTTGCTTGTACTTTTAACGCTTATTAATGCTACTGTTGTCTAGACTAACCAAAACTGGAAAACAACCATCTGTAGCCTTTCGCAAAAATAGAGGTGGTGATAAAAGATCTGAATCCAGTTCATCTGGTAGGTACAGTTCATCTAGTAGGTCCAATTCATCTGGTTGGTCAACTGTATCTTATAGGTAAGTTAAAAGACAGTTGTTTATCTCCTCTTTTTATAGAGGAACGTTACTAGATCTTTATAAGTAAACCTGAAAATAGGCAATTTAGTGATTATAGGAAACAAAGAACTGGTCATAACTCTTCCATCCCTCATTTAAAAAAAAATAAAAACTGCTCAGAAATTTACTGAAGGGCATATGCAAAAAAAAAAAAAAAAAAAACCAGTGGTACACAGTTTTTATATTGCTAAGTGTGATTGAAGAGAGTAAATTGATGGTGGCCTGTGAGTCAATAAAGATTACAATATTATACTCTCTTCTCTTGCCAATTTCGTCAAGTGCCAAAGACACAGCTGCCACCTCACCATTGTAGCTTACAGAATTCCCCTATAGCTTTGCTCAGCCTGAAACATTTTGAATACACACCCGCACCAGCATTTTTAATGGCATCCATAGCAGATCCATCAGTATATACATGTAACCAATTTAATGAGGGGTATCGCTCTTCAATAGTAGCAAGGGCAGTCATCCTTAGTTCAGTATCCGTAGAAAAACTCTTGCTCACTGGAAGAACAAGGTCAAGGCGGAAATCAACTTTATTGTTATGTCTGTGATAAGTGGAAGGAGCAAACAAAAGCTCCCTTTCAACATCCGGAATATTAAATTTATCTAACAATTCGTTGGCCATACTCAAAAAGGTTCTCTGAATTTTTAACCTAGTCTGGGCAGGTGTATATGTCTTCCTAAAATAAATGTAAAAGAATGCTTATAATTAAACACTTTATAAAAGTAAAATATTTTGTATAATATTAAAAATTGTTAAAAAAAATACCTTCCTGTAATTGAATGGGAATTGAATCATGAGAAAGCTGCGATAAGCATATATTTAGTTTTATAAGCATTTTTTATCAGCAGAAGAACTTACAAAAATATTCTGTATTTTTAACGTTTTTATACATTTGAGAGACCTTAATACTGAAAGAATAAATGAGCTTCTTAAAACTTTACCTGCTTTTTTTCGGAAAATAAGTAAAGTGTCATGTGTACAGTTCTCATTCATTCTTTTTCTTCAAAATAAAGCACACACATCCCCCCTCCTCCCTTCTCCTTTTTCCTTTTCAAAATTAAAAACTTAATGATCAAAGACTTTTTGTAAAACTACTTGTTTTTCAGAAAACAGTTTGAAAAGAGTATCATATTCGATTTTCAAATTAATGAAAAGAAAAAGAACAAAAAATTTTCCAGAAAAACATAGCTGAAAATTTTCTGACCCACATCTTTACTTGCTAGTAGGACCTTCGTCAAAGCATTTCTATCTAACAAACAGAATTGGACATTTCCAAGTTGAATTAGTATACATGAGTTTTTCAGCCATCAGGGTTGTAATCGGTACTCTGGCACATTGGCACTGAGCTTTTAGAGAAGTGATTAAGAGATGTGGGATTGAAAATTTCCTTTGGAAAATGTTCACTAATTTTCCTGAAAATTTATTTATTCTCCCCTCTTTCTGTTTAAAAGCACTAAATATATAAGCCCATACTTTCATTATATGTCTCAAATTAACACATGATACTCAGCCATTCAATTACTAGCAGGTATTTTTTAAACAATTTTCAATATTATATATAATATTTTATTTTTAAAAATGGTTCAATTATAATAATTATTTTTTATAAGAATATATTTTTGTCGTATAATATTTTCATATACAATCATTTTTATACATATAACAAATTAAGTAATTTTTTTTATATTTTTATTGTTTGGTATTTAAAGAAGTGATTAAAAAATTTCCCTTTTAATTATCAGCAGATATTTTGCTAAATAATAGGGAACTCCGTCTCCTGCTTGTTAGTTTTAGCGAACCCCTGTAACTCGCTTTGTGAGTTCATTATACCACCTGCTATGCAAGCGTGATGCTGATATTGGGAGGTCCGTCCCTTGTTTTCTTGCCACTCATCAATTTCCTGGAGCTTGCTTTACAAGCTTTTTTAACCTGGTTGACACACATGACTGCCCTCATGTTTCTTATTTGCTGACACCCACCAGCCCCCAGAGCATGGGGGTTCTTCCCCCATTCGCTGCTGGTTACTAATCGCCAAAGCTTGCTTTCTGAGTTCTTTAGTCTCATCTGCTATGCAAACATAATACATCTGTTAGTGTTACATTCTTTGTTGTTTGATGCTCTTCAACCCCTGAACCTCGCTTCATGAGTTCTTTCATTGTGCCTTCAAAGTGTAGATATGGAACTTTCAGTTACATCATGTAGTTAAAGAGAAGGCGATAAAACTCCTATGAATGAGAAGCTTCAAAATACCATAAAGCTTTGAGAAGAATTATATCTAGGTGTTGCTTGTGTTAGTAACATCCTACTCTTCTTAACACAACAGTAAAACATAGTGTTTATTATGTGTATTTTTAAATGTGGGTTCCCTAATTATAAGAAGTAATAAGTTTTTTTTTTTTATTTTGTTGTTGTAGTTCAAGAACAGGGTACAGAATATATAGTGACAAAAATAAATTTGAATATGTAGGAATATTCTTTATTATTAGAATTCTAATTTGCATTATATTGATAACTGTTTTCTTCAAAATTAACAGTTTAATAAATATTTCACCATAGTTTTGGTGTTTTTCTGAAATACAGTTTTAATTCCTTTGCTCCACCATGAGTTACATAATTATAATGATAATGAAAGTCTCAACCATGGAGTTAGAAAAGATAAAACTCCTATGGATGAAATGCTTAAAAATGCCATAATGCTTTAAGAATTAAATCTAGGTGTTGCTAATGTTAGTAAAATGCCCTTTGTTTTTATTTGACACAACAGGAAAGTATTGTATGTAGTATATGTATTTTTTATTATTTTTAAATTAAGTTTCCCTAATTATGAGTATAATTAATCAGTATTTTTTCATAGTTGTAACAGTATTCTGTAGGACAAAAAAGAGCAGGGTGCGTCTAAAAAAGGGACACATTTAAAGTATCGTATTAAAAGGGCACATGTTTTAATAAGAAAATAGTGCCAGACTTACAAACCTTTAAAATATAAAAATCTAGAGACTTAAGGAAAATTTAAATTAATTAAGCACAAATTAGTGTACAATGCAAATGCAGCAGTTTTGAGAATATGTGGGATTCTCTTCTTTAGTGCTAGACAAACCAACAAACTTGAAATGAACTAATTTAGTCATTTTTGACTTAAGGTTGGCTGATCTGTCTAGCACTGAAAAAGGGGATCTAACATATCCTCAAAACAGCTGTAGTCTTTTTGACTTAGGGTTAGTTGATTTGTCTAGCAATAAAAAGGGAATAAAATAATTTTGAATACATATGAATATTCTTTATTGTTTCAATTCTAAAATTTGCTTTACTTTAATAATTTATTTCTACAAAATTGGCAGTTTAAAGAAATATTTTAGTCCTTTCATTATATAAATACATACAATGCAGGATTACTTAACTTATCCCAGAGTCACCTGAATTACTGTCTCAAGCAATATTTGCATTTTCTTAATATGAAGTTTTAATTCCTTACCTTTACCTCCATGGTCTCAACGATAGCTTCAGTTTTCCACAATGAAAGTTAAATCATTTAAATATTACTTCTTTTGAAATGGTAACAGTGTTTTCATCAAAGGTTAGATTATATAAATGAAGGAAAAATATTGCAAAGAATAAAATTATAAATAAAATAGAATTGTTTTATAACTTTTTAAAACACATGTACTTAATGAAGATATCAAATTGTAGCTGCTGAATGCAGTATACAGGTATAAGAAATTTTATGCATTCAATTTTTTATATATTTCAAAATTTAGACCATTTTATCATTTTTTACCAAAATTTAGCCATGTTATGTAATTAATATATGCATGATTGTAGCAGTAATATAAGAATAAATATTTTTTAAAAGTTACTACACATATTTTTTAAGCTGAAATGCAATATTTAGAATAATTTCAAAATTTTCAGCTGAGTGAAAATTTTTTGGAAAATTTTCCGGAAAATCCACATACAACTAGATTTGAGTGATATGTAATATTAATGTATTGGAAAGCCAGATGGAGCCTTTCAATCAAGATATTTTATTTCTGTCAAAATGTCCTTTTAGTCCTTTCATTATATAAATACATACAATGCAGGATTACTTAACTTATCCCAGAGTCACCTGAATTACTGTCTCAAGCAATATTTGCATTTTCTTAATATGAAGTTTTAATTCCTTACCTTTACCTCCATGGTCTCAACGATAGCTTCAGTTTTCCACAATGAAAGTTAAATCATTTAAATATTACTTCTTTTGAAATGGTAACAGTGTTTTCATCAAAGGTTAGATTATATAAATGAAGGAAAAATATTGCAAAGAATAAAATTATAAATAAAATAGAATTGTTTTATAACTTTTTAAAACACATGTACTTAATGAAGATATCAAATTGTAGCTGCTGAATGCAGTATACAGGTATAAGAAATTTTATGCATTCAATTTTTTATATATTTCAAAATTTAGACCATTTTATCATTTTTTACCAAAATTTAGCCATGTTATGTAATTAATATATGCATGATTGTAGCAGTAATATAAGAATAAATATTTTTTAAAAGTTACTACACATTTTTTAAGCTGAAATGCAATATTTAGAATAATTTCAAAATTTTCAGCTGAGTGAAAATTTTTTGGAAAATTTTCCGGAAAATCCACATACAACTAGATTTGAGTGATATGTAATATTAATGTATTGGAAAGCCAGATGGAGCCTTTCAATCAAGATATTTTATTTCTGTCAAAATGTTGAATTGCTGGGATGTTATTGTATTAATTTAATTAATTTCTTGATTGTGCTTTAGGTAATTACTTAAGTTAACATAATGTGCTAAGAAGGTAATAATTATTTTTAGATCTGAACAGCGTTTAAGTAGTTCAGAACAATTTTATGATGATGACGAAGAAGAGGAGGAGATCTTAGGTTCTGATGATGATGAGCAGGAAGATCCAAGAGATTATTGCAAAGGTTTAAATTTACTTTTTATTTTTAGGCATTAATTTTATTTTATATGTAATACCTAGTTAATATGTCAGTGTTTGGATATACCAAAATTTGGGATTTGTTAAAGTATAGATATTTACTACTTTCTAGTTGGGTTTAGGATATTGATATAATTTCTAGTTTGAAAGTCCCATAAATAAAAATATTCTAGAAAAGGCAACAGAAATATTATTGGTATAAACACTGCAATAATAAGTAATTTTATAATCATCGCAATTGAACATTGGAACTTCCCTGAGATGTTGATCTGATATTCTTACCACTTATAAAAAATATTATTCTAATCTTATATTCTATGATGGCCATAACTAATATAATAATATTAGCAATATAATGCTGTTTATTTATTAAAACTTTTGTATGTCAATTTCTTTATTATTGAAATAGAATAAATTTAACAGTTTTCCGTACATCCCTTGAAAATTCTTTGATAATTAGAGGACTATTTTCAAGGTACTTAAGTACTTGAAAACATAACACACCTTTGAAAACTCTTTGAATATGTTTCTTCCTATGATGAAAAATAAATCATCCATAGATGGCGATAATTTATTTTCCCCTCTTTTGTGGGCTCAACCTTATTTTCCCAGAGTTCTGATTTCATATTTACAAACCTCATTTTTGTATAAAAGTAACTTGATAAATGCATGAACTGAAGTTTCAAAACTGTAAGCAGCAGAAATTTGGGTATATATGTTACAGATTTAAAAACATCTAAATAGAATTTTGAAATAGATTGTATAATTCATATGAATTCAGCACCAAATTTCAGAGGGGATAAGGGGGTTCACTAAAAATATCCACCACTAGTTAAAAAAAATTTCTTGAAACTATAGCTTAGATGATGACTAGTATAGATTCAGTGTTATATTCCAAAGGGGGTGGAGAGTTTACAAAGGATTTCCATTTCAGATTTTTCCCTATTCTAGTTCTAAAATTTTCTTTTTCCTTGTAACACCATTTTCTCAGAATAAACTATAGTCAGAGCTTAGATGATGACTGATATAGATCAACATTAAATTCTAGTGGAAGTAGATATCTCACCAAGGATTTCTATTTCCAGTTCTAAAGATACCAGCCCCAATTAATAAACTCTCTCTCTCTCTTTTTTTGGCAACATCTGTTTTTCAGGATTTATTATAGAAAGAGCTTAGATCAGTGGTCCTCAAACTTTTTGACACACAGGCCACTTTTTGAAAGTAATACCTGAATCTGCTTATAAATTGAAAAAAATAACAAAATGAATAATAAAATAAATATAAATTTTAGAAAAAAGATATGCTAAAAATATAAATTATTTTTAAAGAACACTAATAGGAGGCATGGAACTACTGTTCATTTGCTTGAGCATTTAGCCTAGTCTCAAAAGGTGCAATCTCAATCATTAAAATAGTTTGCAAGTATTCACCAGTAAGTGGTGCACACTGTCTATACACTGATTTTTAAATATGTGATTTTAAAAATAAAATTATATAAATATGTTGTACTAAAACCTGATATAAGTCTTTGTACAAGTTTTTCAGTTTCAAGAAATTTGTTTGTCATCCCCGAAAGTTTGTGGAACCTAAAATTAGAAAAAAGAGAACAAAAAACAAGAACAAAAATGGCGTCTGAATAGGTGTCTTTCTATCCGAACTACGGCTTCATATGATGAGCTGTAGTTGACGTTATATTGGGTCCGTCATGGCTGCCAATTTTCTCTACATTATAACTTTCATTAGATATTACTGATCTAACTTGATGAGACCAAAAAATGTTGGCCGTAACTTCATACCTGTGTCAAATTGAGTTCTTTGGATCGCAACCATATCCCCGATCTTATATACTTGCGCTTTTTTTCTTTTCCGGTTGAATTGCCGACTGTTTTCTTCTTGTAATTTCAAGATATTGTTCTTGGCGACGTCTCGCATTTTCTATCTATCTTTTGCCATATAGTTTAGATATTCTTCCTCAAGAAGTTCTACTATTTTCATGTCTTCTTTGTTTCTCATCTTCACTCCCATCATTAATTCAAAAGGTGTATACTTCGTACTTCATTAACAATACACTGAACATCAGCTACGTGTTTAAACCATTTGGACGGATCCTCTATTGAAAGTTTTGCAAGCATGGGAATAATAGTACCGTATACTTGTTCAATTTGTCCATTCCCTCTTGGTATTCCTGTGATTATTTTAATGTATTCTATTGCTTGTTTGTGGCAATAATCTTCAAACTCATTCAACATAAAAGCTGTTGCTTTGTCTGAAACTATTCTTGAGGGACTACCAAATACGTTTTGTTGTAATTTTAACTTTTCAATTGCATCTCGCGAAGTTGTAGATTTTACTGGATAGAACCATATAAATTTAGTAAATTCATCTATCACTGTGAATATATGTTTGTATTGTTTGTTCGTGGACGGAAGTGATCCTATGAAATTAGGTAGTATTATGTGGTAGGTGCTTAGTGGGACATTTTCCTTTGGTATTGGGTGTAAAAGCCCTTCGCCTTTCCCATGCTTCTTATTACAAAGAATGTACTTTGCACAGTTAGCTATAACACTTTCTATTTGCTTTCTTGCGTTTGGAATATAAAAGCTTTGCTTTAAAACGTCTTCAATTTTTGTTGCGGCAAAATGACCTTTTTTGTGTACTTCTCGGATAATTTCTGTTTGCATTGCTTGTGGTATTACTAACACATCTCTTCCATCTACATATTTGTATAAAACATGATTTTTAATTAGATAATCGTTCTTTTTCTTCTTCTGTACTGATTAAGGTTTTTATCATTTTTACATGTTCACCCTTTTCTTGTGCGATATAGATTTTTGCCGGTCACTTCACCGTGAGAACTATTAACTATCAAAACAGCGTTGCGACTTAGTGCATCTACATGTTTCATCATTTTACTGGATCTATGAATAACTTCATAATCAAATTCTTCCAGCAATAATGCCCATCTTGTGACTTTTGGAGTAAGATCTTTCTTATTGATTGTTTTTTAATGCTTCGCAATCGGTCACAGTTTTGAATTTTGAACCCAATAAATAATTCCTGAACGTCTTCAAAGCTTCGATTATTGCGAGTGCTTCCAACTCGTAGCTACTAAATTTTTCCTGTTGAGGTGTTGTTTTTTTGCTCATGAAATAAATCGGATAGAGTTTTCCGTCGTCTGACCTTTGTAAAGGAACTGCTCCAAATCCATATATACTTGCATCTGTGTGTAGTTCTAATGTCGATCCTTGTTTAAAAATGTGTAGAACTGGATTTTGAGATAACATTTCTTTCAACATATTAAAAGCTTGTTTCTGTTCTGTACCAAAATAAAATTCTGTTTCGCTTCTAAGCAAATCACTTAACTGTTTTGCTATTCTGGCATACTGTGGTATAAATTTTCTAAAATATCTTGATAATCCTAGAAAACTTTACTTGCTTTGTCTTTGTTGGCTGCGGAAATTTTTTCACGACTAAAGTTTTAGCTGGAGAGGGTCGGATCGTTCCATTTTCAATCAAATAACCTGGAAATTCACTTTTTCATTTTAAAAACTGACATTTTTAAAAATTAAGTTCTAGTCCATAATCTGATGCTATTTTCAGAACTCGTCGGAGTTTCTTTATTCCTTCTGTTTTGTTTCGTGATGGAATAATCATGTCATCCATATAAATAACTAGAGTGTTATCTCTGAATACTGTATAGATATATCTTTGTAACACACTTGGACTATTAGATAAGCCAAAAGGAACATTTAGAAATTCATAATGTCCTTTATGCGTAACAAAAGTTGTATATTTGGTACTTTTCTGATTCACGTCTACATGATAAAATCCGTTCTTTAGATCAAGTGAAGTGAATACTTTCGCATGTTCTAAACGATCTAAAGCATCTTCTATTAGTGGCAATAGAAAACGATCTTTAACTATCTTTTCATTTAGTTTACGATAATCCATGCATAATCTAAAGGATTCGTCTTTTTTTTTACATAACACTACTGGAGCTGCTTAATCTGAACAACTGAGTTTAATAATACCACTATCTAGCCATTCCTGTATTTGTCTTTCAACAACTTTTTGTTCCGCGATCAGCATTCTACGTGTTGATTAACAGGTATCTCGTCAGTTAAAATAATGTTCATTTTTAATTCAGTGCTTTTAGTTTTCTGAAGTTTTCTATACCCTTTTACCATATCCATTACTCCCGTTTATGCGTTTCATTTAAAATATGGGTTAAGTCCACATCACTTTCTACATCTATCTACATCTTTCTACATCTATCTCAATATGAACAATTTGTGCGTAATTCACTTCAATATCGTGTTTTTCCAAATTTTCTATGCCCTTTCCAGTTAGAGAAAAATTAAGTTTATTTATTACATCAATACCAATAATAACTTGATCACATGATTTTTTTTTTTTTTTTTTTTTTTTTTTTGTAATTTGCTGGCTTAGTAATGCCTAATTCATCCACCAAAGTGACTAAATCTGCTTTTCGTGCCCTCACAAGATATACCATAGTTTTAGAAAAAAAAATTCTATTCTCACCATCAGAAGTTGAAGTTCGTCAGAGTATCGTCTAGTAGTATATAATTCGTTACTCACTATTTTCTCGAAACCAAAATTAGAGTGTAACTTAAAACTATCTTCATCTTGGTCCACTTGAAACTATTTTCAGATCTCTTATCAACTTGATTTGATTCCAGTCTGGTTGATTTGATTCCGGTATAGTTGATTTGATTCCAGTCTAGTTGACTTGATAATTATGGTCTAGTTGGTTTTCGGATCCCGATCTAGTTGGCTTGATGATCCCGGTCTAGTTGGTTTTCAGATCCCAGTCTAGTTGGCTTGATGATCCCGGTCTAGTTGGTTTTCGGATCCCGGCCGAGCCCCCATAATGTGAGTTTGTCAGGTGAGAAGTTGATAAAAAACGACTCCACTCTGCACAACCACATACCTTTACTTAAGACATTTGGTTATACATACTATTTATGCCACTTACATCTATTTAGAAGTGGAAGATATCGAACGTCATGAGCCATGAGCACCCATCTTTGCACGCTCCTTTTCAGCACCTGTACTTCATCCTTACCATCTCACTTTTGTCTCCGTCTCGCTCTTGATTCTGTCTTGCTTTCTTCTAAGCAGTCAATAGCGTCTAAGCGATTAAGAGCATCTCATCTGATTGAACTCTGACTTCCAGTCTCTCGCTCGTCTGAGTGACCTCCTCGATCAACTTCTCCCTCATTCCTTCTTCCTTCTCGTCTGTCTAGCGTCAACTCCTTTATATAGTCTCTCATCTGTAGGTGGCGCTGTCCTCTAGTGATGTCCTCTATCGTCCTGGTTGCCACGGTCCCACATATATATATATATATATCAGAAAATCTGTAGACTTCTTCTATTTACCAGTTGAAATAAACATACCAATCTTTTGCTGTGGATAACATCTCTGGTTGACAGGAACAATGACAATTTCATTGTTCCTGTCACGCTTCCAAAACTTTGCTATTTCAGCATTGCCACCCCCAGGGGGAAAATTCACTTAAGAAATTTGGAGTAACTACAGCTTGGCAGGAATTTTTGACGGATTTACTTCCAGGATATAACTGCCACATCTTTTGTTTGAAATGTAGAATCAAGTTCTTTAAATCGTCATTTTTATTTTCGGCTGGTGGATTTTTGCTTTGTTCAGTTTCTGTTGGCAATTCTTCTTTTTCTATAATCATTGAGTTCATGTCAGTTTCTTCTGTTTGGTTTACTGAGTTTTCTTCTAAATCATTTTTCAATCCCTCAGCTAGGTTTTGCACATTTTGTTCCAATTTTTCTAGTCTGTATCAAATTTACTCCCTTGGTTTTTAGTCTTTTAATTTCTTTGATTATTTTAGTGTTAGATTTATGTAGTGCAGTTATAGTTTTGTTTAATTGCTCAATAGTAATAAGGATGCCAGTGAGTGATGATTGAGTAGTCGTGATAGTATTTTTTCTTTTTGTTTCATTAATGTTTATAGCTTTTTCTGGTTTACATTGGCTTTTGTATACTGTAGCGTATTTCAGTTTTGTTTCTACTTTTTTTCTTGCTTCCTCATAGGAGATATCGTTAATTTTTATAGCAGTTTGTAATTTGCTGCCTTTGCTTCCTGTCAGCTGTCTACTAGTAGCTGTGTATTCTCTGCAACATTTGAAACACTTCAGTATTTCTATTAAACATTCTTTAGCTTCTTGACGTTTACCGCATTTGTTGCAAATAGCTTGAGGGCGTTCACACTCATGTTTGTAATGATTAAATTTTAGACATTTTAAACATTCTAGGACTTTCTACGTAGGGGGAGTACTTTATATTTCATATAACCGATTTTCAACTTGTTTCCACATATCTTTCCTAGTTCCTGCAAGAAAATAATAGGAATCTTCTCTGTACTGTCAGGCTTAGGGAACTGGGTCAATTCGCTCAAAGGGATTTAAGGAGTTTGGCTCTTCAATAATGTTCTCTAATTTGACTTCCTGGTCAATGTTACATACTATCCATTTGGTACTTATGAAGTCTCCTATTGCTCTGTTATATGCAGGAGGAACTTCAAAAGTTTTTTATTTCCAACAGTTAAATAGCGCTTGTGCTGACAATAATGGCAATGTTGTTACTTTTGGTTTCCTATGTATATTCATACATATTTAATGCATCTTTTTCCTATGATGTCTTTATTACTGGTGGTTTAATGCCTGGTGGTCCCCTAGATCTACCGGCAACACTCGCAATACACACTCTATCACTAATTCCAAGGATCAGCTTTTGGCAACTGACTACCTTCAGAGCGAAGCTTAAAATAAATGGACTGGATCCCTTCGAGTCGCAGACAATTTTTTATTTTCATCTCACCAGATTCTTAAAAAAAATATTGTGTTCATCATAAAGTAAAATTTGTATTTCCCGCAAAATAACAAGGATTTTAATCAATGGGAGAGCAAGTTAAAGAAACAGTACAGTTAACAAAATAATTTTTTTTTCATTTAAATTATTGCCTTGTTACAATTCTACATTTTGTATATCCTTATGCCAGTCTTATAACCCTTCTGGCCGCTTTCTTTTGCCTGGTTGTTCCCTTAAATTCACTGGCAACTCCTGCCATAACACTCTATCACTAATTTCAAGACCCAGCTTTTGGCGACTGACTAGCTTCGGAGCACAAGTTGCTTAAAAGTCGATTATGGTATGAGAAAGTTGAGTAGAGCCACACTCAGTTAATTTTTATATAATTAATAAAATAATAATAGGGCTTTTTTAATGTATTAAGTGCACTTAAAATATGCAAGCATCTTGTATTTTATCAATTAAAATAATGGTGTCAAATTTCACAAAAAGGACATAGCACAGACATTAAAATAAGGCTGTCTGAGTAATCTAACTACTTTATGGTTTACTTTGTCTTAGAGATGTTCGAAACGAAACAATCTATAGCAGTATGAGAGTTGGAATGTTTGCCTACCTACTATATACTTTCTATTTATATATTCTATGTATTGTAGAGAAAGTAAAATAATTGAAGCAAAAGACAAATATCTATGTACAGGGTTTGTATAAAAAGTATCGAGAAAAATTTCGGAAAAATAGATTTATTACATATATTGCTACAATACCTCAAAAGTTTTCAAAGTACATCCCATGAGCGTTGACACACTTTTGCCAACGGCTTTTCCATGACTCGAACGCTCCCTGGTAGGCGGATTCCGGAAGGTCCTTAAGGGCACACGTACAAGGTTCTTTGAGAGCACTTAGGGTCCCATGGTGGTGTTCTTTGAGGGAAGATTTCACTTTTGGGAAAAGGGAAATGTCTGCTGGTGTCAAGTCAGGACTGTAAGGGGGTTGGGGAACCGTCGCGATGCCGTTTATTGTCAGGAAGTCGGTCACCTTGCAGCAGGTGTGGCTGATTGCATTGTCGTGATGCAATTTCCAATTTCCGGTGAAGGCTGTGCTCACATGGTTGACCCTTCTCTTCAGTCTTCTTAGCATTTCTAGGTAAAAAGCACCATTCACTGTCTGCCCCTCAGGAACAAATTCGTAGTGGATAACCTCCTTTGCGTCGAAGAAAACGATCAGCATGGCTTTCACTCTGGATTTGCTCATTCGAGAATTTTTTGGAAGAGGTGATCCCACAGTGTGCCATTCCGAGTTTTGCCGCTTTGTTTCTGGGTCGTATTCAAATATCCGAGTCTCGTCTCCCATGATGACGATGTCCAAAAAGCCGGAGTCTTCTTCAACTCGTTGCAGAAGGTCTTCACAAGCAAACACTCGCCTCTGCTTTTGCTCGTCCGTCAAGACCTTCGGAACGAGTTTAGCTTAGATCTTTTGCATCGCCAAATTTTCAGTGATAATGTTGTGCACTGTCATCTTATCAATGCCAATTTCATGTTCGACCATTCGCACACTTCAACGTGTGAGGCTCGCCCTGCACACTCTCTCAGCCATCTTTGAAGAGCTTGTGCCACTTAAAAACTGCTGTTTGTGACATGCTTTCATCCTTGAACACTTGGCGAATCATGGCCAACATCTCCGTACCTGATTTCCCCAATCCAACACAAAATTTGATCGCGTACCGCTGTTCAATCATTTGCTGCATTTCTCGCTTGCACCGAGTCACTCGACAGGGGTCCACTAAAAACACGATGTAGCCTGAACGAACGCTCGAAGGCAGCTGTCACTTGGCGCGTCTTGATGGTCACATTCCCCACTACCGAGCATGTACGCTATGATGTACACTCACGTCAGGAAAAAAATTTTCCCCAATTCTTTTTATACAGACCTTGTATGTATAGTTTCTAAATATTACCATTCTATTAACATGAATATTATCATGTTTTAAACATTAAACTGTTCAATTATTTTTTTTATACAATTATTACTTAGATATTTTAATGAATTGTGGTCTAGCCTTTGTTCTCAAGTTAAATTAAAAAAAAAAATTTATTATACCTAAAGATGCATGTTAACAAATTTTTAATTCTGTAAATTTGCTAAGCTATCATGATTATAAAGAATTTTTTGTTACTGTTTTTGGATGATTTGTTTGTATTGATAAATATAATAGATTTAACACCATTAAAGAGTTTTATAGAATGTTCTTCAATTCTTTTCAATGTGCGTGACATCATATATTTATTATCTAGGTGGTTATCATCCTGTAAAAATTGGAGATTTGTTTCATAATCGCTATCATGTTATTCGAAAGCTGGGTTGGGGACACTTTTCTACTGTTTGGTTATGCTGGGATTTAGTGTAAGTAAATTCAGTGTACTACAGTATATTAATGTTATTAATATTTTGTATCTTATGTTTAAATTTTTCTTGAAATGCTAATTGTTTTAACATCTAAAATTTTGTTATTCTGTTGAAGTTTTCATCCTTTTGAGAATTTTGACACATCTAAGGTTAACTCTGGAATTTGTAAATAGAAATAATTGCAAATTTTATAAATTTGTAAATAAATAAAAATAACAAAAACAAGTTTGCTTATATCAGGGGATTTCGTGATTTTTTTTTTTTTTTTTTCTATTTACAAAATATTAAATTTTCTGTTTTGCTATTATATTAAGACTGTTGAAGAAAGTAATGCCATTTATTAAATAGAATAAAATTCTACCAGAATAGTATTTAACATTTCAAAACTAAATTGACATGTAGTTTACTTCAAAATAGTGTTAATTCCAATCATTTACTCCAATGCAAAATTTAAAAAACAAACAAACATATTTTCCTTCTTATAATTGTTCTGTCTGATTTATTGCAGAATAAAATCAACACTATTAAAATGCACATAATCATGTGTGTCAGTGTGTGTCTGTCTGTCCAGGGATTTATAGTGCAAATTCTGGGTTTATAAAGGTTTGTTTTAAATGACTGATGCAGATCTTAGAATGAATGTTCACAAAATGAAAATGAAAAAAAAAATCAGATTTTTAATTACTTGTTATAAAACATCCTAAAACTGAAAATTTTGTAGACATAGTTCCCATGGATTTAAAGGTATATTCTTGCCATACAAAATTGCAATTTGTCTTAAAGGGGAGGTGCAGATTTTGAGATTAAGTGTATGGAAGTGAAAACTAAAATAAAGTGCTAGATTTTTAATTATTAAATTTTTAAGGGCATCTTTTCAATCTGTGTTTTCCCCATAACTCTTGATAACAAAGTTTCAAAACTTCAAGCATATGTGGAGCAAAAGTCTAAAAGTCTTCAACTGTCTTAAGATCACTGTTGTTATCTGGTGAATGAAAATGTTAATTTTTCTGGCAATATTGGAATGTCACTGATTCTTAGGGACAAAAGTGTATCAGCAATTTTGCAAAATGCTATCATTGAAATAAAAATTTTTTTATTTTGCATGTTCAAATTGTAATTTTTTAGGCTTCACCCATTTGTTTAATCATTATTTATGTTTTTTACTGGTGTAATTAAGAGTTGGGAAACTCAACTCATCATTGGAGGACAGTAACAGAAATGACAAATTTGCATTTTTATGAAATCAGAACTATATTTAATATTATTGAACAATATTTTTATGTTGAAAAATATGTAAAACAGATTGTATTTCAAACAAATACTGCAAAAAATATCTATTTTATTTATTACTTTTTTTTTAAGCTTAAGGGACATAGCATTGGCAATTATCAGATATTCAGGCACATCACTACACAATACATTTTGATATACCATATAAGCTTTTGCCCATCACTATTGTAACTATATAGTTATTTGAATTGTTCCATTGCAGAGGCAAAAGATTTGTTGCTTTGAAAGTCGTAAAAAGTGCATGTCATTATGCTGAAACTGCACTGGATGAAATAAAGCTTCTAAGATGTGTAAGTATATGTTTTTTTAATTTTATTATTCTTTTTCTTATGTCAAAGTGTTTTGTCATTTACAATATTCACTGGTTATAAGAATGTGTCTATATTACAAGAATCAAAATTAGAAAAATATACCCAAATTCAACTTTCACTTGTTAATATTTCCGGTTTGAAGAATCATTCTTGGTAAGAATAATTTAAATTTGATACTTAATTTGTTGACTTTTTCAAAAGATCTACATATATTTGCATTGCATTTCTTGAGGGTATGAGCTATGGTGTTTATAATTAATGTGGTTAGGCTGAATATTTCTATATACAATATCAAAATTGTTCCATTTGTTTAAGAAAGTAAGAAATTGTTCCAAATAATATTCCCTTCTATCTACCTAACTGTGGTACTTGTACTACTAAAATTCCTTGATATATACAGACTGATATATACACCTCATTAAATCTATAATTATTGCCATACAAAAACCTAACAAAACATAACAGTACTATAAACCCCTAATAAAAGTTACTCATTGCCCGCCCAATTCCAGAAAATGCTTTATTCCACTTAACACATGAATCTTCATTTAACTAAACATACTTGTCCCATGAACAGTAAAACTCACTATATTTTGAATCAGGAATATTAAATTAATAATACCCACAAAGCAATAGATATTGTTAGATTTAAATTTTTAGAGATAGTGAATTATTAGGGTTCTTTCTAGAATTTCAATAGGGCAGGGTGATAACTTCGAAAATGGGCATACTGTATCATGAAATGGAATATTACATACGCAAAAGAGGCACATTATATTTTCAAAAAGGCACAATTATAAATTTTAGATGGAGAATGTATTGCATGACATGGCACACATGTACAATGATATATATAAATAATATGTTATCTATTTTACATATTTATATAAAAATAATTAGTGATGCAGTTAAAAGTTTAAAAATTAATTAAATATGTAACAAATGATCACTTGGATAAATTATAAACATTTTTTTTAGTCAGATAGTTATCTATTTTTCACATATTAAAAAAAAGTAGGATGATTAATTTCAAAACTCAAATTAAAAAAATATATACATCATTATTAAAATAAAATTATAATGATACAGAAAACTCATTTTTACATATCTCTTGCTTAAAAATATAATATTTAAGTTTATTTTCCTAATTGTACAAATTGAAGATAAATGTAACCATCATATACTATATACGAGGCATGTTTTTTATGTAAGTACCGTTTTGCGATTCCGCCGCCGCAGCGCTACGGTCGGCGTTCCGCGCATGCGCGCTGGTTACCTACATCTCTTGTCTACGCACTGACGCCATTACAGTCTGATTCTTCATTGTATACGTTGTTTACTGAGTGTTTAAGATGCCTCCGACAATCGTGAGTCCCGCCGATTGTGAAGTACGGGCTGTTATACGATTTCTTAGTGCTAAAGGCGTAAAACCGATCGATATTCATCGTGAGATCTGTGAAGTTTACGGACAAAACATTATGAGTGATGGAATGGTAAGGAAATGGATGAGAGCATTTAAAGATGGCCGCACAAATGTGCATGATGAAGAACGGAGTGGGCGTCCTTCGGTCTTTAATGAAGATTTGGTGCAGAAAGTGGAAGAAAAGGTGAGAGAAAACAGACGCTTTACAATTTCATCAATGTGCGACTGGTTTCCTCATTATTCTCGTAGTGTTTTGTATCGCATTGTGACCGAGAACTTGAATTACCGGAAATTGTGTTCACGTTGGGTTCCAAAAATGTTGACGGATTTGCACAAAACCCAACGTTTAGGCAGTGCATTGACTTTCCTTGAGCGGTACCACAATGAAGGTGAAGATTTTTTAGACCAAATTGTTACTGGTGACGAAACATGGGTGGCCTACGTCACACCAGAATCAAAACAACAATCCATGGAATGGCGACATTCATCATCACCCAAAAGAGTGAAGTTTAAGCAAACAATTTCTGCCCGGAAAATCATGTGCACAGTTTTTTGGGACAAAAAAGGAGTATTGCTAGTGGAGTTTCTGCCTCGTAATGAGACAATCAATGCAGCGTCTTATTGTGAGACATTGAACAATCTGCGTCGTGCAATCCAGAACAAAAGACGTGGCAAGTTGAGTAAGGGTATCGTTTTGCTGCATGACAATGCCCGTCCACATGTGGCTAATCGGACCAAAGATCTCATCAAATCTTTTAAATGGGAAACTCTAGATCATCCTCCATACAGCCCTGATCTGGCGCCCAGCGACTACCATTTGTTCCTGCACTTGAAGAAACACCTGGGTGGTCAGCGTCTTCAAGACGATAATGAAGTCAAAACAGTTGTGATACAGTGGTTAACAAGTCAGGCGGCAGAATTTTATGAGGAGGGTATTCAAAAACTGGTGCCACGTTATGACAAGTGTTGGAAATAATCAATACATCGCGATTCACGTTCCCGTGAGCGGGCGTTTATGCAAATTTAATATGAACGACTCTTCCCGTTCACCGGCGTGAACCGTGACGTTTTTCAACATGAGGTTTCATGCAAATCAGTTCTCAATGCGTACGCATCTGATTTGCATATCCGGGGGCGTTTCCGGAACTGTCCATTCTCGGATATATAGGGCAGAGGTTTCTTGAAGCAATCAGACATTAAGGAGACGTCTGCAGGAGACATTGGAGAAAGGTCGATCGAGATCAGACAGAAATGTTTTTGACAGAAGCACTGCGGAATATCTTTTTGACGACGGTTAATAGTCGAAACGGATGCAGATGTATTGAACGTTAAATTTACTTACAAACGTTCGGAAGCCGCTTTAAATATTTTCCTGATGTTATATCCTTTGGTTTCCCTTTACCAAGTGATGG
Source organism: Amaurobius ferox (assembly GCA_951213105.1). NCBI lineage: Eukaryota > Metazoa > Arthropoda > Arachnida > Araneae > Amaurobiidae > Amaurobius > Amaurobius ferox. Next base: position 118,473,176 of record OX578147.1, read on the forward strand.
TGGCTGAAATATACGCAACTGATAGAGGTAGTATAGTAATTTACTACCAAATGCTTCAAGGAATCTCTGTCTAGTCATTTACAACTAAAAATCTTTTGTACATAGTTTATTTTGATGTTTTACGGCATGGAAAATTACCAGGTATGTGTAATATGCTGAGTTGTGTTTTTCACCAAATAAAGTGAACGAAGTTTTCCTTTAAAACTGGACTTGTGTACTTTCATGACCCAGCCAACACTTATTGACTCTGACAGTGCGTGCTTTGCTATCTGCAAATTTTAAATTTTCCAGCAGTAAAACGGTTACGGGGCCAGTTCAACGCCCAACAGAGTCATAAGTGCAAGTATCTTTAAAGAAATCGTTCCAGTGTTCAGATGGGGGCCGCACCTGGCACCATTTTGAAGTTCGTGTGAACAACGAAACGCAACAGTGTAAACGTAAACAGTGTACAAGAACTTTTACTTCTGCTTCTTCAAAACTACGAGTGGCCATGGAGGCAAGTAGAATGGAGTTGCTGACGCGGGACAACTACGTCACCTGGTGTACCGACATCTCATTCGTCCTCAAGGGAGAAGGATGTTTCGGACATGTAGATGGAAGCGTTAGGCCTTTGGAGGAAGATGCAAGTCGCCGCGACTACGATGATTTTTATCGCCGGAAAGACCGAGCATTAGCCATAATTTATCAGAGCTTATCCTCGGAATACAAGGAGTTGATAAACGTCACCGACGAACCTAGTCAAGTATGGAATACCTTGAAAGAACATTTTCAAGCGCCTTCCCGAGCCAACCTGGTTAGATTACTAGATGAGTTCTTCGACATTCGGCCGGAGCCAGACGAGCCTGTTGACATTTTTTGCTCAAGACTGCGGAAGGCCGTGACGAGGCTTAAAGACGCGAAACACCCCATTGAAGACCTGTATGTAGCATTCCAGTCGATTCGGTACCTTCCGGAAGAATTCCGAGGTATCGTTCAACTCATATATAGATGGAATGACTCGGACTTCAAGCTCAGCAAAATACAAGCAGAGCTAGCAGCGGAGGAGAGCCGGCTGAGGCAGCAAGCAAGTGACTTTTCCAAAACTGTGAGTTCAAATTCTGCATATTTTACTTCTAAGAAATTTGTAAATAGAGTAAATGTGTCTAAACTTAAATTTCCAAATGTATCTCATAATGTGTCTAATGTAAATACTTCTAGTCATAATGTCAATATTTCTAAAAGTAAAATTAAGTGTTTTAAGTGTAATAAACTAGGTCATACTAAATCTAATTGCAGTAGAAATAATGGATCTAGTATTGTGGAATTTCTTGGGTCTCCACAGATTGAGGCTAATACTGTAATCGATCCTAGCGATAGACTCAGCTGGGTAGTAGACACTGCTGCTACGCGACATTTCTGTAATAACATTAAGTTATTTTCAAAATTTAATGAGTGCAAAGGCACTTCAATGTCGCTAGCAGTAGGGGATGTCGAAAGTCCAGTTGAGGCTATCGGGACGGTGGAAATGTATGTCCAATTTAAGGATAAGCAAAGTATTATCAAATTGGAAAATGTTATGTATTCTCCTAAACTTAGGAGAAATTTATTAGCTGCATCTGTTCTTGAGGAACAAAATTTTAGTTTTAATGGAGCTAATGGGGTTCTATGGTTTTTTACACCTAAAGGGGAGAAATTCTTTTATGCAAAAAGAAAGGATGGGTTATATTTTTTAAAACCTAAGTATAGTACCCAGGAACAACATAACGTAGAAAACCGTCAATCTAAAGATAGGGATCGAGATAGAGACAAGAAACACAAAAAGGATAAGAAATCCAAGGATAGGGATCCTAGTGCTTCCAGAAAAATAGACAAAGTAAAAATAGCACCTAATCTTAAAGAAACTGAATTTAAATCTGACAAAACAAAAACTAAGCAGAATAGAAATGTGGATAGTTCAATATCTAAGCCTAGCAGTTCAGTAACTGAACTTAATAGTACAAACTGTCTTTGGCATAAACGATATTGCCACATAAACGCTGAATATCTTTTCCAAACCAGCAAAGTTTCTGCCGTAAACGGACTTCCTAGGCTTAAATACAAAAAGTTAAATTGTAAATCGTGTAAATTGGCTAAGTCTAGGAGAGTATCATATAAACCCACCGGTAGGATAAGGTCCACTAAACCATTGCAATTGTTACACATGGATGTGTGTGGTCCCTTACCCACAGCCTCATATGGTGGGAACAAGTATGTCTTAACTATAACAGATGATTATAGTAGAAAAGTTTTTGTTTACCTCATGAAACAGAAGTCAGAAGTATTTTCACATTTTAAAGAGTTTCAGGCCAGAGAAGAAAGGCAGTTAGGTACTAAAATTCTATGTATCCGGACGGATAATGGGATGGAATTCTGCCATGATAAGTTCAAAAATTACCTGAAGGATATCGGTATTAAGGCTGAGAGGACTAACACATATACCCCACAGCAAAATGGAGTATCAGAGCGATTCAACTTAACCGCATTTGACTGTGTTAGAGCCATGTTGAACGACAGCAAATTACATGACAGATTCTGGGCGGAAGCAATATTGTGTTTTGCATACACTAAAAATCGAATATGTCACAAATTTAAGACAAAAACACCACATGAGCTCTACAGTGGTAGAAAACCTTCAGTCAAACATCTTAGAACCTTTGGTTGTAGAGCATATGTAGGCAAACCCAGTCAGCTCAGAAAGAAGTTAGACATGAAAGCTACAGAAGGGGTGATGGTAGGCTATGCTACTAAAACTAAGGGCTATAGGATATTCTTGTCAGGAGAGAAAAGAACAATTGAGACCTGCAATGTGAGGTTTGATGAGGGTGATGTAGTGGAAGGCATCCTGGACCCAATTTGTCCCAGAAATATCTCCTCAGGGATATCAAGAGATAACCTTTCAGAATACTCCGACGGGGAATATCCGAGAGAGCAGTCTGATGGGGGGGCAGGAGAGAGTGAAGACACTGGTGACGATCCGTCTGAATCCAGTGAGGAAACGGACTCTCCTGCTGACTCCAGTATGACTCCTTGCTCGGATATTGCTTGGCAGCGAAAGACGGTTCCAAGACCCGATGGGAGTAGAACCGATGTGTATTATTACGCTCAAGGAGATAATAAAAGGCTGAGGTCGCACAATGATGTTAAGAAATATTGTGATAAAAGGAATATACAATTTGATCAGCAACTGTTTAATTTTCGGGAAAATAAAGGTCTTAAAAGGGTCAGAGGCAGACCAGAAGCAAGCAATATTGAAATAAATATACCAAAAGGGTACAACGCTGCTATAAAATCTTCCCAGTCCGAAAAATGGTGTAAAGCTATGGATGAGGAAATGGCCGTAATGCAAGAGAGGGGTGTCTGGGAACTAGTTCCTGCATCCACCTCACAAAAGCATATAGGCAGTAGATGGGTCTACACCATTAAGAAAGACGAGAATGGGAAAATCAAGAGGTTTAAAGCTCGTTTGGTAGCCCAGGGGTATGGTCAGAAAAAGGGAGAATCATACGATGAAGTTTTTAGCCCTGTTGTTAACTTCAACTTAATTAGAGCATTCTTCTCAATTTTCGTATGCATGCTTGGCTGGATGCATTTCCAATTAGATATCAAATCTGCCTATCTCTATGCTAAATTGAGTCAAAAGGTATATATGAAACAGCCTCAAGGTTATGTCAATCAGGAACAGCCTGATTATGTTTGTTTGTTGAAGAAAGCCATTTACGGTCTTCATCAAAGTGGAAGAGAATGGTTTAATGAACTTGACACCAAATTAAAAGAATTAAATTTTTTAAAACTTCAATGGTGTAATTGTGCATATATTTACAATAGCAAAGTTCTTATGCTAGTCTATGTAGATGACATAATTCTCTTCTCAAAGTATCAAAGGGACATAGACCACATTGTTTCATTACTTAGCATAGAATTTGATATCAAGGTATTAGGAAAAATTAGAAAACTTTTAGGCGTGGAATTTAAAGAGTGTGACAATAAATTTTTTATACATCAAAGTCAGTATATAGATAAAGTATGTCAAATGTTTCAACAGTATAAATATCCAGTTACTTCACTTCCCATTTCTAAAGGGAATATTCTAAGTAAAATAGATTGTCCAAAGACAAGTGAAGAAATAAAGCAAATGCAAAGTTTTCCTTACAGGAGCTTAATTGGGTGTTTGGTATCTAGTAGGACTAGACCTGATATTTGTTACGCCATCAATATATTATCTCAATTTCAAGAAAACCCTGGAATTAAGCATTGGGATGCATTGTTAAGACTTTTAGGATATGTTGAAAAGACTAAAAACTATGTGTTGAATTTATTTAACATTCAGGAGTTAAAATTAAATTGTTACTCAGATTCTGACTTTGCTGCAAACAGAGATGACCGTGTTTCACTTGGAGGCATGATACTCTTTATTGACAATGTACCTATTTCTTGGCGTACCTTTAAACATAAGTGTGTCAGCTTATCAACCATGGAAGCTGAATATGTATCACTAACTGAAGCCGCTAAGGAAATGGTATGGGTACAAAACATAATAGAAGAATGTCATTTACTTGGGTTAAACTTTAATAAAAGTAACAGTGTTATTTTTAGCGACAACCAAGCAGCCATTAATTTTTCTAACTCTCCAATTGAAAACAACAGAACTAAGCATATTGATGTTAGATATCATTTCCTAAGAAATTTAATAGTCAATGAATCTTTTAATGTTAAATTTGTAAATAGTAAAGATAACTTAGCAGATTACTTTACTAAACCAATGACTAAGGAAATAATACTTAAATTTTGTAATAAAATTTTTAAAAACTAAATCAAAACTTTTTGAGATTAAATGTTTAGTCTAAAGAAAATTTTAAATACTAAATTGAATTTACAACTTGGGAATTTTTTTTTTAAGATGTCATATATATACATTATTGTTTATCTTAAACCTCATTGATATAAGATAGTATATCTTGAGTATAAATTTTTGTGATATTGAATCTTTTTCACTTTACACCTTTGTATATACATCCATTTTCCATGACCCACATGATGCTAGATAATAGCTTATGTGTATAAAATTTTGTATTTTTCAACTTGGTAAAAAGTATGTGTTGAAAGTTTTGATAAAGGAATTTTATTATCTAATTACTTGCATCATGTATTTTTAAATATTTGGTATATCAATGCAGTCTAATAGTATTAATTATGTATACTTATATTGTGTTAATAGACTAAATTTTTTTTTTAAGCTTTTAGAATTATAGTGTTTATACTCAAATTTAAAGTAAATTTAATTCTATGCTTATACAAAATCTTAATCTTTTAAAGTTGACTTGTTTAATATGATAATGTGCTTATACTTAAATTTTGGATACTTATAATTAAATTTAAACTAAAATTTAAATTTTTGAATGATACTTAAGCATTGAAGTTGTGTTGTATATAAATTTCTACTTGATGTGAAATATTGTTGTTACAATATTGTCGACAATACTTAACTATTTTTCAGATGCTATAAGTACTTATGCATTTTATTTTAAATTTAATAATGATATAATACTTTAAATTTTTTCCTTCATTATGTTTGATAGGATACTGGGGGCCTTGGTGTTTATTGATATACCTTGGTTTCTCAGAGTAAGTTTTCTTTTGCATATGCATTGAGACTTAAGGATTTGCATGAGGGGGCCGATTGTTGGAAATAATCAATACATCGCGATTCACGTTCCCGTGAGCGGGCGTTTATGCAAATTTAATATGAACGACTCTTCCCGTTCACCGGCGTGAACCGTGACGTTTTTCAACATGAGGTTTCATGCAAATCAGTTCTCAATGCGTACGCATCTGATTTGCATATCCGGGGGCGTTTCCGAAACTGTCCATTCTCGGATATATAGGGCAGAGGTTTCTTGAAGCAATCAGACATTAAGGAGACGTCTGCAGGAGACATTGGAGAAAGGTCGATCGAGATCAGACAGAAATGTTTTTGACAGAAGCACTGCGGAATATCTTTTTGACGACGGTTAATAGTCGAAACGGATGCAGATGTATTGAACGTTAAATTTACTTACAAACGTTCGGAAGCCGCTTTAAATATTTTCCTGATGTTATATCCTTTGGTTTCCCTTTACCAAGTGATGGTGGCTGAAATATACGCAACTGATAGAGGTAGTATAGTAATTTACTACCAAATGCTTCAAGGAATCTCTGTCTAGTCATTTACAACTAAAAATCTTTTGTACATAATTTATTTTGATGTTTTACGGCATGGAAAATTACCAGGTATGTGTAATATGCTGAGTTGTGTTTTTCACCAAATAAAGTGAACGAAGTTTTCCTTTAAAACTGGACTTGTGTACTTTCATGACCCAGCCAACACTTATTGACTCTGACAGTGCATGCTTTGCTATCTGCAAATTTTAAATTTTCCAACAACAAGTGCCTCAATATTCACGGAAATTATGTAGAAAAGTAGATTAAGGTACAGGCTTTCATGTAGAAATAAAATTATTGCGATATCTTTGCACGTCTTTTTTTAATTCCAAAACGGTACTTACTTAAAAAACATGCCTCGTATATATAACAGGGTGGCCACTCAACCTGGAAACAGGGAAAAGTCAGGGAACTTTAGAATGGTCAGGGAAAACCGGGAAAAGTCAGGGAATTTTGTGAAAATTCTGGAAATTTTTTTTTCTTACTAGTTGTCCATGTAAAAACAGAACTACCCAGTTTGTATGCCATTTTTGAAAAATTTCGCCAAGTATTACGCCGTACTCGTAACCGCTAAATAAAGGTTACCATGTGTCCATTTGATTCCGTATAAAAGCAAAAATGCGGAGTTTGTGCGCCATTTTGGACAAATGTCGCAAAGTACAGAGATGCCAACCTTTATGGATTTTCCGTAGTTTGTACGGATTTTTACTTCATCTTACGGTTTTACGGACATTACTCCCAAAACTACGGAAAATCCCATGAAATCCATGCATCCTACCATTCAATTCATATTTCCTGCTTTGTTGAGAGTCCAAAATTATCAGTTTGCATCCATTTTCCTCTTCTAATGATTTCATATCAGAACAATAGACCTAATTTATTTTTATAGTGCGCGTAAAAATAAAGAAATATTTTACTAAACAAATTATATTTTGCTTGAATTATAAGATTGCGCAATTCAGTCTTTCTTTTCGGGCTTTGCTGAGAGTACACAATTGTCTTTTTCCATCCATCTCCATCCCCTTATTATTGCACATTAACTTGACTAAATTAGCTTATTTTCATATTTTGGTTGATTATAAAAGGCTAATTTTTTAATTATTTTCATATAAATAATGCAATCGTGAAATTCAGTTTTTTTTCCGCCGGTGTTCCGAGAGTAAGCAATTATCCTTTTCCATCGATCTCCATCTCCCTATTTTTGCACCTTAATTTGACTAAACTAGCTTATTTTCATATTTTGATTGATTATAAAGGCTAATTTTTTAATTATTTTCATATAAATAGTACGATCGTGAAATCTTTTTTTTTTTTTTTTCACAGGCGTTGCCGAGAGTACGCAATTATCCTTTTCCATCGATCTCCATCTCCCTATTGTAGCACATTAACTGGACTAAACAAGATTATTTTCATATTTTGGTTGATTAATTTTTTAATTATTTCCACATAAATAGTACGATCGTGAAATTCAGTATTTTTTTCACGGGCGTTCCGAGAGTAAGCAATTATCCTTTTCCATCGATCTCCATCTCCCTATTTTTGCACATTAATTTGACTAAACTAGCTTATTTTCATATTTTGGTTGATTATAAAGTCTAATCTTTTAATTATTTTCATATAAATAGTACAATCGTGAAATACAGTCCCCCCTCCCCCTCGGGCGTTGCCGAGAGTACGATATTATCCTTTTCCATCGATCTCCATTTCCCTATTGTTGGACATTAACTTGACTAAACTAGCTTATTTTCATATTTTGGTTAAGTAAACAGGTTAATTTCTTAATTATTTTCACATAAATAGAGTGCCATTCAGTTGTAATTAACTCAGTTTGTTAGCAAGACTACATTTTGAACTTATTCTAAGGTTTTAAAATATATATTGTCAATATACGTAAAATCTTCTTACTTATAGTCGATGCGGTGTTACTGAAAACACAGAAAACTCTTGATTTTTCTACCGATGACCCCTTTCAGAGGTTGGCATTTCTGTACATTATATACATTTTACTATATTTTTTGGTACTTACGTATTATCGCAACCATGCCAACCCCCGGGATAACTTGCCAAATTGGCAACCTCGGCAACCCCAATGTCGCACGCATCTAAGGCGCTGAGTTGGCAACCATGTGCTTCTTTTCAAATTTCCCCGCTTGCCACCTTTGTCAGCCTAACCGTTCGTTGAAGATGGCAAGCTCGAATACTAAAATGCAAATCTGGGATTTACCGAATTCTGAAAAAGATGCCGTTACACTTTTACAGAAATATAACATTTTACCAGACGTTAAGAAATGTACCAACTCTCACCCGATGAAGCTTTATTTTGGAAAACAGATTTTTTGGAAGTGCAATGTTGCAACCTGTAATCAACACGCGGGAATAAGAAGTGGTAATTGGTTTGAGGGAAGCCGTATCCCGTTATTAACAGCAGTAAGATTCATGTATTGCTGGTGCAAAGAATTAACAACAATCAAATTTTGTGACGAAGAACTTAATTTAGCTGACAAAACAGTCATAGACTGGAATAATTATATGAGAGAGATTTGTGTTCTCCACATAGAAAGCAAAGAAAGAATGAAAATAGGTGGAACTGGCCGCGTTGTGGAAATAGATGAAAGCTTGTTCACGAAAAGGAAAAATAATTCGGGTCGAATTTTGCTACAGCAATGGATTTTTGGTGGCGTCTGTCGAGAGACCAAACAAGCATTTTTAACAACCGTTCCTGATAGAACTGCAGCCACGCTTTTCCAGAAAATTGTCGAAAACATTGAGGAAGGGAGTAGACTTTATTCTGACAGTTGGAGAGCGTATCAGACTGATCAATTGGCAATCACTGGATTTAATCATTTAAAAGTAAATCACAAATATAATTTTGTCGACCCCGAAACGGGTGTGCATACCCAAACAATCGAAAGAATGTGGGGTTCCGCGAAATGGAGGAACAAGAGACAACGGGGTACAGCAAGACACCATCTTGAGTCTTACTTGGCAGAATTCATATGGCGACAAGACCAAGAAAAGGATAAAAAAAATTGTTTTGATTCTATTCTAAAAACCATTTCGCAATATTTTCCACCAAAACGTAATTGATTTATCGTCAAATAAAGGTAAGAATTATACAGATAAAAATTACTTATTATTTTTCTTCCGTTAACGTATTCCATCGGTCTTATATAATGCCGCCAATATGGTTGCGATAATACGTAAGTACCTATTTTTTTCTATTTTAATGACTTTCTTTTGACATTGCTGAATTGACATTAATTATTTAATGGCTGTGGCTTGTTATAGTGTTGTGTTATAGTGTATTGTTATTGCATATCTTTAATGATCTCTGTCATTGCGAGCAATTTGCAATGCCCATTTTAAGGACATCAGTTTAGACTATTTCTTTTTATTGCCTTCAATGAAACCATTAAATTCTTTTAAAGATTTCAGTAGTCCAATTTTACTGCATTTACATGTATTTTTATTAAAAATGTCAAAATTTATTTGTAAAAACAAAAAAAATATGTGTATTTTTTTCTCCTAATTTAATATAACTTTTTTTGTATAGTGCAGTTAAATTGTTAATATTCTTTAATCAAATTTGTAATTAAATAGGGGCGTGCGCGCGTTTCATGTTAAAATTACTGGTCTGGAATTTCTTTTCAATTCACCTGGAAAACTTGGAAAAGTCAGGGAATTTCAATATGTCCGAAGAGTGGCCACCCTGTATAAATATAGGGATAATTTTCAGAAAATGTACAATTTTATATCCTGTGCTCCCAAAATTAATACCGTTCAAGATATCTAACTTCTGAGAAACATAAATGTTCTTCATTTTTTTTTCTTATAAGGTACATATCAAATGGATAGTTAATGCCTAAAGCAAATTGTATGAAATAAATAATAAAAATCAATTATTGACTATTTCAATGGAAGCCATATTTGTCCTATATCTAGAATTTGATTTTCAGCATGTTATATTTTAGTTGTGCAGTCACCATTTTTATGGCTGTAAGCAATTTCGTAGCTTTTTCAAATTTAAATTTTGAGTATTTTCTATTAGTATCCCTCTAAAATCAATTTTAAATACAAAAATTTAAGAAATAAAATTGTCCTACAGGTTTTGGGTCACCTGTCTAACAACTGCTATTTTTGGCTTTCAGTTTTGCAATAATAAACACTTTATGGAAAATTGTATATTTAAGGTTCACAGCACTGTTTGTAAAAAATTTAGTTGTTGAAATAAGTTGCAATATTTGGTCCATTCTGTGAAAAGAGAAAAATTTGTTTATAGTTCAGGTGAGTTCTCTTATTATGTGTCACTGGTCTAACAGATATTTTATTCATCAAGTACTACTAATAATTTCATTTCAGTTAGATGATTTGTAATATAATAGTAAATATATAGAATGTAACATCATGAATCATATTCATGATGTTACATTATCATAGCCTAACATTATTCATATTCATAGTTACATTATCCTATGAATCATAGTCTAACTTTTTAAAATAAGGAATAAAACTTTGAAACTTGATAAATGTCACTGGTCTAACAGTCACTGACATAACAGTAAGCTTGTTAGACCAGTGACATTATGTGTTAGGCCAGTGACAAGACTTACTTTTGTAATACTGTAAGTTATAATAATTTTTACTGTAGCTTTAAATAAGAAAATATTTTTGGCCAAAAAAATGAGAACTTATTATCTTATGCATTAAATGAAGTTTTAACTCATAACAATTCCTCATATGCTAGAAAGTGGACATCTAGAAATACCTGCTATTTATTGGAATGAATTATGTCAAATGTTTAAGTTGTAAGGGATTTTTAATTTTTTTTATACTGTTATTTATACAATAATTAGGAATAGGATTATTTTTTTTTTTTTTTTTGTAGCAGCAAGGAAAGGTTTCTTTTTGTTATGTCTGTGTACCGTAATCTCTTTAGCAATCCCTATTACTACTACTACTATTTTTACTATATTATATTACAAATATTTGGTTTCCATTCCGTTTGTATTGCGACAGGACAAAAAAATAAAATAAAATTTAGATCACAATAAAATTGTTTACTGTAGACCACTTCCTCAATATTTGTACATACACATTCATTATAGTATTACTATATATACACACACACACACACACACATATATATATATATACTAAGTACTGTATACCTACTAAATTTAAACATAAATTAATTTGTAAATATTTATTTCTTGACTTAAATAAATTTATCTATAAAATCAGCTATAAATATCAAATCCCTGGAGAAGCCTTCAAACCCTGGAGTGTCTTAATAGAGCAATACTTAAATCACTATATATATAATCAGAAAATTAATAAATCATATAAACTTAATTCAATTAAAAATATTAAAGAAATTCAAAATGATTTTGTCATTGCATATGTTGGTAAGGCAAGTGGTAACTACTCAATTATTTGTAAATATTACTATATTAGTACCCTCCAGTCACACTTACTTAATAATCAAATCTATAATTTACATAAAACTAACCTTAAAATCTTATCCAATGGAATTTCAGCCAAATATAATTAAATCCATCTAAAAGATAGTTGTAATAACATTCCATATATTGTTTTAGTACCCAAGTTTCATAAATCCCCTGTTGCTTTTCGAACCATTACCAGTGGGCATAATTCTTACATTACTAATGTTGGAAAATTATTATTAAAAATATTACATGAAGTATTCTTTTCAGATGAAATCTCAAATGATTATCATATTGTAAGAAACAGTTTTGAATTAGTTAAGAAATTAAAAACTCTTACTAATATTCATAGTATTTATACTTATGATTTCAAAGATTTGTTTAATAATATTAATATAGATGATCTGTATAGAATTATTTTAGGAATTTTTGAAAAATATAATATCAACCCAAAATATTCAAATTTTCTCTTTAAAAATTTACTTAATTTCACTCTTTATGAGAATTATATTCAACATGGTGGTACTTTTTTTAAACAACAGGTTGGTCTCCCACAAGGGCGGAGGGGGGGGGGTGCCTCATCATTGTTAACTAATCTGTATTTATTCTTCTATGAAAAAAACATTAATCCAAGCTTGCATAATATGCACATGTTTAGATATTTAGATGACATATTATGTGTATCCCCACATAATATCCCTATAGTATTAAACTTTTATCCAAAAAATTTACAAATAAAGGCAAGTAATAATGACTCTAATGTTGTAAACTTTTTCAATTTAAATTTACAAAATTGTAATATGGTTATAAACTTGTATGATAAAAGACAGAATTTTAAATTTAATACATCAAAAATTCAACATTTTGACTCTTGTTTGCATATATCTGTATTTAGAAATATTATAATAAACCAGGCTTTTAGAATCAATAAAATTTGTGATGAATATTATAAATTAGCACATTTTATGGAATTATTGAGTACAGCGACTAATAATGCATATCCTCCCAAGTTCGTTATTAAAATTATCAACTCAGTGTATCAACTTTCACTCGATAACATCCTAGAAAACTTTCCCAATTATAGTGGCTAACATACATAATTAAAAAAAAAATATATATATATATATAATTATTTATTAATTATATAAATAAATAAAAATGAAAAATAATAAACTAAGTCAATAAAATTAGAAAAATCGGAAAATAAGATGCATTAACGTTAATGTTTTGAATTTTATTTTCACTAAAACATTGTAACTTTTGCCAGTATTGAAACTATGATTTGAGCGCCCTTATAATGGGGTATAGTGGCATTCTCGTTTATCCAGTTTCCCTGTGAATTACTTGTTTAGTAAAAATCTTTATCTTTGATTCATGTTCATATTCAGAATTGCATATATGGGCTGTTCAGTTGCTTGTCCGGTCTCCTGCTTAGACTCACTAAACGGGCCTGGGAGTATTACTGTGAACGTTCATACTGCCTCCCTGGTAGAATTTCGGCTTGTTCATTCTGGTGCTTCTAGATAATTTAAGCTGTTGAGGTTGATCGTGTATACACGTGGTGAAAGAAGAAGGGTTCATGCTGCATGGTAATACAAATTTTCTTAATGTTTCCTATCTTCATTTTTTGATGCCTGTAGTCTGAGTTAGAGTATTTATAGTAATGTACTATTGCTCTATCTGAAACAGGCATGTGTTTGGGTTAGTTAGAGTTAAATACTCAGACCCGAGGAGGAATTTAATTCTGACTAATCATTGAATTTGGGCTGCTGCTGTTCTCTTCTCTTATCGGCATTATGACCATGAATTTGCTTCTATGGCAATATTAATATTACTTGAATTTTTATTATTACATACCTCTAATGTATATATATACACACACACACACACACACACACATATATATATATATATATACACATTAGTTTGTAAATGAATGGAATATATATCTTTACATCAAATTCTTATGTTAAAAAGTTAAATTGGCTATAAATACTATGTTTATCAATGGTCTAACACAAAGTGTCCCTGATCTAACACAACGTGTCACCAGGCTAGCAAATAATTATTTCAAATATTTATTTTTAAATATTAATGAGCTAATTAAGCTTGGCCACTATGTTTTTTGAGTTACACATATTTTTACTTTCCTTATATACATAATGTATAAGGAAAGTATTGTGACGGGGTTGATAATTCAAATTCGAGTTTTCGACGGGAGAGCACGTTTCAAGCATCCACGAATCAAACATTTTTAAGGTGATGTCTGTGTGTGTATGTGTCAGTGAGTCTGTGGAGACGATATCTCACGAATGAATGGAGCGATTTGAATGAAATTTGGTACAAAAATCACTATCTGTGGATACTGGAAGCCTATTGTTTTTAAACGCAATCAAGTGTTCAGAACCCCCTAAATTTTCGAGTGAAATTTTGAAAAAATTATCAAAAACTCAAAACCTTTAATAAAGTTATGCAAATAGACATTTGTTATGTCATTTTTCTTTAGAAAACGGTTGACATTAATTTTTGAATACTAGCATGAACCGTTCTCGAGATATTGCACATTTTTCAAATAAATTTATCCAAAAATCCCATAAATAGAAAAAAATATATTAACCATTGAGAAACATGTTCACTTTTCATATGTAATATCATGCGATAAATTTGGTGACATCATTCTCGTGGATTTAGCTCGTTCCATTCATGAAAAAGATACTTTGAGCAATACTTTTGTATCTGAACACCAATAGTCATTTATCTATTATAAGAATAACTTATTTCTCCATCTATAACGCTTGGTGAGATTTTGGTGAAGAATTTGGCGAAATGTTGCCAACTTGGCGACTTTTTAAAATGTTACCAAATTAACGAAAATCTCGCCAAATGGATAAAAATGATGCTAAATCAAGGAAAATGACAACTCATTGACGAAAATTCAGTATCTTGGAAAGAATATAAGTATCTACTATAAGAATAACCTATTTTTTTTGCTGTAAAAGTAGTAAATTCATTGCATTATATAAGGAAAGTCATGTGCTGCCCACATCAGATTTTTTACTAATTTTAGAAATGAGTAGTTGTGTGAAAAATTAGAATTTAAATTTGGGGTCAAAAAATGCTGAAATTGTGCTTTTTCTGAAAATGACCCATAGACTACTTATTTAAGATCAGAAATATTAGTTATGGAGGAGCGAAATGAAGTTCATTCTCCATTCTTAATGAAGAAAAATCAACATTTGCTTAAATTTTGTTATCCTTTTCATTTGAAAACCACAATAGGTAGGAAGATGAAATTTTGTATACATATGTGAAATTGCACATAGACTTGCAAAAGCATAATTTCAATTATTAAAACAAAGTGGAACAGAGCAAACACCTATTTTTAAACTGTGCATGCTCACTATACTTTGTACAAATAACAAGTAAACAACAACTTTTAAAAAGTTAACCAAAGTTTGTGAACTTGCATACATTATGATTTAAACATGTTCCTGTATATTAAATACGGAACATGGTAAAATCATAATGCGATTTAAATTTGCGATTTAAATGTGTTACTTTGATTTCATCGTTTTCCTGTATTTTAATTTGTTTAATATAATCATCAAATTCTGAAAACTTATATGTTCTTTTGTATTTAGATTCTCAAATATTGAAATTAATTTTTTATATTTCTAATTTCATAATTATATGTTAAATTATGTTTTACTTTGAAATCTTTCACAGCTTGTATACTTTCACAGCTTGAATACTTTCACAGCTTGTATACTTTCACAGCTTGAAATCTTTCACAGCTTGTATACTTTACCATAAACCCCTGGGTTGGTCGTGTGGTCTGGGTCTTCTACAGCTTGTATACTTCATATGTGCAAATCCATTCAAAGCCCAGCTTTTTGCTAATTATACTATCCTTTTGCGGATTTAAGAAATTCTTTTGTAGCAACTAAATAGCTCAGTAATAAACCCCAATTCTAAATACTGGGATGTTATATTGTTAAACTTCAAATAAGCAATCTAAATTTATACAAAAGAAAAATAAAGTGAAATAACATCAATATATGGTAGCTTAAATATTAACATTTGAATGATACACTTCATGTTGGTATAACTTGATTGATCTTGTCTAAAGTTTTGAAACATAACAAAAATCTTTAACTTTTAAAAGTCATGTACAAGAACTTTTTAATTCTTTCTGTAATGCCCTGTAGAATAAGGTGACCATATGACTATTTTAGTGGGACAGTTCCATTTTTCAGCCTTATGTCTCACTGTCCCCACACATCCTTTGGAGAAGTCAATCCCACTTTTAAAAAATGTTTCATGTCCACTTTTCAAAAATTGCATTGATGAAATTCCAGTTTATGCAGCTCAGGGAAGGGGCTTTTACTTATTTCAAAACTAAGAACATTCAACACAAATACTTGTTAAAAGTAATTCAATTATGCTTAGTTTGCTAGGGACAAATACATATGTGAAATACGTTTTTGCACAAATGAAAATGCTTTTGACATCGGAAAAAAAATTATAACTGTAAAAGTGCACTAAAAATTTTAAACAGTACAAAGGAGCTTACAGTTCAAATTTCAGGTTCCACGAGTTAATCCTTTGCCAATTTCAAACATTAGACGTTTATATTTAAAAATTATCTAGTCAAAACTATTCAACATTCAACTTGGAGAATTATTATAGATTTTATTTAAGAATTATTGATTACATGGTTTTTACATGGTATGTCATTTGAGCTAGATGAACCACAAACGCATCCCAAGTTTTGCTCCATAAATGGTTACATGACTATAGAATATTGCACGTTTATAGACTAAAATTTGATTGATAACTAAATAACTCTATACATATAGTATAAATTATATACAGTAGCTGAGATTACTACATACACACACAAATGGCTCAAAGCAGTTTTTATAAGTATACAATACTTGCCAACTAATGGATAATCAAAAGTAAATGTTTCTTTTAAAATTCCAGAAAATTATATATGAAAATGCAAAAGGTTTTCTCTTCACCAGTTTATGATATAGAATGATTTTGAACACAGTGTTTAAAAATAATTAAAAAAAACACTATAACCATTAATTATTTCTGTCTAAATTTTTTATTTGATAATGTTATTCAAAACAGAAATATTCTTTTGTTATGAATATGTTTGGAAAATGATTTTACGTATTAAAATGCAGAATAAATATTAAAATTTTAGTCGATTCAAACAGATAATAAAATGGAAAATATTTTTTCAAAATGAAATATGATGAGGAACATGTACAAATGCACAATATTGGACATGTACATTTCCACAATATTGGACAATAATTAGACAGGCTTTCACAAATTACTAATAAAAAATGAAGCACAACATTAAAAACCTTTAAATGTACGGGAAAAAAAATTAAGTACAGGCATGAGTTTGTAGGCAAGTATGGAGAAACAGATCCTGTGGCGGATGCTTTCTCCATAATAGATTAGAACATAATAGCATATTATGAATATTCTCATAATAGGTAGCAATATCCTAAAGGAATACCTGCGCATAAAGTACAGAAGGGCTTACCTGTTATTTGAACTTCAGTCTATATATTCTAATACAGTTAAATACCTATAGGTAATAAGCAGACAAATCTGCCAATCATGAAGTAGTCATCATTCATTCTTGATTAAAATCATAATACTTTAGGAATTGTCAGTTTAAAAGAGGCACTGATAAGGCATAGAAATTGTTAACAAAATCGTTATTTATTTATATATAAATATCTTTATTATTATTACAATATTCAAAGCATTTCATTTTTATTATTTTATCAGATCGATGAAAGATTAAATTAATTGTATCACTCATTATATCAAATATCACTCATTAATAATATTACTCAAATAATTATATATACAACATAAATTAATTTCATCTATATTACACATCTTCAATTTCTATTCTTACAATTTGTGATATATATTTGTTTCAATCAATCAACAATATCTACTTTATACTTCAATATATATATTCAAATTCTATCATTCATTATAGTTTCATCATCATTATATCATTTTAATAATTAATTCAATTTCAAAATCTATAGATTATATAGAGAAATAAAAAAAAAATTATCTTATGATACCCATATTTCAATAGGTCTGTCAGAACCAAGTTCTCGAAAGCTCGTTTCAAATGTTCACACTTTTATTGTTGTAGGACAGTCTAGTAACGAAATTCTCACTGCTTAGTTTCTGGTAGAACAATTTTATCACATCAATCTATTCTTTGGTTCTGCAGTCAATTAGTTTACTCTGCTGCTCATGTCATCATCTTGTAAAGAGTATGCATCTCTGAAACTTTGAATCTTATATCTTATTAAAGAATCATACGTTTTCATCATCCCGAATTAAAACAGCATTCCAATTAGTTAAGCATGTTTCGTAATCATTGACCCAAGCCCAACAGTCACTTCTGCTCTCTGCTCTGCATATATAAAAAATCATCAATTAGACTCAAGGGGCCTATTGAAAACACTATAAAATTTAAAGTGTTCCATGTAATTCAATTCACTGAAATTCATCTGGCAATTCTCAAGAAAATGCATCAATCTGAAAACATTACTCAATCTATTGAATAATTCCATGTCTATTCATTTCGTATCATAGTCCATCAATCAAAATCTAAAAAGTAAGAATACTGGAAAACAAAGTAGTGGTCATTATAATGAAAGTTTTTACTTCCTTTTCCTTTACTCCTCAAAATTCACCTTCCCCTCTTTGCTATAACGCAGGCAGAATGGTCTGTTTAGAGCCGTAAAAGTGCAACTTGCAATCATGCTAGTCAATTTCATACTGACATATTAAAAAGGCAAGCAGGGCCCCTGAAAATTCAAGAACATGTGCAAAGCAGAACTTCATTCTAAGAAAATCAATTCAGTGATGTATTCTGGCATACTATTAGAATCTAGAGCTCCCCTAGTTTAGTCACCTCAAAATTAAACCTCACTCACCTCTAACCAAAAAAGAGTTTGATGTTTTTCGTTCGATGTTTCACCTGATGTTTTTCATCTACGCGATCAAGAACACAAGGTCGTTAAGCTGGGGTGGTAGGTTTCACCCCCCCCCCCCTTTCTCACTTAACTCTTCCCTTTTCATTTTGCCTAAACATACAGATATTGGGTTACTTTTGGCTATTTAATAATTTTTGGAAGTTTGTTTTTAATTTAAACTTGTTCAGGGGTCTTATTTACATAGTCATTCTTTTCTTAGTTATTCATTTTCCAATTGTTTAGGTTTTTGATATTCTTCTGTTCCAAATAGGTTCTATTCCATAGTTTTTGTGTTAAAAACGGCGAAAGTTCATTCTTTTTGGGTTTCAGCAATTTAAATTTATTTAAATTGGCTAATTTGTGGTTCCATTTATTGCCCTTTTTATTCCTTTTAATTTGATTCCAAATTTCTTGTTCTCTGTTAAAAATTCGTTAATTTATCGCGATTTTTCAGTTTTGCCCTATTTTCAGTTTTTTTAAATATTTCAGAATCGTTCATATTTAAATTATTGCCGAATTCGTATATTCCAAATCGTTTCACTTCATTTCTTTTTAATTTTCGTCTGCTTTAAAATTTCGAGTTTTTAATTGGTTGACCGTAATATTAAAATCATCTGTCATTAATTATTTTATCGTTCTTCGATAATTTTGTTTGCAATCTGTGGCAGCGATGTTTTGCAGTATATAAGTAAAATTGCGCACTTTTTCGATCTCTCTCCCTCTCTGCCCTTTTGGATTAGAACTCAAGATGTGATAAATTAAGTGGTAATTACGCTTCGGCGTTTGTATGCGTTCCATCGCATTGAAACAAAATCTTTTTTTTTGCCTCAGCTCTGTTGATAAACGTGTGCATTACTTTACTTTCAACCATGTTCTGAATGATGTTATTTATTCCCATCGCGAGAAGTCTTCATCATTTAAATTGATTAATAGTGTGACTGGACAATGTTTTGTCTTCAAATATTTCTAACGAGTGGTCTGTGAAAGAAGGCGTTGTTTAGTCTACGAATTGCTCACCTACCCTGTAGATTAAAAGCCGGATGAAGCCAATTAAGGGATCATTCCTCTTGATCAGTGTGCTTTCTTAAATGACGTATCGAGGCCGCATTTCCATATGTGATTAATGGACTATATGCTCGACGCTTAGTACAGATGAGTGAAAAATTAACCATTATTTCTGATGAAGAAATCGTTAATTGATGTTTGTGTTGATCAAATTTTACAACGTTAAGGAGCGTGCTGACGTGTGAGCGATCTTTCTTGATGAATTGGAATGGATGGCTTTTCTGGTGTTCTATGCGATTGGGCTTTTTCTTTTCAATCTTTCGCTCTGTTGATAAACGTGTGCATTACTTTACTTTCAACCATGTTCTGAATGATGTTATTTATTCCCATCGCGAGAAGTCTTCATCATTTAAATTGATTAATAGCGTGACTGGACAATGTTTTGTCTTCAAATATTTCTAACGAGTGGTCTGTGAAAGAAGGCGTTGTTTAGTCTACGAATTGCTCACCTACCCTGTAGATTTGAAAAGCCGGATGAAGCCAATTAAGGGATCATTCCTCTTGATCAGTGTGCTTTCTTAAATGACGTATCGAGGCGGCATTTCCATATGTGATTAATGGACTATATGCTCGACGCTTAGTACAGATGAGTGAAAAATTAACCATTATTTCTGATGAAGAAATCGTTAATTGATGTTTGTGCTGATCAAATTTTACGACGTTAAGGAGCGTGCTGACGTGTGAGCGATCTTTCTTGATGAATTGGAATGGATGGCTTTTCTGGTGTTCTATGCGATTGGGCTTTTTCTTTTCCATCTTTCGGTTTCATCTGCTGGGATCTGATGCATCCAGCGTGTTCCATGATGGCTGTACATCCGGGTAATATCTTTAAATTCTAGTTTTAATTGTTTAATTTATTTAAATTGGATTGAATATGACCCCTGGTCCTATATATTTTAGGTCACCTGAACCTGAGGTTTTCTTTAACTTTTAGTTGAAATTTACTTTTGGCTAACTTATGTTCATTTTATTCTAAATTCTAGTTTGGCAAATAATTATATAATTTTAACATTGTTAACTTTAAATTTTAATATTCTAACGCTTTTACTACCACCTATACGACTGGCCATTCGATTTATTTATGATGTTTAATTTAATTTGTTTAGTTAATGAGATGTAAATTTTAATGGTTCTTTTAAAATGAAGTTTAAATTTTAATAAACGTTAGATTTTTGAAAACTTTAACTCTGTGTCTTTCTTTTACTTTAATGAATTTTTATATTTTTAGGAAAGTACCATTTTAATATTTTACAGGTTAGCATATTTTTATGCACTTAGGGGGAAACTGGTCTAATGGCATATTTTAGATGGTTTTTAGGTTTTAAGAACTTTTCAGAGATATTTGAGAACTTGGAATATTCGGAATGTTTTAGGTATTTAGAACGTTTTAGGAATATCATAATATTCTCTTCCTACCCTACACAGAGCAGGTCGCCAAGTTGACGCATAATCGTTTTCTTGAAACGAGGCAATGAGAGGAATCAAGAGTTTTTAATCCTGTTCCCTGATAATTCTATAACATTATTGTCACCATTTCCTGTTAAATGGAAATTAAATTGAAGTATTCACTATAGGGTTTCCTAGTTACAGATCCAACTTGGGAGGTTCCTGACCATTTGACAATTTAGAATGTCATCAAAAGTAGCTGGAAGTGCCCTAATTATTTAAATTCATGATTGGGAAAGGAAGTCGCCCTTTTTATCTCTTCAGTTGAGGTTCTGAAAAACATTGGCAGATGTTTAGTAACATGGGTGGCATTTATGTACTGAAGTCGAGTACTGCTGATGCTCATCGTGAATGGGAAAGTCCTCAGGCAAATAGTTATTTTTCTCCAAGGCTCGAAAATGCATTCTTAAATATAAGGTTTAAAAAAGGTAGCAAAGATTCCTTAAAATGGAAAAAGGGAAAATATGCCTGATAATCTATGTTATCACGACAGCAAGTATAGTTGACTTTTGTCAAAATATAAAATTTTATTTTTAAATTTTTAGAGAAAATAATTTCCTCCCAAACCTTTAAAAATATGAGAGATTTTCATATTTGTTTTCAGATCGGCAGGAAATACTAAAATCAAGTGTTTTCAGAAAAATTATAAAAGAAAATTTGTAGTATGGGTTTGTTTTGTATTTTAAGAAGTTTATATTGATACTGAGATTATCTTAAATTAAGTTTTATAGCCACTAATTTTCTTTTCTTTGCATTTTGACAAAATATTAAATTAATTTTGGGATTGATTATCAAATGCTATTTTTGACATTCAGTAATTAAAATTTAGCATCTTCAGTTTGTATCCAGTAGACATGGGAGATGATGCTATGTTTTTTTGTTTATTTTAATTTTATTTATTTATTTGTTTTTTTTTATTGGGTCCTCCCGAAAATATTTGCATTAATTACATGCAGTAAGACATGTACATGTATATGTCATTAATCGTACAAGTAAAAATAGATATTAATTCTTGGAAAACAAATATTGCATTAGAATTATGATTCCAAGATAATGTATTCTAAAGAAAAACTACATCCCAATTTAGGCAAAAAAAAAAAATATGTAGAATTTTTTTAAATCCAGAAAAAAGTAATTTATGGCAAAAGAAAAAAAAAACTGAAAAACTATAAGAGATCAGAAAACTTTCAGCAAATTGGGGGAATTTGGCAGGTATAGAATACTAGCATAGTGAAGTATATAGAGTCCCCCTTGAACTCAAACTTCTTAAGAATTCTTAAGAAGTTTTAAACCAAGTAAAATAAACATATAATATTATGAATAAAATTCTGAAAAACATCAATAAGAAAAGGGCAAAATGGCAAAAATCTAGCTAAGAAGTTTTATAAAAAGTTTTATAAATAAATATCTGGGAAATAAATTTTACATTGGGATCAGAAAGAATGATACCGCACTTGACCCCTATAATTTCATCAATGCCACAAAGGTGGAGAAAAGCCACAGAGGAAATTCTCTCCTCCCTTGTTTTGGTTTGACTGACTCAACATAAATAAACATTTGTGGTGAAATGAAGAAAACATCATTCACTGATATGAGGAGCGCAGGAGAATCAATCCTAGGCTGACAACTATTTCTATAAATATTAGTTTTAGAGCAAAAACTCAAGAACTCAAATTTAAGCAAAAAAAAAACTTTTGTGATTTATCGGGAAGAAGGGAAGCAATAGCAACATTCTTCCCATCTCTTCCTGCTTTGTTTCTTTCAGGAGGAGAGATTAAAAGGGATGTTTTGCTTTGTTCTTTCTATGATTCTGCTAATAAAGTGCATATTTGGGGGAGAAGAAATCTAAAAAAATTGCCATCTAATATTTTGATTGCATTTTTTGCTATCACCATTGGATACTTTTCCCTTGCAGCTTATAATATGTATTAAAAAAATAATGGTAAAAATACTAATTCTATAAAATAAGGTAAAGGTATGGGAAATTTGTAGTTTTAACAATAGCTTCCATATTTCATAGTTAGACACCACAACCCATAGAAACTGCAAACATTCCGTATTAGTTGACAGGCATGCAAACTTGTGAACTAAAATTTTCGAACCACACTTTATGAAAATTTACCAAAAAAGAAAAGAAAAGAAAAACTTCTATTAAAAGTATACATATATTCTATATACATATATTCTATACTTCTATTATAAGTATCCATAGTTTAACAAAAATTAACTTACTTCTTTTAGAAATTCCTTATATTTCTTGATCAGTGGCGTAACTAGACTTTTGGCACCCTGGAGCAAATAATTTCAGGATGCCCTTTGTCATAACAGTCTTTGGTTTGTAGGCCAAAAATTTGGTCAATGCTACGAAATGCAGAAAGAATGCATTTGATATTAAGCAAACATCTCTAAAACTGAACTCAGATGACAACTTCTATATTATAAAGTAATAAAATACAAAAATATGCATTCTTTGAGGTAATTGATAAATATGGAAAAAATAAAACCCATAGAAGTTTCTGAATAAACATACATAAAACTAAATATAACTGCAATGCCAGTAGCAGTGCCATACTGTCAAGTGTTTTAACCAATAAAACACAAAATGCAAAAAAAATCTGCGCATTTATTAGTTTAATTTATCTAAACATTTCATTCGCAGCTATCATCTGACACAAGCATGGATTCCGAAGAAGGAATACAGGTAAAAACTTTATCTTCATTTGCAGTTAGCAATGCAGAACTTATTGCGCTACCACCCAAAAATTCTTAATATATTTGAAAATTCATTACATTAAATACAAGTCTTCTCTTTTGATGACACATGTACAGGTAAAGACCGATCACTGATATCTCACTGTATTAATTCACTGATATCTCATGTATTAATCTATGTGTTGCACATTTGTACTTTCTTCAATTAAGGTATTAAAATGAAGTCCACATTGAATGATAAAATCAGAATAATTATTTATATTCTGGCACAATTGCTGGTTTAACCATTTGTACTATTGAGTTCTATTATCTGCTTTCACAAATTGCTATTCTTACTCCTTTCATAGGTAGGTAGGAACATGCATGGCACAAGGTAATCTGTCATGCATTGGGAAATGTGTAATTGTAGGAATTTTGCCTAGTAGTTTTAGTCAATATGCAAATTATGTGTACAGTTATTCATATGTGGAAGTATTTGATCATATGAATTTTTTCCAACCCGAATTTCTTTCTAACTAATTTTAGATGTTTAAACCAATGCAATTTTCAAGAAATACCAGACAGAAATAGAGCTCTTGTATGTGAATTGTGGACATGATAACTGAAGAAAAAGTGTCAGAATTGCCATAGTTTTTTTTTTATTTAGAAGGATTATGCAGGGTTGCTGTAGGGGACTAAAAGGTGACTTTTTGCAACTATTTTTTGCATAAGATGACTATAAAGCTAAAAAGGGCCAATAAGTGACAAGTGGCTGCTATTTTGATTTTGATGACTATTTTCAAGAAAAATTCAGACTGAAACTGAAATTAGTTTCTCATGCTGCATTTCAAATTTATTTATCCAATAGAGTTGATGCTCGCTTGGTGACATCATGCATAGCATAACGTGATTAAGCCAATCAAAAAATCATATCGTGTACAACTTCATCTAGAAGAAACTATGCTCGCTCCTCAATGACGAAGAATGTAATTCTGTAATAGAATAAGAAAGCTTTAGTGAGGAAGTCTATTTAAATTATTATTTGAGAATAAAAATATTTTTTTAAGTTTTTAAACACTTGGGACAAATTTAGCCAATTTAACGTATGGTTCAACTCTAAGCACAAAATTGATGATTTTAAGATTAGTGCGAGTGCTTAAATTCATGATTTTTGCAAAATGATGCTAAAATTGCCCATTTTTAATTTTAAAAAAAGTGCTAAAAAAAAGTACTTGAAAATTGGGAAAGTACTTGAATTTTAAATGACCATTTTCAAGGCCTTGAAAGTACTTGAAAATTCCCATTTTCTTGGTTAAGTCCTTGAAAAAGACAGGTTTGAATATGTTCTGCAGATTTGTGGCGTTGTGTTTTTTTTAAGAGAAATTCTGCTTTCCCTAGAAATTTCTCTAATAGTTCCGCTCTTTCCCAAAATTTTCTAAACAGCATGGTTTTTTCCAAAAATTTCCTCAACGGCTTTAACAATAAATTTTCAATTTTTATAAAAAAATTGGAAAAATTTGCAATTTTTATAAAACAGTTTTTTTAGTGCTTTTATCATTGATGTTATTTTATTTAAATTACACTGTTAAAATGGCAACTAAAATGAATAACGTTGTAGCCTACTAAAATAATTTCTATTTTCAGCTTTTGAGGTTGCTAAAGCAACTGTTTTCATTTGTAATTTTATGTGGCAGCCCAGAATGTAAAATTTTGCAGTTTTTTATAATTCATGTAATTGGAGTAAATATTTGAAATTAAAGATTCTGATAATAGCTATGAAGAAACAATCATTATCTGCCGTGCTGGAATAAAACACAGAAAATTATCACCTTTGCATCTGGAACTTAGATTGGCCACTGCTTTACCCTATTGAATTGTGATAAACTATCACTTGGTAAATAGACCTTAATGATCCAGATATTAGTGTGTTCTGTATGTGCCAGATGAGGAGTCTACTGCATCCAAACTTTTAAATATGTACACATTGATTTGATTGACTAATATAATTTATTATGAAAATATAATTTAACTTTTCAGAGAAAAATACTATACATTTTAATGCCGGGTTTAGGATAATTTTACTACATATGTCAGTGATATCAGTGATAATTATATTTTTCAGGTGCGAGAGAGTGATCCCAGTGATGGATTCAGGGAAAAGGTTGTACAGTTACTTGATGATTTCAAAATATCTGGAATAAATGGAACTCGTATCCTTTCATATCTAATTTATTTACAGATTATATAAATTTAGTGTATGTTTTTCCCTTTTCTTTTTAATATTTTTTTTACTGTCATATATTGTAATGTAGAGAAAGTATTTCCTCCTCAAATTTTTAATTTAAGATGAAGATCTTTTACACATATTTCAAACAGGGGCGCGGTAGCCCATTGGTTAGCGCACTGGAGTTGCACTCGGTAGGCCCGGGTTCGATTCCAGCCACTGCCAAAAAACTGCTGCCGTGTTCACGCGGAGTACGATCACGTTAAACATGTGGTTCCGTAAGTCCTTCCGAGAGGTTGGTGGTAGGGGAAGGAGGGTACGGTCTCTGTGGATGCCCCCCCCCCCACTGGGTTCCGGTCTATATTGGGTGGCACTTCCCGACCGTCCAAACAGTTACCTTACACCTTTCTGGTAGGTCGGACGGTCTGGGTCTCAACAACAACATATTTCAAACATTTTGAACATTATAGGTAAATGGAATGGAGTTGGAAATTTGAATTCAAGTTATTGATGCCTTTCTTTTGGGACACTACGTATAAGACATGCTGCTTTTTAGCATGGTGTCTCTGTATGTCATCCATTGTAGTACAATTACTGTCCATTCTTATAAAATTTGACAATCAGATGACTTATATGCCCTCTGGTGTTATTGATACTGGTGCAAATTAAGAACAAAAATATTCCACTAAAATTTAAAAACATTAAGTTAATTAAATGAAGAATTTGTCCATTTTTACTACTCATAAAACATTTTGCTTTGTCTGCTAGTTGTGCCCACAGCAGGGTGATTCCACTGTCACGTGCGGGACATTCAGACTACATTTTCAACTATATTTTCTTGTAGACCTTTTTTTGTAAGAATGAAGTTTTAGAATTTGTTATGGTCTGATGAAAGTACTTCAGCTGGGTGATTTTATAAGCACAAGAAATTTTTCATAAATTTTCAAATTCCAAATTTTTTAATTAAACCTAACTGTCACATGCAGGACACACCATTTGACAGGACTTTTTATTATATCTCCTTCTAACAAAAAATTCTCTGAATCTGCTGTAGTCACTTGACTTCAGCATTTTTTTTATATATCTCCTAGGTTCATATTAATTATTCATAAATGTTTATAGGAGGTAAGGTAAGCATATACCCAGGTAATTCTTTTTAAATAAATGCCACATGTGGGACAACTCTATCACGTGCGGGACATTGTGTGATTTGATTTGTCACTTAATAAAAATTCAATTGCTTTATTAATTCTAGGAAGTTTATTTTAATGTGAAAGTACTAAACTATTATTATAATATGAATATTAATTATTTATTATTAATAGTAAAAATATATATATAAAGTGAAACACAATTTGAAACAAAAATTAAGGCAAAGTGTTTATGTACCAAACAGAAATATAAAGTATATAAATCATAGTGTTTTCTTTGTAATGTTTGATTACAGTTTTACAGGCCAACAAATTTGTAAGAGCCCAACTATGTTGTTGCTATTAGCAACAACTGGTGCTGAAATAACCTTCTCTATCTCCTCACATTTGTAAGGAATTTCGTCACGATGTTTTGGCCACTTGAAGTAGCCCCTGATTTTTGACTCTTCCATCACGTTTACTACAAATGTACCATTTTCTTCTCTTTTGGTAATTTCCCCTGGATAGAGTTTGTCCTCATAATTTACAATGACCCATTTTCTACATGCCAGGTCTTCACCAGAAATCAAACATGGTGAATTGCTGTTTCCAAAGGTGATATTTTCAGTCGAAAGAGAATGAGTTCAACAGTTGATGACGCCCTCCCCTTTAGATTGAATTACATGGAAATGTGATATACCAGTAATTGGAATTACGTTGTTCCATGAGTTCTTCTCGTATTTTCTCCTCTATGTGATAATTTCCAATGTAGAAGATCCTCGTACTGTGTGTAAATTGGTTTTCTAAGTTAGCAAAATCTTTGACAGACTGGACAGTGTGTATCTCACCTTGGCTCATCATCTTTTGACGTACATGTCTGAGTCTCTTTGTCTCTTTATATTACCCCCCCCCACACACACACACACACACAAACACACTCCATCCACCATGTCTTTACTGTGAGAAGTAGCAAAGTACTGCCACGTGAAATTTGTTCCTGTGTACTTTTCCGACAACATGACATGAAACAAGTTTGACCATATATTTGATTTTAAATTCGAAGAATGGCCCATCACTCCAAATGACCTCTTCTTTTGGTTGCATTTCATCCGATTGAAAAATTTCTTCATAAAGAAATTCTATGAAAACAGAAATAGTGTCTTTATTTGATGTATCTGAACATATGAGGGAAGTCTGATACTTGCCTTTATAAAAAGTTGCAGCTGTGAATAGAAGTACACTTGCTCGTGACCATAGTGCACTTTGTAAGTCGTTCTGATATTCACATGCAAATGCCATTACAAAGTCTATTTGCAAAATTGATTTCTTATTTCAATTGATTTCATATTTCAATATCTGTATTTTGGGACTGTTTCATAATAATACCTACTTAGGTCTAAGTGTAAAGTTGCAATTTAATGGGTATTTTTGGCTTTTAAAAGATTGAAAATATATATACTTATCAACCAATATTTTATTTTAAATCATTTTTCAGTTTTAACAATAAAATTCTTTACTTGAAAACATTTATGTTTGAAATGTCTCACATGTGACATCACGTGTGGGACAGAATAAAATGTGCTGTAATAAATTTCAGAAATGAAATTGGTATTTTATATTTTAAGGAAAGTTTATACATATTTAGGTCATTTATAAACTTGCATGGCTACGAGGTAAACTACTTGGTTCAATACTAATTACAAAAAATACTGTAATTTCTGTCACGTGTGGGACATACATTTGTACTAACATGAATTTTTAAATATACACAGTTTAAATTGAAGTAAACCTTTTGAAACAATGCATTTAATATAGAATATACTTGCATATTATACTGAAATAGCAAAAATGTTTTTAAGTGTAACAGAAAATATAGTGGAAGCTCATAAATTCAACACTTTTTCAACTACATGAGATTCAGTTGATGGTGGCCGTTTTGGAATTAGTGTTGCCACTTGTAAAAAGCAAAGTACTGGAAAAATATTCTTAGAAATATATTATTTAGACCCTTAAAAATGAACTAGACAGCTTAGATCTCCCCTCCAAAAATATTTTTTTTTTCTTGAAGATGTCCTGTTTTCCGTGGAATGACCCAGCATCAAACACTTGTTCAAAACACATTTCTTTTCGAACATTTTGTTTTGAGCTGTGGATATGCAACTGAAGAACTTTGTAAAAACAAATTATTGATATAAAAACTGGTTTTCATATTGAATATTTTGGCATATATTTTATCTTTTATAGAAGATATTTCAAGTGGAAGTAAGCAAAATAAAACGAAAACTCAGGCAATCCCCCCCCCCCCCCCCCCCCCACCTTCCAAAAAAAAAGTTCAAAATATTGAAATTATTTTTGTATATTTATAAATAGTATCCTATTTCCAACAAAACAAGCATACATTGTTTACAATTTAATCTATTAGGGTTAGAGATACAAGAGTCCAAAGTGTTTGCATTTTTCATAGCACTCAGACATTTTTCATAACACTCAGATTTCATCCAGATAGATGCTATTCATTTAAAAAATAAGTAAGTCACTAAAAGTGAGCTTTTTACAGATAGAAAATCCTATTTATTTTTTGTTCATTATTTACTTAGTTTTACTATTCATATAAGCATGTTACAGTGTATAATAATAGAAAATACATTTTGTTAGATGTATGAATATGTATGTATGCCTGCTTACTATGCTGTTGTATAGTAAGTGATATTTTTCTCATTCCATTTCTCTGAAATTGCATGCTTTTGGAATCTGATAACCTTGAATCAATTAAATTTTAGTTATTTTATACTTTTCAATGTATATTTTGCCTTGACATTAATCAGATGTGTGCATGGTATTTGAAGTGCTAGGCCACAATTTATTGAAGTTAATAATACGTTCAAATTACCAAGGAATACCACTATCAAATGTGAAATTAATTATTCAGCAGGTTTGTTTATTTTTTACTGTGTTCTGTTACTGTGTTATTTTTTACTGTGTGCTGTGTACTGCGTCCTGTTATACAGTGTGTTTTAAAAAAATTGCACGACTAAATATCACTTGCTCTTGGATTCATAATTCCAATGTAAGAAATTCTTTAATTAAGGTAGACTGAAATTCTGATCATGTTACTTTTGATAATAAAGTGCAAAATGTAACTTTTTATACAGGCTGTCTAGAAAAAATTTTCAATTATAAAATTATTGTCCATAGCCCAGTTAGTCACACAAAAAAATTTCATTGCCATACAATTAAAATTACCAGAGATATTTTTAATTAAAGTTTTCAAAAAATAATTGAGGACTGTATAAAATTTTTCCTAAAGATAAGTACGCATATAGTTTTCAAATGCAAATTGTATTGATCAAAATTCGATTTTTGTATGGCCCTTGAAATCTATGTTTTCATTGTTTCTTTTGATTGGGTCAAAGTAGTTTAAGTCCTATAACTTTGACAATTTTTTCACAGATACTTTTGCATACTATAGAAGATTTTTAAATGAATAAGGAATAATTTTCTAATTGAAATGTACTTTGTAGAGGGCCCGTATAAAAAGTTAAATGCTGTACATTATTACTAAAACATGTCATGACACAAACTTGTAGTCTGAAAGTCTACCTTATTCGAAGCATTTCACAGAAATGAACTATGGGTCTGGGAAAAATCATTCAAGAGATATTAATTTAGATATGTGATTTTTTTTAAACACCCTGTATATTTTTCTGTTTTGTAGGTTCAGTCATTTTAGTATCAAACAGTCATGGTTATAAGACAACTCTTGTGTATTTCCAAAAACTTTAAATTGTAAATGTGTAGCATACAAATTTATTTTGACTTCTCTACCATGTAAAAGGAAATATTGGGATCTCTCTCAAATTTTGGATGTATGTGCTTTGAACATCTCTAAATAAAAATCAACCATTTTCCAATGTTGTTACTGTGGACACGATATCTCATGAACAAATTAAATGATTCAAATAAAATTTGCCATACTTACTTGAATTGGTAACTGTAAGATGGCTATGGATTTTCAGTTATCCAACATTTTTAAAAATAATATTTTTAATGCATTAAGTTATACTATTGAATATAGTATATTGTTTTTTCAAAAAAATTTTCATTTTCGAGATATTGTTGCCAGTCTGTTTTAGCGCACCCCCTGAACATGTTTTGACTAGAGTCATGTCTGTCTGTCATCGATTTCTCATGTACATGATGGCTTCTACAAATATTAATGGATTTTCATGAAACTTTGTTACAAAAAAATCTAGAATTGATATTATCCAGTCAAAAATGTTATAGGAAAAAACAAATCGTTCTTTTCTAAAATATATTTTTATATCCATTTATTAACACTTTACAACAAAGTTGAAAAGTGTTTATGACTTTGTTCATTCTGTCTGTCTGTCTGTCCGTTAGCACGATAACTGCTGTAAAAATGACTTAATCAAAATGAAATTTTAGTATGTTGTTCAGACGGTCTGTAGGACCTATGGGAATATAAATGAATAGTATCACCCAATTAGTTTTGGATTGAACCCGGGTTGAAAAAATGAAAGACATTAAACCCCGTGGGACCTAATTTTTCAAACATTTTTCAAGTGGATTTAAAATTCACAAATTGCTTCGAAAATTTTAGGTAATATTCAAATTATTCCATAAAATATATAAAAAAAATTTCAGCAAAATATATTCAGTAGTTTTTTAAATAAAAATTAAAATAATAATTACACCTCTTATATGAAGCAATCACGTGACCCACTTCAAAATGAAATATGGCATCCATCTTGTTTCAAAATTGTGATTTTTGAGACAAGATGGGGATGAGACAGATTGAGTTCTTTTTAATTCATATTGAGTGTTGTATCCGTCCTAAAACCTCTTTATTTTTGCTTAAATTCTGTGCATCTACATACTGAAACAACGCAATTACAATATATTTGAGTTTAAATGATCATCCAAATTTGATTATTTCTACAACGAAACCTATTTTTCACTTATGTAAAATGTAAACAGCAAAATATGTAGAATGAGTTGTATAAGAATTGCTGTATTTCTTTAACTCAAAATTATTTAGCTCATGGAATGTGCATAGCTGATATGAATGAAATATTCATTGATTTTACAGAGAGAGGGATGATTTTCTTCCATGAAGTTTTAAGCATAGAGTTTAATTACTTGTAGCTCCATGGTCTTAAGTTTTTAAATAAAATAAATTATTTTTGTACTGTGATGAATGAAATGAATGGGAAAATGTTATGAATGAAATGCTGCTTTTATAGAGAGATCCAGGCGTGTTATTTTTTCTATGACGTCATTTGAATGAATTTCAGTTGTTTTCGATGAAGTTTTCAAATATAATAAATTAACGTAGTAGTATGATAGTTTTAAAAATATTACCGAGGAATGTATCACATTTTAGATATGTTTAAACCAAGCAATTTATATTTCAATGCCGTCATTTGAATGCAGTTCATTTTTTTCGATGAAGGTTTAAGTTTTCAAATATAATAAATTAATGTAGTATTGTGATAAGTTTTAAAATATTACTGAGGAATGTATTGCATTTTAGAGATGTGTAAATAAAATTGCATTGAAGTTGGAAAGTGTTTCATAATCAATGCTTTAAGCATGATTGATCTTTCTTGTTTTTCCCCAAATAACTTTGCGAAACGAATATCGGCTGCATAATGTTATCTCAATGGAAGGTTTAATAGTGCATTTTTAACACTGTACAACATAGTTGAAAAGTGTTTATGACTTATGACCAGACTTATTCTGTCTGTCTGTCCATTAGCACGATAACTGCTGTAAAAATGACTTTATCAAAATGAAATTTTAGTATGTTGTTCAGAGAGTCTGTGGGACCTTTGGGAATATAAATGAATAATATCACCCAATTAGTTTTGGATTGAACACGGGTTGAAAAAATGAAATCTATTGAACCCTATGGGACCTAATTTTTCAAACATTTTTTACGCGAATTTAAAATTCACAAATGGCTTCGAAAGTTTTAGAAAACATTCAAATTATCCCATAAAATATATAAAAAAAAATTCAGCAAATTATATTCAGTTGTTTTTTAAATTAAAATTAAAATAATCATTACACCCATATTATATGAAGAGATCACGTGACCATTATATGAAGAGATCATGTGACCCACTTTAAAATAAAATATGGCATCCATCTTGTGTCAAAATTGTAATTATTAAAGTTCTTTTTAATTCATATTTAGTGTTGTATTCGTCCTAAAACCACTTTATTTTTGCTTATATTCTGTGCATGTACATACTGAAACAACAAAATTACAATATATTTGAGTTTGAATGATCATCAAACTTTGATTATTTCTACAACAAAGCCTAATTTTCACTTATGGAAAATGTAAATACAAAAAGATGTAGAATGAGTTGCATAAGAATTGCTGCATTTCTTTAACGCAAAATTATTTAGCTCATGGAGTCTGCAATGTAGCTGATATGAATGAAACATTCATTCATTTTACAGAGAGAAGGACGATTTTCTTTGATGAAGTTTTCAGCATAGAGTTAAATTACTTGTACCTCCATGGTTTTAAGTTGTTAAATAAAATAAATTATTATAATATTGTGATGAATGAAAGGAATGGAAAAAAGTTTATGAATGAAATGCTGCTTTCATAGAGAGCCAGGTGATTTATATTTCGATGACATCATTTGAATAAAGTTCATTTGTTTTCGATAAGTTTTCAAATATAATAAATTATTGTAGTATTATGATAATTTTAAAAATATTACTGAGGGATGTATCGCATTTTAGAGATGTTTATATAAAATTGCATTGAAGTTGGAAAGTGTTTCATAATCAATGCTTTATGCATGATTGATCTTGTTTATTATTCAAATCGAAAAAATAATAATTAAAATTAATAGACAGATTTAATTTAATTGCGTTTCTGAGCAACATGATATAAAATAAAATCCTCCTCATAAACTGAAAAATTAAATAACCATTTTGATTTCTTTATACTTTTCATTGTTCAGTAAAAGCTTGTGAAATATAAACCATGGAGATAGATTTCCCGTTTAAATAATGTTTCAAACAATTCATGTTTTCAGAAAATGACTAATTAGCGCAAAAAATCTCTCATCAAACTCAGAGATAAAGTTTTAATTCACCTTCAAACGATTTTCAAGCTTTTCGTTTGGATAAACCACGGAGTTAGAAAGTAGAACTCCTAGGAAAAAGTTTCGTTTTTCATTAATATCTCGATAACCCCTGGTCTTAGATATTCGAAACTTGGGCTAAATTTATGGGGGCTATTTCAAGGCTATCTACAAAATTTCATCAAATTCGGTTCAGCCGTTCTCCCGTGATGATGAGACAAACAAAAATTTCATTTTTTACTAATATCTCAAGAACCACTGATCATAGAAACTCCAAACATAGACTAAATTTTAAGTGGGACTATTTCCAGGCTACCCACAAAATTTCATCAAATTCGGTTCAGCCGTTCTCCCGTGATGATGGGACAAACAGACAGACAGATTTAAATTTTATTTATATAGATTTGCTGGACATGTACTACTAACAAGTCATTGCATGTTTTTGAAAAGAAAAAAAAGAAAATATGTTCACTGTTATGAAATAAGTAGATGTTCCCTAAGTACTTTTAACCAGAAAATAATGAACACCATTGTTAAGGAATAAGCTCATGGGTCATTGTCAAAATATTAGAAATTTTTCACTCCTCATAGACCGGCCGTCCAAATAGTTGCTCTTAGTCCTCTGGACGAGTCGGACGGTCTGGGTCTTCAACACTCCTCATAGAGAATGTTATCTTTCTCGAAAAAATTAAGTAGTTTCCTGGAAATTTGGTGTTATTTTCAGCCGTAACTAAAGTAA
Organism: Amaurobius ferox; assembly: GCA_951213105.1. Taxonomy (NCBI): domain Eukaryota; kingdom Metazoa; phylum Arthropoda; class Arachnida; order Araneae; family Amaurobiidae; genus Amaurobius; species Amaurobius ferox. Next base: position 118,508,295 of record OX578147.1, read on the forward strand.
TCATTTATATTTAGCAGAATCAAATCAAAAGGAGGTCGAAATTTTTGTTTTTTCACAATCAAAATTTGTTTGTAGTGAAAGGCATGTACAGGAAACATCAGATTTTTATTTATAGTTACATAAACTGTTATTTTGTTTTAATAAAAGTATCAAAAATTAAGATTCATATATATTATGCTGAAGAAGCGGCTTGTCATCTATAGTATACAGTAAAGCAACTTTGTTTTATAATAAGTTGTTGGTTTCGTGGTCATTGATGCTTATCCTCATGGTGCAGGCAATTGATCAGTTATCACAAAATTCCTTAAAGCAAGGATGTTAAAATTTTTCTGGTAGAAGTACTTTAACGTCAAATTCAGTAATGATTGGGGTGTTTTTGGCCCTGCACATTAATGAAATTCTAAGGGCTCAGGAATGCAATGAAACAGCATCTGTTTTATAATATAGGGCATTGCATAAATTCAAACAAGGACTCAACTGACTGGGTGGTGATAGATGATCAGTTGAACACTTGCTTGTTTTTATGCAACACCCTATTATAGGGCATAAATCACTGTTTATCCTCATGGTGCAGGCAATTGATCAGTTATCACAAATTCCTTAAAGCAAGGATTTTAGAATTTTTCTGGTAGAAGTACTTTAACGTCAAATCCAGTAATGATTGGGGTGTTTTTGGTCCTGCACATTAATGAAATTTTAAGGGCTCAGGAATGCAATGAATAGCATCTGTTTTATAATATAGGGCATTGCATAAATTCAAACAAGGGCTCAACTGACTGGGTGGTGATAGTTGATCAGTTGAGCACTTGCTTGTTTTTATGCAACACCATATTACAGGGCATAAATCACTACACTGTATTCCTGAGTGCTTAGAATTTTATTAACAATGGGCGGGTATACCCACTGCCCACATCTTTTCCCCCAATCATTACTCGATTCAAAGTTATAAAATTTCTATTAGAAAAATTCTAATATCCTTGTTTAAGGAGTTTTGTACTCGCATTGCCTGTACTATGCTGATGAGTGACAATGACCACGAAACCATGATCTACATGTGGTGATGGATGATCAGTTGAACACTTTCTTGTTTTTACTCACATTATACTAACTTATTCAGCTTTTTTCTTTTCTGAAGCATGCTATACAAAGATGAAAGATATCTGATATTTATAAATCTTGATACATTTTCTGGGGTGTTTATAATTTTCTAAAAAAATTACATAAACTATAAGAAATATTTCTAATTAACGTATTGGAACTTGAAATAAATACAAATCTTTTGCGTAGCATGTACATTAATAAAAAACAGTAGAATAAAATTCAGAATTCTAAACAAAGATATGTGTTGATTAATATTGGATTATTTATAAAACTTTAATAACAGCTTGTAGAAAAGTTTGTAAAGCTCATTTCTTTGATATCTCCATCGCTATTAAGGTCTATGACAGAGCATTGTCTCTTGACCATTTTAGGGACGCTGCATGCTGGGACTAAAATAATGCCTTGAGCTTGTCACACGAGAACACTGACTTTCTCGTGTGATGAGTTCCAGGCATTCTTTTACCTCCAGCATGTAGCATCCCTAAAATGGGAGCAAACGCTTGTGTGTCGTAGCCCTAATATAATTTACGTGTATTGTTTCTTTCAGTATCTGTTAGTTCATGCAAATGTTAAAATGCAATATTTTATAGGTTATTGAAGGCTTAGATTATTTACACCGGAGATGCAAAATTATTCACACAGATATTAAACCTGAAAATATCCTCATTGCTGTAGATGAAACATATGTAAGGAAATTAGCATATGAAGCTACTCAATGGCAAAAGATGGGTATTCGCCTTCCTGGTTCTTTAGGTTTGTAATTTATTTATTAATAAAATGTTTATGTATGTTTACACATTTTATTTGTAAGCTAATAATAATAGTAAAAAAAATAGTGTCACATATAAATGTTCATGATTGGTCAAATTACTTATATTTTCACTTTTTCTGTTTTATTGTAATTCAGAAATTTTGTAATATTCTACCATAAATAATAAAATGTTTATCTTAATTTTGCCTGTGAAAAAAAAAAAAAAAAGTAGGAAATAAAAAATAATTGCATTATCGGGTTAGAAAGCTAAATAAAAAAACTCATTGGGATAAGGAAAACAGCAGCTTCACTAGCAATCATTGAAAATCCCTACTGATAATTTTTAGACCTACTAATATAGTTGCTCTCTTTTTCTTATTCTAACAAAAGAAACTTGTTTTACTTTCAAAACCAATTGGTAATGTTAAATTTTTTTTTTCTTTTTTTTTTCTTAGAGTGTTTCGCAACCTAGTAATCAGATAGTTTTTCTAAAAAGTTGCTTTTCTTATTTTTCTATTGTGCTTAGCATTTACTATAAATTACACATAGTTTCTACAGAAAACACTCTCATGCTACAGATTATGCAATTAGCATTTTTAGCATGTACAAAGCTGAACATTTAGTAAGGACAAAGTTCCTTGTAAATGAGATCACATACCAGGACAAAATCTTATGAATTTTTTAAGCAAAAGACTGTTCCTTATAAGTCAAAGAGTAGATAACTTGGAATGTTCTATATTAAGGAACTGGAGATTACAAAAATGTCCATTAAGTGAGGTACTACTGTGTGTATATTCATAGCTACCAATCCTTCCGATTTTCAGACATTTTTCCAATCGGATGCCGATTTTTTGCGGACAAACCAAAAGTCCTTACTTTTTATCAATTCCGCTACAAAAAAACCCAATATTTTCATCCTTTTAAAATGATAAGCAAATTCTCCTTACTTCCTTTATGGCGATTGGTGAATGTATTTTGTCCAATGGAGAATAGTGGCCGTGAAGATGGCTTTTAAAGAACAATAGAAGTGATAACATATATAAGAATGGCAGATTGTGAAAGAAAAATATAATTGAATGGAATGTAATTATTTTGATATATGTCATTTCTATGTTGTTATTTCTAACTGTCAATAAAATTCTGTTACCAGTTCTGTTCTAATCTCCAAATACAATTCTTTTATGGGTGCTCCACGGTTTTATTTTTAGTCGCATATGACCAAGACTGTTGTAATAGCTAAAAATTATTTTTTATTTTTAGTGCATTTTACTAAAACAGTGTAATTTAAAAAGATTTTTTATAATATTTTTTTTCTATTAACATTTATGATCTAGAACATTTTTCTTAATAAAGAAAAAGTAAACTTGCTAGGCATTTAGTAAATTTAAATGTGTTTTTAATAGGAGGGGGTATACCTAAAAAATAAATATAACATTTATTAGCAGAAAATAATACATAAGTTATCCTATTTACTGACTTTTTATAATTAAATTACCAAATTCTTTTATATAAATGCATATTTATTATATGCATAATAAATCTTGTAGTAATCATAAATTACACAAACATAACACATTTCTTTTATAAACATGTACAAAATTAGGATTAATTGACTACAAAAATAATCTTAGCAAAGATCTTAACAAAAATGTTGTTAGATGAAGGTATGCAATACTTGTGTGTGTGTGTTACATATTTACTTTTTTAATATTAATCATTTTTGAAACTTCAAATAATTTTGCTCCTGATTCCATAGACCGGCAAGCATTTATTATTTTCCCTCTAGAATGTTGTTAGTTTACTCATGACCAAGGTTGATTCCTGCTGCCATCAGCCTCAGCGTGGCTCACTTTTGACTTGAACCAAGCATCTCATTGGTTTTTTTTATTTTGAGTCTCTTGAGTTAAGATTTAGCTTGATAGTCTGTACTTTTCTCTTAAGATTTGTGTATTATGGCTTTTAACATTTGATGTATCAGCCTTAATCAGCATATTTGCACTTTAAGGCTCAGTTGCCAACACAGTCTATAAGGAAGTGTCAAAGTAACATTAGAGGAGCACTGTACTTTGTACACTGTACCAATATATAAGCATAATTACCAAGAAATCGTTAAAGAAATCAAGTCACTTCAAGACAAATTTGTAATCACATATGTTGACAAGGCACTGTACTTGTACACTGTACCAATATATAAGCATAATTACCAAGAAATCGTTAAAGAAATCAAGTCACTTCAAGACAAATTTGTAATCACATATGTTGACAAGGCATCCAGTAATTATGCGTTTATCTGCAAAAAATTTTATTTGGACGAGCTTAAATTGCAACTCAGTACCTCTCTTTCTTTAACTCCTTTATACACTCATATCAATGTTATAAATAAACAAATAATAGCTTACTACAAACTTCTTAAACAAAAATACAATCTCAATTTTCCTTACTTGGTACTCATACCTAAATTCCATAAAACACCTATTTCATTTAGAACAGTCACTATAGGATTTAATTCATATACCAATGCAGCTGACAAACAACTTCTAATCATACTCAATCAAATTTATGATTATTTTACTGTACAAAAAACACATATAATCAAAAATAGTATAGAACTCATTAATAAAATAAAACTAATCCCTTACATACATGATGTAAAAACTTTTGATTTCAAAGACCTATTTAATAATATAGACATTAATGATTTATATAAAGTCATACTACTTTTATATGAACAATTCTCTCAAGCAAAAAACATATCATTTCCAAAATTCAAAACTTTATTAAAATTCATTTTGTTCAAACAGTATATAGTTCAAGGAAAATGCATATACAAATTAAATAAAGGAATCCCACAGGGAGGTAAATCATCCACCATACTGGCCAACCTTTATCTACATTTTTACGAAAATCAGAACCCTTTCAACAGTCATATAATGTACAGATATATTGATGATCTTATTATTATTGGAATTACTAATGAGGCCAATGAATTAAATTTTGATTTCTATCCACCTAATCTACAACTCATTGAAAATGTATATACATCCAACTGGATCAATTTTCTAGACGTTAGTTTAACAATTAAAAATGCAAATACAATACAATTTAAAATCTATGACAAAACAGAAATTTATAACTTCAAAGTAAATAAACTTCAACATTTCTCTTCCAATCTTTCCAAATCTGTATATAGAAATATTATTAATAACCAGTTATTAAGAATCAAAATGTTATGCACACCTTGTTACTACAAAGAACATCTTCATAAATTCATCAACACCGTCATCAAAAATAACTACCCGCCCAATCTTATTTTTCCTTTTATTAAAACACATTTTAAATTTAAATTCAAAAACTTGCAACAATTACAGCAACATATTGACAGATCACACTCTAGCATTTCTAAATAATTCATAAACTCCATGTCTTCTTCTAACAGTTAAACATTTCGTATAATTCACTTTAACCTGCTTTGAGAAAACTGCTTAGTCAGTAACAAAAAATTCACTGTAACCTGTTCTGAGATGTTTGGTAATACACATGCTTTTCCAGAAGTACCACAGTACTAGGGGTAGATATATTTTCATTTTATTTTCATTATATTCTTTTGATATTACTTTATAATACTTTGCATCCTCATTTCAATAATTAGCCACAAGCTGGTGTAACAGAATATTTTATATTCATGTTTGATTTTTTTTGTGTATTTGATCCACTTTGTCTTTTCTTCTACGTCGGGCCATTTACATTATTTCTGTAATACATTTTACAGTTGTGTAAACAGAAACATAGAATCAGCATTAATGAAACATGTATGGCCCTTGATAACGTACATGGTTTCAGAAATGCTTTTCATATTCATTTTATTCCTTTCATATTCTCTAGATTCCATATATTCATTTTCCAAATTTTTTGCATAGCTCATCGTGCTACACTAGGCTTCTGTTTTGCAATTTATTTACCTTTACCTTCAGTTTACAAGCAATTTTCTTTGGTATTTCTCGGGTATATATATTACAAGTAATCATAAAAATCTTCAATTATATATATATATATATATATATATATATATATATATATATATATACAATTTTTCTCAAACTTTGATATTGAAATGTTTTAGTCAAAAGTTAAAAACAATAAACTTTATTTTAATTACATTTAAGTTCTTAATGAAAATAAATTTTACTCATCCCACTCACAGTATAGTTATCCAGCTAGAATTCTATGAATATTTAGACAAAATTTAATTTTTCCTTATTTTCAAAATTCATGGTTTGAAGACTGTTGTATAAGTTAAGCCATTCTTTGTCGATTAGTAATTCTATGCATTCAATTTAGTTACTTGTTTGTTTTAGTGAGCACAGCCCCTAAGGAGTTCAGGGGTCCAAATCCAAATGCAAAAATGTCAAAAAATAAAAAGAAAAAGATGCGAAAGAAAGCTAAGAGGCAGCAAGAACTGTTAGAGATGCAAATGCAACAACTAGAAGAATTAGAAATGGAAGAGAACCTTAATCAGGTATTTATCCATCCATCTTCTTTTGTATCATAAACTGTAAAGTACTAGTTGTAAAGCATTTTGTTGACAGAGTCATGGGAAAGCAGGGCTCACACTAAGCGATATGGCATTACAATTTGCATATCAATATTGCATTACTGCAAATAAATTAAAAAAATGCATAGCATAAGTGCTATTAAGCACACACACACCCTTTTCCCCTATTCTTTCAAAACATTAGTTGAAAAATTAATCATTTACTTTGATTTTTATCTTCCAAAAAAGCTACAACAAAGGTTAGTTTCAGATCTTGATTATTGTAAAGAACTTCAATCACAGCGTCTGTGTGTTACTCACCAAAAATAACTTTTGCATCCCTGTGTCAACTGTATTTGTAGAATGATGCTTTTCATACGTGAACAGTTGTTTAAAAAAAAAAAAATCTGAATCATTTGGTCCATATATAAATAGCAAGTGTCCCTCCAAAGAAGTACAATTCTTCTGATGCCATAAGAATATTTTTTGAAAAACCAGGAAGAGCCATGTAAAAATGATTCAACTTGAGATTATAAATTTGTCAATTACAAAATTTGTTAGCTAGAATTCTATTAAGGAGGGGCTAGCTAGAATTCTCTAGAGCAGGGGTTTACAACTTTTTATCTCATATATATATATATATATATATATATATAAATTCTCAATAAGCACGAGACAAAAGAATTAAAGTATATAAGCATTTTTCACTTAATATGAGCACTAGTTCTCACAGCACTGGTTCTCACAAGCACTCTCGATGTCAGACCTCCAATTTATAGGAACATTAGTAGCTTTACCACTGTTTGCACTAAATAAGTCATAGAACATGTTTAACTAAGATAATTTTATAAAAATTAGCTAGTTTGTGGTGAGTATTTTTATTTAGTGTTATTTTAATTCATCGTTAATCTGAAAATTCTATTCAAATTTGTATAATTGTTAATCAACTTTAATTTTTATTTGCAGTTTTCATTATAATTTTCAAATCCTTATAAAGATTCCTGTGGGAAAGGGAATTTAACAGATGATATTTTGTAGCTTTATAGTTACATGTAGTGGTACACTGAAGATTTACTTAATAAATGAAGATGTCTGTGCATGTGTATGCATATGCAGTGGAAAATCTAAGCATTGTACAACCATGAAATTTGGTGCACAGGTACTACAGGACCTGAATAGGTACACCTCGGCGTTGTTTTATGTTTTAGCTTTTTATATATATATATATATATATATATATATATATATATATATATACATATATATATATATTCACATTGATTTTGGCCAATATTCGCACAAATCGATTCCTTAGCGGCCTAAACTATTATCATAGATTTTCCGTCTTAACGCCATTGAAAAGATCGAAAAATTCTCTCTTAAACAACTTGTGAATGGATTCCATATGATATTAAATGATTTTTAGTGAATTTTTAAAAAATATTAACTTTTCGGACATTTTAAACCTCGTAGATTTTTATATTAAGGTATATAGAAATTGACTTGGCGTCTATCGTTCATTTTTATTTTAGCACTTGCTCACAATATCACAGATTATTCTAGAAAAAAGATTTCATAAACCCATTCGTTAATTAATTATAAATTTTTTTATCTGAGGCATGCATGTCTTGGATTTTTTTTAAGCGAATCACACATGCTAGGACTGCTCAAACCCCTCTTTGGTCGAAACAGAGTAACAGAGGATTTTGTCATAGGGGAGTGGATGGGATGGGCTGATAGAAGGGTATATGAGGATTTTCGTGGAATCACCTTATTGCCTGATTCATAAGCAATGTGTTGAATATATGGTCATTTATGATTCTTTTATTTTTTGCTGTTGCGGAAAGCGCTTGCGATTTGATTTATGCAATTTTCAAATCAAAGTCATTTTAAATTGTTTTCAAATGTATTATTTAAACAGTTTAGTGCTTATTTGTAGTGGATGCCTATTTGGAACCTGGGTAATGCCCAATATTTCATTCTAGTTTTCAAATAAGTGTAACATAATAAAGTCCATAGATTCAAGCTGCATTTTAATATTTATAGAATTTATTGTCTATCATACTGACAAGTAGTTTAAAGCAAAATTCGGTGATATAAAGTTTATCAAAAGCTGTGATTACAATGTATATTCTTTACCATTTTCATTTTCTATCTTATTGATGTGTAGTTTAAAGCAAAATTCAGTGAAATCTGTAAAGTGGATGTTTTCTAAAAATGAAAAGATTTTTTGATCCCCAAAATTAGCATATGCTGTGAGATTCATATATAATAGCAATATGCTAATCATGATTGGTGCTACAGTTTCTTGTGAACCATGACTATCTTAAGGACTTTGAGTGAATCCTGTTGGTAACCACACATTCAATTTTGTTTCCAATTAATTTTGCCTTCAGTCATCATATTTTTAATCTTCTAGGTCATAATTTGCCTATTGATTTGATTTTAAATATCATTTTTGCTTGTATTGTCCTGCTTATTTTACTCTATTAATTTTTATTGAATCGAAGCGAGTTGCAAATATAGCTCTCTCAACACAGATACAAATTTAAAAGCTTGAACTAATCATGTTTTAGGTCGTGACAAAGCATAAATTTTAAGTTTCGATCTATGTACTGATGTAATAATCTATGTACTGAAGTCAAATGTCAGATAATGCTATGTCTATGGAGAAAAATTAATTTTTAAAAAATTGCACACCGAATAGAATTCAATTTGTTTGATGTAAATTGTACAATTGTACAAGTTACTAGACGGTCTTGTACAATAACTATTTAATTTTTAAAATTTTCAATTTAATATTTTAAGTTTTCTACAACTTTCATGAAATGAACATCTCTGTTATTAAACATGTATTGTTGTGCCTAACTTCAGTTTTGGGTCGTAAAAAACAACTTAGTAACTTTTGAAGCATTTAGTTCTTTCTAAAGTTGATAAATTTTAAAGTTGTATCATTGTACAACAGAGTCATATTTTTGACTCTTGTACAGCATAAAAAATGTGGTGGATTATTTTAACAAGTATCATACAGCCATTCACCTTTGGGCAAGACTTCTAGAGAATACAACATTTTGAACCTAAGTTGAAATGCATCTCTAGGTTCCTGTAAAGTAGAATTTTTGTGTTACTTGAAAAGTGACATTAAAATAACCTGTTAACAGCAAAAGTGTAGGCTTTAATTTTAGTGCTTATGAGTGAATATATAATGTGCATACAATTTCACATTTGTAATTATTAATAAAGATAAATTTTTAAATCCACTTCAAAATTATTCTTTTATCCCATTCAATTTCATTTTTCACAGATATCACTACATTGATTATTAATATATTATAGCAACCTATTTATTTTCTGCAGAAGTTCATTTGTATGTTATATTTTTAATTTCTGTATATGTAATGTTATGTTTAAGTTAACAATTTAGTGATTTTATTATAGGATCGAATTGGAGATGGGGATGGTGACGGCGATGGATATGGAGGAGATGATAATGCAGAAGAAGGTGTAGATAATGACAGCAGGTGTAATGGGAGCTCAGATGATAATTGTATGTTTTAATTTTTTGAAATAGAAATGTCTTTGTGAATGCTATGCTTAGCAGTAAGATTGTTAATTTTTTGCAGTTTATTTTGACAAATTTAGAAAATGTTTTGAAAAAAAATACAAAAAAATTGTTCAATAATTTATATATATATATATATATTATTTATATATATATATATATATATATATATATATATATATATATATATATATATATATATATATATATATATATATATAAACATTGAGGCCTCAAAATTTTCCAGATAAAACTTTTTGAAAGAGAACGAATCTTAATAACTAAAAAGAACTTCAGCAATAGAATTCTTGCCTCTAATCTCAATATATAATTTGAGAGCTTATCACTTGTTTGACTTGACTTCTTGACCTAGTCACCCATTGACAAGGTATTCAACTGAACAATTACGTACACAAAGTCTTTGCATATCTTCTATTAAAATTTTATAGTAAAACTGTTGGCATAATTATTGTGTTCTTATTAAATGATGTTTTTGCCAAACTAGACATAGTTTGATATTTGTATGCCTAAAGCTGGAATCCCATTCTACCTAAAATTCCTTAATTTCTTTATTTAAGCTTTCCTTAAATTCTTAAATTTGTATCTACAATATTTTAGTCATCCTGTAATTTTGTTTCTTTAAACAGTTGCATCAGATTTATTTCAAAAGCAATCAATATTACAAAAAAAAAAAAAAAAAAATTCAAACTTCAAAAGCAAATATTTCTAAAAATAGCAGGTTATTCATAGTATAAATGGTGTAAAGTGTCAGCCACAGCACAATGAATGTTTCTCAATGCATAAACCAAATAGCTTTCTGCACCCTTTGGGTTGTTTCGATTAAATATGTAGTAGGCAAGATTACTGTAAAGAAATATACAAAACATCCTGAAGTCGATTATTGATCCTGGTGTTAACATTTTCTATGTGATATCTCATTTTCTACCATTTTTTTTATGCTTAAAGAAAAACACAGAGCTTAAATAAATTTCTATTTAGATCATTAATTGTCAAAGACAATGAAACAACAACAAGGTGTTATCAGTGTTTAATTTAAACTTTATTATGGAGGATATTTCATGTCTTACTTACTCTTGTTATACAAGTCGGAAATTCACAGTAGATAAACCTCTTACAGTCTTATGCTTGTTCACAGTCAAAAAATTGTTTAAACTTAGAGGTCCTTAAATCTTGGGATAGATATTTTAACTATTATGTTATAAGATTATATTCAATATGAAAACAATACGCATTGATCGGTAATTTTTTATTCAAAGAATCAATTCTGCTTTTATTTAAGAAAATGGGGTATTAAATTGTACTAATAATAGATATAATGAAAATAAAATCCTAAATTTTCCTAAATTTTTACAAAAATTTCCTTATTTCTTACCTTATGTTTTCAGAAAATGTGCTATAATCCCTGCAAAAGAAAAAATGGTTCTTGTATACTTTACCATCCTCTGCTAATGAACTTTGAAGCTATTTCTTTAATTCAATCTGAAAGTACATGGTTTCCAGAAGAACTTGATGAAACAAAATGCATAAAATAATCTTTTGTTATCAATTTGGTGTTGTTTTCATCAATTTAGCAACATTATTAAAAAATTCACTAAATGTGTCACCAAATGTTCTAGACAAGCAGATAGACATGGTTCTTACTGAGTCATAAATAATCCCTTTTATGCGTGATTATGCAAGATTTTGTCTCATGCTGCCATAGAAAATATAGAATTTCATTCTAATTTCAAAAAATTCTATATAGTTCTAGATTTTTTGATAGCAAAGTCAGATATAAAGTTTCGTGAAAATCCATCAGTATTTATATGGCAGGTATCGTATACACAAGCAATCGACAACAGATGGATATCACTCTAAAATTGTCAAAATGTGCTCAGCAGGTCCTGCAACATGCGTTAGCATCAAGATCTTGAAATAGAAAATATTCATTTAAACAATACTTTCTCTATTCTATAATATTAGAAAATAAAAATATGGAGACATTTTGCCAGTGAATTGAAGTGTGTGTGCATGATGGTGGTGGGTGGGTGTGTGACAGAAAAAATAACTATTGATAATCATGTACAAACAGTCTATCATGCAATTAAAGGTTCTGAACAAAGAAACTTTGCAGTAACCAGGGTTCCCACTAAGTCAGGAAAAGAGGGGGAGAATTTCTCTCCTTCCAAAAAATTTTGGGAGAGATTTTCTGTTATAAGGAGAGACACTTAAAATTTCATTTTTTTTTTACCATGCTAATTTAGAAAGTAATAAAAAAGAAAGCATTAACTATAACTCATATTCTTCGACATTTAAATTTTTTAATTCTTAAAACTAACATTCTTTTAACATTCTTACTAACATTCTTTTTAAAAATTAATTAGGAGTCGTTTAAGTATTAAGTAAGCACATTTTTGGTAATTTTATAGCTCCCCCCCACTTGTTAGCAGAAATACTCAAATTCCTGACTTCCCCCATGCTTACGTTATGATTTTATTTGCTGACATAAAAACGCCTACATGGGTTATTTTATGTAAAATGACTCACATGCGAATTTACGATTTTTTTGTCTGTAAACTGCAAAAGTCGAGGGCCGACTGTATTTACTTTATATTTTGATTTTTAAAATCATTTTATAATCAATTTTCATGCAACAATAGCAATTAAAAACTTTAACGATTTTTGATCGCCGAAGGCGAATATCGACGAAAACTATTTCACTAGGCAAATAGAATTAGGTAATAAATTTGACTTTATGTTTGAAAATGGATTTTTTTTTTTTTTTTTTTTGTATTTTTTACAAAACTTGCAGAACATAAGGATTGCATCGTCCTTTTGTTGAATCTCAAGCCAGTCATGTGATTTTAGCCATTTTGTTTGACTCGACTTTTTTCTTTTTGTTTTCAAAATAGCCCTTTATTTCATAAATAATACGTTTGTAAAATAATTTTTCTGTATAAAACGCGAAACAATTACAAACACTGTAGTCGATGCAAACAGATTGGAAAAGTGGGAAATATTTTTCAAATTAAACGAGGTATGCCGAGGATAGCGTACAAATGCAGATTTTCGTGATGCTGCTGCAAAATAACCTTTCATTTTATTAATAATACGGTAGAAAAATGGTTTGGTTTTTATTAGTTGTATATTAAACGACATAATATTATAAAAAAATTCAGTCGATGCAAATATATTGTGAAAATGGCAAAAAGATATTCATTGGTCATCTCTCCTCAGAAAATGTGGGAATCGCCGTATGCAAACGCCGTTTTCGCAATCGCGGAGAAACAGATTTTCAGATCATGTAAGAAAGGAATGTCTCTGATAAAAAATTCGTTGCTTTGTTCAAATTTTGTAACATTTTTGGGGCATATATGGCCAATTTCATGACATTTTCGGGATTTTTGTAACCTGTAGACATACTGTGTACGGGGGAAAGGATTTTCGTCTACGGAAAGAAGAAAATTTCTCGAGCAAAACACAAAAAATGCGGGAAGTACACGGAAAGAGCATAATTCAAATCCGTGAAAGAATCCTATAAAAAAAAAGCAAAATTTTATTTGATCGAATTTGCCACCCGCGCAAGCTGAGGGAACACTTATAGTTTTCTATAAAATATCTCTCTAATTAGAAACACGTAGTACTTTAGTGTACCCAAATCGCGATTGACTGCGATTCAGACGTAGCTATGAAATCGCGGTCCGCGACCGCTCGTCAATCGGCCCGCGATTCGCAACAACGAGGCAACTAACTGATCGCGATTTGCAGTCGCGAAGCAATCGGCCCGATCTCCGATCGGGATCGGGCATCGGATTTCTCGGTATCCAATTTGAAGGAAAAAATAGTTTTAGGCCGGAACTGGAGAGAGAGAAATTCTCGCGCAGTCTAAATTTTTACGCGAGATTTTTCATGGATTTCATGAGAATCTCGCGGGTTCGCGCTGAAATGGGAACCCTGGCAGTAACCAAACAGGAAATTATGGCCATCTACCTACAGGATAAAAGAAAAACTGCTTTCCCACAAACCGAAATTAATGAAACAACAAACATTACTTCAAATGTTTAAACAAAATGATAAAATGTAAACTTTCTTTTTCTTTTTATATATCTTATATATGTATATTTTTTCTTAAAATTTCTTTTGTACTATTTTTTTTTTTTTTTTTTTGTATTAAATAATATTTTTTAATGGGTTAATTTGACTTTTTGTCATTATTTTTACTAAAAATAATGTTTCATTATAGTGTATTTAGCAGGGCTGCCACAGGCGACTAAAAGGCGACTATTAGCGACTATTTTTTGCCCGAGGCGACTATGGCGACTATTTTTAGCTAAAAAGGGCTGAAAAGCGACTATTTTACGCAAGTGGCTACTTTTTTTCGATTGTGGTGACTATTTTAAAGAAAAGTTCTGGTTTTGTTTTGTCCCATTCAACCACGAGAATCAATGCTTGCGTCATGACGTCATGGCCAACGTCCGACGGCGTCTGAAATCTAGAATTCAGCTGCAAGTCCCTGGTGACACTTATACATGGGGAATCTTCTGCGCATAGCATTCCGTATGCTACGTGACAAACCCATGCAGCACGGCGAACTATAAAGAACGTATCTCCCGTCAACCACGCCCATGCAGGGGGGTAAACTGAAACTAGAAGTTCTTGTTACAATAACCATAGAGTCAAAGCACTTCTGAATGTTATTCATTCCTTGATTATTATGGGGGTGCCAGATGGAAAACATGGTTAAGTGATCTTGACCGCAAGTAAGGAAGTTCGCAATCCATTCATTCGAATTGGTTTACTAGGTACTTTTTTATTTTAGTCTTTTTATTCAAGCCTCTCTTAGAGATCTTCCATTTGGAGAATTTGTAAAGAAAGAAGATATTTACTCTGCAACTAATATATGTAAGTACAATTTACCTATTTTTTATGCTAATATCATTTTCAAGAGTAGGATTTCGCTACATAAATACACGCAAACATGCCAACTCTCAGGATTTTGGCCGGAGACTCTGGACTTTTCATTACTTCTCCGGCCTTCGGATTACTAACGAAATTCTCTGTCTTTTTTTTTAATTTGAAATTTATCAATTAACCAGACATGGTATAATTCCTTTTATAATTCCTTAATTAATCGGAAACACCGATTTTCCGCTTTTTTAGCACTGATTTCTACCATTCCCGGGATCGTAATAAATCCATAATAAAATGCAGGGTAATGCCAATCATATTAACGGAGATTTACGGCCGAGTGTAATGTAGATTAAGATCTCGATCGCTTATTTTATGAAAGTAATAAATATACTTCTTCAAAAGTTGTCTAATTCAGCATAAATCACTAAAATGTTATTTTGTTTATCAATTTCGTATAAACACGGATTGCGAAATTCAGTTTGTTTTCATGAATCGTCGAGAGTACAATAGTATCTTTTTCCATCCATCTCAATCTTCTACATATTGCATTTTTGATTGACTAAACTAGCTTATTTTCATATTCTGATTAATTATTATGGTTAATTTCTTAATTATTATCTCATAAACAGTGCGATTGCGCAATTCAGTTACATCATGGGAATTGCAGAGTGCGTTAGTATCTTTTTCCATCCATCTCCATCATTTAAATGTTGCATATTAGATCGACTAAACTAGCATATTTTCATATTCTGGTTAATTATTACTGTTAATTTCTTAATTATTTTCGCATAAACAGTGCGATTGCGCAATTCAGTTACATCGCGAGAATTGCCGAGAGTACGTTAGTATCCTTTTCCATCCCTCTCCATCATTTAAATGTTGCATATTAGATCGACTAAACTAGCTATGGCTAATTATTAAGGTTAATTTTCAATTATATTTGCATAATACAAATTTTTCTATTTTGAAAAATGGGTAGTATGAACTCTGTGAAGGGATATTTTCTAAAAAGTGGTATTAAAGCAATGATTTAGGAAAATAAAAAGGAAACCATTTTGACAGAAATATAATTCAGTGATATATATATATATATATATATATATATATATATTTATTAAAGATCAATATTTATTATTTTCTTTAGTGAAAACCTGTGTTTTACCAAGCATAAATATTTGTTTTTATTATAAAGTAATTTTCACCGGATAAAACCTTTATATATTTTTTGTTTTACAATTTATTGTCCTGAAATTTTATAAAATTGGTGTCCTGAATTTTCATATTCTACCAGTACTATGCCTGATATTTAATGCAGTATTTTTTTTCGGGGGGGGGGGGGGGTGCATTAAGATTTAATAAATAATCAAGAATTAATATTATCAAGTTATTATTTTGTAATTTGTTACTAACACTGTTTTAATTCAAAAGATAGCTCATGAATTTTTTTTTTCAGATAAGTTTAAAGCATAATGTACTTAAATGGTATATAGTATTTTAATGTTTTAAGCAAATATTAAGTGTCATAAGTAAACAATATATTTGCGACAAAATAGTCTCCTGCTTTTTCTGTTTGGAAAGTTGGCATGTCTGTACACGTGTTACATAGCACAATTAGAGGTCTGCCTGCATCGCATGTAACAAAGTTTATAACCCAATATCGGATCAAACGTTTAAATTTAGCCAAACATTTATATTTACATAATTGAAATGCACATAATAATTTTATGTAATTAAATTAAAATTCACTTAAAATATTTTCAAATTCGTTCTGCCGGCTGTATCCATTTTTTTTTTTTTAAATTAACACGGCCATCCCGAAATAGTGTAAAAAAAAAAAAAAAGTCAAACCCGATATGGCCAACGAGTTGGTGAGACGGGTGTCTGGCTTGCTGAGGGGGCTCGTGGCTTGGGCTGGTAAAGCAGAAGGGAAAATTAGGTACAACCAGGGGGGGGGGGGGGGTGTAGAATTGGGCTGCGGATTTAGCACGAAAATGCATGAATTTTAGTCATGCAATGAACGTTCATAATTTTCATTTGAGGTAGTAATAGTTTTTGTAATAAAAATGGATAAATGTTTGTGTCTAAAATAAAAGTAGCAATTTGTACTTTATAAAAAAATTAATCTGTTACGGAGGAATACATATGTATACAAATAAATTATAGGGGAAAAAAGTGATTTATTAACATAGAGAAATTGCAGTGTTGCAATTTTAAGCACCTTTTGATACTTTCCGCCCCCATGCCAAATACAGCATGCGTAAAATTTCAGTAAAGCAACTTTAAAATGCTCATGAATTGCTCAAATCAGCTAACATTAAAAATATTTATTTAAAAACAGAATAAAACAAATTAGTAACAGTATCAAGTAGTTTTAAGGGTCAAAAATATCTTCATTTCCTCAGGAAATAAAATTATGTACGATGCAAAACAATATAATTTAGATTAAAAAAATCTTAGAAAGCAATTTTTTATGCAAAATATGGATGGCATTTTGTATGAAATTTCACATTACTTCTGAAAATTAAAGGCAGCTTATCAATATACATTTTTGTGGGAGGGGTCATGGTCATAGCCACTGGGCCAATTGTTTAACTAATATTTAACTACTTATTGAGGAGGGGAAAATCAGAATATATTAATAATTTAATTTTTTAATAAATCTATTATTAAAATAACTGCTTTTGGTAAAGCATTTGCATTATTTTCAAGTATTAATAATATCTTATTTTTTTTAGATTCTGATATTTAGATATGGGGAAGACATATAAAGTTCTATCTGAATGGTTTAGAAGGACTGACTGTTTAGGTTATAAATTTTCAATGTGGTGTAAGAAAGTTGATGAAAAAGATGTATTCTGCAGCATCTGCAATAAAAATATTTATTGTGGAACAAAAGGATTTGCTGCCTTATCCCAACATGTCTTAACAAATGTGCATAAGGAAAATGTTACATTAAAATTGCACCACAGTCAATTGTCTTTGGTTATAAAACCTCAAGATCAAGCAAGCAACGAGGCTTCCACAAGTGCATCTATTCCTATTCCAGCTAAGCAAATCCAGTTATATAGTTATAAAGAAGCTGTTACCAGGGCTGAGGTTATTTGGGCTTTAAAATCTGTACAATGCAACATGGCAGCTGCTGCAAGTGATGACTTAAAAAATATTTTTAAAGTAATGTTTCCAGGCTCTGATATCGCAGAAAACTTTCGTTTAGGCCGAACGAAAATAACTTATTTCATCACTGAAGCATTAGGGCCTTATTTAAAAAACAGTTTATTGATGATGCCCAGAATGCATACTATTCTTTGTTGTTTGATGAAACAACCAATAATGCTGACAAAAAGGAGCTCCAATTTAAAATCAGATATTGGTCTCCAAAAACCAGTGAAATTGTGTGTAGACATTTACAAACTGTATTTCTTGGACATTCTACTGCAGAAGATATTTTATTGCAAATTCAACAAGTTCTAAATAAAGCCTGTTTATCGATTAATAATTTGCTAATCTTGGGATCGGATGGGCCTAATGTAAATAAAAAAGTATGGAGATTGTTAAATACTTTGTTGATAGAAGAAAGAGGTCATGGTTTATTGGACATCGGTTCATGCAATTTACATGTTATTCACAATTCTTTTTTGAAAGGACTTGTTGAATATGGGGATTCAGTATGCGAACTCATAACAGATCTTTATTTCTATTTTAAAAAATATCCCTCTAGGTGGGAAGACTTTGAAAATTGTCAGGCTAAAAAGAATGTTGTTCACCATCGCTTTTTAAAGCATGTGTCAAGCCGTTGGCTTACTGTAGGGCCTGCAGCAGATCATGTTTTAGAACAGTGGGCTGCAATTGAGCATTACTTTTTGATATTTGTACCTGCAAATGACAAAAAGTTGATGCAGACAACAAAGTACAAACATATTGTGAAAGCCATCAAGTTTATTGATATAAAAATTGAACTCACTTTTATCTTAGATAGTTGTGAAATATATTCACGGTTCATGGAACTCTTCCAAAAATCGGATCCTTTGATTCATGTTTTGAGTAATGAACTGCTAGTTATTTTAAGAAAACTTGCAGGAAGAATTTGCAAGCCTGATGCAATTAATGTTGAAGGTCTTATTGAAAGCAAACACCTTTTAAGAGTGACTGATATAGATATTGGGCAAAAAACAAGAATTCAACTGGAGTTATTGAATGAAAGACAGAATGCCTATATACCACAAAATTCAGCAACATTATCTTGCATCTTACAATTACATAGTAAAAAAGAATGTAGTGCAAACTGACAATGTCATGTTTTATTTGCAGTGCCTGAATTATGAAAAAATATGTGAATCAAAAAGTGTTCAGTATATTTCTCAGGTAGCGAAGCTCTTACAATTGAAAGGTATTAACGAGCTGGAAGTTAAAGATGAATGGAGGCTACTTCAAAATGAAGTGAAAAGTTTTGAAAAAGAAAACAGGATTGACCATTTTTGGCGCAATATTTTTGCTAAGAAAACTGAGTCTGGGTATTATCAATATCCAACATTGACTAAAGTAATTAAGGCATCTCTCGCAATATCACATGGAAACAGTGATGTGGAAAGAGGATTTTCTTTGTCCCGTAGGATCCTTGCTGAGGATAAAGCATCAATGTCAGAGAGAGTCTTAAATGACAGATTAACGATTAGGGATGAACTAAAAAACTATACAGATGTTAGTGAAGTTCAAATTTCAAAGGAACTTTTAAATCTGGCATACAATGCCCGACACTCGTATGAACTATATTTAGAAGAAGAAAGAAAATTAAAAGAACAAAAATTAAGAGAAGAAAAAGAGAAGGAAGAAATACTTAAACTCCAGAAATTGAAAGAGGAAAAGGCTTTAAGTTTAAAAGGATCAGTAGAAATATTAGAAAAAAAAGCTAAGCTTGTACTACAGGAGAAAATAGAGGTTCGAGAATCTGCCGATACCTTATTCAATGTTGCCAATGACAAATTGAAACTGGCAATTAAAAATAAGGATTTTGATGGAATTCGAGTTGCACAAGGAATGATGGAAGGGACATTGAAATTAAGAAAAAAAGAGCGAGAATATGAAAACAAGGAAGAAAAATTGAACAGAATAATGAATAAGCGAAAGTCTAGCCTTATTGACTCGTTCTTTACTAAGAAGCCTAAATCCTAATATTGCACAAATTAACATATATATTATAATATATTGGATTTGAAACTAACTTCAGTATTTAGTGAATTTCAGTCACTATTTTCATTCTGTACAATATCATTATAAAAAATCCCTTTAATTTAAAATTATTGATTTTTTACAGTGAAGTTAATTCTGCTTCCATTGCTCCAATACAACATATCTGCTCCAAAACAGGCTTCTTACTGTGTGAAAAAATGTTTTTTAAAGGAATAATTTATTTATTTTTGGGTTTGTAAATTTAAATAAATTAAAACACACCTCATTCGTACTCTACAGTAAGCCTTCGGGTCTGTCGTGTGGTCTGAGTTTTTCACGCGTCATTCATAAAGCTTGTATGAAATTATGCAACAGAGTCTACTTAGGGCTGCCCCATAATAATTCATCCATATATTGCAAAATGTATTTTTTTTTATGTTTGTGAAAAATTAATGAGTACGAGGTAGAAAATATAAAGTAATTTGTTAAAATGTTCCTCCTAAACCTTGTAGACCTGCTCCCAAATAGCATTTATGTACTCTCGAAGATGTTTCAAATCCTTATATGGTAGTTATCATCTCTGCTTTTGTCTGATTCATATACTACATTTATTGAATATTATATTTTAAATTCAGTGTCGGGAGTACCACAGTGTTATTAAGTAGTTGGTGTCATTTCATATTGTGATAACATGCAAGTACCA
The DNA here is from genome assembly GCA_951213105.1 of Amaurobius ferox. NCBI lineage: Eukaryota > Metazoa > Arthropoda > Arachnida > Araneae > Amaurobiidae > Amaurobius > Amaurobius ferox. Next base: position 118,529,020 of record OX578147.1, read on the forward strand.
TTGATTGCTCAATTTCTCTATTTAACAATATTAGAATTATGATATTTTTTTACATTGGAACATTTATCAAATTTTGCTTCTAAATTGTAACTAAAATAGCGACATTGGGAGACTATTTTGGCAACTATTTTCACCTTAGTAGGAGACTATTTTGGCAACTATTTTCAGCTTATGAGGCTACTAAAGCAACTATTTTCAATGTGTGCTTCCTGTGGCAGCCCTGATTTAGTTGATATTAAGTTTGAATTTTATCCAAACTCTATAATACAAAAAATTCTGAAATTGGCAAAATCCAGATTTTCAAGGTTGTACTGTATATGCAGATAAAATTGTTTACAAATATAGAAAATTTTGAGTTACGTTTTTTTTTTCTTACTGTTATGTATTCATGGTAAATATCAGTTAAATCTTAAAATTAATTTTTGAAATTGGATTTAAAATAGTAGTACGCAGGACCTGGAATTTGAAGACAACCTGGAAAACTCAGGGAATTTCATTTTGAAAAATAGGCATGAACCCTAAATGGTTTTCCACCCCATCATATTTGCTATTTTACCACCAAGTGCCAATCTTGCTCTGGTGAATGTAAGTCACATTATCTTAAAGTTCTGAAGAACTACTTCAAGAAACGTTATCTTGTTTGCTTTATGCAAAGCTCTCTGATTATTTTAATTTGTAGCAGCAGTTTGAGTAAATTTGGATTTTATATTTGTGTTACATGATTCTGTAAATTAACAATTTATTAATCAAGTAAACCAATAAATTATATTGATATAAATCTGCTCTCTTTATCCATAGGTCAAACTATCTCAATAACCAAAACTAGCTACAGTCATTCTCCTAGTGCATCAGTGTCTCCTTCAGCCAGCTGTGGTAGCCCTTCCCATTGTGAAAGTATGCCAAGGATTGGGAGTGTTGAAAGGCCTCGTTTGTCAGTGTCAGCTGAAGGCCTGTGCAATGGCCACGAAGACCCAGATGATGACTACTTCAGGCACAAAAGACCTCTTGAAAGATCAGAAAGCACATTATCACCTTCCTGTCACCAAAAAAATAAAGATCCAGAAATTAGGCGAGTTGCATCTTGTCCAGGTATGTAGAATTTCAATATTAATAAAGAGTCATAGCATACATTTGTGAAAATTTAAACACATTGAAGTTGCTTTAAAATTCTTTAAAATGTTGTTTACTTTATTTGCACATGTAACATTAAATATTTAAAACGATAACAGTTTTAGATTCATTCCACCCTTCATACGAGGACTGCACAATCATTATCTGCTGATGTTAAGTAATAAACCACTTAAAGTTGTAATCATATAGACAATTTACTAGAGGTGGTTGAATAACAATTTTCTCCAATTCGAATTTTAACTAAATCTTAAATATTCAAATACATGTTCCCAGATTCAAATGCATTTATTCAAATTTCCTTGAATACTCAAATCTAAGCCAAGTATTAACTTTGTAAATCACAGGACATATATACTTAAAGACATACTTATTTACGAACATACAAGGTTGGACTTGTTTTAATAGTATATATAGCTTTACTAGTTTATTTATTTATTTATGTGGCATCTATTTTAAAGTAACAGACAACATTTTAGGTTATGCTTGTTAGTGTTTCCCCTAGGCATTTTCAAGAGGGTGCAGTGCCCTGCCCGTTTTTACAGTAGTAAAACGCGCCCTGCCCATTTTTGTACAAAGGCAAATGCGCCCTGCCCTCGTTTGCTTAAAAAAACCTTAGGACTACGCGAAAATTTCCGTCCTTCCGCTATTAATAGGTAAGAGCATGACTCATTATTTTCTGGTTCCCGGCGTCATCTCAGAGAGCATCTCTGTGCCTCCTACTATCGGGGGTGACGTTCCTGGACGATCTCTTCTGGATTCTTCACACGGAAGACCCCCCCCCTCGTATCCGTACTTTTGTTGATGAATGAGTTGATAAAACCTCAGCCTTCCTCCGAACACGTGCGAAGAAATCCTTTTTTTCATATGGATCTATGCTATTTGCGTTACGCATGCAAGTATTACTGTATATATTCACGTAAAGTCGACTTCGCGTATAAGTCGAACCCCTACTTTCAGAGAAGAAAAAAATCCAAAACTCGCGTATAAATTGACCCCCTACTTTCAGAGGGAAAAAAAAATCAAAACTCGCGTATAAATCGATCCCAAAATCGATCCAATAACATTTTCCATAAGTTATTCAAAAACACTTGAAAACGAAATATATATATATATATATTAAAATTTAATTTCCATAATAAAAACTTCATCAGAACCCTTTAAAGCCAATTCCAAAGGTCTATGACATATGAGCGTTGTTTTCCATCCGTTTTGGGGACGCTCATTCTCATGTGACAAGCTCTAGGCATTCTTTTACTCCCATCACACAGCCAACATACTCATCAAAATGGACATGAGACTGTGCATCCTTGTCCTTTACGGTTAGAGATTCTTTGTCCCTGTGTCTTAAGCGTTCTTTGACCCACCGCGTAAACAATATCTGGTTTCCACCCGTTATTTGAGCTGATTTTTTTTGTTAACCCCCAACACAGTATAAATTAGAAACTCTCTTCAATAAACAAAACAAAAAAAACACTTTCAACTTAAAATCCTGCAATATAGGTTTAAACAATCCGTGTTACAGAATTATTTCTGAAAAGAACCATATTTTGTCGAAAACGATCCGCCGTAATCCAAGAAGCGAGTGATAAACTTCGAACGAAAGTGTATGCATATTTTTTGATGATGCGATACACTGGTAGTCGGGAGCATTCGGGAGGACAGTGACTCACAGGAGAGTTTTGAAGTGCAGAGAAATTCGGAGTGCACGATTGCGTAATTACTACCGTATCATTTTAGGTTGGATTGTCTAGCGAGAAAAAATAACTTTTAGACTTACGTTTTTTTTTTTTTCCTGCGTATAAGTCGAATCTTCCCTCTTTGTCTCCCTCCCATAGCTGCCAACTCTCCCGGTTTTACCGGGAGACTCCCAGTTTTTCGCTTTATCTCCCGGTCTCCCGGGTAAGTCGCCCAATCTCCCGGTTTTCACTCAACGGGCCCTTATTTTCCCCCTTTCTTGGTAGAAATCTCTCGAATGTAAATCGTGACTTTCAGTTGTTTTCCGCGGTGTAGGAATGGATCGCGATTGACGTTTGTATTTTTATATTTGTATCTACAGGTTACAAAAGTAAAAAATTATGAAATAGATCACGAATATTAATGTGGGAAAAACGCATTTGCATCGACTAAAATTTTATTAAATTATTTTGTTTCATATACAAAACTATTGTTCAAACATATTATTAATGAAATGAAACTATTTTTTTTCAGCAGTAGCGCTGAAAACGACATTTCTGCACGATCCTCCTTATATTTCGTTTTATTATGAAAATATTTTTCCAATTTTATAATCTGTAAGCATCGTCAAATTTTTTTATAATTATTTCGTATTTTATACAGAAAAACTATTGTTCAAACGTAATATTAATGAAATGAAAGGCTATTTTGCAGCAGTATCGCGAAAAACGGCATTTGTGCGCGATCCTCCATATATTCAGTTTAATTGTGAAAATAATTTCCACTTTTGCAATCTGTTAGCATCGTCGAATTTTTTTATAATTATTTTGTATTTTATACAGAAAAACTATTGTTCAAACGTAATATTAATGAAATGAAAGGCTATTTTGCAGCAGTATCGCGAAAAACGGCATTTGTGCGCGATCCTCCATATATTCAGTTTAATTGTGAAAATAATTTCCACTTTTGCAATCTGTTAGCATCGTCGAATTTTTTTTATAATTATTTTGTATTTTATACAGAAAAACTATTGTTCAAACGTAATATTAATGAAATGAAAGGCTATTTTGCAGCAGTATCGCGAAAAACGGCATTTGTGCGCGATCCTCCATATATTCAGTTTAATTGTGAAAATAATTTCCACTTTTGCAATCTGTTAGCATCGTCGAATTTTTTTATAATTATTTTGTATTTTATACAGAAAAACTATTGTTCAAACGTAATATTAATGAAATGAAAGGCTATTTTGCAGCAGTATCGCGAAAAACGGCATTTGTGCGCGATCCTCCATATATTCAGTTTAATTGTGAAAATAATTTCCACTTTTGCAATCTGTTAGCATCGTCGAATTTTTTTATAATTATTTTGTATTTTATACAGAAAAACTATTGTTCAAACGTAATATTAATGAAATGAAAGGCTATTTTGCAGCAGTATCGCGAAAAACGGCATTTGTGCGCGATCCTCCATATATTCAGTTTAATTGTGAAAATAATTTCCACTTTTGTAATCTGTTAGCCTCGTCGAATTTTTTTATAATTATTTCGTATTTTTTACAGAAAAACTATTGTTCAAACGTAATATTAATGAAATGAAAGGCTATTTTGCAGCAGTATCGCGAAAAACTGCATTTGTGCGCGATCCTCTTTATATTTCGTTTATGACGGAAATATTTATCATATCCGTAAGTTATATGTTGAAAATTAACGTATAATTAAATTTCTGATGAAGCTGGTGATAGAATAACTATGAGCCACGAAATTCTGGTTCCACAACTTCGTTGAAAATTTAAAAACAGAGTGTTGCAGCTATAACAAACGTTAGATAGTAGTTGTACGAATACAAGTAGCAGTAGAAGTGTTAAATGAGAACAGTTCCAGTTTAAATCAAAATCACTTTTATTGAAGAGTGAATCCATTGTATTTGCTTACAGTATATATCATGAGAACAGGTAAGCAAAATAACCAAAGCATACTATTTACAAAACATGAGCACTACAGCTCATATGAAGGTTTTTCAGTGTAAGTTCCATGCCTAGACACGTTTCTGGTTTAAGTATTATTTACACAAATAAGTGGAATAAAAGCATTTCACACTTACGTGACCACGTGCACTTTCCGACGCCACCACTAGCTGGGTACACGCTATGGCAAAACTTTAAACTTTCCGGATCAGCACTATAAAGTCCACAACACGGGAAACATGGTCTCCTTAACTGAGAACCATTAAAAACTACTAAGTTTAGTTTAAATATCCGCGTTCACCGATAAATACTTTATCGTAACTTTCGACAACATCGAAACATGACTTTATGAAGATCCGTCTGCCCGATCTAGATCCTTCTAGATCCTTCCATCGATCAGTATAAGCAAGCTATCCAACGAGCTTTCCAAGGGATCGATCCGTCGATCCCCTTTTAAAGCGATCTAACGACTACCTTAAAGATCAAGCGATCTACCTTAAACCAGAAAAGTGTCTAGCCTTTATATCCGAAGATGGGTGCGTTCCGGAACATAACCGTTGCCGGCAACGCCCTCTGGATATGCAAAACAGGATGCGTGAGCGGCGAGAAAGGTGATTTGCATGATCAGCCAAGTTTTGTCCACATCGCGATTCGTTCACGAGAACGGAATAATCATTTTAATAATGACGTCACGCTCCCGCGAAACGAGAATCGCGATGTAAACAAAACCAAGTTTCTAACAATCGGCCCCCTCATGCAAAAACACCAACTCTCGGCGCCCATGCTTTCATCCAACAAAAGGTTATTCTAAGAATCAAAGTTCTTAGTATCCTAAAAACATAATGTATGCATACACAAAATTTTATACATTAAAGAAATTTATAACACTTATAACATTTAGAAAGTGAATAGCCTTTTCTCAAAATGGCAACAATCAAATGAGTACACTTATCTATTATGCAGATCATAAGCATTCTTTAAATTACATGTTTAAGGATAACATAGTCAAAGAAAACAGTATAACCATACTATTGCCCTTTCTTAAGTACTAGCTCATACTGAAGAAAGCTATTTCTTTACTATTTTGAAAATTTATAAACAAACATTAAGTTTAAAATTTAAAAGTCTAAAGATATCAAAAAAATTTTAAGTTCTAGAAAAATTTTAGGTATAGTTATCAATTTTAATATTTAAGATTAAAAATTTAAATCTAAACATCAAAATCAAGTTGTAGAAAATTTAGTGTATAACTATGAAATTTAACATTTAAGATTAAAAATTTAAATCTAAACATCAAATTCAAGTTTGTAGAAAATTTAATGTATAACTATGAAATTTAACATTTAAGATTAAAAATTTAAGTCTAAACATCAAATTCAAGTTTGTAGAAAATTTAATGTATAGCTATGAAATTTAACATTTAAGATTAAAAATTTAAGTTTTATTATCTTAGCCCATGACTAGTATACACACTAAATATCCAATACAATGGCAATGATAATAAAAGATACAGAAGGTAAATATACATATGAGATAAACACAGATTAAAAATTTTATGTTTTCATGTGAATTATATCAATAATGTACATTCAGACACATATTTATTCACATAAGCGAATATGCATTATGTGTGTAGTAAAAATGGATATATATATTTTTTTTTTTCAAGTGTAATGTGAGAAAAGTAACAGTTCATTGTCACATAACAATATATACTCAAGATACATTTCATTTGTATCAATGAGAGAGGAATAAATTATAAAATACCCTAACCATTTATACTTTGAAAATATGAAAAAAAAATTTAAAGTAAAATTTTTATTTGAACAGTTAAATTTTATATTTTAAAGATATCATTACTAAATTTTAAAACTCTATCTTTAGTCATTGGCTTCGTGAAGTAATCTGCTACGTTATCTTTAGTATTAACAAAGTTAATTTTAAAAGACTCGTTTACAACTAAGTTCCTTAAAAAGTGATACTTTATATCTATGTGCTTAGTTCTATTATTCTCAATGGGGGAATTTGAAAAGTTTATTGCTGCCTGGTTGTCACAAAAAATTATACAATTATTTTTGTTAAATTTTAAACCTAGCATTTTACATTCCTCCAAAATGTTTTGCATCCATATCATTTCTTTAGCGACCTCTGCCAACGAAACATATTCAGCTTCCATCGTTGACAGACTAACACACTTGTGCTTAAATGTCCGCCAAGAAATTGGTACTTTATCAATCATGAACAACATACCACCAAGTGACACTCTGTCATCTCTATTGGCTGCAAAATCTGAGTCTGAGTAGCAGTTTAGCCTTAAATCACAAATATTTGACAAATTTAACATATACTCTCTGGTCTTTTCAACATATCCCATTAACCTTAATAATGCATCCCAATGCTTTATTCCTGGATTCTCCTGAAACTGAGATAGAATATTGACTGCATAGCATATGTCTGGTCTAGTTCTGCTAGACAGATAGGCTAGGCATCCAATCAAGCTTCTGTAAGGGAAACCCTGCATTTGTGTTAATTCACTATCATTCATTGGGCAATCAATTTTACTTAAGATGTTACCCTTTGTAATAGGTAGTGAGGAAATTGGATATTTGAACCTTTTAAACATCTGACAAACTTTGTCAATGTAATCACCTTGATGTATATAAAATTTGTCTTCAATCTCCTTAAATTCCACACCCAAAAGTCTTTTGACTTTTCCCAATTTTTTGATATCAAATTCTTTACTCAAAAGTGAAACTATATGGTCTATATCATTTTGTTGTTTAGCAACAAAATTATGTCGTCTACGTAAATCAGCATTAATACTTTATTCTGATATGTATAAGCACAGTTGCACCATTTAAATTTTAAAAAGTTTAAATTTTTCAAAGTGGTGTCAAGCTCTGTATACCATTCCCTTCCGCTTTGGTGAAGGCCATATATTGCTTTCTTAAGCAAACAAACAGATTGAGGATGATTTGGATCGACATATCCATGTGGTTGTTTCAAGAAAATTTTATCATTCAACTTGGCATAAAGATATGCGGACTTAATGTCCAGTTGAAAATGTTTCCATTTAAGCATGCAAACGAATATGGAGAAGAAAGCTCTGATTAAACTAAAATTAATCACAGGGCTAAACACTTCATCATATGAGTCCCCCTTTATCTGGGTATATCCTTGAGCTACTAGGCGAGCTTTGAATCGTTTAACATTTCCCCTTTCATCCTTCTTAATGGTATAAACCCATCTACTTCCTATAATTTTTTGTTGTGAGATGGGTGCAGGCACTAAGTCCCAGACACCCCTCTCTTGCATTGTAGCTATTTCATCATCCATGGCTTCTTGCCATTTATCGGACTGGGGAGATTCTATTGCCGATTTATAGCTCTTGGGTATCCAGATCTCAACATTGCTTGCTTCTGGTTTTCTTTTGATATCACTTACCCCCTTTTTCTCTCTAAAATTAAACATTTGCTGATCATAATGAATGTTAGCTTTTCCACAAAACTTTCTGACATCATTATGAGATCTCAGCCTTTTATTGTCACCTTTTACTGAGTAGTAAATATCCGTCCTACTCCCATCAGGCCTAGGTACTGCTTTCCGTATCCAGTCAATATCTGAGCAGGGTGTCAGACCAGAATCAGCAGGAGAGTCCTCATCCCCACTAGATTTACTAGTGTCACGGCTCTCACCTGCTTCTTCCTCTGACACTCCTCCTAAGCATTCTGATTCCGAGTCAATCGACTGAGTAACGTTCGATTTCCTCAAGGTGATTCCTTTAGGGTAATTAGGGCCCAGGACGCCTTCCGCTGCCACTCCTTCCTCAAACCTTACATTAGAAGTTTCCTCAACTTTCTTTTTACCCGCTATATAAATCCTATAGCCTTTGGTGCTTTCGGCATATCCGACCATTATTCCTATTTGGGCTCTCATATCCAACTTATTTCTAATTTGTTTGGCTGTGCCCACATAGGCTTTGCACCCGAAAACTTTGAGGTGAGCAACGGCTGGCTTCCTTCCATAATATAACTCGTGTGGAGTTTTGGTTTTGAACTTATGACATATTCTGTTCTTGGTGTGTGTAAAACACAAAATCGTTTCTGCCCACATTCTGTTATCAACCTGGCTTTGATCAAGCATAGCTTTCACACAATCTAGTGCAGTCAGATTAAATCTTTCAGAAACCCCGTTCTGTTCGGGTGTATATACATTTGACCTTTCCGATTTAATCCCCAATTTATTTAAGTATGCCTTGAACTGGTTGTGACAGAACTCCATACCATTGTCCGTACGGATACACAAAATCTTTTTGCCTAGCTGCCTTTCTTCCTTAGCTTGGAATTCCTTAAATATTTTAAACACCTCTGATTTTTGTTTCATTATATAAACAAACACTTCCCGGCTGAAGTCGTCAGTGATTGTCAAAAAGTATCTGTTTCCGCCCATTGAAGCTGTAGGTAAGGGACCACACACATCCATATGGAGTAATTGTAAAGGTTTAGTGGACCTTATCCTACCAATTGGCTTAAAAGAAATTCTCTTAGACTTTGCTAACTTACAGTGTGTACAGTTAATTTTTGCATATTTTAGTCTAGGGAGTCCATTAGCCGCGGAAACTTTACTTGTCTGATATAAATAATCAGAGTTAATGTGGCAATATCTCCTATGCCAGAGTTCTGTTTTATTCAAAACCTCAGAAACCGCACAACTTGGTTTCTCATTAACCTTTTCTTTTGACCTCGACTTCACCTCAGAGTTACGTTTACTTTTATTTATTCTAGGCAAATTTTTCATTTTGTCAATACTGTTTTTCTTATTTAGGGGTTTTCTATCTTTCTTAGAATTTTTATCCCTACCCTGATCCTTTCCTTTAGTTTTACGGTCTTCAATATTGTTATTTGCAGTCTGAACTTCGTATTGAGGTTTTAAAAAATATAACCCTTCTTTTCGCTTAGCATAGAAGAATTTTTCTCCCTTTGGAGTGTAAAACCACAATACCCCATTAGCCCCTTTAAAAGTATACCCCTGTTCTTCAAGAACAGATGCGGCTAATAAGTTTCGTCTTAACTTAGGCGAAAACATTACATCAGACAAAACAATATTACTTCTTATGTTCTGAAACTGAACATACATTTTGACCGTACCGATAGCCTCAACTGGGCTCTCAATATCACCCACTGCTAGCGACATAGATGCACCTTTGCTTTCCTTAAATTTTGAGAATAAATTAATATCATTGCAAAAGTGCCGCGTAGCAGCGGTGTCAATTACCCAGCTGAGTCTATCGCTAGGATCCTGCACAGTATTAGCTTCAACTCTAGCAGATGAATACAATTCAATTATATTTGAGCTAGACTTAAGAATAGGGCAATTATTCTTTACATGACCGGCCTTCTTACAAAAATAACATGGTCCTATGACCCTTTTAACTGGTTTAACACTTTTAAACACTTTGTTATTTTTACACTTTACATTTACATTACTCTGAGACAAGAATACAGATGAATTTTGACTTACATTGTTTCTATCACTACGGAGTTGCCGGATACGTCCTTCTTCCGCAGACAATTCATGTTGGATTTTCTCCAAAGTGAAATCTTTGTCCTCCCATCTGTAGATTAGCTGAACTATTCCTTGGAAGTCATCAGAGAGGTATCTTATGGCCTGGAATGCCACATAGACGCTTTCCACCGGGTGCTTGACGTCCTTCAATTTGGCAACCGCCTTCTTCAAACGCGTACAGAAGATATCCACCGGTTCATCTGGCTCCGGACGTAGGCTGAAGAACTCATCCAGTAAACGCACCAGGTTGGCGCGAGTCGGCGCGTCGAAGTGCGTTTTTAACTTATCCCACGCATCTGCCGGATCGTCGTTAATGTCAATTAACTCTAGGATAATGTCAATTAACTCTAGGTAATCAGATGAAACATTCTGGAACAGGATTGCCAACGCGCGGTCCTTTCTTCGCATGTGATCTTCATAATCACGGCGTGACGTTTTTTCATCCACCGGTAACGCTGTTCGGTCTACAAATCCGAAACAGCCCTCTCCTTTAAGAGCGAATGAAACTTCATTCCTCCAAGTGACGTAATTGTCTCTAGTTAATGCAGTAATTTTATTTGCCTCCATGGCAAGGTGGCCTTTTGGAACTGAGCTGAACAGACCTTTTGTTTACGCTTTCGTCGACATGCAAATGGCGCCGTCCGCGGCCCCCGTCGACAGGATTCGTTGGAACTCTAACACTTCTAAATTTTTAACGTTGTTATGGGGAGCACTGGCCCATAACCTTTGACGGAAATATGTATCATATCCGTAAGTTATATGTTGAAAATTAATGTATAATTAAATTTCTGATGAAGCTGGTGATAGAATAACTATGAGCCACGAAATTCTGGTTCCACAACTTCGTTGAAAATTTAAAAACAGAGTGTTGCAGCTATAACAAACGTTAGATAGTAGTTGTACGAATACAAGTAGCAGTAGAAGTGTTAAATGAGAACAGTTCCACTTTAATTCAAAATCACTTTTATTGAAGAGTGAATCCATTGTATTTGCTTACAGTATATATCATGAGAACAGGTAAGCAAAATAACCAAAGCATACTATTTACAAAACATGAGCACTACAGCTCATATGAAGGTTTTTCAGTGTAAGTTCCATGCCTAGACACGTTTCTGGTTTAAGTATTATTTACACAAATAAGTGGAATCAAAGCATTTCACACTTACGTGACCACGTGCACTTTCCGACGCCACCACTAGCTGGGCACACGCTATGGCAAAACTTTAAACTTTCCGGATCAGCACTATAAAGTCCACAACACGGGAAACATGGTCTCCTTAACTGAGAACCATTAAAAACTACTAAGTTTAGTTTAAATATCCGCGTTCACCGATAAATACTTTATCGTAACTTTCGACAACATCGAAACATGACTTTACGAAGATCCGTCTGCCCGATCTAGATCCTTCTAGATCCTTCCATCGATCAGTATAAGCAAGCTATCCAACGAGCTTTCCAAGCGATCGATCCGTCGATCCCCTTTTAAAGCGATCTAACGACTACCTTAAAGATCAAGCGATCTACTGACAAAGCGATCTACCTTAAACCAGAAAAGTGTCTAGCCTTTATATCCGAAGATGGGTGCGTTCCGGAACATAACCGTTGCCGGCAACGCCCTCTGGATATGCAAAACAGGATGCGTGAGCGGCGAGAAAGGTGATTTGCATGATCAGCCAAGTTTTGTCCACATCGCGATTCGTTCACGAGAACGGAATAATCATTTTAATAATGACGTCACGCTCCCGCAAAACGAGAATCGCGATGTAAACAAAACCAAGTTTCTAACAGTTTAATTGAGAAAATAATTTCCACTTTTGTAATCTGTCTGCATCGTCTAAAATTGGGCTTATCAAAATCTCCCGGTTTTTTCATATTTTCGCACAAAAATCTCCCGGTTTTTCATATTTGGAGATTGGCAGCTATGCCCTCCACTTTGAAGCTTTTTTTCTGTCACAAATTTCTCGACATGCTAATATATACGGTAGTACTTGTGCATGTAATGTAACATATATTTTGATTTGATTTTAACCACTGATTTTGCTGCTAGAATTTGTGTAGACTATATTCATAAAATCTGGTTTAACAAAATTTTAGTTATTTGGAATAATTTGGAACTAGTTTGTTAAATATATATTATAAAGAGCTGAATTAAATGACCTAGGCTGTGATCCCAACGAAGAAAAAAAGAATCATTCGTTAAAAATTGCCCCTTTCATTCAGCTACAGTGCCCTCTTTATTAATGAGCACCCTGCCCTTTTTTTTAGTCTAAAGGTAACACTACTTGTCCTTATTTCAATAGTTTGTCCTGAAAATACTCTGAAATTTACTAATAATTCTGTCCTGAAATTTTAATTTTAATATTGCTACCCCTTGCAAATATGATTCCAATTCAACAAGAATTCAATCTTGTTTGTTTTCTCTCCTGCAAGTTTTCAGTGTTACACTGCACCTATTATTTTGCAAAAACATTGCATTCCAGTGTTCATTTCTTCAAAAATTTAAATTTATTGAAATCTTATTCTCAGTACAAATGTGTGGTATCTTTGTGCGATACTTCAGCTTTCTTCCCCATTTTTGAATTAAAAGTAGCTAAACATAACTAGCAAATTTCAAAATCTGACTCATACTTTTAAGTTGAAAACCCAGACCACATGGCAGACCCGAGGGCTTACTGCAGCTTTGTGTGTGACCAGAGTGGCTTTGTGTGTAGCCATACTTATATAATAATCATCATAAGTTGTATGAGTCAATCTCACTCACAATTTTACACTCCAAGAGTGAGCTCTTGTCATAGTTTGATTTGAGGCCAAAGCATGATAAGTGAACATCATAGCATTGGACAGGAATCATACAGTTCCTTCATTTTCTCAAAAATAGAGGCTTTTAGTGCTTTTTCTCAAAAATCGTAAAATTCATAAAATTGATAAAATTTAGCACAAAAATCGCAAATTTTAGCACTACACAAAAATTGTGAAAATACCAAATTTTGCTACTGGTTAGGTAACTTCGATGTTCAATAAGTAAAAACACCTTGGCAGTTATGCTACTGTCTTTCAGGCCAAGGTCTTTGCCATTCTTATGCGTTGTAGAATTTGCTATGAGCAGCAAGAGTATGCTATGAGCAGTATGAAGCATAAGATCAGCCAAATATTTATCTGTTCTGACAGTCAGACTGCTCTCATGGCTCTTGGGAAGTTCACTATGACTTCTTCCCTTGTATAGGAGTGCTATAATGCACTCTGAAATTGCTAGCAATAACAAAGTCATTCTTTACTGGGTGCCTGGACATTCGGGCATTCCAGGTAATGAGTTGGCTGATGAATTAGCTAGAAAAGGCTCAAGTACTCCTTTTGTTGGCCCTGAGCTGGCCTTGGGTATCCCCAATGGGCTTGTTGTTGTTGTTGAAACCCAGACCGTCCGACCTACCAGAAAGGTTTAAGGTAACAGTTTGGACGGTCGGGAAGTGCCACCCAATTTAGACCGGAACCCAGTGGGGGAGGCATCCACAGGGACCGTACCCTCCTTCCCCTACCACCAACCTCTCGGAAGGACTTATGGACCCACATGTTTAACGTGATTATACTCCGCATGAACACGGCGGCAGTTTTGGCAGTGGCTGGAATCGAACCCGGGCCTACCGAGTGCAACTCCAGCGCGCTAACCAATGGGCTACCGCGCCCTCCCAATGGGCTTGTTAGAATTGTTTATGACATCTTCAGGAAGCTTTAATGTAAGAACTGGCATAATACTAAGGGTCAAAGGCAAGCGAAAATTCTCAACTGCAATTGCCCTAGTACACGTCAAAAGAAACTTTTCAAGCTCAACTGGCATCAGGGGGGCTGTTGGGCTCCTTACTGGACACTGCACCCTCAAGAGACACCTTAACATCATGGGCGTCACCAAAGATTCGCTTTGCAGGGGCTGCAAATACAGCGAAGAAACTGCCGCTCACATTCTTTGTGAATGTGAGGTTTACTCTGCTCACAGATTCGAACACATTAGTCGACATGTGATTGAACCCTGGGAACTGAATGACATTCCTGTCAAGTGCCTGCTTATCTTCGTATCGGCTACTGGTCTCTTTTCGTAGGGATTTGTTCTGTCTGGAGTAGTACAATAGACCTTTGGTCGATGTGCTGGGCTCTTCTTGAGCCACCCGTCTCTCATTTCATTTCATTTCATAAGTAAAAACACATAAGAAAAGTTAAGCATAGTAATTATGCACAAACTGTTATACTACGCAGCATATATAGCCCATTTAGTCTTTTTGACTTAACGATTGTTAACTAAGAGGATCCATTGTTGTGCTGTGTAATAATTTGTACATAATTATGTTACTTAATTTTTCCTTGACTTTCACGTTATTGTAGTGCATTACTTAATGAAATTGCAATGCAACATTGCTACTTTCAACTTCTGTACCTGTGATAATATGACTGATACTCTCATTTCATATTTGTTCCCAATCAGGACCGATTCTTGAGAGCTGTTTCGAAAATTTTAATCAGATAAAAAGTTTTAATATTTTTTTTTCTAAAAATTTTAAAATGCCAATTTTTTTGCTTCAAACTGCTACAAAAATATTTTATTTCTATAAGGGAGGGCACTCGCATGCTTCAACATGCAAAATGCAGTTCGGTATGAATAATGATTGCTATCTACTGTCCATACACTGAAGACACATAGTCACATGCTAAACTAGAGATGCAATACCCATAAGAAAAACCGGTTTCTAGTTCATATTTGAGCAACATGCGAAATGCAGTGCACAATGTATAGTGTGTCATGAATCCTCAATGTGTGCCCTGCCTAAAGTAACATACAATGTGTAAATTTTCTTGCTACACATTTTAAATTTTCCTGCTGCAAATGCAAAGTGTTATTGCTCCAAACTCCTACAAAATGGGATGTTTGCTTCTCCAAAAGTACTGTGTGACTTAGCATCACTGTGTTGTCCATATTTCAGCACTATATTTATGGGGAAAATATTAATTATGAGGGGTTTTTATGATTACAATTATGAGGGGTTATTATGATTATTAATTATGAGGGGCTATGAATTAAAATTCCTATTTTTTTTTATATCAGAATTCTTCTTTTTGTTCCATTTTTGCTGGAAAAGTTGAGTGCAATCCTTGCATTGAGTTAAAAACATCTTCAGCCCAAATCATTTAATTCTACCTTTTGAGCGAGCATTCAGGGTTTTGTACAGTCCTTAAAAGCACCTTAATTTTAGAGTAAAAAGAATAAGGACCCTTATTTCACTGCGAAATCCTTAAAAACTCTTAAATTTTGTTTTCCACCATAACACTTTTCCGGTCTAGCATTCAGACATTCTGAATATGGGCAATGTTTACAGGACTCTAAAACATCTCAAATTTAATTCTCTTTCTTAAATTTTGTTAAATTAAATGTTTAATGTTTGCTTAAGATGTGGTGTTTCAAAGTCCCCAACTTAAAGCAAATCTGTAAATATAACATTTACCATACTTCAGTTTTGTATTTTTATATGTGCTTTATTTTTAAATGTTTTTAATTGTAAATGTTTACTGTTAGAAAATGACAAGCCTATTGAACGCAAACCAGACCCTGTTCATGAAGTATGTGATATATCAGTGAAGATTGCTGACTTGGGAAATGCTTGTTGGGTTGTATGTATCTCTTCCAATTATAATTATACCAACAATTTTTTATATGTAATTTGATTTATATCGTTGATGTATTATTGTTTGTATTAAACTAAAAAATGTACCCAGCATTGACTGGGAGTTAAAGCAAGGTAGTTATATAAAATAATAAAATAAATAAATTTTGTTTGTATAAATTGATGCGAAAATTGCATGTAAGCCATGTACATCAGCACAATGAGTGGGATGCAAAACCCTCCCACCCAAATCATAAAACCAAAACCCTGCACTTGCGAAGGCGCTATGTTTTACGTTAAAATCTACCAACGAACACAATTTAAATCTTAATTCCAACAATCTCAACACAATTAGACCAATTTATATACTGGCCATATCTTCTGCAAACAGAATTTTTATATTTCCAATAAAGAAGCACCTGCTTAATACAGATACAGATTGCAGCACTCAATTTCCAAATCGTCTGTTTTGAACTAAAATCATTCTTGTAACACAAATAAAATATCTGATGTATACAGCACATGACTTTTTTTATATAATGCAATTAATTTACTATTTCTACAGTAAAAAAATAGGTTATTCTTATAGTAGATACTTATATTCTTTCCAAGATATTGAATTTTCGACAATTAGTCATCATTGTCATTGATTTAACGTCATTTTTATCCATTTGGCCAGATTTGCATTAATTTGGCAACATTTAAAAATGTTGCCAAGTTGGCAACATTCCACCAAATTCATCACCAAAATCACCAAACGGTATGGATGGAGAAATAAGTTATTCTTATAGCAGATAAATGATTATTGGTGTTCAAATATAAAAGTATTACTCAAAGTGTGTTTTTTCATGAATGTTTCATGAATGCAATGAGCTAGATCCACGAGAATGATGTCACCAAATTTATTGCATGACATTACATATGAAAAATGAACATGTTTGTCATAGTGCACATGTTTGTCATGTTTGCATAGTTGCACATGTTTGTCAGTTAATATTTTTTTTTTATTTATGGGATATTTTGATAAATTTATTTGAAAAATGTGCAATATCTCGAGAACGGTTCTTGCTAGTGTTCTAAAGTTTATGTTAATTGTTTTCTAAGGAAAAATTACATAAGAAATGTCTAGCTGCGTAACATTATTAAAGGTTTTAATTTTTTGATGATTTTTTCAAAATATCACTCGAAAGTTTAGGAGAGTTCTGAACATTTGATTGTGTTTAAAAACAATAGGCTTCCAGTATTCACGGATTGTAATTTTTGTACCAAATTTCATTTGAATCAGTCCATTCGTTCGTCAGTTATCTCCACAGACTCACTGACACACACACACATGTTCTGTTGATAAGATCATATTATGATATACTAATAATGTTCTAAATACCTAAAATATTGTAAAAAATTCCTTTGTTAAGTACCTAAAATCTGAAAACTATCTGTAATTCTAAAAACTTTCTGAAATAAACCAAAGTGGACCTATTGACCAGTTACCCTTAATGCATAAAAATATGCTAACCTGTAAAATATAAAAATGACACTTTCCTAAAAATAAAAATACATTAAAGTAAAAATAAAGAACACAGAGTTTATGTTTTGCAAAATCTAATGTTTATTAAAATTTTGCTTCACTTTTAAAGAATTTTAAAACATTTTACAGCTTTTTTAAAACATCTCATTAACTAAATAAATTAAATTAAACATCATAAATAAATTAAATAAATAAATTTGAATTAATAAAGTGGCCGGTCGTAAAGTGGTAGTACAAACGTTAGAATATTAAAAGTTAAAGAAAACAGCTTTTAATATTTAAATTAAGTTATGCTAAAATTATAGAATTATTTGCCAAACAAGAATTTGGAATAAAAAGAACATAAGTTAGCCAAAAAGGAAATTTAGAACATAATACAAATTTAAACTAAAAGGTTAAAACTCAAAGAAAAATTACCTAACAATAATCCAGGATTCGGAACTTAAAATATATAAGTAAAAGGCGGCGGGTCTTATTCCATACCAACTCAATTAAACTTTAAATACTGCAAAAGACTAGAATTGAAGAAAAGATATCACCCATAAACGGGGAAATGCCGAACGGCCGAAATAAAGTCTCGAGGAGGAAATCAATGTCAGTCATCATCAGCTTGCGTGCAGTCCTCTTTTGCTCCAGAAAAGCCAATAGAGACGTATTTCCTGTAAAGTATCGGTACATAACGTCAAGTGAGTACAACCATTTAAGTGGAATATGGTGCTCCAACACCTCACGAAAAGAACACTCCTGAAACTTGATCAGCACAAAAACGGGCAACTCCTTCACATCATAGAAAAATTCAGCCGAAAGTAGCAGAGCATCAGTGAACATTGCTCGAACAAAAGCATAGATGGTTCTGTCATCAAAAACCAAGAAGTAAACATTTGGAAGTCCGGTCCTGTGACTCGGAAAAATTAAATGGCTCAATTCGTTATGAAAGAATAAATCTGACTTCCGGAACTAAACAATTATTCCAATGGCGCCGACGTTACTTTAGTAGACATCAACCACATCGCTTTCAACAGGCAGGAGATCAAAACAACACAGTTTTTGCAGACATAATAAATTCAGAGACTCTTGAGTGTTTAGACTAAGCATTGTCTCCACGGCAGGAAAATAAACTGAATAAAGTTAAAAGGTCGGGAACTAAAAACTTTTGTTCCACAGAATGAGTGCCAAACGGCACAGGGCAGCTTAATAGCTTTACATCTTTAAATTCCAATCAATATAATAAGAAGATAGAGTATGAATAGAGTGCGAATGCATTTATATACTGCTAAACATCGCTGCCACACATTGTAAACAAAATTATCGATGAGCGATAAAATTATTAATGACAGACGATTTTAATATTACAATCAACCAATCAAAAATTCGAAATTTTAAAGAAAACAGGAATTTTAAAGCAGACGAAAATTAAAAAGAAATAAAGTGAAACGATTTGGAATATACGAATTCGGTAATAATTTAAATATGAACGATTCTGAAACATTTAAAAGCTGAAAATTGAATAAAACTGAAAAATTGCGATAAATCAACGAATTCTTAACCGAGAACAACAAATTTAAAATCAAATCAAAAGGAATAAAAAGGGTAATAAATGGGATCACAAATTAGTCAATTTAAATACATTTGAATTACTGAAACCTAAAAATAAAAAATTTTTGCCATTTTTAACACAATAACTATGGAATAGAACCTATTTGGAACAGAAGAATATCAAAAACCTAAACAATTGGAAAATGGATAACTAAAAGAGAATGACTATGTAAATAAGACCCCTGAACACGATTAAATTAAAAACAAACTTCCTAAATTATTAAATAGCCAAAAGTAACCCAACACACACACATACTTTCGACTGGTCGTCCAAATAGTTGCTCAAGTCCTCTGGATGAGTCGGACGGCCTGGGTTTTCCACACATACTTTCGCATACACACCCACACAGACATCACCTCAAAAATGTCTGATTCGTGTTCAAGGATGCTTGAAACATGCTTTCTCGTCGAAAACTCGAATTTGAATTTTTGACCCCATCACAATACTTTCCTTATATATTATACTTATATAAGGAGAGTAATGAAAATACTTGAAATCACAAAATTCATTTAACCATTTTGCGACAGTTGATGCACCCGCGTGTCGGCTGCGAACTTGCATTCAAGGATGACGGTCACGTATCCACGTTTGGAGAAATTTACCCTAAAAGACAATAACCACGTGAGCGTGTTTTCATATGGAACGTTTTTATTTGAATTTATTTGTCTACTAGATGGCTTTAAATGTCCATGTGAGCAACTCCAATGTATTTTGCAGATACTTGACCTTGGTTAGGGGTGGATCCAATAAATTATTTCTCTATCTGGAGCATTGAAACATGGTTTTGTAATATAAACAAACAGAGCACTTCTTGCAGCATCTACAGTTTCATAATTGAGTTTCGGGTCTCGTTTTGATTTTAGCTTAATGATTTCTTTGGTGAATTATAGGAATGTAAAAGAGTATTTTTTTTTAGTTTGGGTTTTAAAGGAATGTGCAGCAGTGAAATTATTAGGTTATTTTGGATCAGAGAATGGCTGGGCCGTGGAAGAATATACTCGTATGATAAACGAACCGGGCAGTAATGAAAGTGATGCAGATAGTAAAGATTCGTGGAACTGTGGTATTTCTGAAGATGAATATGAAAATGCAAATGATTCTTCAGATTCTGAGCGTACTATTATTACAACGCCGCCAGCTTCAGTAGCTGTTTCTGCGAATTATGTTTTTGGACAGGAGAATTGAAAGATTTTAATTCGTTTGAGTTTTTTAGCATACTTGGAATCAATCATAATTTTACGCCGCCTAATTTAGATAAGGAAATTAATTTTTTTAGCATATTTTTCGATGATGAATTGATGAATAGTAGAATTCACAGTAAAAGCAACTAACTAGTATTTTGCATTGTGATTTGTATGAAAAACATACATCAAATTGAAAATAAGTATTTCTATTATTCCTAAAAAAAGTAGATGTCTGTGTTGAAGAGGTGATTTTTAGTGAATTTATTTCGAGAATTAGGCTAGCACAACAAATTAGCCGTCCTTTGGGAAAAGTTCGGAAGCGAAGAGCTCCTTCCTTCAGGCCATGGTAGTTTTGGAATGCTGCCATCCCAAAAGGGTTAAACCCAAAAATGATTTCTATCTCAACAAATTTTCATCCAATTTCAGCCAAATTTTAATACAATGCTCATAATGAAATTAAAAAAAAAATAGGATAGCATCTTTTGAATTCACAGATTTAGAAAACCAAAAAATAAATGCACTTAGTGCAATCAACTTTTTTTTCCTCCAAATTAAATGTTTGCCAAACTGCTTGATAGTTTGCGAATTTGCAGCAACGAAGAAGGAATAGATTTAATTTGACAAATTGGCAGAAAATTGGTATTTTAGACTTTAAAAATTCATAACTTTTAAACTAATTTAAATTTTTAAAAATACCACCAAGGTGTGCCTTACCGAGTTCTGAAGTACCTGTGCACTAAATTTCATAACCATTCAGTGCTTAGATTTCCTGCTACAGACAGCACAAACAGAATCTTCCTTTATTATAATATGTGAGATACTCTACTCAAAACAGGCACTTAACCTGTTAATTTGATAAATAACAAGATACAGAAAAACTGCTTTAAACAAACTCTTTAACTGTCTTTTTAACCCCTTGCCTGTGCTGCCCGAATCCAGTTCGGGCAACCCATCCGTGCCAAATTTGGAATGCCCGAACTGACTTCAGGCAAGCGAAAAATCAGTGTTTCTGTTCCGTTGATCCCGAATTGAGTCCGTTTTGTTTTATGAAATGTTCTACAATATAATTCATTGTTTTCCCAATAGATGGCAATACTTGTCCACATTTTTTTTGGAAGTAGGCGGGATTTTTTTTGGAAGTAGACTAGCTTGATTAGGTGGGATATACACCGAGTTTATTGTAAAGAGTGTGATGTCGGCTTGTGTGCCGTGTCATATTTGTCTTATATATCATACTATAAAAGATTTGTGAAATTCTGAAAAATGATTCTGTGAAATGATTTGTGAAATTCAAAAGATTATTTGATTTATTTTGCTATAATTAAACAATTTTGAGTAAAATATTAATATAATCCATTAATTTTCCACATGTATGTCAAAATATTAAATATAGTAGTTATTTCATATAAAAATTTATATTTTTACAAAATAAAATTTTTCTAACCTTTTTAAATGTTATAATGTACAAAATGAAAGCATAAAAATTTTTTTCCGTTTTTGACCCATTTTCCTCAAATATGCTCCACAGGCAAGGGGTTAAAGAGGTTAGATCAGCCGCAGATCTTTAATGAATAATGAAAAGTTAATATTTGAGGATAAATGTGTAATTTTTTATGTAAATAATCATTTAGTGTCATGTAAATAGTCATTCCTTTATTAAATAATGTATTAGTAATGGTATGATGTTTTATTTTGTACAATATATTATTTATCAATAAGCATGTAATATTTTTTTTACCAATAAAACTGTTTTGCTTAAATAGAACTGTATTTGGTTCTAATAAATATAACTAATAATGCATTAGCTTTTCTTAGATGAAAAGTATCCTTACTTTTATAATTTAAAGATTTATATGTCAGAATATACGTAACTCTGTAATGGGCATTTTATGTTTAATGTATCTTGTACTCCAATGTGTTTCACATTTTTAATATCTATCAATCGTGAAATCAAAGACTTGCAAAATTGTGAGGTCATGTTTCATTACTTTTGATTCATTTAACAACTATTTGCTGCTGAAGAGCACTAATGAGAATAAAACCAGTTCTGTCATGCTATTTGCTGTACTGGAAGTACATTCAAGCTTTTCCTCAAAAATATACCTAGAACATTTTAACAAAAATAAAATTATAGTAATGTTGTTACATCAAAATGATGCCCTTGAAATTGTTTCTTAAGGTATCCACATAATACAGGGTGTACGTAAAAGAATATTTGGCTTTTAATTTGTTATAGTATTTCTTAGTTGATGTGTACAGTATTTATTCAAGGCCAAAATCAAAGAGCAAAGACGACAGTTTTAGTAGGGTGGACAGTTTAAATTATGCGTGCAGTTTTAGTTGTGCGCATGCCCCAATGTTTTCCAGTCTACCTGCCTGACATGATATCCATTATATGCATTATAATCATGGAAGAGATATAATTTAATTATGCAAATTTATAATGTAATTGTTGAAATTCTGAACTGCGTAGCAGAGTAAACTTTAAAAATAAATGTCCATTGTTGAAAAGAAAGACTGAGTCGTATTAGATAAACTAATCACTTTTATTAGTGAATGAAGAATCCATTACCAAAATAGTATTACATCACTTGGTAACATTTTTATGGTAAAGCAGTAATATGTACAGTATGAGCAAACATGCTCAAAAGATTTTCGTTCATTGCTTTCCGGACCATCTCAAAGGCAGTTCAGATTATCAAGGTAATAAAATTAACTACATTACCTAATCTTTATGTGCACTTGCGAAGCCACCTGGACTGGTGTCACACTTGGCATAAACAATACATTTGGATAAGCATTTTCCAAGTAAAACTGATACCATAAAAGCACTTTACTGGATTTCACAAACTATCGAAATTTAAGCATAATGACCTTTTACTGTATTGTCATTCAGACATAATTCGTCCACTAAATACGATTTAAATCCACATTGATTAGCATCCTGCTAGGCTTGATCATCTGTCCGTCTTAACTACCGACCTGAAAGTCGATTCTTCTGGTCTGGTCGAACTAACTTTTACTCCCCGTCTTACTCCAGAAGTACCTTTGAGGCCACTATATATACATGGAGATGGGATTGTTCTGGAACAAGATTGTTTCCGGAAACTCCCCCAAATATGCAAATTACTTGCATACGTGTTGGGCACTCGATTTGCATGATTCGCATGTTGGAAAAACGTCGCGATTCACTTCTGAGAACGAAGTGAGTCGTTCACAAGAAAAATTAGAATATGAACAACACGTTCATGGGAAACGTGAATTGCAATGCTTACATCCGTTTTTCCAACATGACAACTTTAGTACATGCTGATTAAAGTTTGGGAAGAATTCACCATCGATTAGATGTGTGCCACTTTATTAAAGGAGCTCACATTAAACACTTGTAGAAAAAACTCTAGGTGTTACTCTTTCATTTTATTTGTGTTAAAAAAAATGTGCAGTAAAACTTTTGTTTCAATATTTCATAATGAAATGGGGGTTTACTCACTTATTTAAAACTATTTGAGATTGCTGTATTTATTATATAATGTGATGGAATGTTTTAAATGTATTTTAGCATCATCATTTCACTGAAGATATTCAAACAAGGCAATACAGATGCCTAGAAGTACTGTTGGGGGCTGGTTATGGGCCTCCTGCTGATATTTGGAGCACTGCTTGTATGGTAATTATTAAGTGTTACATAATTTATAACAAAATTCCAAATTTTTATATAAAGTTAGTTTTTAAGGTGGTACTCTGTCTTTCTAGAGTTAAAAATTTTATCTGTTTTTGTGTCTAATTAATTAAGTGGTTAGTGAAATAATTGATAAAGTCGTGTTACCTAATTTACAGAAAATTCCATTTTAACAAAAGGTAAATCAACCTAATTTGTCGTGTGTTGATAATTTTATTGGGGTGAAAAACTGCTGAATGTAATTGAAGCCAAGAAAAAAAAATTAAAGTTGATTTAACTTTGTATTAAATTTAAATTTTCTGTATGCACGGCAACTCAAATTAATGGACTCAAATTGTATCAGACCTCTTATTAAGTATGATTCAAGGTATGGCTGAATTTCTGATAATTGCCAATTTTCAGGTTCTAAAAAAAAATTTTTTTAACTTCATAATTTCTAGAAACTTCTGCTTGGCTTAAGTTCTTGGTAGTGTTTAAGATTTCCAATAGATGACTGAGCTGTTGAACGTGATTTAATGAAATTTTAATGCATATTTTGAATGTAAACTTGATAAAAACATCATTTTGACGACATATGTTTATTTGTGTTAAAATGTGCAAAATATCAAAATACTAGATTTTTTTTTTTTTTTTTCTCCTTTGTAATATTAACAAATACTTGAGACTCATCCCCTGTTATATCCTGATGGTTTATGAGGAACACATGTGATAAGGAGTAACTCAGTGATGTGCATGAGAAATAGCTGGTGATACATAAAATATACTAAAAGAGGTACTAAACCCCTTGTTCCATATTTTAATATACACAGTAAATGGTCAATATATTCTAATGAGCAGTAATACTTCGTAAATAGCAATGAATGAGCAATGAACTTCGTAAATAGCCTTTATCATCACCCATATTTAATAGGACAAAATCACACGAAAATGTCAGTTATACAAAATACAGATACTAAACCCCTTGTTCTCTGTATTCACTGACAAGTAAAATGGTAAAGAGAAGGTATATAGCAGTATAACTTCAAGGCTGCAAAAGGCTGCGATTTGAGTTAAGTCTTTATCAAAACCCAAATAAAATTATGACAAATCACACTTAAGATTGAAAACCAAAATAAGACTATTTTCGAGACCACGGATGTTAATAAGGGCTATCCGTAGCTCGAAAATACTAAGAATCTACGTTACTGTCTGCATACTGTAATAATTATTACAAAAATTATGCATATGACCCAATGTAGATATGTGGAGATATTGGATCAAAAACATTTACAAATTGAATAAATAACTTGAACACAGAATATAAATAATTGAAAATGAAAATAATAAAACATATTGCACTTTTTTTAGGATATCTTGTAATAGAAATCTCTGCTGCACTCCATAGAAGCTAAGATAGTATGATAGAAAGATGGTGTGATAGATAGATGGTGTAATAGAAAAAAAAATACACACACACACGGCTTTCTGGTACACCTTTCCTTACACCTTTCTGGTAGGTCGGACGGTCTGGGTTTCAACAACAACAACAACAACACACACGCGGCTGCCCTTATTGCTGCTCTATGTCCTCCGATGAGCCGGACGGTCTGGGCTTCGACACACACACTATATATATGTGTGTGTTTATTTATTTATGAAGAAAAATATTCATGTTACTTGAACAACACAGAGTCACCAAAATGACTATTTATATGAAATGAATCAGTATTATTATAATAATGCAACACACATTAAATCGTTAAAAAATAACTTGTTTTGTTACATCACAAATTTAACAAGAAATGGTCAAAATTCTTTAACATAACATTACAGTCTAAACACTGGAACATATGAAAATTTAATATTGTTACTATTACTACTGCAGAATTTTACCCAGGTAGGATCACCCATAGGGTAAGGGTATGTCCAATATTTTTTTTCGCTTGTGTGATAAGACATGAAAAAGTTATAAAAAGGTGAAAATCAAATATGATTCCAACTTTCAGGAACAAGCATGTTGATGTTGAAACCCAGACCGTCCAACCTACCAGAAAGGTGTAAGGTAACTGTTTGGATGGCCGGGAAGTGCCACCCAATTTAGACTGGAACCCAGTGGGGGGGGGGCATCCACAGGCACCGTACCCTCCTTCCCCTACCACCAACCTCTCGGAAGGACTTTCGGACCCACATGTTTAACGTGATCGTACTCCGCATGAACACGGCGGCAGTTTTGGCAGCAGCTGGAATCGAACCCGGGCCTACCGAGTGCAACTCCAGCGCGCTAACCAATGGCTACCGCGCCCCAGGAACAAGCATGTGCAATTTCTCAAGGAAATATTAGAATTTTTATAATAAAGGGTTTTCTTTTTTCACAATTTCGAATCATAATTTCTTAAGACTTCATTCATTTATTTTGATTATTTGTTTTTTACTGTTGTAATTAAGAAATGGAAATTCAACTCATCATTTGGAGACAGTGACAGAAATAAGATTTGCCATTTTATGAAGCCAAAATTATATTTAATATTATTGAAAAATATTTTTTTGTTGAAAATCATGTTAAACAGATTGAATTTTAAATAAATACTACAAAAACTATCTGTCTTATTTATAATATTTTTTTTTAACTTCAGGGACAAAATCGACAATTATTAAAAATTCAACCATATAGCTAAGCTAATACTCTTTATCCTTCATTCCAAAAACTTTTAAAACTTAATTTTATGTTTTCTAATGAAAAGCATTATGTTTTCTAATAAAAAGCATTAAAAGCATAGTCAGAGTTCTGTGTACAAGCTTCCTCCAAAGTCAATGAAATTTTGTCTAAATGTTTGGCTGTAATAACATCATTACAGATTCCACAAATTGTAAGATTATCTGTGTAGCTGTCTTTTTTGCAATTTCTCCTGTTTTCCCAGAAAAAAGAAAGTAAAATTTTATATAAAAATGGAATTTCATGAATGATATTTTGCTTCCAAAATTCGGTAGAATTTAAGTAAAAACCATTTTTATATTGGTTCAAAATTTAAAACCTGTGTTCAATCGATATTTCATAAATTTGTCCAGGTGTATATGTACACACATAAACATTGGGCTTTATAAGTATAGATAATCCAAAAAAGAATTTTGACTCAGAATCAGCCCAAAAATTTTTGACATTAAAATCTCCCCTTTCACAGTTTTGAACAGCCATAATACAACATATGGGTTGTGTGGTCTGCCTATTTTAAACATTTCATGTTGCTAGTGTGACTGTTACAATATAGTGTTATCTATTTATTATATCTGTTTTTATTTACGTTAAAATTAATTACCTTGCACCAATATTTTTCTGTCTTTTTTTTTTTCCCCCATCAGGCCTTTGAGTTAGCTACAGGAGATTATTTATTTGAGCCCCATTCCGGTGATGATTATTCAAGAGATGAAGACCATTTAGCTCACATAATTGAACTTCTAGGTGACATACCAAAGCACATTGCTTTCTCTGGAAGATATTCAAGGGAATTCTTCAACAAAAAAGGTTGGCTCTTTTTTGCAATTTTTAAATTAATTGTATATTTTAGATAAAATATGAGAAATACAATAAAACCTCTCCAAATTAACCACTTAACATTTCAGTAAATAAGCATTTCGGTAAAAAAACAAAACTAATGTAATACCAGAGTTGTATATAGAATTAAATGAAAGATGCATGAATTAACCCTTTTTGAATGAATAAGTAAAATCACTTTGTGTCAAGGATAAGTAAAACTTGAATAACATAATTAAGCATAAATTAATAAAACAAAGCAGAATACAGATGTTTTGAGGATGTGTTGGATTGCTTTCTTCAGTGCAAGATAGACCAACAAACCTGAAATCAAAAAGACGAAATGGGCACAAATGAAGAATGTAAGAGTGTCGGTACATGACAGAGCACCAGGTACGAAGTGCCTTTAATCTCCAGTATAATTTTCTGATTCTTTTCCTCATTTTATGATATCATTTCAATGACCCATGGAGTATTTAGCTTTGGTATTTATTTTCTTTATTTATTTCATCCAAGACTCATCATGTGGCATTTTGGTGAAAATTTGGTTTTAAGCAGTTTGGGGGGTTGGCACAGGTCTGGGTAATTTTATGCAGTTTGGCGGTATGGAGTTGTTTTTGAATATTTTTTTATTTATTCTGGTTCCATTTTTTATTTAAATTTGAGTTTGTAGAAAAGTGGTCTACCGGGTTTGCGGTTATTCTAAGTTTAGAACTGCACAGGGTCTCGTGAGATTTGGTTTTTCAGTGATTGTAATTGTGTAAGTTGAAAATTAGTTCGTTTGGAACAGTTGGCAAGTTATTGAAAAAGTTTAACGCAAGCTTTTTGGTTTGGGTTCTCATGGTTTTGATTTTGAAGTCCTTTCTAATTACTAAGCTACTTAAGCTATCTAATTACTAAGTACCTAGGGGCTTTCCTAATCATCCTAAGTAGTGTATTTTATCTTGTTTTTATAGAGTCTATTTGAGATTTACAGGCATATCCCCATACTGGCGATGCGTATAGCATACTGGGATAGATGACCGATTTGTTGAGTAGTAATCTGTTTTGGTGGCTAAGATTTCCATTTCCTATGAGTAGGTATAAAGCACCTGTGGCCATATGAGCTTTCTTTATAACATTTGTGATATGCAATTTCCAGATGACAAATGAAGAAACGGTTATATATATATATATATAATATATATATATATATATATATATATCAGACTTCCAGAAATCGTTAAAATCTAGCCCTTCCACTAGAATGGCTATTGAGATTTTTTATCCCTGCTAAGAACTTTTTTTTCACATCTCAGAACAATAATAAATTAGAACTAACTGCGTTGTGCCTCATGATGAAGTGCCTTAACCGTTTAAAGATCAAACTCGCCGATAAGAGTCTCTGATAAAGAACTGGACCCTGTGGAATTCTAATCTATGAGTGGGTGCAGAGGGGTGAGACATGAAAGGAATTTCTCCTCTTTCCAATGTTTGGTAACTTCAAGAAGTGAAAAATAAATAATCCTATAAATTCTCTTGTCCCTAAACTGTTTAAACCTCATTGACACTAATTTTTAAGGAATGTGATTGAATCAAGATTTAAACCTTCTTGGACTGAATAGATTGGCTCACAGACTTAGGCCCGAGCTGGGCTAACACAGATCAAGGCGGGCTAAGTCAATGTTTAAAAAGTCCAGTACGATCGGCTCAAAAATATTTATTTTGAAAAAATTTTCAATGAATTTTAATTGAATACATGAACCTATTGGGTTTATTTCAGCTATGTAAAGATAAATGTTTAAGAAAACAAATTCTATCTCAATTAAAATAAAATAGCACGGAAACACGCCAAAGCAATCAACACTTTAAAACAAAGACAACCCAAAAAAAATTGGCCATAATTAAAAGCCTTATTGAAATCTTCTTTTTATGACATACTAAAATCACATGGCCATGGCGCTTTCAAGTATTATTATGGCCTTCAAGTGAAATAGAAGTGAAAATAAGCAGCAAACGTGCTTAAATATAGGCCATAATCACCAGACAAAATTTACATATTAATAATTTTACATTTTTAACGAGGCATTTAAAATATGATTTAATTATAAAATACAATAAAAGGAAAAAGGTTCATAAATTAAATGGTAACCAATAGGAAAGTCTTCAAAAAATGAAATAAAACATCTACTAAATTTTCAGAAAATCATATAAAGGTTGACACGTAGTGAATCGAGAACGAGATGCCAGGTATAACTAAGGGTCTGAAGGGGATCAAAATTACAAATAGATTCTAGATAAAGATAAATAAAAAGGGATTCTTAAAGTAAAATATTATGTGGGTTATTACAGTTAATGAAAAGAAAAAGTTTTATCAAACATAGGATGAAAATTATCGTTAATAACATACTGGGTTAGAGCCGTGGACAGTTTACCATTCTTAACATCGCAAGTTCAGCTATACTGACAGTACGTTCGAATACCAACAGTACGTTTAGTACTACCAATGTAGAATTTAAAGTTATTATCAGACTCTAAAAGGGGGATAATGTACACCTCAGCCTGGCACATAAAGAAAGTTATTTTTATTTTTAAATTTATCTGAACAATTACGATTAATTAAAGTAGTAACGGTAAAATGAGCAGGCTTAAATTCATAGCAAAAATGAAGAAGAGGATGAAATATCGCAAGGTGAAAAGGAAGCCGATTTATACAGCATAAGATCAGAAACAGGAGCAAGGTTAGTATTAGAATGAATAAAATTATAGCGAATATGAGAAAATTTTTTATGAATAAACTCAAAAGAGTAAGCGGCCTCATGGCCAAGGTTAAAGATAAAATGAATTTCAGTAACTAAAGCTGAAATAGATGAACAAATGTTAAGAGCGTGATTAAAATAAGCAATAAAAGAGGCCTTTTTAGAAGAAATTGGGGAAGGGGAGTTATACAAGAATTACGTTTATGAAAAGTATTAAGTAGGTTTATGAAAAACAGAAGTGTAAAAACTAAGAGAGTTGCGTGAAACCAGAACATCCTAAAAAGGTAAAGAAGAATTAGACTCATGTTCAACTGTAAAATTAATAGGGGGGTAAAAAATTATTGACATTATCCAAAAGATTAAGGAGGTCTCTCAAACTATGGTTCCAAATAATAAACACATCATCTGCATAACGACACCAAAGAATAGGTTTAAGGGATAAAAAAGGCAAAATCTTGTTCTCAAGTTTTTATCTTCACTTCGCCACTGATGAAGGACATAGTAATGCCTGAAAGTGCTATGGCCATGTGATTTTAGTACGTCGTAAAAAGGAGATTTTAATAAAATACTTTAAATTGCCTTTGTTTTTAAAGTGTCTATCTCAATTCTTCATACAAAATTTTCACAAATTCATGTTTTTAATACATTTAAATGCAAATAATCTCGGGCAGGCCGAGATGCAGTTGTTTTCAATCCGAGTTCATTCTACATTTATAAATTTCTTTGGCTTAGGCCGGGTTTAAGCATTGGTATTGTCTGTCGGGTGAAAATCGGAAATTTCGGCACATACAGGCCTCTAAAAGGAGAAAAGAATATGCATGGTTTAAGCATTGGTATTGTCTGTCGGGTGAAAATCGGAAATTTCGGCACATACAGGCCTCTAAAGGAGAACAGAATATGCACTTTGATCTTGAATTTACTATCCTCTGCCATTTGAAAGGAAAATAATTAGTGACTGTGGTTACAATGCAGATTTGATGACTCTCCTAGAAAGAAGACTTTTATAATGCACACCAAGTTTATACTTAAGCATGGGGGGGGGGGAATTCGTAGGTGACAACATTTCAAGATTCATTCCGAGAGTTCATGGCAAAGAAAAAGGTGGCATTCGCCATAATTTTATGATGAAGACCACTCTTTATATATATATATATATATATATATATATATATATATATATTACGGAATTGCAAATCTCAAGGCCATCCGAAAGGATGGCAACTTCAGGAAATTAGCCATCCTCACTGAATTTTAACCTGGCTACAGCTGGAGGATGGGCGATTTCTGGAAGCCTGATATATATATATCAGAGATGTATATATATGTGTATGTGTATATATGTATGTATCATAGATTAACAGTCCACCTTACTTTTGGCAATACCCCCTGTTAGTGATACTGACAAATTTATGTCTCTAACTCATAAACTTAAAACTGTTTCAATCCAAGTAGAAAATAATAGTGGTTATAATAATAAGAACAAGGAATTTTTCTTCAAATAAACAGTAAAAAAAAAAAAGCATATGTTTGCTGCACAGGTGTACCTGGATTACAAAAGTGGACTGAGTGACCAAAATGTGGTGCATACACACATCAGGATAGGACAGATCAAACGGGCATATTCATTTAGCAGCTTATGTACACTTATAGCAGGCATATTTCTTTGTTTTGTTTATCTGTTTGAAAAAGTGATTGATAAAAATTGTAACTGCTAATTATGAGCACCACAGCTAATGATAGTAAAACTTGGATAAGTAGGAAGAGATGCAGTCAGTAACTTGTAAGACTGAGAAGTTAAATTTTCAATTTATTGCCACTTAACAATTCTATTATCAATTTTTATGAGTGAATGTCCTGGGTGAGTGATTATCATGAGATGCTTAAATATTCACACCCCATGTGCAAAAATAATGCTTCAGTGCTGGTAAGAATATAACACAAAAGTAGGGATATAACAAGAAGAAGAATTAATTCTTGTTCAAATAATAGCATCTTAACAAGTTGAAAGGTTCACGAAAATCAACTTAATAAAAGGTGTGTCATAATGGTATTATGTTTTTGCAATTTTTAGTGAGTAAATGTATTATAAGCTTTACCTGCTTTAGCTGATGTTTAGTATTTCCAGAAGTTAATCAGAAGTTTGTCTTAAGTCACATTTTACAGTCACTGATGGGTTTATTCCCCTTCTGCACTTCGATAAAGGATAGCTCAATTAAATTTAGGGAATTAATTATAATGCTATAATAATGTCTGATAAAAGATTTTAGCTGTGCGCATTTGGTTCCCGCAAATACAGAATTTTTTTTTTCTGGCATTTTGGCGCAGCATAGCTCAAATAAATTTTGAAGTTCAATTTAAGAATACTGTTTTTAATGTTTAGTACAAGATTTTAGCAAAACAGATTTGCTTCCCAAGAATACAAGAGTTGTGGACTTTTTGCGTTTCTTGACAAAATTTTGTGCAACTTATGCATTATAGGTTTTATAAACTGCAGAGATATCTTTCTAACATTCCATAAATAAGGAAATTTTGTAGAAATCTATAAAAAATCTGAATATTTGCATATTTTTATTGATAGAATCTGACATTGTAATTTCCCTTAAAAATCAGAAAACTAGCACGTGTGCAATTGGAATAGAAGTGTTAATGAAATAACATGCTAAAATGATAGAAATAACTGAAACATCTTATTTATAATTGGCAGGCCTGTCCCAGATACAGCCTGCAGGATCTCTGAAGATTTCTCATAGTTGGTTTTATTAAAGATAAGTGATTCAAATAGTTGTAGTTCTGGTCACTGAAATTTAGGACTTCAATCTTGGCTTCGTCAGAGAAATTAGAAATGCAGATAGGATTGACTGCTTGCAGTTAAGTTTTACTGTAATGCAATTCCATTATGCTTTATGGTATAAGTGCAGTAAAAACACTCATACCCTAACAAGTTATTTTTATTCTACATTTCTTCCTGGGAGATGAACAACTCGATGATGGGGTCACAATCAGTTTACACCTTGGAATGTAATTATCTATCAGTGGAGGATGATTCAGGAAAGAGGTATAAAAGAAAAAGGGGTTTAACCAAAGTGCTTTTATATTAATTGCTCCTCGATGGGTTTAAGATGGCCAGTGCACAAAATCTTGCACAGAAGGGGAATCTAAAGCAAATCGTAAATTATTGTTGTGGCCTGCAATCACTGGACTCAAAAGGGAAATGGAGGGACAAGTTGAAGAAAAGGAAGTATCTTACTTCATACTATTAGAAATCTTCGCACTGTAATTTCTATTGTGCAAGATCCTTGTGGTTTTACACTAACAGGAATCCTGAGTATCTCAGTTTTATAATAGAATAAAATATGGGAGAAAATAAGAAAAATATATATCTGGAAATGAAAATATAGGAAAAATTGGAAGTGAAAATTTACTTTTTAGCACTAAATATTTTAATGTGTATTTTTATTTACTAATAAAATTTCCATTAGTGAGTGTGTATTTCAGTGTGTACATGATGTGTAGACGAACTAACTCTAATATTTTGGGGGTTTATGAGATTTCTTAAAAATGAAATCTCAGATACACCAAGAACAAATTTTCGTGTGTTTCAATTAATGCCTTAGTTAACAAGTCATGAAAAAAAAAAATTCATTTTAGGTCAATTACTTGATGTTCCACGTTCTCAGAAAAAACAAAAATCGGGGAAAAAAAAATCTAATCAAGGTAAGCAAAGCAACAATTTAGATCTACTACCTCATCTATTAAGAATCAGTGGGAAATTTGAATTTTGTTTCATAATCTGAATTGTAGATAACAAAATTCACAAAGCTGAAGATGCTGTTACTATGCATTTCATGATGTCTGTTTCATTGTTTGGGATAGTGTGATATATATAGGAAATATTGAGTTTATAAACTATTTGTTTTCTTGTAAAATATTTTTAAAAATACATGTAGAAAGATGTTACTGGGAATTCTAAACATTCAAATGGTGATATTTTCTTGCAATTAACCCATTAATGCCCAGTGAGTTTTATTTCTACTATCAGTTAGTTAACAGAACAACAACAACATATTTTTAGGCTGGCTAGTTTTTTTGTCAATGGGTATTAATGGGTTAAGGTGAATTTTGTTTTTTTATGTATGTGTTGTGCTTTTTTGAGCTAAATGTATTGGGGAGTATATGGAGTTTAAAATGGCATTATTTGGGTTGTGAATGTTACAATGTAACATGAGTTAACTTTTTTCATATATATACATAAGGAAAGCCAATATCTCTGTTAGTTTCATGTTTGGTGACAAATTTGATGAACTTGATGATAAATTTGGCACAACTTTGAAGGTATTGCCAAGATGGCATTAATTCGATATCTTGAAAGTTAAATTTAATTTCTTTGATATTCTCTGTTGCTTTGTGGGAATTATTAATTTAACTTTATGCACCTCGCCATAAGTCTGTTTTTATATCTAGTTTGTAATAGTTGTGATCTACGACTGATGGTTCTGTAATTTTTATATTATGAACAGCAGGGTTTAAACTGGCAAATAGAGTCCTTTATCAATTTAGATAAAATCTCAGAAATTATTTTAGCATTTTTATTTTTTAAGAATAAAACATTGTAAAATTTATTTGGTCATACTAAAAGATGTTAAAATCACATTGAAACCTGAGTGCTTTTGGACATCAAACATCCATCATCAGAGGCAATTGCAAAAAAGGAAGATATATTGGTTTTTTATACCCAGTCAAAAACCATGAACATAATTTGCATAAATTGAATGGCCAGATTACACAAGGAAATTTTGGAGTACAAGAATTGCAGGCAGGTGGATGGGAGGATATTTATTTTATAACTTTATGCACCCCACCATAAGTCTATTTTTACATCTAGTTTGTAATAGTTGTGATCTACGACTTGTGGTTTTGTAATTTTTATGTTATGAACAGCAGGATTTAAACTGGCAAACAGAAACCTCTATCATTTTAGCTAAAATCGAAAATGAAACTCCACGAAATTATTACTACATGGATTATTACAATTAGTTAAAAGAAAAGCTTTTTCGAAAACCGGGATCAATTAATCATTAATAACAATTTGGGGTAAAGTAGTTTAAAATTTATTATTTCTAACATCACATGCATGTTTGGATAATTTAATGCCAGCAGTACAGTTAGTACTGACAATATAAAATTTATATCGATTTTCAGGGGAAAGGAGGGGGATAACAATGGTCAGAGGGAGGAAAGCACTTAGATTTTAACCCTCTAATGATGAATGTTTGGTATCCAAAAGCACTTAGGTTTTAATGTTATTTTAACGTCTTAGTGTGACCAAATAAATAATTTTATTTTAAATTGTTTTATTCTTTAAAAAAAAGTATTTTTAGAAGTGATGCTGTATATTTCATTATTTATTTTAGCATTTTCAGATTTTCTTTAGCTTAAGTGCTATACTTGAATTTTTTTAACATTGATATGAAAAAAGATGTTCATCTGAAAAAAAAGTTCACACTTACTATTTCAAATTAATGAATTCTCTCTCCATTCTAATATTATTTGAGATACAAATTATACTGAAATCTCAACTGTAAAATCGTACTATTGTGGTAAATTATTTCAACCATGAATAGCAGTTGCTAGTTATCAAATGTCAAATAAAGTTATGAACTAACTTGATGCTCCAGTAAACCTAAAATTGAATTGAATAGAAAACAGTGGCCAAGATTCCCTTTAGGAAATCTACCAGATGCATGTTATCTCTAAATTTCAGGATAATTTGTGGGCTTCTCAGTTTGAAGCACATGTCTACTCAAGTCCTCAGTCTTTCCTTTTCCATCGAGACCAATTTTGACCAGTTATTAAGTTTGCAAACTAAAAATAGTGTAGACATATTTATTGCATAATTTTTGCTTTCATGCTTAATTTAAATTCCTTTTGCTCAAAATGTGCAGGGCATCCAGAATTCTGGAACTGATGTTGGATTTATGAACTTTGGCTAAAATGGCAGAAGATATTTTAGTAAAATACTAAAAAACTAACACAGTTTCAATCCTAACTTGATATTTTTAATTGAAAAAAAACTACATTTATAATATCTGAAATTTTCCTAATCAACCATAACAATGAGTTAAAAACCATAAGCATTGCCAGATCTCAGAAAGTGAGGTGGGGGGGGGGGATCAATTATTGTATGGAGGGTTGATATTGGTAGTGTTATTTCGATTTTCAGATATGTGATATTTCCTAAATTATGTATTAAAGATCGAAATTCCAAAAATGCCTTTCCTTCAAAATTCCAAATTAATTTATTCTTATTTATTTATTTTGAGGATTTAGATCTGTGAACATTAGTTTCCCATCCCCTTCTAGCATCCCAATGTGCTAAATTACCCTTAATTATTGGCAAACACTAATTGCATCCTTTATCATTCTAAATTGGAACAGACAGACCCTGTAATATTTGTTTTTTGTTTAAACATTTCCATCATGCACATCGCAGAACAAGTGCAAGTTTTTAAGACACTGGATGTTCATTTATCGAAAGACCACCTCTTTATGGTGGTAGGGTTGTTGCACACATCGAGTAGCTAGTGATATCATGCATCAGTCTTGCTCATTTTGACAATACACTAGTTAAACCTTCAAGTACCAAATTTTAAATAGCAGAGTGTAGTTACATAGAAGCTTACTGACCGGGTCCATCATTTTGTGAAGTACCAGTACTGGTTTGAACAGTTGAAACACAATACATTTTCTGGCAGGAATTGCACTGTAGTTAAGTAAATTTAAACTTACATTTTATTTAAAGCATCCATATGATAGAAACTTCTTCTAACAGTACAAAAAATATCATAATGAGCAGAAATGCCAACTTGACATTCTACATCAATAAAAAAACACAAAGTCTGCACAGCAGAACTTTAAACAGCAAACAAGCAGAGGTCAGTTGTGATGAGCAAGCTAAGTCAAACAAAGCTCATAAAGCAATAAGCTTTCACCGGCTTACAGTACTTATACATGTTAAAATGCTGATGTCATGGACATATGCAAATATCCGTGCAAAGCCCCCAACTTCTTGAGAGAGATAATTTTTCATGACCACTAATCAAAACCGGAAGACCTAAAACTGACTGGTTGATGATGTCATACTTGTGATTCTTGATGACATGCATAGAATCATGACGCTACTACATAATCGATAACATCACACTGCAAAAAGATAACACTTATGATTAACAGGAAACTAGTTTTAGACTTGCTTTCCAACAATTGGTCCCTCATGCAAATTCTTACTCCTTACAAAACACTTAAGCACACACACACACAAAAATCACAAGAAACTTATGTACTATAAGGTAACATGACAAACAATTTGCGTATACAATTTTTAGTATAAACACAATTTAATAATTTTTAAATATTTGGCTGTGAGATTAAAAGTAAGAGCAGTCCATATTTTCTTTCTTACCTCAAAAACAAACAAACAAGCAAAAAAAAAACTCTAAAACTGTTCCACCTAATGAGTTAGGTATTTCTTTTGAGATTTAGTAAAACCATCCGTTTTATTTTTCCTAGTATTTATGAATTTTAGTTGGAATTCATGGGTTTCCTCAAAAAATGATACTTTACATCTATATGTTTTGTTCCATGATTTTCGATACAATAATTTGGAAAATTAATAGTAGCCTGATTATTCCTGATTATTGCAATATTGAATATTTCCTTTTTAAGTTTAATCTCCAACTGTTCACATTCTTTAACTATATTTTGAGCCCAAATAATTTTTTTTGCAACCTCAGTTAAGAAAACATACTCTGCTTCCATGGTTGACAAGCTAACACACTTTTGTTTAAGTACTCGCCATGAAATTGGAACTTTGTCAACAAGAAGTAACATTCCGCTTAATGAAACTCTATCATCGTAGTTTTCAGCAAAATCTGCATTAGCATAGCAAATCAATTTTAATTCTTCAGCATTAGACAAATTAATTTATAGTTTCTGGTATTATTTATCTATCCTGACAACTTTAGATAGAAGTTTATTCTAGTGTTTTATGTTTAGGTTTTCCTAAAACTGAAAAAGAGCATTAACAACATAACATATGTTGGGTTGCATTTTGCTATTTAATAATTTTAGGAATTTTGTTTTTAATCTAAACGTGTTCAGGGGTCTTATTTACATAGTTATACTCTCTTGTTTTTAGAGGTGGGTTTTTGAAAATTTTTAACAGTTTTTAAATTTGAGGTGTCAGGCTGGACAATACTTGCAGAAACTTGAAAACCTAAATAATTTATTGAAGATTTAAAAAAATTGCATTTACTTTAAACATAATTTATGTTGAGATAATCTATCAAATACTACCTTTAATTTCATTAAGTGTTCCTCAAAGGTTCTAGATGCAATAGCAATATCATCTATGTAAATAGAAGTTTGTAAAGGGGAAAGCTTAGATAGGATGATGGACATAAGTCGTTGAAAGGAGCTGGGGCATTTTTCAAACCAAAGGGGACTCTTTTCCATTCATAGTGGCCAAAAAGTGTAGAAAAGCCACATTTGTGTGTGTCGTCTGGGTGCAATTTCATTTGATAAAATCCAGATATTAAGTCTAATGTAGAAAAGTATTTTGCACCATTTGAACTATCAATCAATTCAGTGATATTTGGTAGTGGAAAAATATCATCAATAGTTTTATCGTTTAATTTCCTGATATCTGTTACTAATCTTAATGTTTCATCTACCTTTTTAACAAACAGTACAGGTGCTGAGAAAGGTGAATCACTTTCTTATATAATATCATTCTCAAGAAGTTCATTAATTTGTCTATCTAATTCATCTCTTACATAATACGGAACCCTATAAGGTTTTTGTTTAACAGGAATATCATCTTTTAAGTTAATGTTATGAAAAATTGTATCACACCCCTTTAAATCTGGAATAGAATTAGCAAAAATATGTTTATAATCATTAATTAAACTCTCTATTTGTCTTTTCATTATAGTCTAAGTGTGAAAGATCAAAATTCCCCCCGCCCCCAAACATAAAAATTATCACCACTCTGCACTTGGCTCAGTAATACTGTTAACTGCAAAAGAAGATACTACTGTGATAGGAACAATTTTTGCTAAAATTGAATGCTTATTTATGTGCAAGTCATCAGTTGACAAATTCAATACTTTTACTTTACATTATATATATTAGATCTAGATACATTATTTACTGATCTAACAATCAAAATTTTACTGTTGTTTAAAGGCTCAATCATCACAGTGGGTGAATTAAATTTAACAATTTCTTTTAATTTATTTGTATGAAAACCTCCGATAGAGGAGGAATTGTGTATTTCCTAAATGCATAGCACAAATTATCTTTACATACATCAGAATTCAAAGTATTTTCTCTATTAATTTCATAATTATTAAAGGATTGAGTTGCACCAGACAATGAAAAAAGTACAGATTCATCATTTATTGCAAAAGGCACAGTTACAATATTATTGTATAAAACATTATTAGTAAAATTTATTGACGTCTTATAGCCCTTTAAAAATTTCACACCAAGTATTGCCGTAATACAAGAATCACAGTCCATAATATGAAAATCAACATTAAATATTTTGTTATTTAAATTAATATTTAATTTCTTGGATACTTTTACAATGTCACTAGAGATACCTTTTAAGTGAATATTACACTTAGTTAATTGGCTATCTAGTATATTTAAATGAGTTAATACATCTGAAAACATCACATTAATAGAAGCACCAGAATCAATAAGTATAGGTACATCAATATTATTAATCATACCAGAAATCTCTGGTAGAGACAAATTATGTAAAGAAATTAAATTAGAATTTTACACTACAGGTAACACTCCAAGGGCTTCAGAAGGTAAGTTGGAGTGATGACTCCCTTCATCCCTATTTAGTTTAACTTTTGTTTTTTCGCTGTCATTCTTATCACCCCTAGGTGCATAAAAGGTGTTATAATTAGTTTTAGGTTTAGTTTTATTTATAATAGGCTGAAAGCTTTGATTTGGCTGATGAAAAAAATGAG
The DNA here is from genome assembly GCA_951213105.1 of Amaurobius ferox. Lineage (NCBI taxonomy): Eukaryota > Metazoa > Arthropoda > Arachnida > Araneae > Amaurobiidae > Amaurobius > Amaurobius ferox. Next base: position 118,569,275 of record OX578147.1, read on the forward strand.
TTGGTTGTTGAAATCCCTGCGTTTGCTGCAGAAAATTGTATGGATAGTTTTGTGTAGGCTATGGAAAATAAAAAGGTTGTTGATACATTTGAGTAGCCAGAGACCCAGAATTTCCTTTGAACCTGTGTGATTGAGGAAATTTCCTACAATTCACACTTATGTGATCTAGTAGACCACAAGAAAAACACCTTCGGCTATCCTTTTGCAATCTTGTTTGAGGTAGTTGTGGTTTGGTGTCAATTTGAGTTTAACTCAGCAAGCCTTTTAGTGAGGTTCTCTACCTCTACTCTATTTCTCTTAAACTCATCACGGAGCTGCTTATTCTCAGACTCTCCAAGACTCATTACATACTGGGGGTCATCCCCATGTTGCTTGCTCCACACCTCTTCCTCTGCCACAACATGCCTTTTTGCCGAATCAAAACTCTTATGGTTTTGAGGTAGGATTAGTTGTTTGAAATGAGGCTTCAGACTTTCAATAAAAACTGAGCACAAGACATAAAGTCTTTGCTGGTTTGCTATCTTATCATGTAATTGGTCAGGTAGAACAGTCTTATACGAAGAAGCCTCAACTCGAGCAGCAAACTAATGCACTGATTCCTTGGGTCTCTGATAACTCTGTAAGAATGATCTGAAGTTGCTATGCAAACATTCGATTGAAGAAAATCTGTTGCGTAACACTTTGAGAATTGGAGAAAAAGATTTTTCCTCCTTTAACCTAGGATTATCCCTAATAAATCGTACAGCTATGCCTGACAGTTTTAATTTTAAAACCAAGACCTTGTCTGATTTAGACCAATTTGCATGGTCGACTAACATTTTTATCCTGTCAATGTAATCCTCCAATGGGAGGCCAGATGCCTCTCCAGAAAACACTGGGATTGAATCCAAAAAGTCTCCTATTGTTTTAAAATTACTCATTAAATTACATTTAGAAGAATCCATTTTTAATCCCTGCTCAATTAAATCATTTTGTTTAATATAATTTGATATATTTGGCTGTTAGTGAATTTAAATGTATCATTTACACGTACGAGGTAGGGTCAAAAAGTTCCCAGAATAGGTCAATTACAAATTATTAAAAAATAGAACAATAATTTTGCCTTATTGGCCTTCAAAGTATTGTCCTCCTGCATCCGCACACTTGTTCCAGCATTCGTATAACTGTCCAAAACACTCCTGAAATCCATTTCTTGAGAGGTCCTTCAATTGCTTTGTCGCATTTTCGATCACCTCATCTGAATCCACAAAACGGTGTCCCTTCAATTTCATTTTCAGCCGTGGAAACAGGTAAAAATCTGCTGGTGCTAGGTCGGGAGAATAAGGAGGGTATTCCAGAGTGGTAACACTGTTTCTGGCAAGGTACTTTTTCACAATCACAGAGTGATGTGGTGGAGCATTGTCGTGTAAAAGAAACCAATCGTTTGTTGCCCATTTTTCAGGTCGTTTTCGTCTGATTGCATCTCATAGTCGTTTAAGGATCTCCAAGTAAAGTTCTTTATTGACAGTTTGGCCTTTAGGAATAAATTCATAGTGAATGATGCCCTTGTAATCGAAAAACACCTCCAACATCACTTTCCCTCGACTTTTGTCCAAGCGAAATTTTTCCTTCCTTGGTGATGTTTTTGCTTTGCTGACGTTTTGTCTGAGGGTCGTAAAGAAAGCACCAAGTCTCATCACCTGTCACGATTTTCTTCAAGAAGCTGTCATCTTCATCAGCCATGTCAATCAAATCCCTGGACATGTTCACTCTCACTTCTTTTTGTTCAGGTGATAACATTTTTGGAACCATGTGCAAACAAACACGATGCATGTTCAAATTATCATGAAGAATGCTGTGAACACTCCCATGTGAAATTTCAAGTTCAGAGGCAATAGCATCAATGGTTATTCATCTGTCCGCACGCACGATTTCTCGAACGCGCTTAACATTTCCATCTGCGGCAGAAGAGGATGGCCGCCCAGTTCGAAGGTCATCTTCGATGTTTGTGCGACCTTCACGGAAACGCTTATGCCACTTGTACACAGTTTTTTTCTTGGCATCGTTTCCATATGCTTTCTTCAGCATCTTGAGCGTCTCAGAAGGTGATTTCTCGAGCAAAACGCAGAATTTGATATTTGCACACTCCTCTAAAGACAACATTTCAAAATCCAACGAATGAAAAATTTGCTTTGCCAGAAATGATCTGTAGCTAACACCGACAGTACCGGAAATGAATTCCAGATGGCTGTGTGTTTTCCTTATTAGTGCTGCCAACCTCCAAAAGAGATATTTCCCCTCCAACGAACACCTTCGTGAATGTAGGCGACCATTCCGGGAACTTATTGACTCTACCTCGTATACACCATTGAGAGATTTTAAATTGTGCTATTTTTTGAGGGGTTCAAAAAAGATTCACAATCTTAGTGAGGACTCACAACCCTCTACCCCTTGTGTTAGTTTTTGATTTTTTTTATATGAGAATTTTGTTTAGAGTTCCAGATACACGAATATAGTGTTGAGATTTATTGATATTGTTGGAAGTGCAAGATGTTGCACTATATTTATTGGAATCTTGTTTATTTATTTGTATAAAATGATGCATAAGGTCATTTTAGTATATATTTGTCTTAAGATCTAATTCGCAAAGTAGTCAGTTTATAGTATAATTTGTAAACTATTTGGTTAATTTCCCATTTTCAGTTCTAAATTGCTATGGAATTGAATTTATTATTTGGGGTAAATATTCCACAATTTTTTTTTGTTTGTAACTTGAGCCAACTTTGAAATTATTATTTAAATAGAGGATTTTGCTTTGAATAATTGTTTTCTTTGTAGAGGAGGAGATTAGTGATGAATTTGCTGATTTATATTTATCAGTTGTTATTTATGGATCCATTTCAAAATTTATTGTTTAGATTATTGGAATTCTTTGGCTGGTCCAAAGTTTTCGTTAAAATTTTTGTTTCTTCGTAACAGCTAATGATATAGAGCTCTGTTTATTATTTTTTTACTTACTTATCTTTGATTACCTATTTGTGGAGGCCCGAAAGGCCTAAATAAAGTCTCGAGGAGGAAATCGATGTCAATTATCATCAGCTCGGGTGCAGCTCTCTTTTGCTCCAGAAAAAGCTAATGGAGACATATCTCCCATAAAGCATCGGTACATCAAGTGAGTCCAGCTATTTAAGTGGAATATGGTGCTCCACCCCACGAAAAGAACACTCCCGAAACTTGATCACCACAAAACGAGCAACTCCTTCACATCATAGAAAACTCAGTCGAGCGTAGCAGAGCGCAAGTTGACATTGTTCGGAACCAAAAACACAGATGGTTCCATCATCAAAAACTGAGAAGTAAACATTTGGAAGTCCGGCCCTGTGACTTGGAAAAATTAAACGACTCAGTTCATTATGAAGGAACAAATCCGATCTCCAGAAACAAACAATTATTCCAGTGGTGCCAACATTACTTTAGTAGACATCAACCACATCGCTCCCAACTGGCAGGGGATCAAAACAGCATTTTAGTTTTTGCAGACATAATAAATTCAGGGGCTCTTGAGTGTTTAGACTAAACGTCACCGCCATTGCAGGAAAATAAACAATAAAGTTAAAAAGCCGGGAAATAAAAACTTTCGTTCCACAGAAAGCATGCCAAACGGCACAGGACAACTTAATTGATCACATATTGAGTTCTAATCAAAAGAGAGAAGAATGAAAAGGAGCGTGAATCTATTTATATACTGCCATCATTGTAAACAAAATTATCGATGAGCGATAAAATAATTAATGACAGGCAATTTTAATATTACGGTAAACCAATCAAAAACTCGAAATTTTAAAGAAAACAGGAATTTTAAAGTAGACAAAAATTAAAAAGAAATGAAGTGAAACGATTTGGAATATACAAATTCGGTAATAAATATGAAATGAACTATTCAGAAAAATTTGAAAAGCTGAAAATAGAATTAAACTGAAAAATCGTGATAAATCAACGAATTTTTAACTGAGAACAACAAATTTAGAATCAAATCAAAGGGAATAAAAAGGGCAATAAATGGAATCACAAATTAGCCAATTTAAATAAATTTAAATTGATGAAACCTAAAAAGATTGAACTTTCACCATTTTGAACATAATAACTATGGAGGGTATGGTTCCTGTGGATGCCTCCCCCACTGGATTCCGGTCTAAATTGGGTGGCACTTCCCGGCCATCCAAACAGTTACCTTACACCTTTCTGGTAGGTCAGACGGTCTGAGTCTCAACAACAACAATAACTATGGAATGGAACCTATTTGGAACAGAAAAATATCAAAAACCTAAACAATTGGAAAATGGATATCTAAAGAGAGAATAACTATGTAAATAAGACCCCTGAACACGTTTAGATTAAAAACAAAATTCCTAAAATTATTACATAGCTAAATGCAACCCAACACATATGTCAAGTTGGTTCTATTAGCAATAAAAGATAAGCAACCTAGAAGACTTATATAGTGTATTTTTTACATTTCCTTTATTTCACTGCTAGTGGTAGGACAATCAATTTTACATAAAACCACTCTCTTATTAATAAGGAGAGATGGTATTGAAAATTTATATTTAATAAATGTTTGACATACTTTAATAATATACTGTTTTTGATGAATAAAAAAAAATTATCTTATGTATTCAAATTCTATGCCTTGAAGTTTTTTAACTTTACCAAAGATTTTTACATCAAATTTACTCTGAATGAGAGATACAACAGTATTTAAATCTTTTGTGTTCTTCCAAAAACTATACTGTCATCCACATAGATTAACAATAATGCATTTCTGTCATACCTGTACACACAATTACACCAAGTTAATTGTATAAAATTTAATTTCTTCTCATTAGCTTTAGAGAACCATTCTCGTCCACTTTGGTGTAAACCATAAATGGTCTTGTACAAATGACATACGAAAAATTTATTATTATTATCATCAAATCTGTGAGGTTGATACATACAGATACTTTTATTTAAATTTGCATATAAATAAGCACTTTTATATCTAACTGACAATTAAATTAACCAAGTAAGCATACAAATACGGTGAAAAACATTCTTATACAGTAAAATTTATAACAGGATTAAATATCTCTTCAAATGTATCCTTTTATTTACACTGCTCACAACACCATGAAGAAATTGATGTATCCTTATGATGTATGCTTGTTTCCACTGTAAAGCTCAAAAAAGGTTTTGCTTAAATTTATAACAAATCCTGTCTTTTACATAAGTGAAACACAAAAGAGCTTCTGCCCTAAAACAATTATCTAATTTACTAACATAAAGCATATCTTTGATACAATCAACTGCAGCGGCCGTCCAATTGGTTGCTCATGTCCTAGGATGAGTCGGACGGTCTGAGTCTTCAACAATCAACTGCAGTTAAGTTAAATATTTTGGTAACTTCATTTTGTTGTGGCTTATATCTGTTCGATCTCTCAGCCCCAATGCCCTGATTTTCTAGAAAGAAATGAAATTTATTGTGGCAAAATTCCGTGCCACAATCAGTTCTTACATTTATTATTTTCAAATTTAAAAATCTTTTTGCACATGCCTGAAAGGCCACAGATATATCCAAATTTTGTTTTAATGGAAAAACAGTTTCCTTTCTAAAGTAGTCATCTTTGGGATTCTAACTAATTACATATACCATCATTTATTCGAATTTTAAGGTTGTATATTTACGATCAATTCACTATCCTTTTTAATTTAAAATCATATTTCTCTTTTAATGGGCAGCTTTTTAGGCAGACCAAATTCAGGTCTTCAGGCGTAAGATGTCTTCATTATGATTACATATATATCATATCATTCAAATACCTTCAAAGATGGCTTCATTACATATATATCATTCATTCAAACTAATTATATATATATATCATTCATTCAAGTTTTAAGGTTTTATATTTAAGATCAATTTACTATCCCTTTTAATTCAAAATTATATTTTTCTTTTAGTGGGCAGGTAGTCTTGGGTCTTTAGACCAGACTCAGGTTTTCAGACCCGAACCTAGAAAAATATTATTTTCTTTAAATTTAAGAATTATTTACTGATTATCGGTTAGGGTTTTATAATTAATTAAATTTCTGTTGTTTTAAATAAAGGTTTTGCTTTGTTTATTTTTGTTGTTCTTATAAATTAAATAACGTATAAATTAAATAATCGATTGAATGAATAATAATAATAATCTTTATTGATAGAAAACAAATTAAAATCAGTAACTTGATTATTGATCAGTGATTAAAAATTTAAGTAAAACTTAATTAAAATAATTAAAGGTAGTAAAGTAAGCATAATTATATTAACAATTTAAAGTTAAGAGTAGCTTAATAATTGAATAATTTAATAGGTAAATGACGAAAAACTGTAATTTTGAATTTAAATATTACTTAACAAAGATATGTAAAATAAAATGAATAAATTAATAAACAAAATCTTATAATGTCTAAAAACTTCCTAACAGTAATTAACATTTAGATGATTAATTGCTTGGCCAATGGGGAAGGGGTGTGACACCTAATCCTCTTTAACTAAGCCAATGATGAAAACATCTTGAAGTCAAACTTTCAGGAATACAGTTCTCTATAGGACATAATGCTAAGATAATCTTACATTTAGAATAAGTTCTAATCATATGAATGCTAAAATATTCTATCTAGTTCTCATTTTTATAAAATTTCGTTGCAATTTGTTCCAGAGTTATGTCTGCACCTCATAGACAGAAATCTTTCGGAAATGTGTTCAGAAAGTCTTTAAAAAATGCTTTTCAGTTAAAATATTGAATTAAAAATTTTTTGGGCTAAAGAATACTTGACCTGTACAATAGAATAATAAAGTAATAAATTTAAATTATATTAAAAACTACAAATTTGATGTGATTTTAAATGTATATATATTTATATAGTGTTGTATGGTAAAATAAATATATCTCATTTGATTAAAATATAAATAACATAGAAGAGAGAAAAATAAGTTGTCTGTAGGTAAAATCATGTCCTATGAGTACCAAATTTTAATCTATGAGTACCATAGACGTTTTTAATTTGTTTTATATTATCACTAGTAATTAGGCTGGGAAATTAAAATGCTTTTCAAATGCAAAAAGAAATAAAATACAACGTACATATTCTGTATTTTACTAGTCATTGCTTTTTCAGAAGTATGTGTAAGTAAAATAAAAGAAATCTAAACAGAAATACAATAAAAACTCCATAAATTCCTTACTTCATTTTTTTTTAGCTAAAGAATAAAATCTTGTTAAATGTTAAGCATAAAATAAGTGCATTTGTTTTTAGCTGTCTTTTTATTTTTTAGCCATTTTTGCTGCAGTTCAGTCAATTTAATTTAAATTGATTTTTTTGTGTAATGTGTGTTGTTTATTTTTTACATGTGAAAGAACTTGTAAATTATAAACTGCTTTCAAAAGTGTTTTACCAAACATTACTTTTTTTCCAGATAAGATAACAATTTTCTTCTGTGTGGCACAATTATTCCTATGTATACAAATCACATAAAAGTCCCAACGTCCGAGAAGTAATTGGTATTTTATCAATTCTTTAAGGTCCTGACTCACAAATGCAGGGTTTTCACTAGAAGTGATGAGCACTGAAGTAAAATCCTTAACCTTAAGGAAGATAACACACATACCAAAGTTCTCTTGGAATTGGGGGGTAGGGGGAGTCCATCTTTTCTTGCAATCTCTCTCTTCCTATTGGCTGATCGATCTTGTGCTTATTGCATTTGGTGTAAACAAGATGTCTCTGTGGGATTTATTATGTGGAAAAATGAAATTTTCTCATGCATTGACATTGAATCCAACTATTTAGTCACATTTTTTAGATACGTAACATCTTTTGGTAAAATTTCATTTGTTAAATGAAGTTCAGTTGACAGCCGTGTTAACTTTTCTAATTTTTTAATGTATTTTTTATTTATTGTTTTGGGAAATATTTTGTATTGTTTTTCTATGAAAGCTCAGTATTTAGTATTTTAAATTTTTATCGAATATTGATTTCAAAAGTATTTTGTATTTTATTTTTAAAATGTACTTCCCTCTCACCTTGCCAATGATATCTTTCATCATAGGTGAACTACGTCACATAACGAAACTGAAGCCTTGGGGATTGTATGATGTGCTAACAGAGAAATATGATTGGGACCCAGCTGAAGCCCAGGCATTTACTGACTTTTTAATTCCTATGCTAGCCTTTGATCCGAATGAGCGTGCTAAAGCGTCTGATTGCTTAAAGCACCCCTGGTTAGCCTCGTGACTTCCAAACAAATTTAGCTCGTTTTACCTCTAAATCCATGAACTAAAGACAGTCATGCATTTTCTGGCATTAAATTCAAGTGGAATCATTTGTACATTTTATTTGTCATAGGTGTTTCATTTGGTAACAATAAAGTTTAGATCTGGAGTAACATATAAGAGTTTTTTCCTTTCCTGCATTAGATTATTGTACATTTTTGTGTATTGTAAAGTTAGAACATCAAGATAATAACTTGCTGCAAAATTTTCAATGTTCGAACCCTTTCAAAACCTTGAGAAAGTGCATGGGACTTGATTTTAGCTTTGCAATAGGATTTGAATTTTGTATACTGTGTTTTTTTTATACAGTAAGACCTATTTATGCCAGGGTTCATACGCTTTTTAATAATCATTAAAAGGCCTTGAAAGGTTTCATTATCTTGAAGGCACTTGAAAATCATTAAATATTTGTGTGTATATATATATATATATATATATATATTGTGTATATATATATATATTTATATTAGTCTTAATATGTGTTAAAAAATGATATTTTGACAAATTAAAATTATTTCTGTAAAATGTAAAACATCCAATAAAAAACTGCAATTAGTCATGTAGGTATTTACAAAATAAATCATGTGATATTTTAATTAAAACTTTGATATGTTATTATCTAACAGTGTTTCATAGATAATATGTAATCTGCCAATAATAAAAGATAATTAATTTCAATTCTAGGACTTTAAAAATTGTGTCATTATAAATAGTCCTTGAAAATTTTCCGACCAAATGTGTATGAACCCTGCCTTTGCACAGTACAGTTATTTATCCAAATTAAAGGGTTTAGGGGTGTTATGGAGATAAAATTTAATCTAGAAGTGCAAAATGTTTCTATAAATAGAATTTACTTTAGTATATATATACTTTGGTAGTGAACACACAAATGGATATCAATATTACAATTGAAACAAAGTGAAAGAATATGGTATTGTTGAAAATTATTGGGCATTTATTGTAAGTAGAAAGACTAGTTTCTTTTTAGTTATTTTTTAATTTTTTTCCATAGTTATTGTTTCACCATTACTATTTCTGGTTACTATGTTTCAAATTCTGCTGTTTGGAACAAAATTGTTGTATTAGTATACATATTAGCACACATATTTTGTATACATATCAATGCATACAACAGTTTGCTTCATGGAATTTGCATTTCATAAAGTCAAATATATAATTTATTACTATATTGTGTGCTGCATTACTAATTGTGTTAGAAATATATTGCTTAACTTTAAAGAATAGGGAACAGTTTTGGCAGATCAATTAAGGTAAATGAGGTTTTACTGTATATGTAAGAAATTTGTGAATTGTGGAAAAGTAGTTTAAATATGTGTTTATAAAAAACTTGTTAGAGAATTGGTCATCTATTTGCTTTTATCTTAACATATCAGTATCAGACCAATTTATTGTATCTTGTCAATTTTACATCCCATACCAGAAATGTTTTTTCATTTTCGCAGACTATAAATAATATTGTTGTGGTAAATCAATTTTTATACTAAAAGAAATTTGCCTAAAATTTTAAATAAAGAAGTTATACAAATCAGTAACATTTCATTGGGAAAAAGTGCAGCAAATAAATCTTAAATCCATTCCAAAATCTATTTGAATCTGGAAGAAAAAACAGTTGAGAAATATAGTTGTAGTTAAATCTATCAGAAACTTGGATGTGATATAAAGAAACCATGCTAAATTGTTTCCCCTTATTACTACTCAGTGAATCGTTAACACTTAACCTTTTGTTCAAAAACTCGCGTGTTTAAATAACAATAACAATAAAAACATTTGTAATATTATGGAGCAGGGGTCAGCAACTTTTGAGAACCTGCGGGTTACAGTCGGCTCCCTGAATACAAGGCAAGGACCGACCACATGTGTAAAATAGCTAGACAATATAACTGCATGTGGGAGGAGAGATTGATTAATGTTCAAAATCTCATGATCCAATAATAGTAAGCCTTTCTAAAGTTTTAAATCATGCTTCGTTAGCATCCCGCCAGCATTGTTAAGCCAGTCTCATGCTTTTAGCACTCTTCAGCAGCTAATAGCTGAATTGATGCTGAAGAGTGCTAAAATGTTACACTTTTGATTTTTTTCAATTCATGGGATTCATGGTTAATTTTAAAATACTAATATAATTTTAAAATAGGTCTACTGTAGTTTAGTTTGTTAATGGATTGAAAAATTGCAATGCCATGAAGGTATCTGAAGCATTTAATGAAACAGAAAATGGGGAAAAAAAATTGTCATAATAACAAAGAATATAGTAAAAAAGGTATTATACATGTATGTATGTCTCAGTAGACTGAAGCTAAAAAAAATTTTTAAGTAAAAGTGCATAAAACAATCTAATTAGATAAAAATTGTTTAAAAATCCTCAAATAACAGATATTCATTTTGCCTTTGTTGGCTGCATTAATTTAAATTCAAATGAGTAGTCATGGGCGGCATAAAACTTTGTCAGGGGCTGCCGCCGGGTGCCGACTCCTGTTATATAAGAAATTTTTTTTTAATACTAATGAACTTAATGCTGAGAGATAACACATTGAGTCTACAGCAGTCACTAGTAACCTGAAATTCCCATATGGAGAATATTCTGAATTTGAATATTACTTTTCACAACTCTTTCTGTGTATTAGTTGTTCATTGACTTGCAGGTAAAAATATTTCTATTTGATATTAAAAAATCATTCCAATGAGAATTTTAATACTACATTTGAATCTAAGTGGTATGTTTTCTTCCAAGAAAAAACTGTTGTCGTTAAAAGCATCAAAATATTAATCTTAATACTGCCCTTTTAATGCTATTTAGTTGTCCATAGAATTCTAGGTAAAAATACTTGTTTCTAAAAATATGTTATAATTTTAAAATACAATAATACTTTCTGGTTGCCTAAAGTCCTGAGGGGAGGGAATATAATTGAAAACACTTGTATCAAATTTTAGCAGTATTCTGAGTACTTCCTGCTAGTTTTTTACAGGGAGCCTTACTATCCTTGGTAACTGCTAGTTGGCCATTGAATCTTAGTTGAAAATTGTTGCCGGGATTCAATATTCTTGTTTCAATAAATGAAAGTTTTCTTGGGTAATTTAAAATACTTATTTAAAAAAATATTAATATTGACACTATCTTTGAAGTACTTGCTAGTTGTCCATGGAATCCCAAAAATTTTAAACCAGAAAAGTTACCATGTTGAGGTTTAAAAAACTTATCTACTATAAAATGTAAACATTTGTCTTCAAAATGCTTGCTAGTTGTAATGTAACCGCAATTGAAAATTATTGGCGTGACTCAAAATTCTGGTATTAGTGAAATGTCAGTCTGGGAATGTATCAATAGGCTTAAGGCTACTTTTGTGAAACTTGTTTGGAAATAGAACCCCAGTTGAATGTTATTGCAGTGATTCAAAATTTTTGTATCAATAAATATTTATTCGTAAACTACCTTCAATAACTGTGCTAGTTGGTCATTGAATCCTCTTTGAAAATTATTTCTGGGATTCAATATTCGTATTTCAATAAATATTAATTTATATCTACCCTTGAAAACTACTAATTAACCACGGAATCCCAGTTGAACATTATTTCTGATATCAATTTTAATATAACTCTCTTTAACATTGAAATATGTTACTGCAAAATTCAAAAAGTGAATTTTTCTAAATGCTCAAACTTTTTTTTTTTAAACATTTCTATGATCTAAGCAAGAAAATTTATATGATATGATTTGAAGAATTGAGCATTAAATTTAACATTTACATAGAATTTACATTACAACATAATGACTGCTAAAATCTTGATTTTCCTGGTTTACATCAATTTTTCCCGAATCGTGATAAGCATCAAACTCCCCCAATATTTTACTATTTATAATGAAAATTTCCTAATATAGAATTTTTTTTTTTTTTTAATAAAACCCCAAATTTGGCTAAAAATTCTTATTCTTTTGCAAAATAATTTCCCTATTTATAAATTTGAAGCAGTTTTAAATTTTAGTATTTTAGAATTGATTTTTGCTAAAAAATTAAATTTAATAATATTTTACCTTTAGTTATTTTAATGTAAGTATTTTATGAGAAAAGTCCTTATTACACATTAAAAGCCACAATTTATTCTTGGGTGTTACAAAATATTAAATCTTGGCTATAATAATTGTCCCTAATTTGACTATGAATTGAGTATCTTGAAAAAAATCTCTCAGCTTTTTTATTTCATAGGGTTTGGTATCTATGCAATATTAAACTTATTATCCTGCAAGTCGCATTAGCCCCACAGATTTGAAAATTTTCTGGATTTGAGCAATTGGATTCTTATGAAATCTTTCTTTGAAAAGTTTCTAAATCATCAGAAATAATTATCTGTACATTTGAACCATGTAATACGAATATATGCTGTATAAATGGCCAAATTATGTGTCATGAAGCATTAAGTTTCTTCATATGCAGCAATAAAAGCTTTAAACTTTAATTTTAAAATTTTGCAAAAGTGCTGTTTAGTAAGAGTTTCTTTACAACTGATTTCATACTGAACTAAATTGTTTGTGCTTTAATAATTTTGAATTTACCTAGTTTCACATTTTAATTTCTCTCAAAATATTCCTAAATTTTATTGCAATTCGATGATTTGAGTATGATGTATGTTGAAAAAGATTTCTCATTGATATTATAAATTTGCTCAAGTAGAAGACTTTCTGTTCTAGATGAGGAAAATATTTATTTTTCGATTTCATGAGTAAGATTTTTTTTAAATTCTGGATTTTGAATGCCAGTTAAAATATTTGATACTGTAATTATTTTTGCATTTATGAAAATGTTGAAAATGGTTTTGAAAGGGTTTTAATTTAAAGCCACACTCAAATTGTGCCCTACTTCACTTGCATTGTCATAATTGCTTATGTATAATTTATTTGTTGTTCATGCCAATATTTTTAATTTATCTAAGATGTTCCTGTTTGTGCACTGTTTATTACAGAAATTGTGTTCTTTTTTTCTGGGTTTGATATGTAAATTTTAAAAAAACAAGTGAACTTAAAAAGTACCATTTAATTATTTGATAAAACAAGAGACATTCTTATTTGAATCATGACATTTTTAAAGGTAAAATTAGGTAGTTTTACTTAGTATATGTAGTATGCATAGTTAAATATGTTCAGATTGTATATTTTTAAACATGACAAAAGTCTTTCAGTGAAAATGCTGCAAAACTAAGGGGAGAGCTCAGGCGTATATTTCTACAAACAAATTATGTAGTTACAGAGAGATTATTCAGTGTGTTTCTCTGTTCATATTTTTTAAATATGGTGCTCCTGACTCTAACTGGGTTGAGTTGTATTGGCATTTGCCATATTTATCAGCTTTGTTGAACCATCTGCCAGATGAGGTTTGTCATAAACTAGTTTTGATGAAGAAAGAATGTCTTTCAGCTTCATAGACTGTTTGCTTATTTACATCTAGTGGTGGCTCATTATATATATTTGCATGTGGTGTGGCCTTTAAGAACTGATATTTAGAGTGAATAATATGCATTATTTATAAATATATCAATTTGTTCAAATTACTTAATTTGATAAAAATATATTATTTAAAAAAATCACAAATGTAAAATTTATCTCTGTTTTAAATTAAGCAATAATCAATATATATATATATATATATATATATATATATATATTACAAATATGTTTAGTTATTTTACTAAAATGCAGAAATAGTTGTACCCAAAGAAAGATAGTCCTATCATTTCTTACAATATATTTCATTATAAAGTCTGTAATACTGGAGATGAGATTATTTGCATTTTCCCTCTTTTTAAATTTTATGCACATTTTTCCACTTTCTGTTTTAGGAAAATACTTTACAAATATTCAGTTTTATTTTCATAATTTACTTTCATTTAGAAGAATCTTCCTAAGATCATTATCCCCCCCCCCCCCCCCCTATAAAAAAAATTGTTTCCATCTTGTCCAAAGACTTTTGAGGATCCATATGTCTTGTGAGGGTTCCACCATGATTACATTTGTATAAATAAATAGTAAATTGCACATATCTACATGCATCTTAAAATATATCCCATAAAGTCAAATATTGTCAAGTTTATAACTGTCAGACAATAATAACCTGATTATTTCAACTTGATAATTGCTACATTTATATGCGTCTGTCAAATTTGAAACCAAAGACATAAGAAATTTTGAAGTAATTGGGAAACTAGGAAACTTGCTAAGTATCTGTTAATTTGGCTTTTGGTTCTATCATTTTTAAATGCAAATCCATTTTCATATAATACTGCGAATTTACATATATATTTTGCCCCATAGTTCTTACATATAATTTACAAGCACTTTTATCATCCTTTAAAAGATTGGAATTAATGATGTAGAAAAGGGCTGGACAGATTTCTCCTCAAGCTAGGAGCTAGCTTTTAATTTACGTTATTTTGCATTTTTATGACATTTGTTAGAAAGTGTGTATGATAAATAGTTACAATGGTATAGTTGTTACAATTTAATAATAGTTACAATAACATTTGCTCAGCTGGGCAAATAGTAGCTCTAAGCCGCAACGCGAGTGGCCCAGCTTGGATCATGGAATGGTATAACACATAAAAAATAATTAATTTTAATATTTTTAAATTATACTTAATATTTTAAAAGATTGATTGTTTCAAATATTAACTTTTAAAAGAAGCAAAAAATATATATACATATATTCTTTTATTTAACTTTATAAAAAATATTCAAATTTAAAGCATTTTTTTTACATTAGCTGTTTTGCTGTGCATATATGAAATTAAATTATACTTCATTTTGTCTACACTGACTGTTGTACACATGGTTTGTATGCCTCCTGGAAATACATAGAAACTCTTGGAATTCAAGGAGGGGTTATAAGGGCTCTTAAAAACTATTTTATTTATTTTAGCCTTAGACTCCGGAAAATTGGAAAATACTCATGGTAAATCGCTAGTAATTACTTTGCGGTCTTTTATTTCCGAATTTGGTCAATGAATGACATCACTGAAGTACAGTCTTTTTGTTTTCATATAGCATCAGTCTGGTAAACCTTAAAAAAAGAAAAATGTTTTTTTTTTCTTTTTTTAATATAAAATGCATGCAATTTAGTGAAATTGCTTATTTCAAACACTTTTTCATGAAAATGAGAGTTTTAGTGTTTTTGGTAAAGTTTGGGAATATTAGCACTCTTTCATAAAAATTACAAATTTTAGCATTCTCTTGTAAAAATAATAAATTTTAGTTTTCTTTCATAAAATGGTGAATTAAAATTCAAATATAGCATTTTGTTGTAAAATTGTGAATTTTCACTCTCTTTTGTAAAAAATTGCAAATTTTAGCGTATTTTAGAAAAAATAAACAATTCCTTTTAAAAATCATGAATTTAAGCATTCTCTTGTAAAACAGTCATGAATATTAATGCTTTTTCCTGTGTTAATGCGTTAAACACAGCAAATGTTTGTACATTGCTGATATTTAATAAATCATGGAGTGGAAATTAGTAAACTTTTTTTATTTTTCATTTCTGTAATCTTAAAAGTTATATTTGTCATTTCTTCCCTCTGATTGTAGAATAACAAAAACACTCATTAAATGGGACTATTTTGTAGCTTTATTTGTTTTAAAACAGATAATTATCGGGCATATTATATTTAATTTGTAATGAATTTTACAAATGAATGAAAGTGGGAATTTATAACATATATTGTCTGACAAATTTACAGAATGCAAATCATTGTTTAACTTTTATACCCATGAAGATCAAAGCACAGCACTTGCAATTACTTCTATAGCCCTGCTCTTTCAATCCAATGGCTTGCATCACATGCAGTTGGCTGGTGCATATAATGTAACTGTCATCCTTGATGCATGCGGCCGGTGTAAGTTGCTCAAATGGGAAAATGATGCTCTCTATTATTTTCCACTTCAACTGAGGTGCAGTGAAGCAGATTCTCACTGCAGATGGGGTAGAACAAAGTGGTCACTATTTTTTCCTTGCCTAGTCACAGCAGAATGCACATTGCTCATTCCCCTCTCTTAACGTTTTAATTCTTTCTTAACACTCAGCTCAAGAGTTCAATTTTCCATTGAACGATGATTTTCCTTCACCTATCTACTAAATTTCCAATCATCACAACTAAATTTTTATGCAATCTGCTGCCCGGGATTGGTTCAGCTCTGATATAGAGTATATCTTAAATATCCATAAGTATATTATTAATTTTTATATGTAGAGAATTTTCAATCTGTTGGTAATTTTATTCTAACTTTGTGCATCTTGCATATGTATGAAAATTTATGCCCAAATTAAGTTTTAGGTAATTTTCTGTGAATTCTCAATTTAATCTCAGTTTTGTACTTTAATAATTATGAATTAATATGAAAATCTTATTTCTAGTATTCATTCATAAATAATTTGTAGAGAGATTTGCAGTTTACTCCTGAATTTTGAGTTTAGTAATTATTTCAGAGATCTATGCATTTGTTGTCTTCTGTATTTTCTGGATCTTTCCCCTATTAAATTTATTCTGGGTTCCTCAAATCATTTATTTTTTCTCCTGCATTTTACATAAAAGAGAAATTTCATCAGACATCAAGTTTTTTTTTTCATTGTTTTCTAATTTTCTGAAATTTTGGTATTTTGGCATTTTAGAAATTGTTCATTCGCATCCCTGTTATGTATTTCGTGCTAAAGTTTTTTTACCATAGAAAAATAGTTTAATTTTTACTGCGTCACAGTATTATAAGACAGTGCATTGAACCTAAATAGAACCTTTTTAAGGACAGGCCTTGCATGCTCTTAAATAACAGACCAACTTTTCATTATTATAGATAATAATTTCCTAAATAAATTGCAAAAATCTTTGTTCTCTTTCCTTGAAAATGGTTTGATTTTTTATTGTTGAACTTCTCAAAATTCCTTTTAAAAAATTGTTTATTTTTTATTCTCATCATAAATATTATTTTAACAGTTTGGTGCCCACCTGCCTATAAAAGTAGCTTTACTTCAAGCCTAGATTCATTTCAGATAAATAAGCTATGTGTTTGCTTAAAAAATGGAAATTATCATGGAATAGTAAAAAAAATAATAATAACCTGAATATACAGATAATAATCCATGTGAAGTTTTTAAAATATTCATGTTGATTGTAGAAATTATTCAAGCACATTGAGCATAACATATGCCATATTTGTTTATGATTTCTAGGATATATAATTATATTTGTTGTCTAAAAAATTGTCTCTAAAAAATTGCTTATTGTACTTTTGCAATTGAAAAATTTATAAGACTGAAAAATGCATGCTTCTTGAAAAAGAATGCAGATTTTTTAAACGCGCTGAACAGTGCTTCAGAATTAAATGATAAAAGGTGTGGAAACCCAGAAAATCAACATGAGCTTTGCTGTTAGGCAAAGTAATTCACACATGCCTATTAAGGCCCATTTCATAGTTAACTGAAACAATTTTCTGTGTTGATATTAAATTTTTTTTTTAAAACCAAATTAAGTTCTGTATAATATAAATATAAAATAAATGGTGCATTATTGAATTATATCTAAAGGATTTATTGAATATTGAATTTTTCTAAAGGATATCAAAATTGTGTTTGCCAGCAAATCTTTCTAGTCGCTAGACTTTGTACTTGGGTTTTTATAACCTAGTAGAAAAATTAACCTTTCAGTAACGAGAATGTGACTCTAATTTTTGAGCCCTGGTTATCTGTACATATTTTTAAATGAAACAAAATTATTGCTATATATAGGGCCACACATCAGAAACCCTCAATGTTGAGCTGCCACTGTTTTTCATCTAATAGAAAAGTTGCCAGTAACAGAATCAAAGTAATGTTGTTTGTATATGAACAGATGTAAACTTATGGTTTGGTGTGCCTAAACTCTATGATGAATCTTCAAAATTACATTCTTACAAATGTTTATTTCATATTTTATAAAATCTTTATGAAAATAAATGCTGTTAATCAGTAATTAGACCAGTTTTCACCATCTTTCTTAGAGCTGTATTTGTTCCATAAGTACAAGATCAGAATCTAGCATATGCTGTTGTGCTAGCTTGTCTTTCTAGTGTGGCGGTTTCAGATTGTAAATGTATATTACTTATGATGACTGAAAAGTCATAATCCTTGATTATGTACAGAGCAGTTTTCATGTGTTTTGTTCTAATGTTTTTGTCCAATTGATGTAATTCTTAATGAAGGTGACATAAAATTAAAATTTTTTAGTTGAATAAAGGAAAGAGTTTGTTCATCTCCTATTTTGTATAGATCTCAATTTCTTCTGTGATTCTGGTATGTTATAATTGAATTTTTAAATTGTAAATTTCCAAGATTAGAAATAAAATGGGGGATTGAAAGAAATTACATGCTTGAATTTTTATGCTTTAATTTCTTTATGTAAAATATTCGTCACTTACTCATACCTTACTATTAAAACCACCTTGTATGTATCTGTGTATATCTGTTTTTTCTCCTTTTTAAAAGACACCTACAAAGGCAATTATGGTATCAAAAGGACCAATAAATTCAGAATAACAGGCTCTTGAAGATTTTTAAAATTTGACTCTCTAAGTTATGAGCATAAAAAGCAAGATTGTCACAAAGACTATCATTATGACATCTATTTTTTTTTTATTTGGTACTGGAATTTGATCTTCTGTAAATATTCTGATTTTTCATATCTCCAAGGAAATTGTTATAGCTTACATGGCCACACCTTTCAGTCGTGATGTGCCATGCTGTCATGTATAATTAATACAAATTTCTTGTGCGGAAAACTAAATAAAACAGATCATTGCATCAAAATATATATGCTACAAATCTCAATTATGTTAAGATTGCACTCCCATTGCAAATAACAGCATTAATGGACTGGTTTTGCTTTTATGCATTTGTCGGAAATATATAGTCGATATCTACAGTGGCAACAAAAGTCTTACTATTTATCATAATTTTGAAAAACTCTATGTGAAAGAAACCAGCACTCAGCCTTATTATTTAGTCTGCTTCAATTCAAATTTTTTGATAATTTAGTTCAGGCTGCAAAGGCGAAGTCTATAGTCAAAGAACCCTAGTAAATGGGCTTTCCCAAAGATGAGCATAAAAATTATGCTCCCATTACAGATAATGGCATCCATGACCTGTTTCATGCATATGTGCTCATTAGCATAGAATAGCCAAAATCTTCAATGATAGTGGAAAATTTGCAAATTACCATAATTTTGGTTTTTTTAAATTTTGTTCTGCATAACCAGCTTCAAATTTCTTGAAAATTTAGCTCAGGCTGCAAAGGTCCAGTTCATAGTCACAGAACCTGCCTATAGTGGGGGTGGCATGCCTAAATTTAGGATTACGTTCTCATGTAGATAACCATGGATTATAAAATGTATATTAGTATTTTCTAATAAGTATAAGGTCATCACATGCTACCGTAAATTAATGGCCAATGCAGATAATTTTAATAAAAGTGAGGACATGGTGAGGAGCTTTTTACCAACAATTATGACTACCCTTCTGGCTAATCAGCTTTAATGACACCTCCAACTTCAGAGATGTGGTCGTTTGAACCATACCAATCACTTGATATGGTTCAAACTGGTTCCCACATTGTGAGACTCTTGAGTTGCTAAAGGCTTTTTACTCAGATTGCAAAACATGGTCCATACAGCTGCAGTGTGAGGATCTGAAAAACTTAGTATAACTAAGTATCTGTGCAAGTGAAGTTTTTATTTTTATTTTTTTTTATTCTATTTTTTTTTTGCTTATTGTCACTTAAAATATCTTAAACTATAAAGGATGGATATAAATAGTAAGGAACAAAAAACTATAAAGGATGGATATAAATAGTAAGGAACAAAATATGTATTAGAAAATCCAGTTTCTATATAATTTGTTAAACAGTTTTTATAGTCTTTGAATAATCGTTTGTCTTATCAAGTTGAAAAAGATTAAAAATTTTTCGTTTTCAAGTTTATCCTGCTTGTATCTCAAAAACTAAAATGCTTGTTATGAACAATAAGCAAGAAATTTGTAGCTCTTTGAAAGCCCTACAAGTGTATATAATTTCATTTTTGTTCGAGCTCTTAGTTTTTGAAGTATAGTGATTATAATTTCTATATTTAGTATTTTTGCACGAGTTTTCCAATGGGTGGGAAAGCTGTAATACTTAAAATGTCACAATTGTTGCAGCTCAATTTGTTTACTTACTCTTGAAGTGAAATATTGGTGCATTAGCATAAGATTTTTTTTTTTGTTTGTTTTTAAAAAAAAAATGGAGGTTAAATGAATTTGGGAATTCTAAAGATGTTTAATGATTGGTGAGGTTTGAACAGAATAGATAGAAGTATATACATATTTAAGTGCGTATTTATAGGCCACCAAGCAAGTTTATAGATTAACTTGAATCTAAAATCTCGTCAGATATATTGTAGAAGTTTAATTTATATACCGCCAAGTAGGTTAGTAAAATAATTTGGTATTTTGATGTGAAGTCTATGGTAAGTTATCAAGATAAAATCGGAGAGAACTAGCTAGCTATAAACAGCTAGCGAGTAATTTGTAGCACTTTGAAAGCCTGTACATGAAAAAAATGAGTGAAAACATTGAATAAACTTAACTTTAATGGAGTTTTATGTTATTCATTCAAAACTATTTTAACTCCATCGGACTGTAGCCGCTGCCGATATTTTTGCCCTATTTTCCTTTCATTTTACAAGTTCTAATCATGAAAGTGAGAAAAGCTCAAATAATCTGTCTTGATTTGCTTAACATAATCTCCATTGATAAGCCCTAAATGAGCCCATTTAATACGCATCTCGACCTCTGCACAGGCATAATATGTTCTAAATAAGCTTTATATATGCTCTAATCTCATTTGATACGTCCTAAATAAGATATTTTTATACGCCCTAAATATTCAAGTGGGGGGGGGGGGGGGTAATACGTTTGATAAATTAAAATATTACAGAAAAAAGGTTCGAGAGAACAACCCCCGAGTAGCATCATCTACTGTAGTCAAAGGACTCTTAGAGCTCCTCTACTACAGACTGACTTATCAAGCATATTGAAGCCCATAGGGTTCTATACTACAGTTACAGAAATTATAAAATAAGTGTTTAAAATAAATATTTTATATAAAAAAAGAAGTTTCAATTAAAATATTGTAGAACTTAGCTCGCACAAGTATGCTCCAGTACCAGGGATCCAATTATTTATTAGCCATTGTTTTCTTCTTTCTTCGTTTCTAGGAAAGCGAAATAGCCCAAAACACTTTCTAGAATGATTAGAGCAGTTCGGTGCAGAACAACCACCCATAATTATTTCATTTATACTTCCTAAAGTGAAAATACGAATAGAGCTAATGCTAATGGATTGCGCTTCCAGCTATGGTAGGCTTCAATATGATTGATGAGTCAGCTCGTATATAGAGGAGCCTTAGGACTTTAATGACGACTCCTTTTTTTTGCAAGAAGTCTATAAAGGGATTCTAATCGTCATACCCACATATCGGTGTTTATGCACGTAGGATCAAAACCATCTCCACTAAATAGAGATTGTTTTGGTAGGATAGGCGGGGGCGATGTTACGAATCTCTTTCTTAGAATTCGACAGAAAACGTCGAAAGATCATTCTAGAGTACCTTTCTTTAGGAACATCATTCGTACGAAATGAAAAATTTGGCAGTAAGGTCAAATGCTTTTTTGATCTGATTCTTTGCGAAAGTCCTAAGTTTGTTAAAAAAAAATAAGCGGCTAGCCGGAGGAACTCGACTTTGCTGTAAACTTCAGCAGTGCACATGTTTTTTGCGCATCGCTCTTGTTTATGCCGAAGAATTTGTGTATTTCGGTGTTTTTTAGCTCAAAGCTTCTTCGATCTTGTCTACTTCCGTGCTATGTCTGATAAATTGATAAAAAATGGCCCTTTTTAGAGATATATATATTTCATGAAACACAAAAAATAAATGAAGACAGAAAGAGTAAATTAATCTCAAATTCCCTCTCATTTTAATTTTTTTTAATAAAAAATAGCAGTGAGTAGAGACAACTCTGTTAAATTCAATGTCTTAATTTTATTTTGTAAAAGATTTATTTATTTATTTTCCTGTCGGCATCTAGGATTTGAGTTTAATGTAGAGATATTCTACAATAATTAATCTTTCCTATTTGCCTTTAGAAGTAGATTCTAGAAAGTTTATATCAATGGAATCATTTTAAATAGTAATACTTGCTGTCATTTTGTATAGTAATTTACAGTTTTTAGACTCTCTACAATAAAATAAATGAAACAAAAAATTCAATCAACAGAGAAACTGAATTCATACTCGCTGATAAAATTGAATTTATATTACTTTAATACTTATAAAATAAATAATGTTTAATAATATAAAAAAGTTTACACAATATTCAAAACCATTTTCATTACGTTACAAACAATATTACATAACAGGTTGTAATAGATAATTGAACTATCATAGTGTTTATGTTTAAGGTACATGTCTAGGAAGTTGGTATCAAGGAAGTACCATAGTAAAATCCTTTGAAAACATGCATTGAACAAAACATTACAAATAAATAGAAACAAGGCATTTTGAAAAATGAACCGAGACCTAAAAAAATATCTAACTTTGTTGAAAACTTACACTATTTTATGGGAAATAAAGTAAGTGCACTTATTTGCTACTACATGGCATTAAATTTAAGAGATGTGATCTTTCACAAATAGATATAGATACACAAGATATGAATCAAAAGTATTACATAATTTGATATTTATTTTAAAGAAATCTATTTCTTATGCTATTGTATAAAGAAAGTATTTCCAAATTTAAGATTTTGATGGAAAAGGATCATGACAAATTTATTTTTATGAAATGATAGGGTTACTCTAATGTAATTCAAGTATTATATTGAAAATCAAAATATTCAAAAATAAAAGATATACTAACTAATATTTTTTTTCTTATAAAATTGAAAAGCTTCATGTCTATTTTTTGTAAAAAGGGAAAGCTTAATTTATTTGTATTTATTTATTTTATTTTTTTCAAATACATGTTAAATTATTTACTATACCTCATTTACCCTGACTAAAATAATAAAATTATAGTTTATATGCATGTCTTTATGCAATAGCAGCAGATTAAAAGAAATGTTGAGGGATAAAAAAATTAGTGAATGAATTTATCATTAAAAAAATCTGATGTGGGCAGCACATCACTTTCCTTATATAATGCAATGAATTTACTACTTTTACAGTAAAAAAATAGGTTATTCTTATAGTAGATATTTATATTCTTTCCAAGATACTGAATTTTCGCTAATGAGTCGCCATTTTCATTCATTTAGCGTCATTTTTATCCATTTGGCGAGATTTTCGTTAATTTGGTAACATTTTAAAAAATCTCCAAGTTGGCGACATTCCGCAGAAGTTCGTCGCCAAAATCTCGCCAAGCGTTGTGGACGGAGAAATAAGTTATTCTTATAACAGATATATATGTATATTCTTTGGATAAATGGCCATCATTGGCGTTCAAATACGAAAGTATTACTCAAACTATCTTTTCTCATGAATGGAACGAGCTAGATCCACGAGAATGATGTCACCCAATTTATCGCATGATATTACATATGAAATGTATATGGACATGTTTCTCAACGGTTAATATATTTTTTCTATTTGTGGGATTTTTTGAAAAATGTGCAATACCTCGAGAACGGTTCATGCTAGCGTTCTAAAGTTTATGTCAATCGTTTTCTAAGGAAAAATTACATAAAAAATGTCTATTTGCGTAACTTTATTAAAGATTTTGATTTTTTGATGATTTTTTCTAAATTTCACTCGAAAATTTAGGGGGATTCTGAATATTCGTTTGGGTTTTAAAACAATAGGCTTCCAGTATTCACGGATTGTGATTTTTGTACCAAATGTCATTCGAATCGCTCCATTCATTCGTGAGATATCGTCTCCACAGCCTCTCTGACACACACAGACATCACCTTAAAAATGTTTGATTCGTGATCAGGGATGCTTGAAACGTGCTCTCCCGTCGAAAACTCGAATTTGAATTTTCGACCCTGTCACAATACTTTCCTTATATATAAGGAAAGTAATTAATATTAAATAACAAGTAATTTTACAATATATTCTTGCTAAATTCATGACTATTTCCTAATTTTGAATGCATTAAATTAAAAAAATATTTTTAGAACTAATAAAAAAAATTGATGTCACCCAATTTATCGCATGATATTACATATGAAAAGTGGACATGTTTCTCAACGGTTAATATATTTTTTCTATTTATGGGATTTTTTGATAAATTTATTTGAAAAATGTGCAATACCTCGAGAACGGTTCATGCTAGCGTTTATATAATATAATAAAATATATTACAATGTTAAAGGAATTGCGAATTTTCCTTTGAATCTCCAAACTGGAGTGCGCATGCGCATATGGGGTTGAACAGGGAAAAAGTTAAACAAGATGGTTTATCAAAGCATTCTAGGCATATTTAATCAACCTTTTTTTCTAAAATTAGTTAAAATAGTCATTTTCTAGTGTACATATGGAACGGAGATTTATCAAATGGAAACACTGCAAAGCAAAATGAAAATATGGTTCTATGTAAAATTCCTTTATAAAAAAATTCTATCTTGATGATTTTGGTATCGCCATCTAGGGTTTTCCTATCAAAGTTATATAAGAAACTCCTGGATTCTTTCTTTTTACATTTTATTTTCTTCACAAAAATTATGTCGTAATTAAACGAAGTTCCAATAGCATTATTTGACTAGAAGTATTTTAAGAAACAAGATCTCCTAAAACCAGATATTTGTTTTGTCAATAATTGAGAATTTTTATAGAATGCAGTATTAATTAAGTATGTATTTTAAATATATTACTAAGATGTTTGCAAAATTCACACATAAATCAATCAAGTTCCCGGCCGTCCAAACAGTTACCTTACACCTTTCTGGTAGGTCGGACGGTCTGGGTCTCAACAACAACATAAATCCATCAATTTATTACTTAACATGATAATAATAAGCGCTAACTAGCAATGCTATTAAATTTTAATTTTGTTATTTCTCCACTAGATGGCAGCACTAAAAATTTTCAAAAATAATATTCTAAAGAGTCTTTTAAGTTCATGCAAAGCATCATGGAAACAGTAAAGTTGCATTCCTTTCAGAGAAAGATTTTTTTTTTTCTTTTAATTGGACAGCCACAAGCGTCTGGGGGAGAGGAATCTATCCACAATGTTAAAGGAATTGCGAATTTTCCTTTGAAAACTAGAGTGCGCATGCGCGTAGGAGTTGAACAGGGAAAAAGTTAAACAACATGGTTTATCAAAGCATTCTAGACATATTTAATCCATCTTTTTTCTAAAATTAGCTAAAATAGTCATTTTCTAGTGTATATATGGAACCGAAAGGAGATTTATTTATATTTTTTTTAATGGAAACACTGCAAAGCAGAATGAAAATATGGTTCTATATAAAATTCCTTTATAAAAAGATTCTATCTTGATGATTTTGGTGTCTCCATCTAGAGTTTTTCTATCAAAGTTATATAAAAAGCCCTGGATTCTTTCTTTTTACATTTTATTTTCTTCACAAAAATTATATCGTAATTAAACGAAGTTCCAATATCATTATTTGACTAGAAGTATTTTAAGAAACAAGATCTCCTAAAACCGGATATTTGTTTTGTGAGTAATTGAGAAGTTTTATAGAATGCAGTATTAATTTTAAGCGAATTCCAGAACTATGCATAGAAGTAGCAAGATGGGAGCCCCTGAATTGGGTTAAAATTTAATAAAATCTGTTTCTAAAAGAAGAGCAAAAAATAAAGTGTTTTTCTGTAAAAATGGCTAAAAAAATAAATCTTTGCTAAAATTAAGGCGCAAAACAATTAAATTTTTTAATACATGTTATTAACTCAGATTTTACTGTTTAGCTTTTTTCATACTTTTGATTTGTTGTTGGATAATCGCATCTGATAGTTAATTGTAAATGTCGTCGGATGGACGGTTCAAATTTTAAAAAGTTGTAATTGCCAGTGCCATGAACACGATTTTTCGTCCCCCCCCCCCCCCCACACACACACTACATCATATTTTATATTATATTTAACTTTCTTATACACTATTTATATGGTTTATACACTATTTAGTTGGGATTACCAGTGCCATGAACACAATTTTTCGTCCCCCCCCCACTACATCACATTTTATATTATATTTAACTTTCTCATACACTATTTATATGGACCAAGCCTCTATGCCGTGCATCCTTTTGCCACCTTCCCTTGTCAGCGACCCTGGGGGTTACAGACGTACAAAAACCATCGTCAGTAGGTGGAGGGTCTAATTTTAACTATAGAACACTAAAAATAGATTTATCTTGTGCTTTGCCTCATTACTTTTTTTTTTCAATTTTCTTTCGACTTGAGCGCTAGGAATTAAATTGTTACAACTAATGAGAAAAAATAGTATATATTTGAATTTCATAAATTACACAAACTATTGTTATTATTTTACTGAATATGATTTTTTACATGCAAGTGCATTGGTGTGTGTGTGTGTGGGGGGGGGGGGGGGGTCGCCAATTTTACACCTTGCCTCCGGTAGCATATTAATCGTACCAGACAGGGTAAATGAAAATTATACTGTAAATTTTAACAATATTTACTTGAATTTTCAAGTTACAATAAACAAACCAATTTCGAACTTCCCCTACTTTTTCAAATAAATCTTCATATATTTCCCAGCAATACTTATAGTAAACTCGCGTTATAATATTAAGATTTATATAGTCGAAGCAAGAAAAAAAAATCCACAAAAATAAATAAATAAATTTGGGCTTGCACATATGCATAGCAGGTCAAATGAAGAATCTATCATATTCTACTTGTGTGAAAACACAATAAACATCGGGCTCTGAGCATATTTTAAATTAAATTGCTAAAAATAGTATGTTTTAAGCATTAACTTGACCCCCCCCCCCCTCCAAATGATTAAATTGTATTTTTTCTTTTTTTTACATTTTAGTAATTCAACATACAATAAATTAATTGTAATTAAACGTTAGAAACCATCTAATAATACTTAGTACTTATTGAATAAAAAAACGAATAAATTCAACATTTATAAAACACAATTCAGTTACCCTGATCTTTCATTAATTTTTCCCTGCGTCATTCCCCAATGCTGATTTTATCGCCATAATTTTTCCTTCACGTATGAGAGGAAATAGCGTTTGGAAACGTCACCAACATCACGGAATTGAAATACCTTTCAATTCCGTGATGTTGGTGACGTTTCCGTCCAATTGTTATTTCCGTGGTTTGGATAGATTCCTATCTCCAGACCATGGAGGTAAAAGTAAGAAGACAAATCTTCATATTACGAAAACGCCAATATCGTTTGAGACAATAATTCAGGTGGCGCTGGGATAAGATAAGTAGTCCTGCAAGATATGCATTTCTATGGCGAAAGAATATTTATTTAAGCTGTCAATGTTTTAAAAATAAATTATTAGTGCAATGAAAAGTAGAACTGAAGCAATAAAGAATATTCCCAAGTATTCAAAATAATTTTACCTTTCAATTAATTTTTATCTCCCTATATTCTGTACTCTTTCCTACAACTATGCGAAAATACTGGTTAATTATACTTATAATAAGGCAGCCTTTAATTTAAAAATAATCAAAAGTACATATACTAAATACTACGCCTTTCTTTAGTGCCAACTAACAATAGCAACTACTTTACTAACACTAGCGACACCTAGATATAATTCTCAAAGCATTATGGCATTTTCAAGCTTTTCATCCATAGGAGTTTTATCTCCTCCTTTCTAACTCCGTGCCCCAGACGCTAGTTGGGCAGCCTTCACAAATGGATAAATAGCACAATTCCCATTCTAATTCGACCAATGACGAACCACTAATGGTGATTGACATCTTATACACGTTGTTTATCTAACGGATTTTATTTAGCATTAGCAGCAAATTTCAGTTTTGTCGATCTGTATTATTTGCATTAAAAAAAATATGAATATTGATCACAAGAAAACAAAAAGTTTTCAAAAATGTGCAAGTGCTAAAAGACATTTTCGTACTCCTAGTACTCCTAGCTCCTTGTTATTAGGCCTTGCTTCTAGCTCCTTGTATGCCGAGCGCTATCTAGCACCAATCAACAAACTAATCAAGATATTGTGTATATACATTCATTTTAATTTTTAAATTTTCGTTTCATATCTCTTTTACTGCTTGATTTTAGTTATCAATCAAATCAATGGACTCTCTGATTGACTTAATTCGTCATTTCTTTTCAGAATTAGCTTTAGCTATCACATAGGATTAAAATCGAAATATGTTTGACACAGACAAAAAATGTAGACTGTCCAAGCTTTCTAGTTTTGAGTTTATTTTAAATTTCCTCGATGCTCTATCCGTATGAAAAAGACTGAAGTATCTTGTATAAATTGCCAGTAAAAATGACTGTTACTGAAGCAGCATCGTTGTTATCTTTATTTCAGACAAAAGTAAGTGTTTCTTTTTAATTTGTAAGTTTTCAACAATATTTAAATTTAATTGATTTATGGATTTTTTTTTTGTTAACTGGGGCTTGGAAATATATTCAATATTTATAGATTAGTAGATAGTTTTTATACAAAATTTCTATAATAAACATGTAGGGGAGAGTAGGGCACCCTAGGACACGGCCTACCTTGGGACCCTTAAATTTAAAAATCGGGTTTGAGATTAAAGTATTCTAATTGTATAAACTATTAAATGCCCTTTCAGCGAATTTGTTACTACATTTTTAAATTTCTACTGCAAATAGATTATAATTTATTAAAATTTTTAGTTTTTGTAACAGTAAAAAAACTTTTATGTAAATTTTGTAAGCAGCAAGGACAGTAGGATTAGAATTTAATTTATTTAAATAAAACTACAAAGAAACAGTCATGTTTATTGTGAAATTAGATGCATAATGGTTATTATAGAATTACCTTTAATAGTATGAAAGCGTTCAGGAAAAATTTGATCAAAAATGTGTCACCTTAGGACACCTGTTGAAATTTTGGAAAAGTTTACAAATATTAGTGATACATTTATACCTTATAAAAATTATAATTGATGGACAAAAGATTTCAGGATTTTTTATTTTTTTTTTAAATGTTGAGGCAGTGTGTATTATATTTAAATGAGCTGCTGTTAAATTATGAAGACCAGAATGTTGGTCAATGTTGCAATTTTCATCGGATATGTTTTCAAAATACAAAAAGTATATTTTTTAAAAATTCACAAAAATTCATGTTTTTATATTTAATAATTAAAAATGTTATGGATATAATTGTTAATATGAGATTGCTTTTTGTATTTATAAGCCAGGCTACCTAGCTTGAAAAAAGAACATGAAATAATATAAATATTTTTTCCTCTGCTAAGTTTATAACATATTTTTTGATCATCTATACTATTGAAAGTACAAGTTATTTTCCATATTGAAATTTAATTATGTTAAGATTTGTGCCCAACACATTATTAATCATTTATGTAAATTTGCGCATTCTTTCAGTCAAACATTGTAGATGGTTTTATGTAAATCGAAAGATAGAAACAGAAAAGGGTCATTTTCTGTTTTATGTATTTATCCTTACTTTGCATAACCATTCAGAGAGCTGATTATGAACACCCATAACTCTAAAATGCCGTATTCAATTTTCATGAGTGATGCTTTTCTCAAAACATTATGTTAGCTCTCAAAAAGTGTGCTTTTCAAATTAAATATTTTTTTATCCTGGTCGAGTAGATGAAATATATTGCTTTTCAAAATGTCCACTACACAGTGTACTAATGAACATAAGATTCACAGCAAAAAGACCTTCAGTTAAAGAAAAGCAAAAGACGTTTGAAGCAAAAATGCTAATCGCATTGGGAAAAACCAGAAAAAAAAAAAAAAAAAAACTTAAAAACAAACTTTTTTAAAAACAAAACTGCAAAGTACAGATATGAAAATTTGTATATTTATATTTATTTAAAGTCTTGAAATATAAACCCACAGGTTTTGACTATATTTTATTTATTTCCTGTCATTGCCATCTCAATCACTGTTTTCTTTAAAAATGAATTTTGAAGATACAAGAATTTTGAGAACTTATATCTCAACATTTAATATTGTCATAATTTGTGGGTTTATATTTTAACTCTTTAAAGAAACATAAACATTTAGATTGTCAAATCTGTAACTTTTCAGTTTGGGTTTTTTAAGAAACCATAACCTGATATTTTCCAATGTGTCATCAGCATTTTTGCTTCTAATATGTAGAGGCAATGCCACTTTTAGTAAAAATGTATTTTTCAAATTCATAAATGTTATGTCTTTTTTTAGAAATTATAGTAATTTATCTTAAAATATGAGTTATTTTAATTTTATTTTATTTTTGTATCATTTTAGATTAATGAAGCTATAAGTTATGTGCCAAGAATGACTGGTGCAGAAAAGCTAAAGTCTGTTCAGTTCTGGAATGTAGTTTCTGAAAAGCTTCAGGATATTGTTAATGATTGTGCTGCAGATATCAATGCAGCTGTTTTAAAAATGGGTGCAAATGAATCTGAAAAGGTGATATATTTATCTTTAACAAAGTTTGTATACATTTTAAGTCCCTGTTAGAAGAAAATATTAAATATATCATAAATTTTGAAGTTATCAGGAATGTCAGCCAAATTTCGTTTTTAAAATAAAATTTTACAGTAAGGTATTCACAGTTTGCACACATTTAATAGATGGCCTTCCCGGTCGTCCATTTTGTTGCTCCAAGTCCTCTGGACGAGCCGGACGGCCTGGGGCTTTCACATTTAATAGATGGATTAAAATTTAAATTTTGTGTTATAATTGCTGGGTTTAAATGTTGATATAACATAAAA
This sequence comes from Amaurobius ferox, assembly GCA_951213105.1. NCBI lineage: Eukaryota > Metazoa > Arthropoda > Arachnida > Araneae > Amaurobiidae > Amaurobius > Amaurobius ferox. The sequence goes on from OX578147.1 coordinate 118,600,563, forward strand.
ATATATAATTTTAAATGTTAAAACTATTTTTATTTGTTCAAGCGGTTCAAGTTTATTTTACATATGTAAAAAATTACATTTTTAATACACAACTTATTGGACCTTATTGGCCAGTAACTTTGATTCTTAATCTGCTGCTTTACATTGCATATATGTATTTTCTATTTCTTGTATGAACTAACAATGACACAGTTCATCAATGGTCAGCATGAAATAATTGGGTCAATTTCTAGGGATAACATTGATTAAAAATGATTTTTATTAATTGCATAAAACCAAAGCAAAACTGTTATATGCAGAAAGATGTTTATGTTTTTATCTGAGCTTGAAATGAATCTTTGTAGAACTTAATTTAATTGATTATTACTATTAAGGAAAAATTTGCTCTTTATGAGTAACTAGGACAAATAACCAGCATTATCTGGAATCTCTGATTAAAAATATGCTGAACTTCACAGCAAATTCTAAAAAAAAAAAAAAAAAATGCGGTAAATCGGTAGAATAGCCCATACCCCATTTTTCTAAGTACAAAATTTGTGCCAAGTTGGCGCGTTTCCCCGTGTTTTGAAATTGACTCCTCCCAAATCAAGTGACGTATTTTCCCATGTTTTAAAATAGGCTCCGCCTACCAATCTGACGTATTCTAGTTTTATGAACTGGAATTTTGAATGTTAATAAAAGGGAATAATACTTATTAAAAGTGAATAATACTTATAAAAAGCTTACAAAATACGATTTTTGTGCATTATAAAAATATTGCGTAATGGCAGAATAAAAAATTTTCGAAACCATATTGAAACACGCGATACTTAAAATATTGTTTGATTTTAAATCAATATCTAAAAGTTATAACTGGAAACATCGAAAATATAATTTAAAAATACTTAGAAAAAATACGAATTTTTAAAAAAAAGTTTGTACTTTAATAAAATTTAAGAGAAAACGATACTTAGAAAAGAGTTTGTACTTTAACAAAATTAAAGAAATAACGATACTTAGAAAAATGTTTGTACTTTAACTAAATTTAAGAAAAAACGGAACTTAGAAAAAAGATTGTACTTTAACGAAATTTAAGAAAAATCAATACTTAGGAGAACCATTTTAAAAACACGGGAAAATACAAAAGACAATTTCAAAACACGGGACGAATAAATAAAAGAACTAACCGTTATGTGACGGAACACGTTTCACACTGCAATCCAAAAATATTGACTGATATATCCATATATTTTAATTACATCCACACCGGAACACGTTTTCTTGAGCATGCACGTACATTCAACACTGGAACACGTTTCACACTCCAATCCAATTAAATCTATAAAAATCTGCATATCTACTGAAAATTTGCGCAAAATGTTAATGTATATGAATTACGAGGAATGTTTTAAATATTTATTCCGAAAAGTTTGTAGAAACAAATCTTTGCAAAAATGATCGAAAAAGATCTATAAAAACAAGAGTCAACAGAGAGAGAGATATTATGAAATACACAGAAGACTATTGAAATGCAGATTCCCAAAACGTCGCACGCTGATTGGATGTCCGGAAAGACTATCAGCTTGGCGAAATAAACGGAATGAAATGTAACCCCATGCCGGTGCATGGCGCCAAATTGGCACGCTTTTGTACTTTGAAATTTGAGGTGTGGGCTATTCTACCGATCAACCAAAAATGCTTTAAGGGGAAAAAAATGCCTTTTTTTATGCCCTAAGTGCCCAAATATGTTTTGCTTGCTGCAGGGGTGACTGACTTTTTAATTATTCATGATAATATCTTTGTAATATTTTTAAAACCATGGGGACACATTTCCTTTATTAAATGTGGCAGCTGAAAAATTTTTAGCTGTTCATTTTTAAAGTGAATTATTATTTGAATGAGCATTCAAAGCTTTGAATATAATGTGTTCTATACTACTACTCTAACACAGTATGAGATTTTTTGATACATCGTTTAAAAACGGGTGCTTTTGTGAACATTTTGATATAAAATGTTTATGTTTGGTACTTATTAAAATTTAATAAATAGCAGTGGCATAGCATCCATAGAGGATAAAAAGCTGAACCTTCCCTGTTTAAAATATAATTTGACACTTTTATTTATTGTAACTAGGATGCTTTGCTCTCTGCTCACTATGCTAGCCAAACCCCATAACTTACTCATGCTCACTGAGCTTGCTTTGTGAGCACTTTTGTACTGCCTACTATGCAGGCATAATGCTCCCATTGGGGACTGTTCCGTGTTAACTGATATTCACCATCCATGGGGCTTTTATGCAACCTCCTATACTCACCGACACTCTCAAAACCCCAAGGTTCCGCCCTTCATTCACTGTTACTCATTTATTGGAGCTTGCCGCAGGCATGATACACTCATTAGGCCTTTATCCCCTTTGTAGTTGACACTCGTCAACTTTATTAACTCTCTGTACGAACAGTTTCACCAAGTTCAGCCTCCAGCTCGCTATGCTTTCCAACCCTGAAACTTATTTTGTAAGTGAGGCTTTGTTTCCTACCCGCTGAGCCTGCATCATGACCTGTTTCGTATTGCCTGCTATTAAGAACGATTGCTTACTGTACACTTATCCCCCGATTTACACGGCACTTGTTTTACACGGTTTATAAATTAACAGATTTAAAAAAATTGATAAAAATGTGTATTCCGCTCCATATACGCCTATACAAAGATTTGGTGACATTTTAAAATTTTATTCCTTTGGTAACACTGATGAAAACAACAGGGGATTCTCGGTGTTGTAAAATATATACATTTAGGGGAATCCCCGTATAGGGAAATCCCCGTAATAGGGGAATCCCCGTATATGAAAATCCCCGTAATAGGGGAATCCCCGTATGTATTTCATAACAGTAAAGTTATCTGGTTCATGCAAGTACATAGTGCAGAAACATTTTAGCAGCAAAGCTTATATTATTGTGCGTTTATCTTTTGAACTGGTAAGTTTTCAACATTTATAGATTTTCTTGCATCTTTATACTTTGCAGAAATTTGTTAAGGTTCTATAATGTCAAAGGATTTGAAGAAAAATCAAATGAAAAGAAAAGTTATTTTTTTAGAAACTGAAATTCAAATATTAGACCATCTACCTAATAGAGAAAGAGTAACGGATGTTGCTAAATTTTACTCCATGAATGAAGCCACAATAAGGACAATAAGAAAAAATGAAGACTCCATTAGGAAAAGTGCAGTTGGAACCTGCAGCAGTATAAGTACGACTTCATATGTTAGAGATGTTACAGTGGAAAATATAGAAAAAGCCTTAGTGATATGGATAGAAGACCAAACTCAAAAGCGAATCCCGATCGATACCAATGTTGTTACAAATAAAGCTTTGAAGATTTATCAATCACTTAAGAATCAGTCGCCGTCGACTTCGTCCGATGAAAAGAATGTATCTTTTTCCGCAAGCCATGGGTGGTTCGAGAGATTCAAACAAAGACATTCTTTACATAATCTGAGAATGAAAGGTGAAAGTGCATCTGCTGATTCGGATGCGGCACAACAATATCCGGCAAAACTTGCTGAAATCATTGCCGCTAACTCCTACACTTCTGATCAGGTTTTCAATGCTGACGAGTCCGGATTATTCAGGAAAAAAATGCCAGAAAGAACCTTTATAGCCAAAGCTCACAAATCAGCTAGTGGTCATAAAGTAGCGAAAAGTCGTATAACAGTTCTTTTCTGTTGCAAATGTTGCAATGCTTCTGGCGATTATATGATGAAACCATTGGTGATTAACAAATCAAAATCACCACGATCATTCAAAGGAATAAATATCAAAAACCTTCCCGTCTATTGGATGGCTAATAGAAAAGCATGGGTCGCTGCCATAGTTTTCAATGAATGGTTCCATAACTTCTTTCTTCCAGATGTCAAAAATTATTTAACTAAAAAGGGATTGCCTTTTAAGGCTCTTCTATTAATTGATAATGCACCAGGTCATCCTCCAGATTTACAACGTGAAAATGTAAAAGTTGTTTTTTTACCAAAGAATACAACTTCCTTATTACAGCCGTTAGATCAAGGGATAATTTCGACTTTTAAAGCACTGTACATCAAGCAAACTTTCAGGTATATCTTAGAACAAATGGAGAATGATGAATTCTTACTCTGATGGATGCTTGGAAGAAATTTACAATTTTAGATTGTGTTAAACATGTTGGACTGTCATACACTCAGATCAAACAATCAATGATCAACGCCTGCTGGAAAGCAATATGGCCGGATATTGTTGAAAGTGGAAATGATAAATCACCAATAGAGCATGAATATTCTCAGATCACTGAGTTGGCCCATACTATAGGAGGAGAAGGTTTTGAAGATTTAGCTCAGACAGATATTGAAGAAATAATGGCTGATGAAGAATTTAATGAAGATGATTTAATTAACATGATTCGTGAAACAAACAAACATGATGAAGACAATGATTCGTGAAACAAACAAACATGATCAAGACAATGATTCTGATGAAGAGCAATCTGAACCAGTTGCGTTCACAGCAAGAATCATAAGCGTAAGACTTGATTTGGGAAGAAAATTGAAAATTGGGCAGCTATTTCTTACAATATGACACAAATGTTGATCGAGCTCTCCGATTCCAGCGAGACCTTCGTAAATGCTTAAATCTATATGAAAAGGTCTTTAAAGATTTAGCAAAAAAACCTATGCAATTGTTAATTACCGATTTCATGACAAAGTCTTGTCAACCCGAGATCTTGCCTAATTCGTCAACCATTGAGCCAGAATCGCATCAAGAAAGCTCAAGTGATGAAAATGACATCATACCTATCAGAAAGTACTGATAGTACATAAAAGTGACGACAGTGATTAAACTTATAATTAATTTTTAAGGGTCTTTTTGTTTTTTTGTTCTTTGTTCCTAATGTAAAATAAATTAAATATGTTATATTACTACATTCATATGTTTGTTGTTTTATAAACTAAGTATAATTTTAAGTTTTCTAAGATGTCTTTCTTTTATTTTACTTAAATAAATGACTGAAAATCATGCACATTTTGGGGTTATTTTCGTTTTATACGATTTTACTTAGCAAAATCCAAGATTTCAATTTACACGGTTTTGTGCAGAACCTATCTCCCGTGTAAATCGGGGGACAGGTGTATTACGAATGAATGGCAAAATTTCATAACTGTACATTTCGCCGTCTGTTCATAATACAGTGGCAAACTATCATGTTACGTTTTCAGTATAGAGAGATTTATAACAATAAAACTTAATTATTATGAAATATAATAATTAAATCATAATGTTCATAACAATAATAGTTGTGAAATGCTCTGTTTGTAAGAATAACCGATATGGCATATGATTGTCAACATTTCACAATTCCCCAAGTGCACTAATGTTGTAGTGATGTTTAAAATTAAATATCTATACTTTTAATGCTTCAATAATTCAGTCCTCTCCCATTTTGTAACATTTCTGTCAGAAACCATTCAGAAAGAAGCTGGCAATCGGCTCGACCAATTGAGTCTTCGGCCGTATGGAAGAAAAATTTTCACTTCAGAAGTGCATAAAAATTGAATAACTCATTAACTAAATCGAAACTTATAAAAAGGGTTCTATCCTGCAAAAATTCAACTATGTAGGTACATGCCAACAAAAATTCGAGGTCTTGCCATTGCTAGCTTGTCCAGGATGTTGTTGAGACCCAGACTGTCAGACCTACCAGAAAGGTGTAAGGTAATTGTTTGGACGGCCGGGAAGTGCCACCCAATTTAGACCGGAACTCAGTGGAGGAAGCATCCACATGGACTGTACCCCCCTTCCCCTACCCAACCTCTCGGAAAGACTTACGGATCCACATGTTTAACGTGATCGTACTCCCAGGAACATGGCGGCAGTGGCGGGAATCGAATCCAGGCCTACCGGGTGCAATTCCCGCGTGCTAACCACTGGGTTTCTACGCCGTCTTGTCCAGGATGTGAACTCATAATTCAAATAATCTTCCTTTGACTTTGATATTAAATATTTCCTCAACTAAATTTTAATTCAATTTATATCAGTGTTGTTCCCTAATATTTTTCTACAAATGTACCAAATTTCATATTTTTGTATGCAATAGATTTTGCAGTACATAACAGGGATACGTAAGGAATGCGTAATTTGTCAAATAGTGGTGATGTTAGCAGCTTTTTTTAATATAGTGAGATTTTTTAAATAACTTCGCAAATATATATGTATTTTTTAAAAAACTGTTACACTTGTTTAAAGTGACATGCTTCAAAGTATTTTTCCCATTGAAATGCATATCTAGAGGCTGAAATCATAAAGCCTTTATGGTGTATTGGAAGAAACATGGTATTAAAACTGCCCAACTGTTAAACTCTGCCCTGGCTGATAAGCTAGAACTAGAAGTTAACTTACAGAAAGGTGTTGTTATTGCTTCCTGTATTTTCAACCCTTTGCCTAACTTTAGACAAGGATTGGATAAGGATATGGAATGCCATGTTTCATCAATGACGGATAGATGAGGAGTGGAGGTTGGGAAAGAAAATTTCCTGGGCTAGGTCAATGGACCCACCATTTTGGGTCAAACATAGTTCTATTAATTAATATTTGCAGAAAAAGTCATATGTAATAATAAAAAATATGAGGCATTTTCCATGAATAGCATGACATTCACCTAACTTTAAACAATCTCAAGATGAAGAAATACACTAATAATGACTACCATTAAACTTAAGTAGTTTGCAAAGTAGACTTAGCTCTTTGTTGCAGCAACAATATGGCAAAGCATCCGTTTGCATATTTGGGAGTTTTAGAAAGAATAAATCTGATTTTCCTATAAAAATCACGTTACACAAGAATCTCAGTTAGACAAAATCAATTGATAATTTTCTAGTAGATTTTTAGCATATGTAATTAAGCTATTTTTATGTTTTCATAGTATAGTATTTGTAAATAAATATACAAAATTGTTTAAGGACGTTGTTGACCATGGTGATTTTCAACTAAGCTTATGTTCCAGATGCATTTCTCACCAATTTTTAGTGTACTCTTTTGAATTGCTTTATTCCATTAGTTCTAGCTGTTTATATTTACAAAACAGATATATATTTTTTCTGTCACTTGCTAATAAATTCAATTATATATTTCTATTTTATATATAGGTGCTTATAAAGCTTTTTCTGGGGGTGGGGGTAAACTCAAGCACCTGATGTACAATATTGACTGGCTTGATGCTCGCCTTTGTTATATTGAATGTCCAAGGGAGAGGGGTGACTGCCCTTCTGATTTAACCTATGGGATACCATAACATTATATTTAATAAAATGATTGTAAAAGTTCATCTAATTTAGATATAAGAAAACATTTAAAATGTTATTATCTTTTAAAATTAAGTTTCTGTTCCAATAAATCACCTAAAAGCATCAAATAAGTAATTAATAATGGCAAATAGTAAATTAAAAATGTAAAAAAGCTATAAAATATATACATGACATTAGAGATGTTCCGAATCAAGATTTTGCCGAATACTGAATATTCGGTCTCAGTTGGAAGCCGAATATTCGGTGGTGGTTTCAGATGCCATAAATTCTCAGAGATCTGTAAAATATATTCTTTCCATGACAAAAAGAATTGTAACACATTTTAATTATTTTCATTCCCAACCACTTAATCAGCTGCTCATACCTTAGGGTGAGTCGAGTGGTCTGGATTTTCAACACTTTAATCACTCTCCATTTGGCTTGTTTCAATTAAAAAAAATATTCAAGAAAAAGAACTCAACATATCTCTGAAAAAACTAGTCCAAGGCGTTCCAACTCGATGGAACAGTACTTACTATATGCTAGAACACATATTAGAACAAAAGAAGGCTATTTCATTATATGACAGAATATGGCAAAATTGAAAATTTAACATCTGATCAGCGAATTGTTTTAGAAAACACTCTTCGTCTTTTAGAGCCATTCGAAGAAATCATCAAAATGATAAGTGCTTCAGAATCAATAATATCGGAAGTTATCTCAACAGTGATTACTCTAGGGTGTTATTTGTTAAAGACTGGAAAATAATTTTTTGGTGTGAACACAATGAAAGACAACTTGAAAAAAGTTTAGACACACGATTTACATACAAATGATAATTTCTCATTAGCTACATTATTGAGCCCAAGATTTAAAACTGTTTTTTTTAACAAAGATGAAAAATGTGATGCGGAAATAAACTCACGAATGCAGGCTTTGATGACACGAGCAGCAGAAAAAATTTCTTCTTCTAATGAAGAATTTAATAAAACTCAATTAAATCAGGGCACAAACAACCTCCAGAATGAAATTCATATGTCATTCTGGGATTGTTTCTGTGAATTTACCAATCCCATCACCAACCCTGTCGACAATATAAATTCGGTTTCTAGACAGAAAAGCCTGAATTATGCTCGTGAGCTTGATTCTTATCTTGAACTACTACTCCTTTTACCTAGAAAAAATAGTTCTCTGTTGTAGTGGGGTCAAAATGAACATAAATATCCAACACTGGCAACATTTGCCAAAATATACTAGTCCACACCAACAAGTAGTTTGTACAGCGAATGTTTGTTTTCAGAGGCAGAGGCCATCCATGCAAAAAAAAAACGAAATAGTTAATGCCAGAAAATGCCGAGAAACTTATATTTTTGCACCATAATTTAAATCTGCTGAACTATAACTATAAATGAAAAGTATATATGCACCGCATTTAAAATACAGAATGTAAATGACTCTTGACAAAAAATTATTTTGGTTTGTAATAACGATTTTTATGATTTCTTTTTAAAGTTTCTCATGTTTGAATGTCAATTTTGTTTTTAATTAAAGTTTAATTTGTTGGTTAAAACACTATGTATATATGTAGTTATAGATTTTTATTTTTTGTATTTAATTTTTTTCCTTTTTTAGAAATTTGTTTAAATAATCTTTTATATAAAATAAAAATTGTTCACACAAAAAAAGCATAAAAAAACTTGTAGTATTCGGCAGCCGAATATTTGGCTTTTTGGCCGAATATTGAATATGAACCGAATATTCGTTACATCCCTACATGACATATATAATTTTAGGATGTACACTTTTATTTACCAAAAAACTGTGTTCACTAACATTATTAAATTTTATACATAAAAGGTATTTTTATATTCTTTCTGTGTATAATTGATTTTCTAGCATAACTACCTAACAAAAAAAAAATATATATATTTGTAAAAAAAATATTATTTTTGTTTAATTTAAAAATTAACATTTCCTCAAGTTTTGTTCAAAGTAACCCCTATGTTAATGTAGCCCAATTTAACTGTACCTCTTTGTACCATCTTCACATTTTTTATATATCCTGATATTCTTCGTAGAAATAGATACTAGTGCTAAGTGTTTATTTTCAAGACACTCATCCTACTGTTATCATGTTTAATATGCATCAATTGCCCTCCCCCTCTCTAAATATTGAGTAACATTTGTTACAACGCACAGTGTCAAACTGCATTCTGATCATTAAGTTTGCAATCAAATAATACTCATATACCTTTTTAAGAAATAAAGAGTACTTTCTTTTGAGATTTGATAATAGATTTTCTAAAGTATTTAAAGAAATTCTTTGAATGCATGTTGCAATACATTCAAGTATTTTAACCTATTGATTTATTTATGGGGAGTGTTGCTTGTTCATAATTCCTTAAGCCTACTGCTACTTCATCTTCCCGAGTGCTTCAAAATCTTGCACAAACAATTCAACTTTTAAAGTTATAATTATTATTTTTTATTGTTAATATTATTCATATTCATTAAATATTTCTTCCTAAAATAAAAATAGGCATTTTTAGTGAAAAAATGTCTAAAAAAATAATGAGTCAATGAGTTATCTTTCAGTTGTTTGAAGCATTGCCTGATGTCATGTTTTTCTAAACATAAAATCTAATTTCATTAATAATAGGTGGTACCTATTTTTCTTTTTCTTTTAGCACCATTCTAAAACCTGAACATTCATAATATTATAAGTCGATGCAAATTACTTCGTTACTCAGTGTAATGGGTTTCAAAAAATAGGTTGATTGATTTTTAGGTGATGTTAGAATGAATAATGGTTGCTTAAAGAATATTGGCATAAATAAAAGAAATCTATTGGCTTAAATAGTATAGTTCAGATTTGTCAGAAATTATAAATATAAAAATGCAGAACAACTTGAATATTTAATATTCTGATGCCTAAGCCAATGATGCCAGTTTGTGGGAAATTTCTCACAGAAGCTGAATTTTAGTAACATTAGAAGAAAGGGAAAATCTGAAAAATAAATATGTTACATTTTCTCGTCCAAGATATATTTATTCCTACATGTGGTAAAAATTTAAAAGCAATCTAAAGCTTAGAAGAAATGATGCTTTATGAAGTTTGTGTTTTTCTTGGTTAATGTAATTAAATGTGACCATCGTATAAGAAATTATTGCTGGAATACAGAAGAAAGAGCAATAAAGTGCAGTGTTAATGCTGTTGCATGGAACTATTGTAAATAAAATGGTTAAAATAAGCAATTTTAATATTGATTTTTTTTACAAATATTGAAAACTGAAGTAAAATTAAAATATTCATTAGAAAAGATAATCGTCAAGACTTTCACCAAATCTTATTCATAAATGGTTAAAAATATTCTATACCAAATTGCAAAAAAGTGTGATCAACATTGCGACCTTTGTATTTCCATATACCGGTAGCACATAGCATGAGAATTTTGGCTGGGGAGGCTGAGTGATTGTCATTTTAAATTGGAAAAGGTTTTGTTATTACAAGTAACCTTCATATTGGAATCCACTCTTTCAATAAGTTTTATTTCCTTGGTGAGTAAGAAAAAATAATTTAACATAAAAATGCAGAATGCAAGAAATGCACGAGATTTTAAAATATGTTACCTATGTAAAATGAATATATACAGATATAATATTTTAAACAGAATAGATATAACATTTTAAATATTTTCCTATTTCTAAGTTAAATGAAACTTTACAACCTTTATATTAAATAGGAAGTAGGAATATATTAGAATAATATTAGTATGTGACAATAAAGAACAGTTTTGTAAATATAAACGGAACTAACAATATTAAACAATTCAAAAGAGTGCACTGAAAATTGGTGAGAAATAAATCTTGAATTTAGCAAACTTAAAGAAAACTTGAGCAACGAATATAAGTTCAGATAGCACAATAATGCAGCCTTGTATTATTGTGCTATTTGTGCTTATATATATGGCTCAAGTTTTCCTTATCCTTCACACAAAACATATTTTACTCACTGGGCCAAACTTAGTTGAAAATCACTGCACTCAACAATGTACTTTAACAAATTTGTATATTAATTATTTACAAATAATAAATTTTTAATAATTAACAAATAATTATTTACAAATAATGTGAAAACTTAAAAATATCTTATATTAAACTTGCAATGTGCTTAAATTATGCTAGAAAAATTATCAATTGCTTTTGTCAGAGATTCTCGCATAACATGTGATTCTATTCATGGAATCAGATTTATTCTTTCTTAAACTCCCAAATGCTTTGCCATATTGATGCCCGGATAAGGCATCTACTTCACAAACTACTTAATTTAATAGTAGTCCTTAGTGCATTACTTTATCCTGATCTTGTTTAAAGTTAGGTGATTGTTGAGCTATTCGTGGAAAATGCCTCATATTCTTTAGAATTTAGAATTACGTAGAATTATCAAGTTATTTTCTGTGAAGATTAAATAATAGAACCTTGTTTGACCCAAAATGGCAGATTCATTAGCTTATCCCAAGAAATTTTCTATTCATCCCCATTCTTAGGGAAATGTCACATTCAACATCCAATCATTGTCTTAAGGTCAATAGCCATATCTTTTTTAAAGCTAACCTCAAGCACCCCACTTACGAGGGGCTTACAAAGTGGGAGTTTTAATACCATGTTATTTGTAATACACAGCAAAAGCTGGACACAATTAGCTTCCAGTTGAGGTTTTAATGGGAAAAAATGCTTTGAACCATGTCACTTTCAGCAAGTAAAATACAGCAATTTTCTCAAAAATACATATATATTTGAAAAATTATTTAAAAATAAACATATGATTAAATATTTCTTTAGATTAGATTTTAAACAGAGGCGGCTCAGCTTTACAGCCTCTGTGGACCTACGCCACTGACATATACATACGCCTTATATTACCATATACAGCAACATAATCATAAATAGTTTGCTGCTTATCTTACATTTAAATTTAAGAAAATGTATAAAATTACTTTTTATCATAATTGCGATAAAATGTTTGAATATTTAATAATGATCTATTACACAATGCCTCATTCTATTTTGTTTTCTCTTAGATTTCAGAGATAAAAAATGCAGAGGTTAATGCTGTTCCTCAATGTAGCATATCATCTGATTTCATCACTTTACCTTATTTTAAAATGTGCAGTGGTAAGTGTTGAAAATTTTAAAACTATGTTTTTTTTAACAAATACTATAAATAGATTGTGGTACAGTTGAATCTTTTTATAGCGCCCACTCCCTTAAGGGCTGGAATTGAATATAGAAAATTCTGGGTTCCAGGACCCATACAATTTTTTAAACTAGATCCTATAAGTGAAAAATTGAATCCTTGTACCAGCCAAACTTAGAAGAAAATGAAATGTAAATATTAAGAATATTTAAGAGAAAAAACAAATGGGAAGCTCAATTAAAATAATATATGGGTTTTTTTTTTTTTCTGTGATTATCAAACTAATTTACTTTTCCAACTTTTACTTTTTACTTTACCTACTTTTTAAAATATACAGGATTTTTAGTAATTTATTTTTACTATTTTATTTATTGACTAATCTGTTATCAATAAAAATATTAGAATAAACTTGAGCATAATAAATATAATTTATTATTTGAAAATCTAAAATGATTTAAAATCAATAAAAATAACTTGGATACAAAGCACTGCATAAGAATGTTAACTATAAAAATCATCTTTGTAGTTTAGTACCATAGTAGTTAACTCTCATAATATTTGTTTAATTATGCAAAGTATTTCTTTAAAATTAATCAAAATATAAAAATAAGTTAGTTTAGTCTGCTTATTTGTACAATAATTAGTATATGGAAAAATATGCTTGTGAACTATAAAACTTTGTTAAAAACACACCATAAAATAAATTGAGTAATTTTGCCTAACCTTTTTTTAAACGGCACACTATGATCTAGGATTAGGAAATGCTATTTATTTATAAATATCACATTAAATTACAACTCTAAGAACCATGAAAGATTGATTTCGCTATGGTTTTTTGCTTATTTCTATTTGGGAACTGGTGCGTAACATTTAGCTTTTATTAGATGCAGACAAATGGCTTCTGTATTAAATCTTTGTTTTCTTGGATTTTATATACACATTTTGAATAGTTCTAAATAAATTGACCAAATTAACTGAAATGCATATATAAAACAATTTATACATGTGTGAATTAGCATTATCATCAAAGAAAAAAGTAAAAGAGAAAAATAAAAAAAAAATGTGCAAATAATCTATAGAGTGAAATTTACTGAATAAAAATTACATCAATATAAGAATTATCTAATCGCTGCAATAAGAAATAAAGCATCTTACTAAAGCCTTTTGTTTAAAAGTTTTTATTTTTATTTTAAACCATTCCTTTATGTCCAGTTTATTTTCCATGATATTGGAGGAAGCACTGTTTGTGCCACCTTTTTGTGCAAAGTACATTTCTCGTGTGTGTGATATTTTTAGAGTGGGGAGAGACACTGTACAATGTACTATGTAGGATGTAAATTAAGTGGTATCGCATCGCAAATTGCAATGGAAAATTTGTGTTTTACGACTTAAAAATTAATTTGCATTGCATTTTGCAACGTAATTTTAAAAATCACCACAAATGATATGACAACAAATAATCTACAAGTGAAAAAAAAAAAATCTTTTCCTTACTACAAATTTCCTGCTACAAATTTTTACTACAGATTTCCCTCCCGCGCATGCATATTTCTCTTTTTTTCCAAACTGGTTGAAAACACAGAAAGTGAACAAAATATGTTTCTTTGTCAGATTCTGAATAAGAACGTAATTTTTTTTATGGTCATCTTATTGGACATAAATAAATATAAATAAGTAAATAAAATAAAAAAAATTCATGTGTTGTTCTTTCAAACTTAACATCTCAATATACTTATTCTGATTAGCAATTTGCTACCAAATAATATTCCCTTATTTTGCACATTGACACAAACAATGCTTGTGGGATAATGAAAGCAGATAATATGTATCCTATTTGTTTACAGACTATTCTGAAAACTGTCCGATATAATTTTCTTTAATGTCTAAAGCTTCTCCCTTTTGTAATGCATATAGTTCTGGCATTTTTGTAAGTGAATTATTTAATCTCCAGGCAGGAATTTGTGGAAAATTTCAACTGGAGACAAATGAACTAACTTCAGAAAATTTTAACAAATATTTAATAGCTCAAGTATCTAACTATTTGTTGTTGTTGAAACCCAGACCGTCCGACCTACCAGAAAGGTTTAAGGTAACAGTTTGGACATCTAACTATTTGTGAAATACTTTGCAATTTTTTTCCAGTGAGAATTAATGTTCTCTCCTTTTTGAAAAGAAATAAATAAAATCACTAAAGAAAATGCTTTTTTTGTGTGTGTGGAGAGAGAAAGAAGGCCAATTTTAGAAAATTTCAGTTTTTTATTTTATTTATTTATTTATTTATTTATTTATTTTAAGCTCCACCTAGTTTGACATTTTTGTCAGCCATAAGTTTGAGTGAAAAGTATTTTCAAATCACATTTCCTAAAAGTGCAGTGTCAGTATGTCAGAGCCAGTGGTGGATTTTGGCCTCTTGTTTGGGGGGGGGGGGGGGGGGCGATCTGTAGATCGAAATGTTCTCAGAGGTTTGTTCACTTAGGATTTTCTTAACAGCTTCCTATATACGGATATTTGACATTTTTGAAATAACTAGAACAAATTCGGAAGTTTATAGTAAGTTCTTTGCAGCTTATAAAATACGGCCTATCATTTTTTTAAGACCAAAGCAAAACAATGAAGATTGGAAGAAAAAAAAATTATGTGACTATATAAGGAAACAAACTCATTGTTGAAGTCGAAACAGGAAACTAAATTATATTCTGTATTAAGTATACACAAAAGTATACACAAGTAAGAGATTTCCATGTGAGAAGATTAATACTGAATATTAACTAAATAAACACACATTTACATTCTATTCACTAAATATGGTTATTATACAATACAATGCAAATAAATTTTATTTTTCTTAGACTGTGGTAGAAAGAGAGGATGAACATGAGTAAATACAGTTAATATAGGTATTAATAAGCACTGAACATTGATTTACATTTTCCCATTTTTTTACATTTTTAACTGCACAGGAATCAATAAATTTTTGCGCGAAAAACATCATGCAAAAACATCAAAAGAAAAGACCAATGGTTTGATCGAGTTTACTACCCCTGGCAAAAATTATGGAATTCAATGGGATATTTCAATGGGATACGAAGTTCAATGCTCTACAACTTTTGATGCACGGATACCCTAAAAAACCCTTTTTGAGCGAAATTGAAGAACTTTAAAAACTTAACAAAATAAAAAATGTTTGAAAAATTTTGTGCTTTTCATTATTTAATAATTCACAACCAAAAAATGGGAAAAGAGCTGTAGACTGAAAGAAAAAACTCGTAAAAACTAATTTAGAATAATAAATTTGATCATATAAACATGAGGAGCTATATCTTAATTCTCTATATCTTAGCTATATCTTAATCTCTGATTCCATAATTTTTGCCAGGGGTAGTACCTATAACACTATTCAAATGTAATTACCAATTCAGCTTATTGTCGATCATTATCCCTAACAGCCTTACGGAGCCCATCGCAAAAACCTTGGCGCCGTTAACCTCCCAGGAAGGATCATCATTATAATATCAACTCAAGTCTTCTTTCTTTTTCTTTAGCAAATCGATCTAAAATTGTTATTGGTGAAATTGCGATATCATAATGCACATGCAACAAAGCCAGTCCCACTAGCCTATCTTCTCTAATTGTGTTTCGAAGCCATGGCTTCAATCGTTTTAGTGCTGAGAAGCTATGCTCAGCGGTTGCTACAGTAATTGGTAATGTTACAAGAACTTTCAGTAACACATAGATCACATGGTACACTGCAGGATCACAGTTCTGTAGTGCTTCAAAAACAAACTTGGGTACTTTGCCGGTATCGGTATTTTCTCTCATCCATTAACTTTGGAGCGCCTAGCCATCGCCTAGCTTTGGGTGCACCTTACCGGGGCTGCTACGACAGATCACGGCAGCTGGGCCTTACGCATTGCGTCGAAACTCCAACTGTTATTGTTTTATCCAAAACGCTAGTTATTTTTTAAATTTTAGAACGTTGCCAAATGACGCTTTATCGCCAATTATCGTTATTTTTATGAATTTTTCACTGCCTTTCTAAAACGATTGGGCAGCTAATTTTTTTATTGTTATTTATTATTAGATAACGACGCTACCGACTCTGTACCACGTGTGCAGTAGCCAACCAGAGGCTCTTATTGGCTACTGTTCACGTGGTACATAGTTGGTAGTCTGGTACAAGCATTGCTCGCCAAATATGACGTCACAGCCTTCCATAGGCGCAGACTTTTGACTTTTATTATGGAGGCGAGATTTCATGGATAAACTGAGGGAGGGAGAGCAAGGCCAAAGTATCTTCCTAATGATATATATATATTTTTAATTTTATAATTTATTTGATAAAACGTCGACGTTCTTCAGGCATTTGGGGGGGGGGGATTGCCTCGATCGCCCCTCCTGAAATCCACCACTGGTCAGAGCACCAAACACAACCTCAATGGTTGAAAAAACTCATATATACTAATTTGACCGTGCTGAATTCATATCTGAAATCCATTGAATCTGGAGAAAATTTGGCTTTTTTTTTCCTATTCTTGTATTTATAATCTCAGACCGAAGGTATTGCCACAATATAATGCAATTGCATGGTCATGAGGCGTTAATATCTAAAGAAATAGATGGGAAACTGTATTCAGCTCATGGAGTTAAAGATAAGACCACCTCCATGATTCAGCTGAATGGGAAAGTTAATATTGACAGGCCATCCCAATTTAGAAATTCAGAATATGAATATTTAAGAGTTAGAGAGATACAATTCAGCTTCAATCAATCTATCTATAAACAAAGTTTGCACTGATTGCAGTGTTTAAAACATGAATTTGACGATAAAATAGAGAGCAAGTCTCTAATTCCATAGTTCAAATTTTCTGAATTTTTAAATTGGGATGACCTCTCAATATTGACTTTCCTATTCATCTGAATCATGGAGGTGGTCTCATCTAAACTCTATGAGTTTTCCTTTTATTTCTTCAGGCATTAAAGTTTCATGGACATGCAATAGCATCATGTTGTGGGAAATGCTTTCGTCCTGAGATAATAAACACAAAAATAGAAGAAGAAAAAAAGTCAAACTTTGAGAGACTATTTCTATGGATCCAAGGGTTAATTTGAAAAATGAATTTCAGATTTGGATTCACCATGATCGAATTAGTTATCATGAGTTTTTCTA
This sequence comes from Amaurobius ferox, assembly GCA_951213105.1. Lineage (NCBI taxonomy): Eukaryota > Metazoa > Arthropoda > Arachnida > Araneae > Amaurobiidae > Amaurobius > Amaurobius ferox. The sequence goes on from OX578147.1 coordinate 118,618,217, forward strand.
GCCTTCCAGGTTGCATTTGGTGCCCTGACATCTGACACTACACTTTTAGAGAGGTGATGCCAATGCACATTTATTGAACTTACAGTGAAAGATCTGGAAAAATATTTTAACTGATGAAAAATTTAGAGACCTCTTGAGTAAGGGCCATTCCATGTGAAATCAACGAATGAAATGTATATTTTCTACTTGACCTCTTTCAACTTTTATGAAAATTGGTATGGTGATTGATGACATTTAGCAAAACATAAATATCAAATATTACCCCCAAATACCTTTCAGTTGAGGAAATATGTGACCTTGAAAATTTATAGTTTCAAACAGGAGATTTGTGTCATTTTAAAGCATTTTGTGTGTTTTATAATAATTTGATATAAAACTAATTGAAAAAAAGAATTTTTATTCTCAAGGTCACCAATATGAACTTTGACCTTGAATATTAAAGAAAAACCTATAAATTTAAAATTCTGAAAAAATTGTATTATATCCTAGTTATCTTGAAATGAAACTTGCCAATTTTCAAAATGGGACCACCATTGGAACATTATTAAAAATATATCATCTTAGATCTACTTCATCGAATTTTTCATAATCCTGTGAAGCAAATATGTGCAAATGATTTAAAAATGAAATTGAAACTTTCAAGAAAGAAAAACACTGAAATATTCAATATCTAGTAAAGAATTAAATAACATGTCATGTAGTAATAGCAACAGAAATAACAAATTCAAGTTTTAAATCCTCAAAAATGAGATGTACACAATTGATCTTTTCAGCAAACTATATGTCAACAAAATTCATATGGGATTTATCATTTAAGATCATACTACAGTCTTTTTATGAAGCAAGGTGTATTATAATATTCTATAACCTTCTCTTCTTCTTTTTTATACTTATTGCTAATTACCATTAGCAATAAGTATAAAAAAAATTTCTAAACTACTTAAGTATATATAGATGCTTTTTTATGATTCTATTAATTAAAGACTTACTATGCTGCCAAGCTTAATGTCAAAACAAATTGCACAAGCTTAAGTGTACATGTATGCAATCGACAGCTATTACAAGAAAGCTATTGTAAGTTAAGAGCTTTACCATAAATAGACTGGGCTAGTTATTGAAGATAGTTATTTAACTATAAATTAACAAGAAATATCAATCATGCTTAAAGCATTGATTATGAAACACTTTCCAACTTCAATGCAATTTTATTTAAACATGTCTAAAATGCAATACATTCCTCGGTAATATTTTAAAATTTATCACAATACTACATTAATTTATTATATTTGAAAACTTAAACCTTCATAAAAAAAAATGAACTTCATTCGAATGACAGCATTGAAATATAAATTGCCTAGTTTAAACATCTCTAAAATGTAATACATTCCTCGGTAATAATTTTAGAATTATCATAATACTACGATAATTTATTATATTTGAAAACTTCATCGAAAACAACTGAAATTCATTCAAATGACGTCATAGAAAAAATAACACGCCTGTCTCTCTCTATAAAAGCAGCATTTCATTCATAAATAATTTCCATTCATGTCATTCATCACAATACTATAATAATTTATTTTATTTAAAAATTAAGACCATGGAGCTACAAATAATTAAACTCTATTCGTAAAACTTCATCGAAAAAAATCGTCCTTCTCTTTGTAAAATCAATGAATATTTCATTCATATCAGCTATGCAGACTCCATGAACTAAATGATTTTGTATTAAAGAAATACAGTAATTCTAATACAACTCATTCTACATATTTTGCTGTTTACATTTTACATAGGTGAAAAATAGGCTTTGTTGTAGAAATAATCAAATTTGGATGAGCATTTAAACTCAAATATATTGTAATTGCGTTGTTTCAGTATGTAGATGCACAGAATTTAAGCAAAAATAAAGTGGGTTTGGGATGAATACAACACTCAATATGAATTAAAAAGAACTTTAAAAATCATGATTTTGAGACAAAATGGATGCCATATATCATTTTGAAGTGGGTCACGTGATCTTTTCATATCATGGTCACGTGATCGCTTCATATAAGAGATGTTATTATTATTTTAATTTTTATTTAAAAAACTACTGAATATATTTTGCTGAATTTTTTTTTTATATATTTTATGGAACAATTTGAATATTACCTAAAATTTTCGAAGCAGTTTGTGAATTTTAAATCCACTTAAAAAGTGTTTGAAAAATTAGGTCCCATAGGGCTCGATGTATTTCATTTTTTCAACCCGGGTTCAATCCAAAACTAATTGGGTGATATTATTCATTTATATTCCCATAGGTCCTACAGACCGTCTGAACAATATACTGAAATTTCATTTTGATTAAGTCATTTTTACGGCAGTTATCGTGCTGACAGACAGACAGACAGAATGAACAAAGTCATAAACACTTCTCAATTTTGTTGTAAAGTGTTAAAAAGTGGCATAGCAAAAGGTGGAGGCAGATGTCTAGATGAGGAGATGAGTTCTCTATTAATTCATCCCAACATATGTGCCATTATCGCTAATTTTTCCACTAAAGACCAGGAGGTATACCAGATATTAAGCTTTTAGTTCTTTTCTTAGTTGCATTTCCTTGGAACAATTCATAATGCATAAATATGCTTTTGCAAATTCCTCAAACATAGAAATGGTATATGCAAACGGTATTTCTTTGATAGTTCAAAGCTTAGCATGTGCATAGGCCACTCAGTCTATGCACATGCTAATTTATATTTAATTTACTTCTATAGTTTTTACATAATTTTACCAAAATTTTCTTTTACGTACATTGTTCTCTACTACTGTAACTGGAATCACATTCTCTCTAAGGACGACTTGATTTTCTTTTATACAAATTTTACTATTGGTAAAATTTATGATTGGATTACATGCTACTCCATTTTGAACATATATTTTGTTACCTTGAGAGTTTTGTTCATCAATAATATAGAAATTTAAATTTATATCATTATTCACAGAATTTACTAACTGTACACTATGAGGTTCAACAATCACAGCTTTTTCAGGCTTAGCATTAAGCTTAAGCACAGCTTTTTCATTTCTACAGGCTTAACCTACTAAACCTCTTTAATAATAAATTCTTAACATGCTCATAGTTGTTTGCTACTTCTTCGGGTTTACGTGAAATTAATTGTGACATTTCATAAACTAATAGTACTGTAAATGAACTACTAAATCCTCTTTGTGTATGTTTGCTCTATGAGCCTGTCTTTCAAATACTTCTAAATAAAAACTAATATTACCTTTTTAATTTCAAATTTCTGCATTAAAAGTTGTAAACTGCAATGCTTGTTCTCATTTTCAGGGTAACATTACATGAACTTAATTTCGAATCATTAATATTTATTTTGTTTGAAGTTTCAGTATTTAATTTTTCAAATTCATATTTTAATTTTTCCTTTTCCAATTCCTTATCTTGTTCTATTTCTTTTTCTTATCTCTCCTATATTGTTCCTAACATTTATTTTACAAATTCTTCATTGTATACTTTACTACTTAATATTTTTATTTTTAACTGTACAATTGTATCTTCTGGAAGAATAGTTTCACCAACTTCCTGCACTAACAATATCAAATAATTATTTCTTCCCTTAGCTTATTACTTCAGTTTTTGTTTATTACATCAATACATACAATACAATATTAAATTAAAAAAAAATTCTAATCAACTAAACATCATTACTTTACAACATTAAACCACTTGTTTACTAAACCACTTCATTACACAGAAATACTACATCAATATTTATACTTCAATTACATACTACATCAATATTGCAATACTTTGCATCTAAATTGAAATTATTCAAAAAGCATTTATTTACCTTGCGAAGCACAGTTTTTATCAGAGCAGACTAGTTGTCTGAATGTCTCATGGGTTTCCTATTATATTTTATAGCAAGAACATCGAGCAAAGCTGAAACACATCAAGGATTATTCATATATCCAAACAGAAAAACATTATGTGAGTTCAGAACAAGTCATCGAAAATTGTTCATAGATCTATTTATTCTAAATACCACTTCTGAACTGTAAGGATGTATATGGCAGAAGAATTCTAATGAATAATAAATTCTAGTATAAGTTAACAAAGATTTATTAATTACATCTCATCGTAATAAATTGAATGTGTGCATCTAGTATCGAAGACAACAACCTAACGGGACTCACTGACTGAGTGCCTCTTGTGTAAGTTTATAAAGATAAATTGAAAGAAAATAGTTAACTTACAACTGCATTACTTTGAAACCTTTCCAACTCTGAAAGGTTGTAAAATGTTTGAAGTATATCAGTATAAAATGCTACTTCATTGTACCAAATTTCCCAAATATATTGTGCAGCATTTTCAATCTTTTGCCCACCATACTGAAATAAATTTATAATTACTTATTTGGTACCACTCATTTATCATTTTCTTCGATTCTCGAATGGAAACTGCTCATTTGTTTAAAACTCCAAATAAAGTAAGTGCTTTCATTGGTTTTTGTGTTGCATCAGTAATTATTAAATTTAAACGTATAGATAACATGATGTATGATTATGGCCAGGTGCATGCATCTCTTTCTAACCATATATTAAAACCTTAATGGGGCAATCTCTGATGCATTTGGAGATATTTATATTCAAATTTTGCAGTATATTATAAACTTCATTGCAAAAAAATTCTCATGTTGATGTGCAAAATGCAGACAGATATCAGCTGTTCATATACAGATACACAATAACTAATATACCTATCTGCAAAATATTAATGTTCAATATTAGTATCCTGCATAATATTATGTATGCAGGGCTCGATTGAGGAGACAAAAAATAGTTATTTAAAATGTTAGATATAAAAGCGTTATACAGTTTTAAGGAAAGCAACAGTTACTTCATTCCAGCTTTAAAAAATATCCTCTGATTGCTTACTCTTTTGAAATTTTTTGATAGTTTTGTAAGTTTTATGACTCCTTACATGTGCATGAACATTTACTATTACATTTCGTTGAGTGTATAAATTAAACACTGACTTCCTTTCAGCTTTTTGATCAACTTTTATTGCTTTGTACTTCTTTGTTATTTTTTATTTTCTTCATATGCTAATTGCTAAAATTGCTATTTGATTGCTATAAAAGCTGGCTATTATATTTAGTGACCGCTAGCTGTGGGCATCGCAGCTAATCTATCTTAAACAATAAATTTTGACAGAATGATGATACACAAACCTTATACATTATTTAATATAAAATATCCTTGAAATACTTTTGGTTAGTATGCCAGGATATAAAAAAAATGCAAGTTTTAAGATTTTTTAGTACAATTTTAGATTGGTTTTGGGACCCTCTAAAATCTGGAGGCCTTGCACCCATACATTTTAAGGCCTAAGCTGTAATAAGGGCTTGTTTATATGGAATAAATTTTAGTTTTTTTTCTAATTTCAACAGCTATGGTTTTTTTCATTAAAGGAAAACAGTATCTATATTGCAGGATTGGTTGTATTTTGTGACAAAAAAGTAACTAAACTACTGCATATTTTTTTAAGTTTTGTTTTTAACTCTTGCCAAAACCCCTAGGTAAAAGTAAATTCTACAGCCCCCATAAAACTCTTATAATAAAACAGGTACAATCAACACAGAATTTGGGCCCCAAGTCCCTAGTATTTGCCTATGTATGGTCAAAAACGGCCCTGTGTCAATATGGACCTTCCCGATTTAATTAAACTTACTTATTAGCAAAAGTAACTCTAGAATATTTCCATGATCTAAATATTCATTAAATAATTCCAGGTGATGTGATCTACTGGGATTGTGCCAAAAATTTATTAAATCTGAAATGTGTTTCAATGAATTTTATAGACTTTGGTTATTTTTTTTTAATGATGGCTCATTGGTCCAAAGACAACAATAGCCCACCGGAATATTCCTGGTTGCACCAATGGGCCAGTCCAACCCTGGCTTCCGGCTGACTTTTAACACTGCTATGTGCTTCACTTAGTATGAATGCTTCCAGACCATTTCAATACAGATCAGATTAATTTTGATTGGAATGTAAACTGATGAAATGCCAATGAGGTATAAGGTTCAAGGTTGGCCCAAATTAGTTTTAGTTTAATTTCAGATCTCATATGTCTAAATGCATTTTTAAATAACTTTTTTCTAAAATTTTAATGTCAAAATTCTACATTCATAGTTTTTATGCTAGTATGGATTTTTGCATCAAATTGTACTTGATACATTCCCTCCCCCCTCCCCCAGTTGATACACTCAGTAGTATCCTCCGGCCACTGGATATAGCTGCTGTACGCCTCTGGGCCAGTCGAGTGGTCTGGGTCTTCAATACAGTAGTATCTTGAGAACTTCTGCATGATTTTAATTGTAGTATTTTTGTAATATTCTGCAAAGTATTATAAAATTGTCATATAACATTTTTAGAAATCTTTGTATTAGTAAATCTACTAACCAAATTGATGAATGAATAATTTGTTTAATTTTAGGGACTAATCAGAAGTATCAGACTGTTGGTATTGGCGGTGCACAGTTAATGACACATCCAGCATCATTTCTGAGTGTTCCAAAATCATCTATAAATGCTACTATTAATCTTCAAAACAATAGTCTTCAAAATTTAAGTCAGTTAAACAATATTTTGAACTCACCCAATAAAAATTTTACTAATTATATTGCTATTGGAAATGTTGCCCAAAGTAACTATAATACATCAGTTCCAAATTCTTCAGTTATGACTACAATATCAAGTGAGCTTGTTCCAATTGTTAATAACAGTATTTGTGGTTCAAAAGAACGATTGACTCCAGGAACATATCAAACTTACCAAGTATTTAACCCTAAAAGTACTCCTACTAATATAAATAGCAATTTATCACCAATAACTCATTCATTACAAACTAATTTTAAAAATTTGGAAGAAAATAAAACCAAGTTTTCTCCTTTAAAGCGTTTTGCATTAGAAGATGTAATTGTTAAGTCTGCAAAAAAGTCCAAGTATAGTAAAATGAAAAAAATAAAAACTCCTGCGTTTGTTGAAACATCAAGTGAAAGCTCAAATGATAAATCGGTAAAGCCTTCTACATTAGAAGATATTGTTACATCTCCAAAAAAGTTAAAGTGTAATAAAACAAGAAGTCCTGATTTTCTTGAAACATCAAGTGAAAGCTCAAACAATGAATCGGTAAAACATTCTACATTCAAAGATGTAATTGTAAAGGCTACAAAAAAGGTCAAGCATGATAAAACAAATAGTTCTGTGTATGTTGAAAAATCAAGTCAAAGCTTAAACGATGCATCGGTAAAGCATTCTACGTTAGAAGATGTAATTGTTACATCTACAGAAAAATTAAAGTGTGATAAAACAAGAAGTTCTGCTTTTGTTACAAAACAAAGTGAAAGTTCAAACAATGAATCAGTTAAACATTCTACATTTGAAGGTGTAATTGTAAATAAGGCTATAAAACAGTTAAAGCGTGTTAAAACAAATAATTCTGCTTTTGTTGAAACCTCAAGTGAAAGCTCAAATGATGAATTGGTAAAGCATTCTACATTAGAAGATGTAATTGTTGTGTCTACAAAAAGTCCTGCTTTTGTTGAAACATCAAAGGAAAGCTCAAACGATGAATCGGTAAAGCATTCTACATTAGAAGATGCAGGTGTTACGTCTACAAAAAAGTCAAGGTGTGATAAAACAAAAAGTCAAAGCTCAAATAATGAATCTGTAAAGCATTCTACATTAGAAGATGCAAAGTGTGAAAAAAAATTTGAATCTGATGAAAATAATTTTGAAAAAGTAATTGTTAGGTCTGTAAAATTACTTAGATGTAACAGAAAAGAAAGTCCCACTTTTATTGAAATATCAAGTAAAAGTTCAAACGACAAAAGTGTAAAGCATTCTGCAGTAGATGTAATTTCTGAAAGAAATTTGGAATGTTATAAAAAGAAAACTTCTTCTAAATTTGAAAATATAAATGTAAAATCTGGAAGAAAACTTAAGTATAGGTTAAAGAAAAGCCTTGCTTGTGTTGAACCATCAAGTGAGAGCTCAAACAATAAACCACTTGTAAAGCATTCTAAAGTAAATAATGTAAAGTCTGAAAGAAAATCCAAATGTGATATGAGTCTTACTTTTGAAACCTCAAGTAGTAGCTCAAACGATACTGTTGATTTGACATCTAACTTTGACACAGATGCTTCTAAAGCAAAAGTATTAGACTCAAGTGACACAGAATCTCTTGCTAACACATTTCCCCTCAATGCAGAAAATTCAGATTCAAATAACACAGACGTGCCTACTGACACATCTGTCCCCAGTACAGAGGAATCGGACTCGAATCACACAGAATTTCTTTCTGATACATCTGTGCTTAAGGCAGAAGAATTGGGCAAAAATCAAACAGAATCTCTTCCTGACACCTCTGCCTCAAATGCAGAAGAATCAGATTTAAATCTTATAGAACCTCTTGCGAGTTTTCCTGTTTCAAATACAGAGGTAAGTGATAGGTGAATATAGTAAATGTTTTGCAGGAACTAATTAATTGTATAAAAACTGATTGTTAGTTTATTTGCAATTTGTCCATATGATTTTTAGCACAAGAATAGTGAAATACTAACATATCTGCAATTAATATAAATATTTAAGGCTATTGTAATTAATGGTTTCCATTCTGACTTTTTCTACTATAGTGGCTATACAGAACTAGTTTATGAAGTGTAACTTATATGGGTGCGATCTACTTTGGATTGTTATGGAATTCCATTAGATCAATTAGTCTAGGAAGTAGAAATATGTAAAAGAACTGACATTATACTGTTATGAATATGTAATTGTTATAATTTGACATATTATCTGTCAACCTCCATACAAAATTTATGTATTTGCATCATCTGATTTCGTATAACTTTCAAGCTGTATTATAAAATATTTTTGGTAGGAAAAATTGTTAAATAAAAATAGCACTAAGCTGATCAGATTACTTTTAAATGTCAAGATTTGGTAAAATTAATACGTTTTTATCACAGAAAAAAAATTCAAAATATAAAAATCCACCTCCTAGTCATTATGGTTATTTTAAACTTGATAATTGAGAATATTTGTGTTTTTCCTTAAGAGTGGCAGTGAAATTCTCAACATGCTGAATATTAAGCTTCTAACTGTATCATTCAAATTTAGAACTTAGTTCCTCTTTTAAATTTTCTCTTTTCCTTTAGGTTTAGAACCTAAAAGATGATTCATAATAGTAGCTACTCTCTTTTTTACATAAGTTTCACTTCTACCGTGTGGTCCTCAATACACACACACATATATTTTTTTAATATATTCATTATTAAGTTTTAACACTAAAATGAAATACAATTATAGTAAATGTTAAATAATGATTGCATATGAGTTTATATATGTATCGATAGCCGGTCACCTCTGATTCATATCAGAGGTACAATCATAGCACGATGGTATGTGAATTAGGTGCTGCGGCTGGTTGCACTGCCTTATTTTAAGTGGTTGCAAAATGTCGTTTTCCATTAGCAGACAAGCTTTGCAAGGTATCCAGGTGCTTCATTGGCCTCCGCTGTCTCTAGATCTCTCTTCCATTGAGCATGTACAGGATATGATTGGTCGTTGTTGGACTGCCCTGCTCCCACTTCAAACAGAGGATAACCTGTGGAGGATGGTTGAAGGTATATGATCATCCATCCCGCAGGAAACTATCCATACGCTCATTGCATCAGTTCCTCGAAGGGTTGCTGCTTGTAATTGTAATTTGATTGCTGTTTGTAAATCTTTGCAATTGAATGCTTTATCCTTAGTAGGTAATACTTTTTTTATGAATATCACCCCTTTCTTTTCTCCATGTTTATCCTCATACCCTGAATTCTATCTTGAATCTTATATTTGAAAGTTAACAGTCAAATCTTTTACATTCACTCTCTAGTTCATTCCGGTAAGAGTTCATTCTAGTAAGTGTATGTATTGCCATTCGGAATATTATTCCTGCATCTTCTTTGTTTTTCTTGAAATATGTGCGGATTCATCTCATGTATGTATCTATTTCTGATTTTTATTTCATTGACTAAGGTTAATAAAACCTATGGATCCCTCATCCCTCTTCTTGATAGTAAATCCCACCTTTCCCTCCCCAATAAATTGCTAATTTACAAACAAGTCATCGCACCGGCATTTTTTTATGCCAGCCCCATTTGAGGTGCTGTGGCAAAATGTCACATCCAGAGATTGCAAATTTTCCAAAATAAAGTCCTACATTTCATTGTTAAAGCTCCTAGGTATGTTCAAAATGAAGTAATTCATCATGACCTCAAAGTCTCTGGCGTTGCAGAGCAGATTCGCAAATTCTGTCAAAATTTCTACAAGAAAAACTCTAGCAGACCGTGTATGAGAGATGTTGACCAAACTTATTCCATGATCTCGTTTTCCTATTACAGGAAATGTAGGGCAAGGCATCTTCTTCTTGAATCCCAGTGAACTAAGTGGAAGAAAGCAAGGTTTATCGTTCCCCAGGACAGGGTCTCCTAGAGTTTTCCGTTCTAAATTCTTTGCCTTTAGTTGAAGTACTTCTTCAACATTTTGCCCCCTCATCTGGTGACGATAGATGGCGCTGCCGAGTTCCTGTGAACGAAGCAGTTCCACCTCACCCGATGCTGATTCTCCCCTTTTGGTCTCCCTTAGTTTCGGTAGATGGCGCCACTAATGTCAACTTCAGTGAACAGAGGTGGTTCTTACGGATTTTGAGCCGACCAATTACCTTTCAGGCAACTAGCATTTGCCCACGCTCATGACTCTAGCTCAGTATATGTAAATATATATTTTTTCCGTTGCTGACTTTTAATTTTGAAGACTTTTACCTTTATTTCCCTTGTACTTGTTGAAATTAATTTCTGCTTTTAATCTAACTTTTCTTGTGGCTCGCTCTTGTGCATTTCTTGCCCTTCCCACCCTCTCTTTTACAGCCGAGACAGGCATCCACCACACCAAGGAAATTATGGACCATACAATCAATTTCAACTGACCGAATTTTCACTCCCTTAGGAGTGAAATGACGTTTCCGACCATCCACATTTCTATTCTACACCTCAAATTGTCTGACAATGTTATTTTCGATGTGGGGATGAGTGTCACTGACACAGGAACCCCAAAAGTATGTGTCTTGGTCTTGATCTTGGTCTTCTTTAATTCTATCATCCAATAAATAGTGCCAATGGGGTTTATAGTGATATACTATTGTCTTTGTTAGAAACTGGCATTTATTTTGGTTTTAATTTAGAATGTACGTGCTGTGATGACAAATGCATTTCTAAATTGATCTTCATGTTTTAGGCTGTGTGTTTTCATTGTCTTTTGGCTTGGTTACCTGCTTATTGTTATTGCTTTTTCATTTTTGTTGCTATTATATTTATTTCTGATCAGCTTGTGTGATATTGGGCTTGGCTTGTTTTGCTTTCCACGTATTTTTAACATGCATTAAAATTTCTTTTGCCCCCCCCTCCCTTTAGTGGTCAATTTACTTGCTTACTTGTTTTTCCTCATTTGCTCTTTCATAATATTTAATATATATATTTTAGATGATTTTTTTAATGTTTTTTATAGTAATGTCTTTATTCCTAATGTTTGCTTATTCTATATATAGTTAACTAATTGACTACACACTTTTCCTTTTTTACAGATGAGTTACCTGCCAATATTTTTCTTGTTTATATATTGTATATATCTACAGTTACCTAGGTTATAACTTTTATCTTAACATAAAGTAACAAGGCTACTATTCAACAAAAGTAACTATTATAAGGTATTTTTTGTATACACCACCTGATGATTTTACAATTTTATTACTTTCTATCAATTGTTATTCATTCTCTCTTGTTTTAATTACTTTTAATTCATACAGATTGCTTAATTCTGTTTTCCCCATCTGATTTTCATTTTGCTGACTTGCATACCTTTGGTTTTTATCTAGTAATCAATTGGATTTTTTTTGTTTAATTTTGGGTGCTATACTATGTCTCTTCTAGTTCTACTTTAAATCTTTTAGTTAACTTATTAATATGATCGTATTTATATACAGCAATTAACACAATAAACAGATGTAATTTTAATGTACAGATTTTTACTATTGTATTGTTAAACTAACATGTAATACATGCTTAGTAGTTAACATTTAAATTCTTTGATTATTTTTTAAATTTGTATATATATATATATATATATATATTGCAATTAATTATACTTCAAGAAAATTTTGTTAAGTCTGTATTTATTTTATTATTTGCTCTAATTCTAGGAAATTATAACTAAGAATGAAGTTGATATTCATTCAGTGGAAAGTTCATTTGAAATTTCATGTAAATACTGTGATGAAAAGTTTCCTACTGACTATGCACTGGCTGGTATGTTTAATAAGTTAATTACTCTTATAGTAATTAAAAACTTCAGAATGATTTCTTTGTGTTTATTTTCTGTATATTACATAGTGCAGGCCTGCTAATGCTCCTGATTTAAGCCAGAGACTTTTCATCATCTAACCTTCCTCCTGGTTTTCTATTCAATATCATATTTTTTCTGATTTTAGCTATTTTAGAAAAGTGCTCATGTAACAACATTATTATGAACTAGAAAATGTACCTGGCATTGCCCTGGATTTATAATGCAAACCTTTGATTAAAATTACACCGGAATATATAGTGAATTCTTGAAAACCAAACACTTTTACAATATGTCTGTTGAGCCCGACCACACACTAAATTACCGTAAGCCTTAGGGTTGGTCGTGTGGTCTGGGCCTTCCAATATGTCTGTTGAGAACAAAAAATAACTTGCTGTGTGGGTGTATTACTTCCTAAAAATTCTGATGTGGGCAGCACATGACTTACATAATGCAATGAATTTACTCCTTTTACAGTTGAAAAGTAATGTATAAGATCCACATACTGGTGGGCACGGTAGCTCACTGGTCAGCGCGCGGGAATTGCACTCGGTAGACCCGGGTTCGTTTCCCTCCGCTGGAAAAAGAAAAAACTGCCGCCGTGTTCATGCGGAGTACGATCACGCTAAGCATGTGGGTCCGTAAGTCCTCAGGGGTGCGGAACTAAACCTGTAAACCGAGAGGTGGGCCAGGTCCGCACTGCTGTCTCCAAGATCCACATACTGTGTTTTTAACATTGAATTGTACATTTGGCAATTTTCCAGAGATTTTCCAGATTTCAATTAACTTATATTACATTTAACTCTAAATAAACAATTATCAATATTGATAGCATCCTCAATAGGCGATATAGTCCATATGTTAACATAATTTAATAATTAATTCATCAATTAGGCATCATTTTCATTAATTTGATGTCAATTTTGCAATTTTGACAATATTTTCGTTAATATGGGGCTAAATATCACCAAGTTGGCGATATTTCGCTAGACTATTTGACAAGTTCACCAAATGTATCATCAAGTGTTACACATAAATGGAGTGAAGAACATTTCTTATATACTAGGAGGTACTTCTGTCATATGACGGAAATCAAAATTTGTAAAACACCATTTGGCATCATTTTTACTTTCGATTTGGCGTCATTTTTATCAATTTGGTGACATTTTTGTCACTTTGTCGACATTTGAATGAATGAATGAATGATATAAAGGTGGGTGGCTCCAGAAGAGCCTAGCACATCGACCAGAGGTCTATTGTACTACCCCAAAAAGTGAAGGTCCCTAAGAGAAGAGACCAGTAGCCGATGCAAACATGAGCAGGCACTTGACAGGAATGTCATTCAGCTCCCAGGGTTCAATCACATGACGACCAATGTGTTCGAATCTGTGAGCAGAGTAGGCCTCACATTCACACAGAATGTGTGCTGCAGTTTCTTCGCTGTAATTGCAGCCTCTGCAAAGCGAATCCTTGGAGACACCCATAATATTAAGATGTCTCTTGAGAGTGCAGTGCCCAGTAAGGAGCCCAACAGCTCTCCTGATGCCAGTTCTACTGAGCCTAAAAAGTTCCTTTTGACGTGCACTAGGGCAATTACAATTGAGAATTTTCGCTTGCCTTTGCCCTTTAGTGTCACGCCAGTTCTTGCATTGAAGCTTCCTGAAGATGTCAAAGACAATTCTTCTGATAAGATCATTGGGTATACCCAAGGCTGGCTCAGGACCCACAAAAGGAGTATTAGAGCCTTTCCTAGCAAGTTCATCTGCCAATTCATTGCCAGGAATGCCCGAATGACCAGGCACCCAGTACAGAATGACACTATTATTACTAGCAATTTTACAGAGAGCTTTATAGCATTCCGAAACAAGGGAAGACGTCACAGTGAATTTCCCCAGAGCCATAAGAGCAGCCTGACTGTCAGAACAAATGAAAATCTGGCTATTCTCGTACTTTCTGTCATAGCAAATTCTACAACACATAAGAATGGCAAATACTTCAGCCTGAAAGACAGTAGCAAAATTGCCAAGCGGATAAGATAGCTTAGTGCCATCATCAGGGCAGCAGACTCCCGCACCAGTACTAGTGCCAATCTTCGAGCCATCAGTATACCATACAAAACAGTTATGTTTATTGTAGGTTGGAGTCCTCTTCCAATCATCCCGCGAGGGGACAAGAATTTCATAAGGCTTATCAAACGTAAATTTGACGTGTATGCCATCAGGTGGCATACAGAAATAAGGATGCCTAGCAACATTACTGTTAAGCTCGCCCCAAGATAGATACCTTGAGTAATCTTTCCAGTGTTTCAGATATTTGAGTCTGTTCATGCAGATAAGTGCCTCTGCTTCAATACGCATATAAAGCGGATGCAAACCAAGTAAAAGTTCAAGAGATGCAGTAGGAGTGGTTTTCATGCATCCGGAGATTGCAATGCACATCATCCTTTGAAGCTTAACTAAATCAAGTTTAGCAGTTTCATTTCTAATTCTGGACCACCAAACAATGGATCCATAAGAAATGATAGGACAGACTATCATCGAGTAAATCCAATGAATAGCTCTGGGATTAAGGCCCCAGGTTTTCCCAATAGCATTCCTACAAGACCAGAAGATTCTTCTGGCTTTAGTTGTGCAGTAGTCCAAGTGTCTCTTCCAATTAAGTTCCTTGTCAAAGTAAATTCCCAAGAATTTAACCTCCTTGGAGCAAATAAGCTTCTGTCCAAATAAGCAAATATTCCCAAGATTAAGTATGCGTTTCCTTGTAAACGCAACTAAAGCAGTCTTCTGCGGATTAACCGTAAGACCTGCATTTTTACACCATGCTTCAACCCTCCTAAGAGCAGTAGACATCATGTCAGAGACAGTGTTGCCAAATTTGCCCCTGGCAATGATGACAACATCATCAGCATATCCAATGCAAGAAACACCAGAGACATCAATGCTTTCCAGAAGAGAATCCACAACAAGACACCAGAGAATTGGTGAGAGCACACCCCCTTGTGGACAGCCCGAAAGTGCATGCATAGTCATACTTTCTCCAAGTAAAGATGCACAGATATACCTGTTAGATAGCAGGTTCTTAATCCAATAAGATATCGTGGTATCAACACCTCTTCTGTTGAGAGCAACAAGAATGGTGTCAATGGGTACTTTATCGAAGGCACCTTCAATGTCAAGAAAGGTAGCAAGAGCAATTTCCTTGGCATTGAGATTTCTCTCTAAAATAAAGGAGAGACTGTAAAGAGCAGTGTCCGTAGATTTGCCCGGTTGATAGGCATGTTGAGAACTAGACAAGGGCTTAGAGGCCAGAATCACTTCTCTTAAATACCTATCGATAAGTTTTTCAATAGTCTTAAGCAGAAAAGACGTAAGGCTGATAGGCCTAAAAGATTTGGCCTCATAGTAATTGTCCTTTCCAATTTTTGGAATGAAGATTACCCTAGTATGCCTCCACGCATTTGGTATATAACCAAGGGCAATACAAGCACTGTAGATGTTGCAGAGAATAGGAGCAAGCATCTCTATTCCCTCCTGGAGAAGAATAGGAATGATGCCATCAGTTCCCGGAGTTTTATAGGGTTTATGGGAATTAATTGCCCATTTAACCCTATCAAGAGTAACAATGCTCCTAGCAATACCCCAGCTATTGTCGTCAGACAAGGTGGAGCAAGCAATACCACTGTCATTCTGAACAACAGGATGAGAAACCGGAAAGTGAACTCTGAAGAGCTCACTAAGAGTCTCCTCACCAGTGACAGTAAAGTCACCATTGGGCTTCTTAACAGTGTTAAGTTTACAATTTCTGTCTCTAGCCATCAACTTGACAAGTTTTGCAACGGCAGGAGTATCATTAATACCTTCGCAGTATGTTCTCCAAGAATTTTTCTTGGCATCCCTAACTGCTTTATTATAAGTGGTGAGGGCAGATTTATAAGTCTGCCAATCACCATTCTTCTTGGCTCTATTAAATAGCTTCCTGCATTTCCCACGCAACCGGCTGAGCTCACTAGTCCACCAAGGAACAGTCCTTGGGGAGTCAGCTATGGTGGTTCTGCAGTTGTTATAAAAGGCGCCGATGATGGCCTGTTGCACAAAGTCAACAGCCAGATCCACGCTTTCAGTAGAGGAATACTCACCAATATGTTTCGCCAAATTGGCCCTAAGTTCTTCTTTGTAGGAACCCCAATTCGTCTTCCTAGGGTTCCTACCTTTGTCCTCTAAAACAGTTACAGGACCTTTAACAGAAAAAGAAATTAATTGATGGTCAGACAAAGATATATCATCTGAAACCCTCCAATCAATTACGGACTCAAAAGCAGAACTATTACACAGGCTAATATCCAAAACCTCGCGACGTTTTAAGGTCACAAAAGTAGGAGTATTACCCTTATTAAGTAAGTAGAGCTTATGAAGAAGGATCTGATCCAAAAGATCATCACCCCTGCGGTTACAATTACTACTACCCCAAATAGTATTATGGGCATTTGCATCGCAACCAATGATCATTTTTTTACCATTGCAGTACTCAGTAAGATTAATAATGACCTTAGAGAGAGTTTCCTTATCTTCATAAGGAAGATAGGCAGAAGCAAAGATGTAATCCATCATATGTTCGTCAGTTTTAAGTTTCACATTGATAGCAACATTGTCACCATCAAGGAATTTAATCAGATGAACAGCATTGAGCTTGTTGCTAACAGCAATACAGGCTCTGGGTCTGGTACAGGATGTGTCATAAAAGACACTAAATCCTTTGATCCCTAGACCCAAAATCTTTCCATTACAGGTCCAGGGTTCTTGGATAAGAGCAATATCAGCTCTACCATTGAAAAGCCTTTTGCTAAGAATAGCAGAGGCAGATCGACTGTGATGCAGATTAATTTGCACAACCTTAAGACAGCCCATAAACAAAAGGAAGAAAAGGGCACAGAAGGACTAGGAGAAAGAAATTCACCTAGTATCATGACAATGATCAGCATCCAGCATGATATCATTGTCAAAATCCTTCATGCGTTTTTCCAACTCATCATCCGAGATCGGAGGGTTAGCATGAAGTGTAACATCTGAACCAGAAGCAATTTCTAGTTCGTTAAGTCTAGGTATCATAGTCTCAAGACTACCAATACTTACCTGAGAGGAGGTCGCCCGTTCTGCTGGCTGTTCCTCCATCTCCATCTTCCCCTTAGGCTTTTCGTTTGGATCACGAAGAATCTTAAAGACTCCACGGTCCAAACCGGTGAATGCACCAAGGTCAGCTTTGCGAATCGCATCCGCAGCCTCCGAATCCACCTCGAAGATCCATCTTACAGAGTGGGGTTCCACAAAGTTTTGCAGAACACGCCACTCCTCAGACTTCAACTCCGGGTTGAAACGGTTCAGCCGTTTCAGCAAGACACTCGGCTCCTTTGTGTACACATCCCTGGTTTTAAATGCCACCTTGACAGGTTTGGGAAGGTCATTAGCACTCAAGACCATAAGTGCCTCTCCCAGAACCTGACTGTTGTTATGGAAGGTTCTCTTGACCCATTCCACAGTATTTGCATCATTGCAATGAAGAATCACAGCTCCAGCGTTTGAGCTGAAGAGATGAATCTTCGGAAGTTGCTCACCAGTTGGGATCTCATCTATTTTACCGAGAGTCACCAACTGGATGTTATCAACCTCCTCCTTGCTCAGCTTGCTAGAAGGGAAGGACTTTTTGACGATGGCCATCTTAATAACCTGGACCGCTTGGGCGTATGTTCCAGGTTTGATGTCCGTCCTCGATCTCTTCTTGTCGATAAGATCTCTTGGAGAAGGTGTGGCTCCTGTCGACCTAGGTCGTTTGGTGCCTCCAACTTTCTCTGCGGCAGTGCCGGCCTTAACAGGCTCATGGTTCAACTGCCTAGGCGTGCGCCTCCTCCTGCGCCTCTGTGCTTTGGTGAGTATACCCTGCGTCACAGCCGTGGTTTCAGTGTGTCGGTCACCAAAGTTCGCGACTCCACTTCCTTCCACAGCCGGACTGCAGGCTTCCTCCTTTTTTCCATGATCCGACCCCAGAGGGGTTGTTTCAATGGTTGATTGGGAAACATCCGAAGATGTGCCCAATCCTTTCAACACTTCCTCATCTACATCGTCGCAACACGGAGAATCAGAAAAACTCGAAAGAGCCCAATCTGATTTCTCCATGCTATAACCATAAGATAGGAAAAGGAACCACGGATTACTTCCAGTTCGATCGAGGCCCCCGCTAGGCCTCGTCTCCCCACACTTTTCTAACGTGAAAAGTGTAACCGCCGGAGTCATTCGCAAAGCTAGATGATAAGGAGCGGGTCATAACGTGCACCAGGTACACAGGGCCCAGGGATCAGCAAGGATCCAAGGGGGATTTCTCGATATGAAACGCTCCCCACCATCCAACCAACGCAACCAAGGGACTCGACCTCTGGAACCGTTTACTGCAAACGTTTCTTGAAAGCAATACTACAGATGCACGCCGCTTCGCCCTTTTCGCCACACAACCACCTGGTCCCATTCCCGAGCCCAAACGGTATACCTTACAGCAGAGGCCGAAGAGTGGTACTAAGGCCCATAAGGCAGAAGTGAAGTTTACTAGGGGCTTGGCATTGATGCAAACTGCAGCTAGAAGAAAAAGTTTGCTCGGGTACCTCGGGATAGCAACACCCGTGTCCACAAAAGAAATGGATCCCTGAGGATTTTACAGAGTGGGACTGGTGTCTCACTTCCAACCCCCAACCTGGAGGACCAGGATGTCTTGTTTAGTCAGGAGCCTCACCTTTGACCTGTCCGGCATGGGAGACCCTACCAGTAGCAAAAAGCTACCGCCGGCATAGCTCTCAGGATCATTGGAACACACAAGCCCTACCACCACGACAAGGCATAGACATCATTCAGTGGGTTGTCGACATTTAAAATAGTTGCCAAGTTGGCAATGTTCCACTAAATTTTTCGCCAAGCGTTACAGACAGACGGATGGAGAAATGGGTTATTCTTATAGTATACTCTTATGTTCTTCCCAAGATATTAAACTCTCATTAATTAGTCATCATTTCATTGATTTGGAGTCGGTTTCATCAATTTGGTGAACTTTCATCAATTAGTCATCATTTATTGATTCAGTGCTAGTTTCATCAATTTGGTGAATTTTTATCAATTGGATGACATTTTGCCAATTTGGCAACATTTAAAAAGTTACCAAATTGGAGATATTCCAAAAAATTAGTCACCAAAATTTTATCCAAACGTTACAGAGACGGAAAAATAGGTTATTCTTATAGTACTCATAAATTCTTATATTCTTTCCAAGATATTAAATTTTCGTCAATTAGTCATCATTTTCATTGATTTAGCATCATATTTATTAATTTGGCGACATTTTTTGTTAATTTGGCAATATTTAAAAAAGTCGCCAAGTTGGCAACATTCTACCAAATTCATCGCCAAAATCTCGCCAAGCATTATGAATGGAGAAATAAGTTATTATTGGCATCCAACTACAAAAGTACAACCCAAAGTATCTTTCCTCATGAACGGAACAAGCTAGATGAGAATGATGCCACCAAATTTATTGAATGATATTACATATGAAAAGTGAACATATTTCACAATAGTTAATATATTTTTTTATTTTATGTGATTTTTTGATAAATTTATTTGAATATGTGCAATATCTTGAGAACAAACGGTTCATGCTAGCTTTCTAAAGTTTGTCAATAATTTTCTAATGAAAAACTTTATTAAAGATTTTGATTTTTTAGTGATTTTTTCAAAATTTCATTCGAAAATTTAGTGGGGTTCTGAACATTCAATTACATTTAAAAATAATAGACTTCCAGTATTCATG
The DNA here is from genome assembly GCA_951213105.1 of Amaurobius ferox. Taxonomy (NCBI): domain Eukaryota; kingdom Metazoa; phylum Arthropoda; class Arachnida; order Araneae; family Amaurobiidae; genus Amaurobius; species Amaurobius ferox. The sequence goes on from OX578147.1 coordinate 118,638,506, forward strand.
AATTGTAATTTTTGTACCAAATTTTGTTCGAATCGCTCCATTCATTTGTCAGATATCGTCTACACAGTCTCATGGACACACTCTCACACACACAGACATCACCTCAAAAACATTTGATTCGTGTTCAGGGATGCTTAAAACGTGCTCTCCCGTCGAAAATTTGAATTCAAATATTTGACCCTGTCACAATACTTTCTTTATACATTATACTATGTATATAAGGAAAGTAATAAGCATATTGGTTGCATGTAATACGGGCACACTGGTTTTGTTAGCTCAAGCTAAAATATTTAGTCTTAAAAATTAAGTTGTAGCATAATTAGAAGCTGAGATATGATCAAATTAGTAAAATGCCTAAAATTTAGGGGAGGGGGAGAAGCAATTCAATAATCATAATATTACATTGTTTTAAGAACACCTCATATCAAGAAAACAAGTAAGTGCTATAATTAATTCAGATTTCACATTCACAAATAAGCACACATAATCAGAATTTATCTACTAGAATCTAAATAATTGCAATAACACTGGAAAGGTCTGTTTCGAAAGAATGCATTACCGAATCCATAAGTACATCTCTACTCTGTTACACCTAAGTTGTGACGTTATGTGCGTAGCTGAAGAATAAAGTTCCATTTGGCAGTAAAGTTTAAAACATCAACTTCTATACTTTTCTTTAAAATTCATAGAAAATCCAAAAATTGATTAATTAGAATATTTTTTTAATTAAAAAGCGAAGGTATCAAACTATATTTATACCAAAGGTTAGAATTGTTCAACTTTTCAATTAGCTGATGCAAAAAAATTAATATTTATAAATAATTTTTAAAAATGTTGTCTTTCTGAATTATTAAATCAAGGTGCAACTGTATTTCTGTATTAAAGTCAGAGATCTGCTAGTGCCATGTACCAGCAGTGTACTAGCAGCGCACTAGCAGTGCCATGTACAGATGTACATGTGTACCAGTTGTTAAAGAAATTTCATCATTTGAGTATCTGCTATTAAACTGAGAAATGTTTGGAATCAATTATGAAAAATATACGAAAGATTAATGCCTATAGAATTAAAGTTATAGGGTTATGGTCTGTGGAATGCACAGGTCATTTCATCCCAGTTGTTAAAGAAATTTCATGATATTTGAGTACTTGCTATTAAACTGACTGAGAAATGTTTGGAATCAATTATAGAAAACAAAAAAATATGTTGTAAATTTTACCCTTAAACAAAATAAAAAAAAAAAAAAAAAACTATATATATGCACAATAAATGTTCAGTATACATCCACATGTTGTAATCTGGGAATATGACATTTTTACTTTCCTTATACATAGTATATTGTATAAGGAAAATACTGTGACAGGGTCGAAAATTCGAATTCGAGTCTTCGTGGGAGAGCACTTTTTAAGCATCCCTGAATACGAATCAGATGTTTTTGAGATGATGTCTCTGTGTGTGTGTCTGTGAGTCTGTTGAGACGGTATCTCACAAACGAATGGAGCGATTCGAACAAAAGTTGGTACAAAAATTACAATCCGTAAATACTGGAGGCCTAGCAGCTCACCACTGATCAAAATGTTATTGAAAGGAGGAAATGATGAGGTGTATTTAAAAAGCTCTTGCACTCAAAAACATCTCCGGCCACCCAAACTGCTGCTCTTAGTCTACGGATGAGTCGGACGGCCTGGGCTTTTGACTCAAAAACATCTTTTGATCATAGGATCCAGATCATCATTTTCATCATCATCATCACTCATCGTGCCTAGTGGCACATAAGGCCTTCAGCTTGCGTCGCCACCCTGGTTGATCGTGTGCCACAGTCTTTGCTTCTGACCAGCTCGCCCAACCCATCAAATGGAGACTCCTCAATCCATGCAAGATAGCTGTCATCTGGTGTCTCGCAAGTCGCAACATCATCAGCCAGAAGTAGTTTTTCAAGCTTTGGGTTTTCGTAATCAAAGTCTTTTCACGGGAAAGGGTGATTGGCCCTTTGCCCAACCCCCAAAAGGGGGAACCCAACTATACCCTTGGGAACTAGATACCCATTTTAGTCACCTTTTACTACATGCATGAGCTACAGTGGTGCTATATTAGGATCCAGATAGATAGTACTTCAAGATTTTTGTACTGTTTGTTATTGTGAATTTTTAATTTTTGATGGTTATTAGTTCAATCCGATGTGAAAATTTTACATATGGGAGGGAGTAATTACTTCATTCATCGAAGAACTTCTTATGTACAATATTAAGCGTTCTTTTTTACCTTGGGTACTATTGCCATTTTTTCATATTAAAATGACCTAGCACATGACCTTACAGGCTTTCCGAAGTTACCAATCCCCTCATCTTAGCCCTGTTGATATTTGGTGAGGGTTGTCATCAGTTTTCTAAAGTTGCTAACAAATTAACAGATCCATCAGCAAAAAAGTAAAAGCAGATAGTCAACATTATAATATTATAATAAACGTGTCTCTCCCCCCCCCCCCCCCATATGAAATTCCTAGAGAAAAATTAAATTGTTGCGGCCAATTTGTTCCCTCCCTACGTAAGCATAAACTTAACTAGCATACATTGTCAGTGCCTTCTATAATGCCATAGCGTCTTTGTGGCATAGTTTTGGTGTACCAGCTATAGTTTGAGTCTTTATCTGATATTCTTCATTTGCAGAAGTAACAAGATCCTACAAAACCAAAAACTGATGGAAATAATGTAATCATACATAATCAGAATGTCGCAGAGCATTCAACAAAGGATCATTTGCGACTTATGACAATTCAAAACAAAAAGGTGTGTGAGCAAGATTGGCTTCTGTTGATAGTGTAGTAAACATGGTATCAGGGGTAAAGAACTTACCAAAAGAACTGAGAAGAAATCAAAAAGATAAACCAAAGTAGAAGTGAATAAACTGAAGAATTCTATGAATAAATAGTATAAACCAAACTGGAATGTGAACAATTAGCAGAAAGACTCAAAGCACTTGTTTAGTGAATAAAACTATGGTCTTAAATACCCTATGATAAATTAAGTACGAAAACAATAAGCTTTTAACTACATTATTAGTCAAATCAGCTGTAAAATGAAACATTTTATTAGACAAAACTATGAAAAATAAGTATAATTTAACAAAAATTTAACAAACAATTGATTGCTTTCAAGAGCAGACAAATATTGATCAGGTCATAATAATTAAAATATTTTTAGCTAACAAGATAACTTGTCCAGGTGTTGTTTTATAAAGTCACTATAATAAAAATTATTACTATCTTTGAAGTACTGATTTTGTATCTGAAATTTAGGAAAATCTTGATGTTGCAGTGTTGTCGGGGTCTACTGTATTATAACTAACTTTATACTTACATAAAATGCTTAAAGATAAATATTTCCCAGAATGTTTACCATTTTTCTTTCCATGTCATCAATTTGGGTTACTTTGGCCCAGATGCAAACTTTCCAAAGTACAAACTTATTTTTAACCAATGTTTGGTTTTATGTATTTTAGGAGTAGGAGAAATTTTGAATAACAGCTTACGCATTATTTTGAATAGCAGCTTAATTACGCATTTGTTGAAAATTTAACATTTCACAACAGCAAAGTCACATTTTAGGCTTTTGATCCATGCCATTTCAAATGCTTTTGTTTGTTTTATCTAACAATACAACAAAACATTTTCAATCTTATATGGCTAATACAAAAGAAATAAAAACAAAATGAGTGAAATACAAGACTGTATATATATATATATATATATATATATATATTTTTTTTTTAATGTAAAAGCAAATAATATATAACATTGAAAAAGTAAATAAAAATATTACAAGAATAAGAGTTTAAATAAAGCATCCAATTTATATTATCCCCCCCCCCCCCCAATAAAACGCAACTGATGACATAAAGTTAATGCACATTCGCGGCATCAGCATTACCTTCACATGTCTGATTTGAATCCAGTTATTTGAAGCACTGTATCACTAGTATTATCATAATATGCAGAACTTTTTAAATACTTTTAATACTATGTTTTAATCATATCTTAAACTGCATATTTTATACTTTGTTATTTTATTTCATTTGTAGTTCATAACAAGAAAAAGCATAGGAAACCATATACTTGCCATGAGTGCAAAGCCAAGTTTGGTTCGAATGGAAATTTAATTGGTAAAACCTTTTAATAAAATTACTTTTTAAATAATCATTAAAATTTTTAGTAAATTATATTGTATTTTTACTTTCCCATATTATTCTTTAGAGAAAATATTGTTTACCTGAAAATTTTTGAATTCAAGATTTTGATGGAAAAGTATATTTTAAGATCTTCACTTAAGACTGCTGTTCACTTTAGACTAGAAAAGGAGAAGGATGTTTCTAAAAAAGGGCACATATTTTCAATAAAAAGAGCACTTTTTAATAAGGGCCTACATTACACAACATAGGTACACTTTTTATGAAAATGATATCTTTTCATATGTGAAAAACTGTTATTTTATTAAATATACTAGCAGCATACCCGTTCTTCGTACGGAGTATATATTGTTGAAGTGTTGAAGACCCAGACCGTCCGGCTCATCAACAAGGACTTGAGCAACCATTTGGACGGCCGGGGATGTAAAGAAACTTAAAATTCACAATCGTGTAAATTCCTATAGTATACTAAATGACATTTTTAATCAAAATATTCTGTTAAAATATTTAATACAATGCTCCTAAAAAGATGTTTAAGAATTTCTGTTCTCGCTATACAAAATTATCTTCAAGGGCAGATCTGAAGAATAAAACATCCTGGCCCCTTTTGTAAGCAAATTGAATCAATATATGCAAAATGAAAACATTAAAATTGTATGGGACCCGTATTACTTATATACGCGAATATTAGGAGATATAGCCTGTATTAGTACATTACAAGTATAAATTGAATATATCAATAAACCCGTAATTGACTCCAGTATATGCCTGAATGACAGCACTAAAATTATTTGGGAATATATATATATATCCTCGTACTACTTATGTTGCCGCAGATTAGAAAATATGCCATTGTGTTAGTAGAAGATTACCCGTATTACAATATGGGTCTCAAAAACCTTTGCTAAAATAAAACAGATGACGTAATAAATTGGAAATATCAATAATCCCTGCAATCTTTATACCAGAAGGTCGTAATTGATTCCAATATATGCTAATTTTATCAAAACATATGCCAATATACCTGTACTACTTATATTCTCGTAGGTTAGAAGATATACCCGTGCATTTGTAGAAGATTACTCATACAACGTACAATATATGATTTTAAACAATTTTTGACATAGTAAAACAGTGGCATAATAACTTGAAAATATCAATAATCCCTGTAAATATCAATAATAATAATGCTTAAATCTGAAGACCGTAATTGATATTATCCAGTCAAAAATGCAATGTCAATGAAATTTATTTTGTAGTATATATATCTTTATTATTCAAATCGGAAAAGATTGAATAAAAATCGTATGCCGCATAACAAACACATTGGATTTACATCCGTTGCTGAACGGCCTGATATCATTTGCTTCAAATAAATTGATGGAAATCATATCGCCTGAATAATGCTATCTCCATGGAAGGTTTGGCATCCTTTTCGTCAATTTAGCGATAATTTAAAAAATCGCCAAAAATCGCCAAGTGGGACTGTAGAACTGATAGTTCCATTTTGCGACAAATTGACGAAACATCATCACAATACTATCCCCTAACAAATCATAATTAATTTCATTTATTAAGCACAATTTTATCGATTTCATAATATTTTTATCGATTTACAAACATTTTTATCAATTTGGTGATATTTTAAAAATTCACTAAATGTGTTATTAAGTAGGAAGGATGGACTGACCGACAAATGCTACCGAAACATTATTTCAGTACTCTATTAGGAAAAAACAAATTTAATTTCATTGATTTACATCATTTCTATCAATTTGGTGACATTTCAATCAATTTGGCAAAGTTTAAGAAAAGTTGTCAAGTTAACAATATTCTACCAAATTCGTAGCTCTGAATTTGCAGATCTGAAAAATAAAATATCCTAATCCTGTTTGTATATACTAAATGAAAACACTAAAATTTTATTAGAAGATATACCCGTTCTACTCTTTTCTGTTCCAACAATCGGATAAATGAATTTATTTGGTAAACACAATATATGAGTTTATTAACTAAAGACAATATATATGCAAACTTTAATCTGCAATATAACACTTTGCCGAAATAAATGAAAGTGATGTACGCAGTCCGCAATTAATATAATTAAAAGAAAAATCAAATGGTTCTTTTCTAAAATATATTTTTATATCCATTTATTTATTATTCAAATCAAAAAAATAATAATTAAAATTAACAGACAGATTGAGTTTAATTGCGTTTCTGAGCAACATGATATAAGATAGAATCTTCCTCATAATCTGCGAAATTAAATAACCATTTTGATTTCTTTATACTTTTCATTGTTCAGTAAAAGCTTGTGAAAAATAAACCATGGAGATAGATTTCCCATTTAAATCATGTTTCAAACAATTCATGTTTTCAGAGAGTGACTAATTAGTGCAAAATATCTCCCATCAAACTCAGAGATAAAGTTTTAATTCACTTTCAAACGATTTTCAAGCTTTTCGTTTGGATAAACCATGGAGTTAGAGAGTAGAACTCCTAGGGAAAAGTTTTGTTTTGCATTAATATCTCGACAACCTCTGGTCTTAGATACTTGAAACTTGGGCTAAATTTATGGGGGCTATTTCAAGGCTATCCACAAAATTTCATCAAATTCGATTCAGCCATTCTGCCGTGATGATGAGACAAACGAAAATTTCATTTTTTACTAATATCTTGAGAACCACTGATCGTAGAAACTCCAAACATGGACTAAATTTTAAGTGGGACTATTTCCAGGCTACCCGCAAAATTTCATCAAATTCAGTTCAGCTATTCTCCCGTGATGACAGGACAAACAGACAGACAGATTTTCAATTTTATTTATATAGATTAACTAGCAGCATACCCGTTCTTCGTACGGAATATATAATATAAAGAAACTTATAATTCGCAATCATGTGCAAATTTCGTTAAAATATTAAATTTATTGCTCCAAAAGAGAAGTTTAAGAATATCTGTTCTCACTATGCAAAATTATATTCACGGGCAGATCTGAAGAATAAAACATCCTGGCCCCTTTTGTAAGCAAATTTACAAGAAAAAGTAATTGAATCAATATATGTAACCTCGTACTACTTATATTGTCGCAGATTAGAAAATATGCCAGTGTGTTAGTAGAAAATTACCCGTATTACAATATGAGTCTCAAAAATATTTACCAAAATAAAAGAGATGACGTAATAAATTGAAAATATCACTAATCCCCGTAATCTTTATACCAGAAGGTCGTAATTGATTCCAATATATGCCAATATATATCAAAATATATGCTAATATACCTGTACTACTTATATTCTCGTAGATTAGAAGATATATCCGTGCATTTGTAGATTACTCGTACAACGTACTATATATGAGTTTCATCAATTTTCGTCATATATAAACAATGGCATAATAACTTGAAAATATCAATAAATCCTGAATCAACAGTCCCCGAAAATATCAATGATAATAATGTTTAAACCTGATGACCGTAATTGATATTATCCAGTCAAAAATGCAATGCCAATGAAATTTATCTTATATACATATCTTTATTATTCAAATCGGAAAAGATTTAATAAAAATCGTATAGCACATAACGCATTGGATCCGTTGCTAAGCAACATGATATCATTTGCTTAAAATAAATTGATGGAAATCATATCGTCTGAATAATGCTATCTCCATGGAAGGTTTGGCGACATTTTGTCAATTTAGCGATAACTTAAAGAATCGCCAAATTTATCGCCAAGTGGGACTGTAGAACTCATAATCCCATTTTGCGACAAATTGACGGAACATCATCACAATACTATCCCCTAACAAAACATAATTAATTTCATTTATTAAGCGCAATTTTATCAATTCCATGATATTTTTATGGATTTACAAATATTTTTATCAATTTGGTGATATTAAAAAAATTCGTTAAATGTGTTACTAAGTAGGATGGATGAACTGACCGACAAATGCTACCGAAACATCATTTCAATACTCTATTCTAAAAAAACAAATCATTGATTTGCGTCATTTTTATAAATTTGGAAACATTTCCGCTAATTTGGTAAGGTTTAAGAAAAGTTACCAAGTTATTAAGAGATATTCCGCTAAACTCGTAGCTCTAAATTTTCAGATCTCAAGAATAAAATATCCTGATCCCGTTTGTATATACTAAATGAAAACACTAAAATTGTATTATAAGATACAGCCGTTCTACTTTTTTTCTGCTTCAACAATCGGCTAAATGAATTTATTGGGTAAACACAATGTATGAGTTTATTAGTTAAACACAATATATGAGCTGGAAACCTCTTTGCTAAAATAAATGAAAGTGATGTACGCAGTCCGCAATTTATATAATTAAAAGAACAACCAAACCTTTCATTTAAAAGATATATTTTTACATCCATTTATTTATTATTCAAATAGAAAACATAATAATAAATATTAACAACACATTTAATTTCATTCCGTTGCCGAGCAACATGATATAAGATAGAATCTTCCTCATAAAATGCGAAATTAAATAGCCATTTTGATTTCTTTATACTTTTCATCGTTGAGTAATAGCTTGTGAAAGATAACCATGGAGGTAGATTTTTCCATTTAAATTCATGTTTCAAACAATTCATGTTTTCCGATAGTGACTATTTAATGCAAAAATCCTGCACCAAACTCGGAAATAAAGTTTTATTTCCTTTCGACGTTTTAAACAAACGATTTTGATCCTTTCCGTTTGAATAAACCACGGAGTTGGAGAGTATAAGTCATAAGAAAAAGTTCGGTTTTTCATTAATATCTCGACAACCCCTGGTCTTAGAAACTCGAAACTTGGACTAAATTTATGGGGGGCTATTTCAAGGCTATCCACAAAATTTCATTAAATTTGGTTCAGCCGTTTTTCTGTGATGATGAGACAAACGAAAATTTCGTTTTTTATTAATATCTCGAGAACCACTGGTTGTAGAAACTCCAAACATGGACTAAATTTTAAGTGGGGCTATTTCTAGGCTACCCACCAAATTTCATCAAATTCGGTTCAGCCGTTCTCCCGTGATGATGGGACAGACAGACAGACAGACAGATTTTCATTTTTATTTATATAGATAAAATTACAAGTATTTTTTATATTATTTTAAGGGTTTGACTTTTTAAATGATATTATCGTCTTAATACTTGCATTTCTATTTCTGGGTGGGTATGGAATTGTTAAAGAAACTTCGCTTTACACTTTTCTAAAGAATAAAAACTAAACATTAGTAATATAAGAGAGTATATAATAAGAGAATAGTAGAGAGTAGTTTATAGTAAGAGAATATAATTATCAAGCACCAGATCCCCAGTCCCCCTTCCTCCCTGGATACGCCCATGATTGATGGCATATACAATTCAACTTACATTTCTTTGTATAAAGTAGTCACAGTTAGGTGACTACAATTGCTTTGGGGGCATTATGAGCCCCCCCCCCTTCATCAGGCTGAAACAGAATAGTTAGAACAATATACACCCTTAACAAAAGCTGAGAGCAAACTGCCAATAATGTTCAAATTGTTCTGTTTTGGCCTGATGAGGGGTGCTTATAATGCCCTCAAAATAATTATAGTCACCTAACTAACATGTGACTTCTTTATACAAGGCAGTTGTGTAAGTTATCTTACAGGCAGCAGTTTGTTTCTAGTGTTAGTATATATACGAGGGTTATTTTCTAAATAAGGTCTGTTTGTGAATACCGTTTGAAATTCCACATGCTCGTGCAGACTCCCGGCATTCTTTGAGCAGAATCCGACATCATTTGCATTCACGGCGTCAGTCTATTCGCTTTGTATGCTTTGTTAAAATGTTTAAAAAAATTGAGCGCCCCGTCAACTGTTAAATACGATCAGTCATCTGATTCTTAACAGCAAGAAACATGACATCTGCGGATATTCATCATCAGATATGTGAAGTTTAGCATGACAATGCAATGAGTGACAGTAAAGTGTGAAAATGGTTGAGATTGTTTAAGGAAGGTTGGGAAAACATTCGAGACAAATCGCTCTCTGGTCGGCCATCTGTTATCACTGACACTTTGGTGCAGGCAGTTGATGCCAAAATTCGCGCAAACAAAAGATTCACAATTTCCAAGTTGTTATTGGAATTCCCACAAATTTCAAGGTCAGTTTTGTTTAACATTGTGTCTAAGAACTGAGAGCTCAAATTGTGCTGTCGATGGGTTCCTAAACTGCTGAGTGAGGAACAAGGAAAGAAAAGATTGGCAAGTGCTCTAACATTTTTGACCCTCTACAACAAGAACGTGATGACTTTTTGAGTCATATCGTCACAGGACATGAGACATGGGTGTCCCACTTGACTCCTGAATCAAAACAACAATCTATCAAGTGGTAACACACATCATTGCCGGTCAAAGTGAAAGCAAAACAGACACTTTCAAAGCACAAGATCATGGCAACTGTGTTTTAGGACACTCAGGGTGTGTTGTTAGTGGATAAATGTTTAAATCGGCAAGGAAATTGTGTAGAAAAATAGAGAATTGAATGTAAATTCAGAAAATAAATGCTTTTTTGAAATAAATAAATATACTTCCTTCATTTTTATTGCAAAACGGACCTTACTTAAAAAATAACCCTCGTATATTTATAACTCTTCTGTCTGTTTAAACAAGTTTTACCTAGGAATATTCTTTTTAACTACAGCTGTTCACACAGGCGAAGCATGCTATTTCTATAATTCCTTAATTATGAGAAATTTTTATTTTTCAGTTTTTTAATTTTGCGGAGAAGGGGGGTAATTTTTATCCAGTAACTTTTTTTCCATTTTTACCTTCAATGATTTGCTTTGTTACATTTCAGCAATCAGTTTTTTTTATATTACATTGTTTTTAGACAAAATTCTAACAGTATGCCAAAATGTATGATTAATACTCTGATTTTAATCAATATAAAAAATTATTATGCTTTGGTACAAAATACAGAAAACAATTTAAATGTCAATAATTAACTATATTTTACTTAAATTTGTTGATATTTATAATTTTAATCAAGTCGGTAACTTCATTCGCAGCTGTGGGTAAGTTCAAAATGAAAGGATGATGTAGGTTAAAACTGAATGGATTCTGATCAACAAACAAAAGTACAATGAAATGGAAATCCCCTTTCTGTTTTTTGTCAGATCTTTTTATATTTTTTCTTCGCGTTATTAATAGGATCAACTGTTTTTCTGTTATGGGTACTTCTTATTTTTACATTTTCTCATGTTACATTTATTTTGAACTAATCTAGCTATTTGCCAAAATTTGTTTTATAAATCCTGATTTTTCCGAAATTCAGGACAGGGGAGTGGCTGAAATAATTTCAAAGAGATGTGTTTCTTTTTGTACTTCAAACGGAATTCTAGGTACAGTGGCATACCGTTAAGAAGTACAATGGAGTGATTGTGCTCTAGGGCACTGTACAAGAAGGGGGCATGCTGAACATGTTTTTGGTTTGAGAACCAACTACTATACATTGCTGAAAAGGGTGCCTCAAAATTCTTTGCTCTGGAGAATGAAAAATCTAGTTATGCCAAACGAATTGTGAATCATCTCCCAATTTTTGCCTCATTCAGTATGTTTTTATGTAAAAATAACTGAATGTTCTGATTTTACAATATATTTTTAAACCCACGAAAACTGACTTTTTATTGCAACAATCGAATTTGTCTTGATTGCACAAGAAATTTTCTTTTGCAACTTTCAACTTTAATCTGCATTCCAAGCTTTTTCATGTTTTATGTTTATTGTGATTGCAAAAGAGGTGTAAATAATTTAAGTAGAATGGCTTTAATAATAGATACGACAGGATGATTTCTCTTCTGCATGTTAACGATATTAGTTTACTTCAATGGTTGTTTATGTGAAAAGGAGTAAGGGGGTGGGCAGTGAATAGCACTACTCTCAAGATTTCGTTCATCACTCATGGTAGGGACTTTGTTAAATGGGAAACTTGAAATTATAGTAACTATCCTGGAAAAAGCTTGTCCGGAAGGATTTCACTGTAAAACGAAATTGTGTATAACCCCCTCCCCCCCCCCAATCCCTGCTTGCTTTCAGTATTTTAAAGACTAAACTGTTATATGAAGAAAACATAATATTTTATAATAATAGAAAAGGGTGGGACGAATTTTTACTTTCTCATACATAGTAATGAGAAAGTATTGCTTTTCCAAAAAAATTTTCAATTAATTTTGATTCCAATATATGTTATAAGACTTTCTGAATACTTTTTAACTATTTTTGGAGTGATGCCTATCTGTCTATCTGATGTCTGTGGTCATTAGAGTTAAAGGTTGTTAGCGTGGTGTTAAATTTAAAGGGAAACTGCAACTCCATGGTTCAAAAACTTTCAAAAGTTATATCTTAAATACTTATTGAATATTTTGTTCAATAACGAAAAATATAACAACTTCAAAATAGTTCACATTTTCAATTATAGGCTTTTATTAATAAAATTTTATCATAATTATTGTAATGTTTTTGTACAAAATTGTATATTATTTTGTCAAATTATATATTATTTCTTTCCTGAGCTTTCTCCTTCGTCGGCCCACCGTTGCATATGCACTACAAATGCGACAGCCACTATGATCCATTGATGCGACAAAGACATTGAAACTGGATACTGGAACGTTTTGACAAAAAAATTTAAATAACACTAGATGATGATATAATCCCATCATTTTTGCAAAGCTAGTTACTTGAAACATTGACCTACATATTTCAGTTTTAGTTTTTCATTAGGATGCTGACTAAGTTAATAATAGAGACAAATGCACATCAAAGCTGTTGCTGTAGTTCTAATTTAAAAGGTGTGACAACTGAAAGATTTAAATGGGTGGTTTCTTTCATGGCAGTTATTCTGTCTGTATTTTAATAAAGAGGATCTTGAGTGGTACTATTAGAAGAGGATTAGGGCTTGGAATTCTTATCGCTGATATTCAGGAGGGGTGTGTATGATTTAGTAACAATTAAGTTAAAAGAATTGTAATAATCATGGTGAAAAAAGTGAAATATTTTTTTGAAAAGTGAGATTTTACAATTGATAATTGAATATCATAGTGATATAAGTAAATAAAATGAAATAGTTATTTGCACTTTAGTGTGAAAATTTATTTGAAAGACCCCGATGTGTGTGATGATCTTGTTAATATTTTTGTACAGATAATTAGAATTCAAATGTCAAGATCTGCTATCTATTCAGTTTTCTAAACTCTGGTCTAAATATAAACAGTTCAAAACCTCATTAAAGGAACCATATTTCGGTGATGATATTATACAAATAATAGTCAACAAAACAAACATGCTTTCAAGACTCGCATTAGAAAAACAATGGTGGAGTCAAGTCCCTTAAATGCAATAACATCCATGTATTTCTGTGATAATAGTAGATTTATTTTAAAACAAGGTTTATTTAATACGATTTTTTCACCACATTAGGTTTAGCATTGAAAAATACCTGGGCCTGGAGTAGCAGACAATTTTTGCTGCATGACGTTTTGCGGAAATGCTTCTTTCTTCACTCACTGGTCGTGAACAGGTTAATTTAAATAAATATATGGTTTATGTTTCATTAGAGGATTGTATAATATTTAATCCTTATGTGTATGGAGAGATTAGGAGAGCAAGAGCTATACCTTCATTCTGATTACTGTGAGACAAACAGAACTATATACTATGGAATTTTAATGTTTGAAAAAGTTGAATGGAGATTCACACACTAGAGATTAGGTGGTGAGTTACCAACAGATACTGAGTATAAAAAGACCCTAGGGTGCAAATGGTCTGCATGTGTACAGCTAATTGCAATTAACATTATGCAGAATTCTAAAGCAAAAGAATAGTATTAGAACTAAAATAACTTTCAACCTTTTTTTATGAGGGTGTTTGATATATATCATATGTATTTTTTTTTTTAAATACAAAGTACATGTAATTTTAATTTATAATGTTTCTGTGAGAGGTCCTTTTTTCATATGAAACATCTTAGGGTGTGGGGTACAGTAAATTTTGAAAGGCATAGATGAAACAGAAGTGTAAGTATGTAACAGAAGTGACATCATATTGTTACGGATACATAACAGAAAGCATTGTGGAAATTTGAATGTCTGGATCACTTGACCTTGGTAACAAATTTACTGAAATATTGCCAACTTGGCGATTTTTGGTGAGCTTGAATTTTGTTGATTAGTTAATAATCTCACGAGTTACATGAATTTTTCCAGAACTTTCCACAGAAGGCATATAAACTCATCATCATTTAATTGAATTATTAATGTCATATAAATAAAAGTATCTGCTGACCTCAATACAGAACTCAATATGTAGTACCTTCTAATTTCATATACCCTTTAAACTGTATTATAAAACAATTCTGGTAAAGAGGTGTAAAAAAATTTAGATTAAAAATATAGAAATCTTTTGCTAGGTAGCTTATACCATCAACACTACCTTTAATATATCAATATCAACCTTTTCCCATTCGAAACATGCAAAAAATGTGATGTTACACATTAATCTATAACAAGTAACGGTGTTACTCGCTAATTTGAATACTTATTAATTCAATCACAATATATTGAATTGAAAACACCATACTCCAACATGATTCAAATAAGTTGTATTCCAAACATGCATCATTCCATCTACTCGTATTTAGTGAGTTTTGCTTTATCTATTTAGTTCATATGCGGAAACATACTGGTGAAAAGCCATACTCATGTAAACAGTGTGCAGCTTGCTTTACAACAAAAGGAAATTTGAAGAGGCATCTGAAGACACACACTGGTGTAAAACCATTCAAGTGTGATGACTGTGGTGGTACATTCACGGAGAAGAAGAGCTTAATAGTGCATATACGGCGGCACACTGGAGAAAAGCCTTATGAGTAAGCTTTTTTGATTATATTAGGTTGATTTGTATTTTAATAATTTTTGTTTAATTTTTAAATAAGTAGGTTCAATTTGTACTTCTTAATTTTAGGTTTTAAGCAATCTTTGTAGGGAATCCAAATTATCTTTTTCAATAAATTTTTTCAATAGTGAGAATTTTTTCAATAGTGAGTAGATTTAAAAAAATGTCTTCCATCATTGCTGGGTTGGAAATAAATTCTTCCACCAGAAAAATTTTAAAATCTTTGGTTTAAAGAATGAGCACAAATTCACTATCTTAACTACCACTTCATTACAAACTTTCTAAGTAGTATTCATAATTTGTTTAAACTTTAAATGAAATTTATTATGTAACATACCTAATTTTACAAGTGAGGTAAAAAAGAAATATGCCTTCGGGGCCTAAATTGGCACCCACCCAACCAATTCTGGCTCAAGTTTTCTCAGCCAATAATATATCACCTCCCCCCCCCCCCTTGCAGAGATCTTGAATTAACATCAAGAGTCAGAATTATATCGCTCTCATCTCGGAAATACTGCCTTTGTGATTAGGTGCTCCAGAAACCGACCAGTCAGAGTTAAAGTCATCATATCTCATACCCCATGCTGACAAACAGTAATGGCTGTAAAACCATGATCCACTAATGGTTAAAGATGACTAGCTGAGCACTTTCTACTTGTATGGAACACTCTAATATCGAAAAGAAGACATTCACTGTGATTCAGGATGCATGTTTAAAAAAACTGAGGTTTTCTAAAGGTGAATTGATCAAATTCTTATCTACAAATTAATTAAGAAAAAACTCAAACAATGCCATTAAACACAAATTAATAAAACAAAGCAGTATACAGCTGTTTCGAAGGCACTTTGTATCCCCCCTTTCTTCAGTGCAAAATAGACCAACATTCCCAAAGTCGAAAAGTTGGAATGAACACATTCTGTCTTTTTGACTTTGAGTTTGTTAGTCTATCTGCTATTGAATAGAGGGGATCCAACACATCTTCAAAACAGCTATATATTGCTTTGTTTTTGTCATAATGAATATGACATTTTGTGTGATTTTAAATAATGCACATTATTATTTTATCAGTTTATCTTTTAAAGACTTCTAAAGGCAGTTGCCAGGCCAAAAAGCCATTTTCCTTTTATTTTCCCACGTTGATTTAACATCTGCAGGATGAGTTTACAGCTGCAAATTCAAGAGAACAGTGACCAGTCAGCACCCCCATCCCCCTCTTTAAACACATGCAAGGATTGTACATGTTTAACCCGTAACAGTCAAAATTCCTTCGCAGCCAGACTTTGTTTCCCACGGAAATGCAATACTGGAATTCTGCTACACCCCGTCAGGATAAACATGGGCAGTCATATGAAGATGGCAATTTTCACTGTCAACTTCAGAAAATAATGGGAAAGAGTTACTCCCACCTAACAGAACAGCTGGACAGAATTCACAGATGGGCATGATGCTTCAAGAGAGAAATAAATATCTTTCCCCCCCCCCCCTTTGAATTTAGCATTATAACAAGCTATGTCCTATAAGAGCCACCCTAAGAACAGGAGTAGCCAATTACATGTGTACTGTGACAGCGCCATCACTAGCGTAGTAAAAATAATAAAAGAAAAAGTGTCTTGAGATCGACAACGAAGGTGGTGGCCTAGTGCCGGTCACTTTTTGCTCGCTATTCACATTGGCAAAAAATGATTCTAAATTTTGGTTGGATACTGACCTAAGAATGCCGGCTGAAGAATTGAGAGAATTGTATCAAGCACTTGGGTCCTAGTGGAAGCTTGAGCCCATACAGGCACTGGAAACGAATTATTGGATCGTTGTAATCCCAGTTGATGATGGTGACATCTTTCGATGCGCTGAGTGCTGGTAAATTATGGAACAACTGAGAGTTATGGAACGGAGCCCTGCTAAGTTGATGTGTCTGGCTACATATGGCATACCATTGATTATAGCCGATTTATTGTGGAGAAACTTTACCTCATCACTAATGCTGTGCACTAAGTCTGCAGACTCACCACTTGTGAAGAGAGTTACCAACCCATGCAATAAATATAAGACTAACATCATGTCACTGATGACAGCAGCAGGTCCCTTAACTTATTAGCCTCATCATCTCATTCTCGTAAGTCAATCAGTTCCTAATATTGTAATCCATTTAGCAATGACTCTTAATCAATTAGAATAATATAAATATGAGGGCGAGTCAAATGAAAGTGAGCCAACCCACCCCGCACAATAATGGTTCTGTCCATTATCTGCGATACATATGCACAGCACACAGGCATCTATCGTTTACGAAAGTGACACGTAAGTGTCACTTTCGGTTCAAGTGGGAAAAGGAAAGGTTCAAGTGGGAAACGCTGCAACATCCACCATACAGCCCCGACCTCTTGCCTTGCGATTTCTACATTTTCGGGCAATTGAAAAAACAGTTCAAGGGGACCAGATTCGTGTCGGACGATGACGTGAAAGAGTCAGTTACAGACATTTTGAAGCAGCAACCCAAGGAGTTTTATGAGAAGGCAATCACGCGACTCGTTAGTCAGTGGGACAAATGTCTAAATGCTCATGGAGACTACTTTTAAATAAAGTACTCCGTTTGTCATATATTCGTATTGGCTCACTTTCATTTGACTCGGCCTTGTAAGAATCTAAGATAGAAACTAAAGCAGTTTCATTTGTATCTATTTGACATGAATAATGAATAGTAGCAATGTATAAGTTTAATTAATTGAATTATAGCAGGGTCCGCGCTAGCCATTCGCCTACGCGCCAAATGCGAAAAGATCGCAAAATTGGCGATAAAAAAATACTTTGGCGAAAAAAATGGCAAAGGATTTTTTGGAAACTGTGAAAATTTCGTAAATATTTTTTTGGGAAGTAATATGGAATAAAAGTCCTATTTAATTTGGAATAAAAGTCCGATTTAATTTGGAATAAAAGTCCGATTCCAGACAAGTAGGCCTATGACATACGAGCGTTGTCTCCCGTCTGTTTTGGGGACACTCGTTCTCGTGTGACAAGCTCCAGGCATTCTGTAATTCCCAGCACGCTGCTCCTCAAAACGGACGGCAGACAGCGCATTCCTGTCTCTCAAGCGTCCCTGACTCACCGCGGCAATCAAAACAAAACATTATCTGGATTCCGTCCGTTATGTGAGCCGATTTTTTTTGTTAACCCTGAATCGCACAACCGTTAACCCCCAACACAGTTATTAGATACTCTCCAATAAACAAACCAAAAAAACACTTTCAACTTAAAATCTTGCATTATAGTTTTAAACAATCCGTGTTACAGAATTATTTCTGAAAAGAGCCATTTTTTGTCGAAAACGATCAGCCGTAAACAGAGAAATAAGTGATAAACATCGAACGAAAATGTATGTATATTTTTTGATGACGCGTATACAATGGTAGTCCGGAGCATCTGGAGGGCAGAGAACTTAGAAGTGTGAGATTGTGTAGTTACTACCGCATTGTTTTAGGATCGATTGTCTTACGGGAAAAAACTTTTAGACTTACGATGTTTTTTTTTTAGACTCCGCATATAAATCGACCCCCCCCCCCCCCCCCCTACTTTGAAGTTTTTTTTTTTTTTTTCACAAATTTCTCGACTTACGCGAGTATATACGGTAAATAAAAAAAGCATTTAATTTTAGTTAAAACCAACTGAAAAAGGTCACTGCTGAATATTATCACAGATGCCAACTTGCGGTTTTCTGTTTTTGTCATAAGTTGAATCGTAGTTTATCTTTTTGTTACGAATTTTTAAGCCTGCCTGGCTTGTTTTCGTTTCATCTTCATCATCATCTTTGTGGTTTTTATACGATCCTTACGCCTGCCTGAATTTTAAAACCAACATAAAAATTTATCCCTTAGATAGTTTTGGTGCCTAAGAAATATAATGATGATACTGCATATAAAAATATTATGGATGTAGCAAGAATTGGTTTCACATGTCCTATGACAACATCCATCGTTGAAAGAGGCTTTAGTAAACAGAACGTAAATTTCATTAAGTAGTAACATCAGAGTAAAAAATCTCAGTGACTTGATTCTTATAAATAGTGAAGGGCCAGATATGAAAGATTTTAACTTTAAGGCAGCTTTTGGAAATGGGTGTTATAGTACAAAAATTCGACGCTTGCCTGGTTTATATGATAGTGAAACTATGTGAATTATAAAATAAATTTGTCATTTTTGTAACTCATTGAGATCTTTCATTGGTAAATACAAGTTTAATTTACTAATAGCCTATTTAATGATTAAAAAAATGAAATCTACCCATCTTTATATCTTGCTTAGAATGAAATTAATATTATTAGCTGCATTATGGCTTAAAAGTAGAAATTTTTTCACCGAAGGCGACGATAACTTTGACTAATAATCATGTAATTTGGCTAATGATTTTTCAATTTGGCTAATTTGTTGGCTAACAGTTTTAAATTCCTAGCGCGGGCCCTGATTATAGCAATGTAAATTTATAATTGTGAAACTTACTTAAAAGATATTAAGAAATGCAATATCATTCGGAATATATTTAAATATTGTTTATATGATTATGCATTAATTTATTGGTGTAAAACTGCAAGAATTCTAATAGATAAATATTCACTTCTCATGCATATAATTAAATATGTATATATATCTATGTCTTAATCTTTTATCTTGAGCTAATTATTATTGCCTTTTCTCATTTTTGCTGTGTTTTCTTTTTATTTTTATTTATATTTATATACTTTTAATTGTGAATTTTTTATCCTAATATTCTTCTCATCCCCCTTTCCATTGTAGTGATATGTTACCTTCTATTTTTATCCTTAGTCTTGGTCTATAGTTGCTCATTTGTAACAGATATGCTAGAGATGGGTTTTTTTGTACATACAGTAGTTTATGCATAATTTTCGATTAAAATCTTTCAATTTTTATTTATATATATATATATATATATAATAAATGATAATTTTGGATCCACACCTGCCTCTTGATTGCCTATGATCTTTTGGAATTAATTAATAATAATATGTTTATTTTTCAGTGACTTTGGAGTGTAAGTCTCTTTTTTAAAATACTAACCACTTGTTGATCTTATAAATTAAGTAATAGACCAAAATTAATTATATCTTAATGAAGTATGCATTGTTTAGTTATTTAATTATTGAGCAGTTTTATGTGGTCTATATACTTCTTATTTTTGTATCAGGAGTGAATACAGCCTTTACATCCTGATAGTTTTATTAATATCTGCTTAATGACATTGTTTTAGTCTTTCCTTATTCTTTTCGTTGTTTTTACTTATTACTATGAATTTATTATTTTGTCAACAGGTGTAAAATTTGTAAGAAAAGGTTTTCTCAGACTGGTGTTCTTCAATCTCACATGGATATGCATTTAAATCAAAAGTCTCATCTTTGTGAACACTGTGGGAAATCTTTCCGGCAAAGATCTCAACTTCAAGTTCACAGACAGCGTCATGATAACATAAAAAAATTTAAGTGTGCGGATTGTGATTCCCAATTTTTGACTAAAGGTATTTATATGTATACTTTTGCATATTGAAGAGTTATTATTTCATTTATTAATGGGTTAAAAATTAGATTTAAGTCAGTTGTAACTGACCAGTATACTGATGAAGATAAGTAAAAATGCTAAGGAAATAAAATGAAGCAGGCAGTTATTTTGAAAACATGTTTTTTACAATCTTTTATTTAAATTGATCTGCTTTTTGTCAGTTTGATTAAAATTGGTGCAATCTGTAGCATAATCCCATTTTGGGTGCAAATGGCACAATTTTCCATTTTTTATATACTATAATTATTATGGAATATGATAAAAATTTAGTATAATACATGGTAATACTAGAATAGAAAGTCAGAAATTATTCAATTTTACTTTTTTATGATAGTTAAAGCATGTTCATTCTTTCACTTGTTTATAAACCATATGCAGAGCCCCTGCAATCTCTAATAAAATACTTATTATTTATTAAATTTATTTTTTTTTGCGACATCTATTATATTAACTGAAAATTTTTTAGGCAAAACTGTGATCCGCGTAAAAACTTGAAAATTTTGCATTGCTCTTGTAAGGTAGAGCCATCTGTATCAAAGGACTTATGGAACTTTCATTTTTAATCATAATTATGTTGATTTTAATATTGTATAATGAATGATGTGCACTGTTGATAGGGAACTTCAAAATGCCACCACCTTCATTTTCCAACAGATATGAATGGTGAAACAATGGGGATGTTTAATATGGTTTTACTCAAATTGCTTTCGCTACAATACGTAATATGTGTATAGTGAAGTATTGGAGTGGGTTTGAAATTTTGAATTTGGATGTTTAGTGGATTTACATGCTTTGAACATCCTAGAGCATTGCTTCCCAACCTTTCTCATGAAGTACACCCAACTCTTTTTTTTTATACTAATTTGAAGTTACACAGTTCAAAAAAGTCTTCCTTTTTTGAAACATTTATTTGATCTAACATAATTTCAAAGTCATTGTTTTATGTACTTAACCATGAGTGATCTAGTATACATTGCAGTCTTTGGTACTAATGTATAAAAAAAATTCTCGTTTTTAACACACTTCAAGAATTAGGCAGCACTGCACAATGCTGTAATGTTATCGAATAAGGGGATTCTCCAGTAACTACTGGGGAATCCCCTTATTTGAAGGGGTCTCCCCATATTAAGGGGATCTACTGGGGAATCCCCTTATTTGATAACTCTTACCTACCCATTTCTTATGACATTTACATAACATATTGCATCATTAAATTGTTTGTTTCCTTTGTTTTTTTCTTTTGCTTGCGCTACTTATTTTTACCTATGAATTATGTATTTTAAGTTTTATTGCTCAATAAAATTGTGTATATATATATATATATATATATATATATATCATTCGTATGCATATCAGAACTTTTACAGTTTTCAGCATTTTTTTTACACAGTTTTTAAACTGAATACAGTTCTTTATTTCATCTTACATGGTTTTCGAATAACATGGAACGTATCCCCAATTTTACTATAGGAAACTTATCTTATTTTACACGAATTTCTCAGGAACGTATCTGCCGTGTAAAAAAAAAGTTGGGTGTACTGCTTTCCATGTTCTAATTACCTTAAACCAGTAAATATATCCGTATTTTCTCATGGGTTAAAATTTGTGCAAATTCTAAATGCATTAATATTGATTTTATAAAAAATTCCATTAGAATATTAAATTTAATTCCCCTTTTTGAAAAAAAGCATAAGAATATCTATTCTCTCTATACAAAATTATCTATGCAGGCAAATCTGAAGAATAAAGCATACTGGTCATGTTTATTTACCAATGTACTAAAAAATATGAAGTTTAGTCAATATACACCAAAAGGAAGATGCTGAAATATTAGTGAAATTTATTTTGAAACCATTTTTACCCCATTGCAACAATCATTTAAACATATTCGGAAATATAGAAATTTAAAAACTTTTTTCCAAAATATTACCATAAACTTATATTCCATTGCCGTAATTGACATAACACTATCAAAAATACCATTTATTTATTTATTTATTTTTATATCAATTTCATTATTATTGAAATAAGACATTAAATTAAAATCATCTGCTGCATAAAGACGTTTAATTTAATTCCATTAGTAAGTAGCATGATATTATTTTTTTCAAATAAAGTTTCAGAAAAAAAAATCTTCTACATAATGTCATTTCTATGAAAGTGTTCTTTTAGTAATGTCTAATATCTCAACAACCATTGAGCATAGAGCTTTCAAACATAGACAGGGTTACCTGCAGTGCCATAAAGAATAATCATACAAACTTTGAAAAAAAAAAAAATCTGTCAAAACTGTGGATTTGTATTTGGAACAGATAAATAAGCAAACAGACTTATAATTTTATATATATATATATATAGATATAATCAATACCTAAAATTCCAAAAACTATTATAAAAATATTTTTATAAAAGCTGAATAGTATTGTGAATAACAATTATTTATTTATTCATGCTTAATTTGCACATATCATATTTTATAAATGTTAAAATCATCGAATATCAAAACTGTTGCCATGCTTGAGTTTGCATCATTGAAAGCAGCTTTTTGGATATCAGGCAGAGTTTTGCCCACTTTTAATCTCAGGTTGGCGGCCTCCACGTACATCCTGTTCCTGTATTTATTTTTGATTAAAACAAGGAACAGAAAATTCATACTTATGTGGATATGTTATTGAAAAGAGCATCAAGAGTTTGATTGCCCTTTTGGCAAACTCGAGATAGTTACATTTCACTTTTTAATTTGAAAATCAGAAGAAAAAAGTTTCAAAAAGATGTTTTTTCAGCTCAGTATCACATGAGTTCAATGACCTGTTCTTTTTTGTTATCTCTCAAAACTAGCCAAAGCAATCTGCTAGAATTTTCATGAAATTTGGTAATTAGATAAGTCATGTGTCCCAGTGCTGATTAGATTTTGGTACATTATGCACAAAATCAAATAAATGGAAATTAAATTGGTGAACTCTGATTCTTAATTACTGCAGTTTTCCCCTATCCTTTGTATAATATGTTTTTACTTTCTAACAATTTCCAGATATTTTCATTTTTTTTTTAGAATTTTGGTAAGTTGGCATCATTTAAGAATACACTTCCACAGAAAGATGGAATTTTTTTAATTGCAAATTCAATATAATTTAAAATCAGCATTAATTTCATGATTGTTTGAGATGTGACTCAATAATTGACATAAATGATGCAAGAAAAAAATATTATGTTCATAGAATTATCCTGCCTATAAGGGATGTTCCCAAAGTTACTATGCCATGCTCTACCATCCATGCACTGGTTTCATGCTCTTTATGTGATCATCAGCATGAAGTAGCAGATACCTGCAAAGGCAGCAAACCAACCCATGGATGCTTCAGTATGAGCATGATCCTAACTTTGGGATCACCAATAATTTCATACTTGAACTTGGCCATTGTAGCCTAAGCTCAATCTTTTTTGAAGAAATTTGAAGCTGGCTGCATGATAGGACTGAGTTTGTCTATCTTCATAGAGGTTAGTTTGCAAAATTGTGAGCATATAGCAGGTTTTATTCCTGCCATTGCAGGCATTTCATGCTGAAGCATGAGAAGTCTATGGATGCTATTATCTCAATTAAGTATAGTCCTAACTCTGGAAATGTCTGTATAGATGAACTTGGCCATTGCAGCCTATGCTCAATCTTTTTTGGCGAAATGTGAAGCTGACTGTGGGGTAGAACCAGTGGTGAAGGGGAGACATAGTAGACTGTGTCTATCCAAATAATTTATGACAAAGTAACTTTTATTTTAATTATATATTATTTGAAATAAATGTATAAAGTGCTTTCTGTGTAAATAAACAAAGGGAGATGTAGCCGGATTTTGTTCTGATTGGTACCTGACCCTCAGGTACTGACGTATTATTCAGGGAAACATATTTCTAAATGTCTACCATGCCAAAAGATGTTGCATTGTAAATGGAACTAAAAGAGGATGTGTGCATACCTCATATCTGTTATAGCTTTGGTTAGACATATCTAATCTGCAAAATTTCACTGTTTTTCATCATTTAATTTTTGAAAATATAGTGCTTATTGTCTGAGGACTAAGGAGTTAAGGTAATTGCATTTGATTTATATAATTGCTAAATTATAGAGATTTTGACTAAATTATATAGTATGAAACTTTTATTTGCTAATTTTGGTCTCTGGCTTTGTCTCCTCAAATTATTTTGTTATGCTTCTCTACTGGGTAAGACTGGGCTTGTTAATCTCCATAGAGATTTGCAAAATTGTGGCACATTGCAAGTTTTTTAATTCTACCATTGCGGGTATTGGTTGTTTTCTGTTGACGAATGTATAATAGGTTCAAAACTGGTCTATGAATGCTGTTATCTGCAGTGAGCATGCAATCTTAAGAAAATATTAGTTTGAGCTTGTATGGGTAGTCATGTGCACTGTTCATATCTGATGTTTTCTGTGTTGCATGCAGTTTATCAAACATTTATTTTTCTAGGAGATTTTGATCGTCACACGCGGACTCATACTGGAGAAAGGCCATTTACTTGTGAAATGTGTCCAAGATCATTTACTCGGCAACAGTCACTAAATGAGCACATAAATCGTCATTATGGACTTCGACCGTATACATGCAAGTACTGTGCAAAAACATTTGCCGAGATGTCTGCATGTTATAAGGTATATTTCTATTGAGAACTATTTTGAATTTTTTACCATGTTAAACCTTTTGCTATTTCATTAAAAGAAATTTCAGTAAAGTACATGCCCACAAGGTGTTTGTTCACAATAAAACTAATTTTTAAAAATTTTAATTTGAGGTGTTTCAGTTTTTGACATATTTGTGTCATATATGGCATAGTATATGTTGAAAATATGAGAAAATGATATACAAAAATAAACAAAATAGCCCTAAATATAATTAGTGTGGATACATGCCAACTTGAATTAAACTTAAGTCAAAGACAACCAAAAATAGGTTTAAAAGTCCTTTAATAAAACCTCCTTTTTTCGATGTACAAAAATTACATGCTTTTGGGCTATGCCCTTTATCAGTGGCGAAGTGAAAATACGGTGCAAACAAGTGCTTACATATAGACCATAACCACCAGGTAAAATGATATGTAAATTAAAAAAGATACTGCAAGTATGCAGTAAGGAGTTAAAGTTAAACATCTATAGTCTGCATATGTATATCTTTTCTGAGCAATATTGTATATAATGGTTTGTTTGTGTCACTCCATTCGTAATGCTCTTTGAACTGGAATAACTCAAAGAATTAATAAGCCACACAATAATAATTAATAACACAATACTTTTTGTATAGGTTTAATTTTTCAGATGAGTTTGAGAAAATGTATTCTGAAAAATATCTGATGTGTCCAACACATGACTTTTCTACAAACAAATTTTAACAAATCAATACATTTCAATGCTTTGGGAAAGCAATAACACAAATTAGATCTTTCTTATAACCAGATCTCGCTGAAAATCAATAAGGTTTCTGTTGTTACTGATTTAAGTAACAATACCAAATTTAATAGAATTTACTTGACTATGTCAAACGCTATTATGCTTCCTGTGAAAAAGTAATATATCTGATATCTTAAAAACCATTTGAGATGACTGCTAAATATTGGCGTCTATTTACAGAGGTTGTTCACACTTTATGGAAACGATTTTGTATTTATGTTTCTCATTAGCATTTTGAGATTGACATTTTCAATATAATCATCTGCTACTGTTTTGTTTTGATTAGAATGTAGAATAAAAGATTTATTTTGAAAATGGCCCCTAAAATTGATAGATGGCTCGAAGGTTGCGTAAATACGCTTTCCGACGAAAAATATTTGTATCAACAAATTGTAAAGCAGGGTGAAAATCGGGTTATTGCATTTCAAAGAAAGGTATTTTTAATATATTAAATTTGAAAGGGAAAAAGCATCTAACTGAAAGTAAAAATCAATAGATGGCCGCAAAATCGCATCATAAGACTGTTCGAACTCTGGTAAATATCAAGAAAGTGAAGTCTCTGATTCTAAAAGAAAATCTACCGACTTAGAGATCCATTGCATCGAAACTAGGAATGTCTTCTAGCACTGTAAGTAAAATCATTAATAAAGATTTGAAGTTAAAAAAGATGTTTAAATCTAAAGTTCATCTGCTTTTGCCAAAGCATATTGCGGAAAGAAAAACAAATTGTAGAAAATTATATGAAAAACACCTAGTTGCTAATAAATGGAAATTTATGGTAACATTCGATGAGGCATGGGTGTATTTAAGTGACTGTAATAAAAAAGAGCAATTTTCTATTGCTCAACTGACGAAAATGACTGTACGAAATGGCTTCGTCAATGTACAGAAAAGTTCCCAAAGGAATTCATGGTAGTTGCAGGATTTTGTTACAGCGGTAAATTAAAACTCAAAAAAGTCTCCAGTAAAGCTAAAATTAATTCACTCTACTATTAGCAGAATATTTTAGAAGAAATTCCAGCCTTATATGGAAAGGACATCAATAAAGTTGAGCTTCATATAGACAAAGCCTCTAGTCACACATCTAAGTCAACTGCTGCATATTTAGCAAAAAAAGAATCAGAAACAGGAATAAAATGTATCTCATTTAATGAAATACCTGTAAAATTACCTGACGCTTCTCCTATGGATTTTTGTGCTTTAGGTTTGTTAAAACGAGCCTTAGGAAAACAGCATCCAAGAACACTGAACAAACTTTGGAAAATGACCCAAGAGGAGTGGAATAAAATTGACATGATGGTACTAAGAAAAAGTTTACTTTCATGGAAAATTCGAGCTTGAGCTGTAGTCAAGAATCAAGGCTATCAGATCGAATGAAGCAAATCACCACAAGAAATACACCTTTTATGCATAAAAATTAATTATCAAAATCATAAAGTGCAAACAATCTTCTGTATTTTTAATTAAAAGTACTTATAAATCAGTCACACATTTGATAATAGTAAATATGTAACAGATTGCTTTCCATAAAAGCTTTCTGCAGATATTCTTCCTTGTCACAGATGATTTTGACTGTCTGCCTAACGGCTCCACTGGGAAGAAAGAAAGGAAAAGGTTGGCTGGTTGCTTTTGACTTATGGGGGGGGGGATTCATGAGTTTTGTATAAAAAATGATGTAACATTTGATAAAAGGAAATGTTTTTTGTTCATGTCCTAGTGAATGAATGTCCTAGTGGCTAAAAAAAGTCAAACACATTTTTTTTCTCTATTTGATTAAAAACATGCAATGTTTCAAGCACTGCACTTATAATCATCCTGTAGATTAATAAAAATTATATATAAAATGATTATTTCTGCAAATTTTAACACAATATTTTTTTTGTAATGTATTTTTGATTTTCAAAAAGAATATTTTAATATTGGAGGCCTACACCTGGGCCAAGTTTCATGAAAATTAAAAAGTCTCTGATGTTTATTGATTTAAAAATCATACCAGATATTATTTGATTTTCTCAATTTATTCAAGACATGTGGTGCTTCATGTGGAAAAGTGAAATATGTATTATCGCATGAACAGCTCATGATAACTCCCAAACAATTGTAAATATTTATTTCTGGTTAGAAGTACTTAAAATATATATATTCATTTGATACTAGTGAATATTTGAGGACCTTCCTCTTCTGTCTCCACACTCAAAATCAATAGGCCTCTGATGTTCCCTTGAAATAATCATACCAAATTTCATTCATTTTCCTCAGTTTGTTTGAGAGATACCATGACTACAGACTCACAGACATTGTTAACAAAATGGTTGATTCATATTCAGTGATGCTGAAAACATGCAAATTTATCAAAGCCCGAGAGAGTCATATTTTTGCTCTTTATTACAGTACTTTCTTTCTCTTTACAGGCACTATGTATTCTAGGGAAAGTAATAAATATTGTCCAATTTTTTGGCCAACTGACTGGATACAGTAAAAGATAATAAATGTGTAATAAATAATTATAATGAATGTATTTTTGATTTTCAAAAAGAATGTTTTAAAATTGAAGGCCTACACCTGGGCCAAGTTTCATGAAAATTAAAGCGTTTCTAATGTGATTATCAAAGCCCGAGACAGTCATATTTTTGCTCTTTATCACAGTACTTTCTTTCTCTTTACAGACACTATGTATTGTAGGAAAAGTAATAATTACAGCCCAATTTTTTGGCCAACTGACTGAATTGAGAATACCATTGAGAAACTTTGGTTTTATATACCAGATATCACACTAAGAATGTCTGAAAGGAATATAAAATCAACGGTTGATTATGGAAGCAAAGTGAAGTATAAAAAATAATCAGAAAATAAAGGAGAATTTGGCTATAGTTGCACCCCCGAAACTAATAATTTCATTGAAATGCAAAATTTAACTTTATTATATGACCCCTAATATAAGAAATGTCAATTAGTAAAATTTTCGTTTCGCTTAATTAGTGTGAAAGAAATTTACCAGATACCTTTTGATGAAAAATTCGTTGAGCTATTAATAATGGAAATTCTTAACTTATTTCATTTTACCTGAACTGCCAATGTAAATAATTTACTTCCTATGAAAGTAAATATGCAGGACATCAATACATTTGTTTAAAACAGAAAAACCACCAATCAAAATTTGCTACCATTTTATTTTTAATAATTTGTTTGTCGCTAGTCCCTTTCAATCAAACAAATAGCATAATTTAGGGAATTGGCATAGTATTAACTTGAAAATATGTGTCACGTTTTAATGTGTTGCAAAATCTGAAATATTTTGAGTGGTGTCGTGACGGAATTCGTCACTCCTTTGTAAATTGCATAACTTCAGTACTTTTTAAACTTTTATATTAATATTTAATTAATCTGTGTCCTGGAACCCTCATGTCATTGTATATATTTTAGCATATTTAAACGTATCAAAATCTGTATTGAATTGTGCCATTTTTATTCCATAATAATTCTTTCACACTCGAGGAACAACGTGCGTCGTTCAAGGTCGCACTTGCTTGCTGGTGGAGACAGTTGTCTCCATGTTTTTTTCGTTTTGTTGGGTGTTGCAACCGTGGTGCTGAACTTCACGTTATTCTGCACGTGCCTTGAACTTGTCGTTGGAAGGGGCGGATCCCTGGATGTATTTGAAATGGAAGGAATTTTCAATTGGCTGAAAGGAGAAGATGTGAGCCCCTCTTAATTTTAATTGGCCGGGTCCTGGATCCACCCGGAGTGTTTAAAAGCTGAGTGATTCTTGATTCTGGGCTCTCTCCCTGGAAACATCTTCGAACCCACGAATGGCTTGGAATTCATCCCCCAGGTTGAGTTCCGTCGCTGTGGGGCTCGGGAGAGATGCCACCTCTGCCACCGTCGCCACTGCTGAGATCTGCTGATGCCTTGCCCTCGTCGACCGCTGTGTGGATGATGGATGTGTACCTCATATTACGAATCCGTGTACCGGGACCAGTAAAAGCAAATTATGAAACTGGTCGTTCCTTGGAGTACCTGATCCGGCACCTTGCCGGAAACTGCAGTTCTGCCGTTCCTGCTGGAGCGGGGCAATGTTTGCCCCAAGGGAATCTGCCAGTGGATGCCTACGCTTTTCCTACCATGAGTAGTTTTCAAGTTTTGTGAGGTAAGCCTTGATTATTTAGACGTGCCGTTGGCAGTCGACTCCGAAGAACACTTCGCCTTTGATTTCAGCTGCCTTCATTAATTATATTATATATTGTTTAACTTCAGCTTCCATCCTTAATTTAAGAAATAATGCATCTAAAGTAATTTAAATTAAGTTAATATGAAAATTTGAATTCTTAGCGTTCCTCGAGTGTGTATTCTCTCTGACCATACCATAGTTAATTGATTGATATGTGAAATTAATATGTATTGATGATTTATAGAATTGATTATTTAATTGCGGCAAAGAGCCGATGATTCTCGGTAGAAGAGGTCCAGTGGTTTTCAGTTATTAATTCAGAAATTGTATTTGATGTGCTAACTCCACTTCTTAAATAATTAATAAATATTGGATTTGAATTTAAATTGTGTTTTTATTTGTGTAGAAATTGTGTAGACTTATGTTTTTCAGCTTGGATGAGTTCTTAAAGGTAAAGGTATTTTCCCTGTTTATTTTGGATTTTGGTTGGGTTTTTCGCAGGTCATCAATTGGAATTCTTCCAATTGACGGGAGGTGTGTTTAGAACCTGGGTTATAGAATTTTCTCTGAGAAAGTTAGACTTTCTCGGTCAGCCGTGTCGGGCGGGAATCCGTTGTGACTTCTGATGCTCTCGGAATTCCCGTTGTGACAGTGGCAAACCTGTTCCCTATATTAAACTTAAGAAACAATTAACTAACATCTCTATATTCACTGGACTCAACCTCATTGCCTGAATAACATAATCAAAATTGATTATGTAGTTTAGTAAATATTTTGTTTAGAAATGTCTTTTTGCATTTTCCCCATTATATATAAAGATACCTTACTATATGATTGATGTAACCCAGATACTTTTTTCAGCATACAAAAATGCATGAAAAGGGACAAGTTAAATCTGACAGTTCAAAAAGCGGTGAAGGAGAGACTTCCAATCAAGTATGTATGCTTCAAGCCTTTGTGTCTAAAAAGTACATGAATGTTTTGCTTTATTTCGGATTATGTTCCAAATAAACATAATCCAAATTGAAACAATAAAATTAGTGTAGAATTCTGTCAATCCGCTCACCCCTAGAAAGTGTCATTCTATACAGGTGTTGAAAACACTGTATTTGTAATGCCATGTTAATGCCAGTCGAAGAAGACAATGCGCAATACGTGGTTCAATCTATACAACCACTTTACATGCCATAGAGTCGGAATTGACTGAATGTTTTGAGCTGTAAATGCGAGAAGAGACATTAGTAACACTGGCAGTACTGCTCAAATTATACAGAGTGTTTTCCAGAGAACTTTTTTACTGAGGACAAAACAGGTGTACCAGAGTAGTTTGATTGAATGTTATCTAAATTTAGTTGATAAAGGAGTTCATATAGCTTTTCAAAATTGGTTGTTTCCTTCCATTTTTATATTCTTCCTAATTCTGCATTTTTTTTTTATTCATTGGTATTTTTTACAGAAGTTTATTCTATGTTTTGTTTTTTAATTTAA
The DNA here is from genome assembly GCA_951213105.1 of Amaurobius ferox. Classification (NCBI taxonomy): domain Eukaryota; kingdom Metazoa; phylum Arthropoda; class Arachnida; order Araneae; family Amaurobiidae; genus Amaurobius; species Amaurobius ferox. Next base: position 118,670,286 of record OX578147.1, read on the forward strand.
TTTATAAAATTAGATCATGCTTTTTAAAACTTCTCTTTGGTTACTCATTTTTTAAAAATATTTCACTATATTTGCTCTTGTACAGAATTTTGCAGAAAAATAAATTATTTTGGAAATGATGTGTATAATGTGACAGCTGCATTGCATTATGTTGATAGGAATTTTTATGATAATAATTGATTTTTTTATCCCCAAAAGGTCGATAAAATTGTAATTTTATAAAAAGCGCTAGTTCTGTTATTCAAAACTCATCTAAATTGTTTTGTTTTGCTTTTTTGCATAAAAAAATATGTTAAATGATTACTCACTTGACATAATTCGGAATTCATGCTCTTCATACATAACATAACAAGTGGGAGGAGTTAAATTATGTTCCGTTATTTATTGGTGAAATTTGGCATTACATTTGTATGATTTTTGTTTGAAACAAGCATTTTGTGAACTGATTTGTGTTATTTCCATCCTCATTTGTATTATTTATCAATAGAAAATATATCCAGCATTGTCCAGGGTTTGAGAGGCAAACCTCCAATAAATACTACACCAGAACTCAGCTAATTCCTGAAAACCAAATAACATTTTAACAATGTGTTCGCTTATAACAAAAATAAAATAAAATTCTGTTGCATGGTTGCACACATGACTACACCACAACCGCACATTTTAAATCCCGGGCAACACCGGGTACATTTTCTAGTACAGTATATTTAAAATGTATTGTATTAGTATGTGATGAGGTCATAAATACAACACTGGGATTTTGATAGATTTACATGTTTTGAGTATATCAAAATATAAATCAACCATTTTTAAATGTTGTGTGTTTATTTGTGGTCACTACATTTAGCAAGCAAATTGCATGAAATTTTGTACGCTTTATTCAATTGATGAACTTCAGGTGCATATTGATTTTTGATAAGCCGAATAAAGACTTTTTAAATTTTGGAACTTTTTTTTTAAAATAATAATTGTGCATTAAAATGTGGCAGAAATAGATGATTTAAAAAATAAATTTTTAAGGGTTGCAGAAAATTTGAATAAATACATATTTTGCTAGTTTCTTATGTAAATTTTGAGTTTTAGTTTATTATATATTTTTTGCTATACATATTTTGTCGAAAGATAGATTTCTAATTTTTATTTCAAAACATGTAAGTAGTGACGTGACTATTTACCCATTCTGGCTTACTTTATAAATTTTGTCTCGTTTAAAAAATTAATATATAAAAAATCATCTAAGGTGTTAACCTTACGGTTAAAATGCTTAACTTTAGAGAAAAAAATTAATAAATAAAAAATATCCGATTTTATAAAAAAAATCAATAAATATGAAATCATTTTTTGAAAATTCAAAAATATACGCCTCAAAAAACACTGCTTTTACTTCAAAATCAAGGCCTTTGGGCAACATTTACATCCCTGAAGAATTAGAAATATATAGAAAAAATAAGAATTTTTTAAATTTAATTTATATTTTGCTCATCATGGTTGCGCTGAAGAGGTGTGTTTTGAGGTATTTATGTTTCCTTTATTGTTCCAATCTATTTGCTTGTCGTCCATATAACACAAGTTTATAGATAAAATCTATCTTGTGTTTCAGAAACAAGCATTTTTGTGTTCATTTCGAAGGGATATATGGACCCGAAGAGAATTTTTTCGAAATGAACTTATCGTAAGCCTAAATCTCTTCCATGTGCAAGCTTTTTTGCTTGATTTTTTTGTTTTCTTATTTGCATTCCTCATTTTTGAAATTTGTTGATTGTCTTTGTCTTTATGACTTGCATTATGCTTTATAATTTCCTCTTTTTGTCTTAATTTCTTTTATTTCTTTGTATTTTGTAGAAAATTTTGGAATAGTGTATTATGAGTTACTACATACATTCTAACTTTGGATTTAATAATTTATATTTATATATATATATATATGTGTGTGTGTGTGTGTGTTAGCACTTTTACAAAAAAGAAAACGTTTCGTAAAAGTAGAAATATGTCTATCATAACAGTTTTATAAATGTTTTTAAAGGCTTGAAGGACTTTCTTAAATCTTGAAGGACATATTTTTTCCATGACATTTGACATATACCCTCCTAGAAAAATAAGAGATATATAGAAAAATAAAAATTTTAACATTTGAAACGATGTAGAATTAACAAAAAATCTTAAATATTTATATCTTTTTAAAAACTCTATAAAATTATCTTATAATTCTTGTTATCATTTATATTTTAAACATAAATCAGTGTTGGATGTCTATCCAACACTGATATGAGAGATATAAAATTAAACAAAGAAAAATCAAAATTATAAAAAAAAAATGAGAATTTTACTGAAATCCTCACCAGAATGATTAGAAAATATCATTAAAAATATACAAAATATAAATAATATATAAAAGTAATATAAAAAGATAAAAGTATGATTTAAATTTAGGTAATTGGTTTAAAGATATATTTATATTATGAAAATGATATATTATTCCCCCCAAGACTTTAAAAATTTAAAGAAAGATTTTATAAAAACATTAAAGAATAATAATATAGTATTAACATATAAAAATTTAGATAAAGAAATTGAAAATATCATTAAAATGACTCTAAAAAAGCCAAAATATATAAAAGTAAAATAAAAAGATAAAAGTATTGAATTTTTACATTGAAAATAAGAATAATATCATTAAAACGAAGTGGTTTGAAACCACCTCTTAAATAACAGTAAATGCTTAAAATATACTTTAAAATTAACTTTTTACTCTTTAGAAGCGTGAGCTTCACTCTCTAAAATACGGTCCTAAATAGGAATCGCGTTAAAATCATTCATAAATTCTCATTGTTTGTTGAGAATAATACAGTTTATTATTTTAAAGAAATATAAATATTTTCATAAAATTAGGTATTTTACTTTTTAGAAGCGAGAACTTCTCTCTCTAATAAAATGTCGTTCATGCCCAAATAATTAAAAATATATTCACCTTGATTAATTTCATTTATAGATTCATTAGAAAGATCTCCATGAGATTTGCTAAGGAAATATTCCAGTTCTAAATTATTCACATCCAATTTAACAATAACAGAATTTCCAATTTTGGTATTTATTTTGCGTAAAGATTATATTTTCCGGGTTTTAAATCTTTCAACTGTAAAATTATGAACTTTTTAACTCCGTTTCTTAAACTATTAAATCCATCCATCTTATTTATATAGAATTATTTTTTAAAAGATAAAATTTTCTCCCCAGTTCAGCTTTTGTTTCTACACTTTTTTTTTTTTTTTTTTTTTTTTTTTTTTTTTTTTTTTTGAACACATTCTGTCTGTTTTATAAAAATCTTTATAAAAACAAGCTTTATAAAAAAAAAAAAACATTTATTCATAGAACAACCAAAACCTAATATTTTCACATATTTTGGAACATTTAATTGTATAGTAGGAATTTCTAATTCTTCCAATTTAAAAAAATTTCCTATATAACCAAATGTTCATCCATATAAATTATGTAATTGTTTGATATAAGCTTTTACATCATTATTACTGATCCATAATCCTTTATCATTTGAAAATCTTTTAAATCTTAAACCATGTACTTCATTAATACATTTGTTAATATTATTCATTAATACTATTTCTAATTCTTTATTACTTAATTCACAATCAGATGTAAAAATAGATAAAGTCTCACCTATATTTAGTTTTAAATGAATCCAGCTTATTTCTCTACATATTTTTCTGTCTGGAAAATCAAATCCTTGAATATTTATGATCAGCGTTATATCATCCATATTTATTAGTAAATATTTTATTAAACATTTTTATAATGACCTAATGATCTCATATGAAATCCATCTTCTAATATAAATCTTTTATCATCCATCATCTTTTTCGTTTATATTATATTCTTCAACACTCGATTCATTTAGTATATTTGCATACATTTTAGATCTTAAACCTACAAATTCATCCATTGTTTTCATCTTTCATTTTACCCAATACTTTTTTATTTTTTCTTTCTATATTGTATTTATTATTTTTCTGATAATCTGAAGTATCAAAATAATCACTCATAGTTTTCATATCTTCATAAAAATCATCTGTTTTAATATTGTATGTTAAACTATCTGTATCCATATACAATAACATTATTTCATCTTTATATTTAGGTTTCATCACGTTATAATGAAAATCATACATTAAATGCTTTGATAAATCTGTTGGGGGGATAGAAGAGAAGGAGCATTATTGAAATACTAAAACAATTCTAAATCTTTCTAAATATTCTAAATTCCTGAAAACATTCCAAAAGTTCCCAAACTGAAAGTCTTAAATAAACAGAAAGTGGACCTATTGACCAGTTTCCCTACGTGTACAAATATGTACTCTACATGTAATTAAATGGAACTTTCCTAAAAATAAAAATGCATTAAAAGTAAAAGAGAGAACACAGATTTTAGGTTTTCAAAAATCTAACGTTTATTAAAATTTAAACTTCACTTTTAAAATAATTTTCAAAACATTTTACATCTCATTAACTAAAATCAAACATCTTAAATAATAAAAATAAATGGAATGGCCGGTCGTATAGTGGTAGAAAAACGTTAGAATATTAAATTTTAAAGTTAACAATATTAAAATTATACAATTATTTGTCTAAACTAAAATTTGGGATAAAAGAACATAAGTTAGCCAAAAGGGAATTTAGAACATCCTAACAATAATCCAGGATTCGTAACTTAAAATATATAAGTGTGATGGGGTCTTATTCATTAACTAAACTGAAAACAATTGGAAAAACAATATTTTAACTATTGAGAGATATAATTCGAAAAGGTTTCACCAAATGCTCCAAGGAACTGCAAGGATCAGCAGGAGGGAACTTCACAGGAAAAAGTCACCAAAGATCCCAAGGAACACCTCTTGAAACACAGAACACAGCAAAGGAGGATTATGTCCATCTCTAGAGAGGAAAATCCTTAACCGGATCTCCCTTCCAAGGGGATATTCCCAAACAGGATGCTGAGTAACGATGGAATTAAGCGATTTCTTCCAAACAGTGGTAGCTGACTTTTGGCATCAGAACAGAATACAGACCATATGTCCGTCTTAAATTTTCGGAAATGTGCATTCCATCCATCATAGATAGAGCTACTCTGCTTGACAAGATAAACAAAATTCTTAATTGGCCGGTAAAGACTCCTCGGCCGACATCGCAAACAGCTGGGAACACGGTGGATTACTAATTAAATGACTGAAGAGGCAAGAAATCAAAACATCCAGTCTTTATAGACACAACAATTCTCTGCCATCAGACGTAACATTTTCAACAGCTCTTGAATGTTTAGATTAAAACTCGAATAATAAATAAACAGAGCACAATTAATGGGCCGGGAATAAAAAAAAGAACTTTCGTTCCTCAGAACGCTCGCCGGATTCGAACTACGGCTCGCGCTGAAAACAACAACTTTAATAGATCACATCTCAGGTTCTAATCAATAAACAGAAGAGGGCGAAAAAACGCGCGATTTTGCTTATATACTGCGAAACATCGCTGCCACAGATTGTAAACAAAATTATCAATGAACGATAAAATAATTAATGACAGACGATTTTAATATTACGGTCAACCAATTAAAAACTCGAAATTTTAAAGAAGAGAAATGGAATTTTAAAGCAGACGAAAATTAAAAGGAAATGAAGTGAAACGATTTGGAAATGTACGAATTCGGCAATAATTTAAATATGGACGATTCTGAAATATTTAAAAAGCTGAAAATAGAATAAAACTGTAAAATTGCGATGAATTAACCAATTTTTAACCGACAGCAATAAATTTGGAATCAAATTAAAGGGAATAAAAAGGGCAATAAATGGAATCACAAATTAACCAAATTAAATAAATTTAAATTGCCAAAACCTAAAAAGAACGAACTTTTGCAGTTTTTAACACAAAACCTATAGAATAGAATATATTTGAACAAAGAATATCAAAAACCTAAACAATTGGAAAATGGATAACTAAAAGAGAATGACTATGTAAATAAGGCCCCTGAACACGTTTAAACAAATAGCAAAACTCCTAAAATTGTTAAATATCTAAAAGTATAACCCAACAACTTTCATAATCAACAAACTTCATAAAAATCATCTGTTTTAATATTGTATGTTAAACTATCTGTATCCATATACAATAACATTATTTCATCTTTATATTTTGGTTTCATCACGTTATAATGAAAATCATACATTAAATGCTTTGATAAATCTAAAATGCTCATTCCTACATATATTGGTTTATCAAATTTTATTTTAGTTTTATTCATATGAATAGCTACTAGATTTTCACCAAATATAGTCCTACCTTTAAAATTTGGTTTAGCAATCAATTTTTTAGCTTGTTCATAACTAGAGCATAATTTAACATCCATTCTTTTTCGAATGTTTTCAATAGTCTTTCCAAAAACCGCATTATTCATTAATTTATAAAAATCTTTCTCAAAATCGTTCAGTTCTCATATTTCTTTAACCAATCTTTTTGATTAAATTCTAAAACTCTATGTACTTTTGTTAATTTTAATCTCATTTTTAAACACTGTTTCAAACTTTTATAATGTATGACATATTTAGTTTTATCGTACAAAGCTGTTAATAATTTCACTTGTTTAGATTCGTTAGGTATTTTCTTTTCAGGAGCTAATGGTAAATCTGAATGATAATCGTATAATTTTTTTGGATATTCTAAATCAACTTCTAGAATATATCCAATATTAGAATCATCAGGAGTTTTCAAAATTTTTTCTTTTTCTATATCATTTCTCCACTTAAATCCACCAGTTGGTAAATATTGACTCATAGCCCAACCATATAAATTACTTGCATCTAGATACATTAAATAATTAGATGACTTATTTTGATCATATTTTTTCATATATTTATTATTTTCTTTTGCATATCTATTACAACATTGAGAAATACCACCTCTTATACCTTTTTCCAGCATTAAAATCATATCATAATCATTTAATAATTCTAATTTAATTTTGGTCTTTTTTAACATAGCATCCCAAGATAATCCAGGAGCTGTATAATATCAAGAAGGATCTAATTTATATGTTTTCATAGAAACATCTCTAAAATTTTCAAAAATATCAGCTAATATTAAAACATCTGTTTTAACATATAATTTTGAATATTCTCCTAAATTTTGAATATTGAAAGTTTTCCATACATTTTTCGCATGTTTATAATCTTCATCAGATATATCACATTCATTCAATGTGTTATAAAATTATTTTTTAGGTGGTAATTGTGTTTCATTATATTTTTCTTCAGAGTCTATATAATCATAAGAATAAACACCTTTTCTTGTAATTAAATCTAATTTATCTTCAGGAAAATGTTTTGCAGTTTTCTTAAACATCCTTAAATTCTTTGATAAAGTGTCTATACTACTAGACATGAATTTAAATGAATCTAGAAATCTTAATTTTAAATAATTTCCAAATTTTTATTAAAAGATATATACTTTTCTTCACTATTAGGAATGACATCTATTCTAGATTTATCAAATCCAAGCTCTTTTATACACAAATGAGCATCATATCCAGATGAATTATGTAAATATGTAGGTATAAAATTTGGAATTTTATAGTTCAAGTTACAATTATTATGAACTGGTCCTCCATATTTTCCAGTTAAATGATAATGATCAATTACTTTTTCTGACAGAATTTCTTTTTCACATATATGACAAATATTAGTTTGTTTATAATGATTCTCATCAAAATCTATCATCGATTTGATATCTTTAATTTTTAATTTTTTTTTTTCATTAATAAATTTGTCAATTTCAATAGCATCTTCTTTTAATGTAGACACACATTTTTTCACTGTATCAGTTCCTTTATAATGAACTGGAGGTTTAAAGTAATCATGTTCATACTTAATATAATAACAAAATTCACTTGGAATATGTTTTTGATATTTCATTGTATAGGAGTTTGTGTTATCAGGTTGACATGTATGAATTTTTTTCAAAGAACATTCAAAATCTGCATATATAACAAATGGTACTCTCATTGAATGTTTATAATTAACAAATAATATACTTTTATCTTTTTCTGGCATTTCAACTCTACAGGCTATATTTCTACTACAATCTTCTTAATGCATTTTTAATTTTTCTCTTGAATGTAAAACATCTATTAAACATCTATCACACCAAAATACTTGATTATCAACCATCTGACATCTTAATAATCTAGACATATTTGTAATCTAACAATAATGATCATTTTGATCATCTTTTATATAAAACAAGTATACGTGTTTTTCTAATTTATTTTAGTGTAATCTAATACAGTAATTTCTTTCTTCCTATAACCATACACATTAACAGATATTTATTCAGTTTTTCAAATTTTATAATTTCATCTAAAGGAACGGGAAAATTAATTCCTTTGAAATTTAATTAATTTTCAAATTCTTTATATTTTATAACTCTTTCACTGTTTTTGTCTACTGGATGAATTGCAGATAAAATAGACCACATAAGACATTTATTATCATTATTTTTAACATTTAAAATTGCTTTTTTATTTTTAAGTTCTTCAGGTAAATCATTATAAGTCGATCCTTTTAAAGGTTCATATTTAGCGATTGCCAATTCTGAGCATTTAATTTAATAGCGAGACCAACCTGGTCCTTTTTTTTTTTTTTTTTTTTTTTTTACAAAATCGCCAGCTTCTGCTAATATTTTTTCAATAGCATTATCATAAAACACATTCAAATTTGTGCTCATAAATATTTCTGTATTCCTTGTTTTAAATGAATGTTCTTAAAGTTCTTCATTATCACCATCTCCTTTTATATAATCACAATAAAGTTTTAAATGTACTTTTAAATGCTTTTCTTCATTTAATTTTTCTTTAATTAAATCATGAGCAATTCCCCCTCTTCTGCATTTTAAAAACTCGAAAAGATCAAGGATATCTTGAATATTTATAATCCAATATGTTTTTAATCTACACTTAAAACCTGACTCTACTTCTATGACTTCTCCACCAGAAAATAAAATTGCATTTCTATGTTTTAGACTTCGTAAATGTTGATTTTTATAAGATGGTTTATAATATACACCACACTTCACATTTTATTCGAGTTTGTCGAGGTTTTTTTTTTTTTGTTTAGAAAATATATCATTATCAGAAGGAAACATATTTGAAAATTGCTTTCTTTGAATTTGATGCATTATATAATTAATAAGATTGGATTTATTTAAATTTTTATAATTTTCAAAATTATGTGTTTTACAATAATGATCTTCTTTTTTAGATCTAGATTTTAGATACTCTAACCTTACATCACTAAATAAAGCAATTTTATGTGTTTTTGATCTTAAATAATTTTTTATACAAGATGGTTTATAATATTCATCACAAATCTTACATTTAATTTGAGGTTTTAAAAATAAATCATTTTAAAAAATTAAATTTTGAAACAAATTCTTTTCTTTTCATTTGATCTATAATAAAAGATATTAGATATTTTTAATCTTGAATAATCACGAATATTGTGAGTTTTACAATACTCACGTAACTTTTTCACAGTCTTTGACTTGAGAGTTAGCTCCATTTATAGGGAAACATTTTTTGAAGCATTTTTTTCTAGAGACGGTTGTTTTCAATGCTGAAGAATTGTAAACAGCATCTTTTTAGGTGGAAGCCATTAAATGTTTAAGATGATAATGACTTCTTAAATGTCTTTTTATGTGTATATGTATATTGTTTTCCACAATCACAAGTACATTTAAGATATTTAATTATAGAATTACAGCTTTTACAATGTTTCTGATGCTTAATTTTTTCAAATCTATGATATGTATAAAACTCATTTATAGGTTTAACAATTTGACAGCATGAACATTCTGTAGAGAACTCCATTTATTGGAAAACATTTTATTAAAGATCTTGCAAAAATTTATTCCAGATTTTTTCATATTTCTTTTTGATCTTAACGTTTAAAGTTTATATTGTTCATAATGTTATAATAATCACACATCTTTCTAAAGAAATAGATGTAATTGACTTATTTATAAAAATACATAAAATCTAAAAATTTTAAAAACATATCTTCAACATTTTGAGGGAGTTTATATTTTCTTTTATACTTATTGAAATAACCGATTCGATAAAAATGTTTGTTTTAAGGCTATTTGATCAATTTAAAAAAATTCAGTGTCTGACGAATCGTAATATTTTATCATTTTTATAGGGAAATCAGTACTAAATTTTTCATCACTCTCGGCTTTGCTCTCTGAATTTGAAAAATCAATTGATTCAACAATTTCAACATTGTTAAAAAAATTTCTATTCATCATTTATTTACTATCAACATTAACGAATAAGAAACACGATTCCATTTTAGGATCACGTTAAATCTGATAGAAAAAATTAGCCCTGTTTCAGGGCTTCTTCAATATTAGAGAACATAAAATTTAATATATTATTTGTAATTTAATAAAATGATATAAAAACTATTAATTCTATACTCTCTGCAGATAGTACAAACTATACCATCTGATTTTTTATAGGATAATATCTTTTTTATATACTCAAGAATTAAATTCATCAGGATATCCAAGCCATTTTACTAAATATTGGTCTCCTTTCTTTTTTATTATTTTTTCGACTTTATAAACATTATCTTTTTTGTTGTATTTAACCAATTCTTTTTCATAAAATGTTCCTTTAATTTTTTCACCATTTAAATATTTTACTCTATATGTAATAGGATCTGTTTTCAATACTTTTGAAATTATAAATATTTCTTCTGTAAATGTAGGATCATATCCTCTCATAAAAGTAGTTTTATATTTAGATGTTTTCTCTCTATCACCGAACTTAAATTTAGGTTTTCTAATTACTTTTTCTTTATATAAATTGTTATAAACTTGAGATGTATTTTCTTATTGACTAGCCTCTATAGGTGTCATTTTTATTGATCTATGATATAAATTATTATAATTTTTAAGTTATTTAGGTAATACATCAATATATTTTTTGTATTTTTTGCTGCTAGATATTTTCTAATTTTAGTATTGATTGTTCTATTAAAACGTTCAACTATGGAGCATTTTATTTCTACATTTTCAGTTATAAACCAATGAATATTATTATCTTTAAATAACTTTTGAGTTTCTTTATTTATAAATTCTGTTCCATTATCAAATTGAAGCTTCTCATATATTCTTTCTTTAAATATTTTTTTTAAAGCTTTAATAACTTCTTTCCCCATTTTTCTTTTAATGGGTATAGCCCAAGCAAATTTACTAAAGCAATCTATAACAGTTAATAAATAATTAGTTCCATTATTAAATTTACTAGAAGGTTTTATGAATAATAAATTAGCTTGCCATTGATCGTCAATATGAGATATATATACTCTTCTTCAGGTATACTCTTCTTCAGGTTCATATATATACTCTTCTTCAAGGGGTATATCAGAATTGGGAATATCCGACGAAATGATTGAAAAAAATATGAAAAATGAAAAAGGATTTAGAGATCTATTTACATCCGATTTATTACCTAAAAAGATGACAAAATTTGAAAATGAAATCATTAATTTAGATATATCAATAGGTCTTGGTTTGTTATTATAATGATCCTAAACATAAATTTGTAAAATATTTTGATCTTTTCGGTAAATATAAATATAAAAATATAAATTTCAAGAAGGATTATATTCCTAAAAATATAGAGAAATATCTAGAAACATCAGGAAAAATTTTTTTATGCAATTCAGGATTTTTACAGCAACCAACATCCTGTGGTAATAAAGATAATGCAATAAACAAAGATAAATATAATAAAAAAAAATAATAATAATATAGATTAAATAAAGATATGCAATTAACAACTGATATGATTATGAAAATTACAGTACATCTTGAATCTAAAGATGCTATAAGTCCTATAATTTCATTTTATCTGGGTGAAAATAACTTTTTTAGTGATATTATGATAATTAGGTTTTTAGATTGTATTAGTAAAACTTTTAATAAAAAGGGTAAACAGGGAGATGAATTTAAAATGTATGTTTCATCTTCAGGTAATGTTAATCCTAATAGTATTAAAATTCATATAAAAATTAAGAAAATTGAATTGGCTTAACCGTAAGGCCCTTAATAAAATGGTTTCTATATAAATGGAGGAGGTTAAAGTTAATTGGGATGAAATTTCTAAAACTAATTTAACTGAAGATATCATAAGAAGTTTAAAAGATCGTCTGAAATGGAAATTAATCTGTCAATATTCAGAACTTACAGAAACTTTTATGGAAGAGCTTATAGATTATGTTGATTGGAATGTTATAACTATCCATAAAAATTTATCTGAATCTTTCATAGAAAAATATGAAAAAGAATTTGATTGGAATCTTATTTCTAGATATTAGAAGCTATTTGAAAAATTTATGATAAAACATTCAGATAAAATAACTTGGGTTATTATCTCTCAATTTCAGAGTTTAAGTGATGAATTTATTATAGAATATCATGCAAGACTAGATTTACGTACAGGGTTCCTGGAAATTCTTGAAAACTCCTGGATTTAAGATTTTTCTTATAAGGGTCCTTGAAAACTCCTTATTTTATTCATTTTGGCTCTAAACTCCTGAAAATCGAAAAATACTCATGGAAAATCGACATCGCAATCTTTTATTTCATAATGTAATTAATAGGTGGTGTCACCAAACCAACTATAGTGCACAAATACTGATGTTGGAAATACAAAGATGCCAATAATTACGAATTTTTCATAATTCTTATGGATTTCTGAACAAAATTACGGACTGCGGAAAAACCCTATTTCCCCCCCCCCCCCCCCCCCATCCATCTTGGAATTATTGCACCTTAAATTGACAAAACTTGCTTATTTCTATATGTTGTGTTGGTTTATTAGTCATGTAAATATTTTAATTATTTTGACACATTTAGTATTATTGCTCAATTTAATGAATTCTATGGGCGTCCACAAGTATCCTTTTCCATCGATCCCCATCCTCTAAATATTAGTCATTAGATGAACTGAGCTAGCCTATTTTCACATTTTGGTTAATTATGAGGGCTATTTTTTAAAATTATTCTCCTGTAAATAGAGGGATTGCGTAATTCCGATAGTATCGCGTACATTGCCAAGCGTTGACTAGTATCTTTTGCCATCCATCTCCATCCTGTAATTATTGCACAATAAATTAACAAAACTTTTTTATCTTTATGTTTTGGTTTATTATTCTTGTTAATTTTATAATTATTTTAACATTCAGTACGATTGCGCAATTCAGGGAATTCTGGACTCGTGTAGTCCTGTGAGTCCACAATTATCCTTTTCTATCCATCTCCATCCTCTATATATTAATCATTAGATTGACAAAACTAGCTTATTTTTACATTTTGGTTATTTATTAATTTTTGAATTATTACTTTTTGATTTTTTATTTGTTTACATAAATAGTGTGATTGCACAATTCAATTTGCCCAGAAGAAGTTAACAGTTTATCTAGAAGAATTTAATATTATCTGGTGATGAAAGCAATATTATTTGTTCCTCATAATAACCTTGTCTCAAAATGTATATTCTGTATTGTTGTTAAACATAGGCTGATTTTAAGCTAAATTTAAGTGCAGACACATTACACTTTTTTATTACTTAAAAAATAAAAACCATGTCAAATGTTCTTTACTTTTCATGTTTTAGGAAGAAATTATTAAATTCTGGGCTAGAACAGGCTAAAAATAAATAAACAAATACATTTAGTTTAAGCTAAGCATATTCTGTTTTCTATTAAGCTAAGCATGTTCTGTTTCCTACTTATTTTTTAGTTTAAGCTAAGCATGTTCTATTAAGGATTTTGGAATTTCTTTTTTGTTTAGTAATGAAGATTAATATATTCATATTTTGCTTGTTTAGTTTAAAAATTTGAACATTTCATATAAAAAATATATATAAAAAATTTTAGATATTTGATCAAATATTTTTCTGATTATCATTGCAAACAATTTTCTTATCCCAAATTGAACCAACCACTCTAGTCATTACTGAATGAAAATTTCCTTTCTAGATTAATGAAACTATAAGCAGCCATTATTCATATACATCTTGTGAAAATACAAAGCAGCAATATACAGCAGTACAAAGCAAATGTGAACAGAGGCATTGCTGAAGGAGGAGGATTTGTGGGTCATACCCCCCCTCCCCAAGAACCCATTGAGTTTCAAAGAAATTATATATGGAGATATGGAAAACAAAATATTTGGTTACCAATCATATCAGCCAAGTTGATGTTGGTTTCATTTAAAAAGTTATTAAAAAACATGATTAAGAAATTTGTTAATGGACTCTGTTCCAGGGTGGCCACTCAACCTGGAAACCGGGAAAAGTCAGGGAATTTTAGAATGGTCAGGGAAAACCGGGAAAAGTCAGGGAATTTTGTGAAAATTCTGGAATTTTTTTTTACTAGTTGTCCATATAAAAACAGAACTGCTCAGTTTGTATGCCATTTTCGAAAAATTTCGCCAAGTATTACGCTGTACTCGTAACCGCTAAATAAAGGTTGCCTTGTGTCCATTTAATTCCGTATAAAAGCAAAAATGCGGAGTTTGTGCGCCATTTTGGACAAATGTCGCCAAGTACAGAGATGCCAAATTTTACGGATTTTCCGCAGTTTGTACGGATTTTTACTTCATCTTACGGTTTTACGGGCATTACTCCCAAAACTACGGAAAATCTGTGAAATCCATGCATCCTACCATTCAGTTCATATTCCCTGCTGTGCTGAGAGTTCAAAATTATCAGTTTGCATCCATTTTCTTCTTCTAATGATTTCATATTAGAACAATAGGCATAATTTATTTTTATAGTGCCCTTAAAAATAAAGAAATATTTTACTAAAATTATATTTCGCTTAAATTATAGGATTCAATCCTTCTTTTCGGGCTTTGCTGAGAGTACACAATTGTCTTTTTCCATCCATCTCCATCCTTTTATTATTGCACGTTAACTTGACTAAACTAGATTATTTTCATATTTTGGTTAATTATAAAGGCTAATTTTGTAATTATTTTCACATAAATAGTATGATCATGAAATTCTTTTTTTTTTCCACGGGCGTTGCCGAGAGTACGCAATTATCCTTTTCCATCGATCTCCACCTACCTATTGTAGCACATTAACTTGACTAAACTAGTTTCTTTTCATATTTTGGGTGATTATAAAGGCTAATTTTTAAATTATTTTCACATAAATAGTACGCTCGTGAAATTCAGTTTTTTTTCACGGGCGTTGCCGAGAGGACTCAATTATCCTTTTCCATCGATCTCCATCTCCCTATTATAGCACATTAACTTCACTAAACAAGCTGATTTTCATATTTTGGTTGATTATAGAGGTTATCTTTTTAATTATTTTCATATAAATAGTATGATCGTGAAATTCAGTTTTTTTTTCGCGGGCATTGCCGAGAGTACGCAATTATCCTTTTCCATTGATCTCCATCTCCCTATTTTTGCACATTAATTTGACTAAACTAACATATTTTCATATTTTGGTTGATTATAAAGTCTACTCTTTTAATTATTTTCATATAAATAGTACGATCGTGAAATTCAGCCTCCCCCCTCGGGCATTGCCGAGAGTACGCAATTATCCTTTTCCATCGATCTCCATCTCCCTATTGTAGCACATTAACTTGACTAAACTAGTTTCTTTTCATATTTTGGGTGATTATAAAGGCTAATTTTTTAATTATTTTCACATAAATAGTACGTTCATGAAATTCGGTTTTTTTTCGCGGGCGTTGCCGAGAGGACGCAATTATCCTTTTCCATCGATCTCCATCTCCCTATTATAGCACATTAACTTCACTAAACAAGCTTATTTTCATATTTTGGTTGATTTTAAAGGTTAATTTTTAATTATTTTCATATAAATTGTACGATCGTGAAATTCAATTTTTTTTTCGCGGGCATTGCCGAGAGTACGCAATTATCCTTTTCCATCGATCTCCATCTCCCTATTTTTGCACATTAATTTGACTAAACTAACATATTTTCATATTTTGGTTGATTATAAAGTCTACTCTTTTAATTATTTTCATATAGTACGATTGTGATATAAATAGTACGATAGTAGTATAAATAGTACGATTGTGAAATTCAGCCTCCCCACTCAGGCGTTGCCGATAGTACGAAATTAACCTTTTCCATCGATCTCCATCTCCCTATTGTTGCACATTAACGTGACTAAACTAGCGTATTTTCATATTTTGGTTAATTATAAAGGTTAATTTCCTAATTATTTTCACATAGAGCCATTCAGTTGTAATTAACTCAGTTAAGTTAGCAAAACTACATTTTGAACTTATTCTAAGATTTTAAAATGTATATTGTCAATATACGTAAAATCTTACTGATGGTCAATGCGGTTTTACTGAAAACTCCTGATTTTTCTACTGATGATCCCTTGCAGAGGTTGGCATCTCTGTATATTATATACATTTTACTATATTTTTTTCTATTTTAATGACATTCTTTCGACATTGCTGAATTGACAATTATTCAATGGCTGTGGCTTGTTGTAGTGTAGTTATTGCATATCTTTAATGATCTCTGTCATTGTGAGCAATTTGCAATGCCCATATTTAAGGACATCAATTTAGACTATTTCTTTTTATTGTCTTCAATGAACACCATTAAATTCTAAAAGTGTCAAAATTTATTTGTAAAAACAAAAAAATATGTGTATTTTTTTCTCCTGATTTAATATAACTTCTTTTGGATAATGGAGTTAAATTGTTAAGATTCTTTAATCAAATTTGTAACTAAATAGGGATGTGCATGCGCACGTTTTATGTTAAAATTACTGGTCTGGAATTTCTTTTCAATTCACCTGGAAAACCTGGAAAAGTCAGGGAATTTCAATATGTCCGAAGAGTGGCCACCCTGTGTTCCATCACTGATATTTAATAAATTATAGCTAGTGTAAACTGGCAAACTTTCCCTTTATTGGTGCATTGTAATTCAAGACAAATTTTTGTATGGCCAGAGTGGTGTAGTTGGTATAAAACGAAGCGACATGGCTGAAAGAGAAACATCTGTAGAATCTTGGTTTTGCTTCTACTTTTAATGTGTAGAAAAACTCTTGGAAAAATGCTCGAACCCTCCTGGAAAACTCCTGGAAATAGGTTCTTGTAAAAGAGTATGAACCCTGTACATAAAGTAGTCTTGTTTCAAAAACTTTCTGAAGATACCATGAGGAAATTGCAAGATGAATTAGATTGGAAGCTTATAACTCAATATCAGGCATTTAGTGAAGCATTTATAGTAGAATTTATGGATAAATTAGATCCTTGTTTACTGGTTATATATAAATATAAACATTTACCTGATCACTTTTATAATCTTAATTGGAGAAAACTGACTCTATTACTATTGTGTGAACTCAATGCAAAGTTTGGTCATTATGAAGTAGAAGAACCTTATAGAGTCCTTGAAGAACTTTGTGAAGTTAAGAGAAATTGAGAATTGAGCATTGAGAGAAACTCTTTATCTTTAGAGACAAATCGTTAATAAAAAGATAGATAAAATAAATTCTGTAGACGACATGTTTGAAAAATAAGTTATTTGTAAAAAATGTTTACTAATAAATGTATATTACTAGTAATGGGAAACAAAAATATTTTACTCATTTTCGAAACGTTAAGGTTAAAAAATCAGAAGAAATAACAGAATTATATTGTTCGCTTAATAAATTACCTTCACTTAAAGGATTAAAAAAATTAGCAAATTAAAAAAAATTATTGTTTTGAGAATTATTTAACGTCACTTGATGGAATAGAAAAACAAATTTAGAAAAATTATGTTGTTCTCATAATAAGTTAACTACATTTGGAGATATAGAAAATTTACCAAATTTATAAAAATTAGATTGTCATGATAATCATTTAACATCACTTGTAGGTATAGAAAATTTACCAAATTTAGAAATATTGGATTGCCATGATAATCATTTAACCTCACTTGTATAGAAAATTTCCCCCAAGGACTCCACCCCCCTGTTCACTGTTTTTTTTTTGTTTTTTTTATGTATATATATGTGTGTGTGTGTGTGTGTGTGTGTGTGTGTGTGTGTGTGTGTGTGTAAGTTATGCAGTTTGGTAGATTAATATACAATTTATTTCATCAAAGTAATAATGATAAAGTTTGATGACATGTCTGGATGTTCTGCTCACAGTCACTTCTTTGGGTGAGTATGCAATCAACAGAAGCAATAATAGCATACTGGCATATATCAGAGATGCCATTGAGTATGGTGGCACTTGTATTTCATAATTTTGTTTCTTCCCCATCGTATTTCTTTCATCATTTACTCCATACATCACACCTTAAAATATTTCATATCAAAATACAAGTACTTTAATTTTACATTTTGTATATGGAGTAAGTGCTATAACTATGGATGTCTTAATAAACACCATACATACACTTTGCAAATTATTTTAACGTATTGTATGAAAATTATATATAAAATAAAATTATATTGAATATGATATTTACTATAGAGATAAAAATGCAATAAGGGCAGTACATGACTTTCCTTAGACTCAAATTCATTCTTTTCTTTTTTTTTCTTTACATGCATTAATTTGAGTTTTATCTTATAAAATAATTCATGAAGTAGATACTTATTTAAAATTACATCAAATTTGCAGCTTTAAAATTATTTCCTCTTCACTTTCCTTATATACATAATGTATAAGGAAGGTATTGTGACGGGGTCAAAAGTTCAAATTCGAGTTTTCGACAGGAGAACACGTTTCAAGCATCCCTGATCACGAGTCAAACATTTTTGAAGTGATGTCTGTGTATGTGTGTGAAAGTATGTGTGTGTGTGTGTGTGTCAGTGAGTCTGTGGAGACGATAACTGACGAATGAATGGACCGATTTAAACAGAATTTTTGACCGATTTAAACAAAAACGATCAAAACAAAATTACAGTCCGTAAGCACTGGAAGCCTATTGTTTTTATACGCAATCGAATGTTCAGAACCCCCCTAAATTTTCGAGTGAAATTTTGAAAAAATCATCAAAAAATCAAAACCTCTAATAAAGTTACACAAATAGACATTTCTTATGTAATTTTTCATTAGAAAACGATTGACATAAATTTTAGAACGCTAACATGAACCGTTCTCGAGATATTTCTCATTTTTCAAAAAAATTATCAAAAAGTCAAATAAAATAAAAAAAAAATATTTCCTATTGAGAAACATGTTCACTTTTCATATGTAATACCATGCTATAAATTTGGTGACATCATTCTCGTGGATCTAGCTTGTTCCATTCATGAAAAAAGATACTTTGAGTATTACTTTTGTATTTGAACGCCAATAGTCATTTATCTGCTGTACGAATAACTTATTTCTCCATCCATAACGATTGGCCAGATTTTGGCGGCGAATTTGATGAAATGTCGCCAACTTGGCGACTTTTTAAATGTTGCTAAATTAACGAAAAACTCGCCAAATGGATAAAAATGGCGCTAAATCAATGAAAATAACGACTAATTTATGAAAATTCAATATCTTGGAAAGAATATAAATATATACTATAAAAATAATCTTTTTTTTTTTTTTTTTTTTACTGTAAAAGTTGTAAATTCATTGCATTATATAAGGAAAGTCATGTGCTGCCCACATCAGATTTTTTATTTTGTGCCATTTGAAAATGATATCCTCATCAAAATTTCAAAAACTGAAATATTTTAAAAGGTGGTTCATCTAATCAGCCTGAGCGTATCGTATGACTTAACTGTCAAATTTCATGAATTTTCATTGGATGCTTTTCAGCTACAGTAGATGCATACAGACACATACGTACACAGATATCATACTAAAAATAGCTGGTTTATGTTTTAGACTGCCCAAAATGTATATATCCATCAAAAACTCCAGTTCCTATTTTCCACCCGATTCCAATTGAATGTGTTCTCCCTACACATTACTGTGCATTGTAGGGAAAGGGACATATCAAGTATTTGCAAAACTAAAGTACCCTACTTCCTTGAGTATCGTGAGACACTAAAAAGATTATGAAATTTTAGTTTATTTTTATAAGAAAAATATTTATTTTGTGAAAATAAACTTCATTATTTTTGCAAATGAGAATGAGTATTATCTTCTATTTAGTTGTTTTAAAGTAAATATTGCAATTTTTTCTCATTAAACGTTTTGCCATTTTTCAAATTTGAATTTATTTTACTAATAAAAGAAATGGCAAAATGTCGCCATTTAGACATGGGAATCTATAAAATCTTTGCAAAACATCAAAAATGCAAAGAATTTTGTTTTGAAGCTTGAGTAATAACTCTGATAGATGAAACTGATTCTAAGGAAAGTCTGGAAGCCCTGTGTAGTTAAAAATAAATTATGATTTTAAACTTAATTTATGTTTTTATAGTAACTATATCATTCTATTTCAGACACTAGAGGTTAAAGATAACAATGAGACAAGTTCAGTTGTAAATATCACAGATGCCAGTTCATCTGAAAATGTTAAAGAAGCAAGTTCGGTTATAAATGTTCAAGAGGAGTGTAGAGCTGTAAATGTACAGCCAGCAAGTTCTGCTGTAAATACATACAAACTTATAAGGATATGTAGAGCACAGGATATGCAACCTATTACAGAAGAAAACTCTTCTAAAGATGATGGTGCAGTTTCAGAAACTCAACAGACTTTGACGGCATTTATTGAAAACTTTTTTACATTTACATAACTAATGTTTATATGCACAGTTAAATTATTTCTATTGCATGTACAATAAGGTATAACTGTTACATTGTATATAATGTTATGAACTGTAAATATAGTTTAGGCACAATTATTTTTAGGTCTTGCATCATTAAGTGTTCAATCATGGTTTTTCAGCTTTATGCTGATTCATCTAAATTGTGCCTGAAGATCTAAACTTCACTGTTAAATAAGTGTAATGTACTTTAACATTTATATTGTGTACATATTTTAATTTAGAGTTCTGAATAAATACTATTAATATTTCTTGTTTTATGATTTTAAATTCAGTTGAAATTTTCATTTAATATGCTTATTTAGAAATCAAATTTTGTAGACCATTTCAATTTTACATTTCCCTCTAAATAATCCTTGTTTAATGAGCAGGAATCTTTATTTTTTGATGTACATCAACTTTATTAAACATATTAAAATATTTCAAGCTATATACTATTTTCAAAATTATGTTTTGAAACTTGACAACTATAAATGAGATGAAATTTCCAATTCAGAATAGGTGTAATAAAAACTGTTTTATCTTGCAAATATGTGATGTACTATGAGTAAAAAAGATCGTCAAAGTTTTTTTAGCAAAAGTAGGAGTTTTTCTTTATTTTCATTTTTTTTTTTCATACTCAGGCTGTCTATCTTAAAGTATAAGACAACTGTTTAAATGGTTAGAACAGTGTCACCCAATTTAGAATGGAACCCAATGGAGAGTAGCAACCACAGGGAACCATACTAGATCTTTAAATTTTGAATATTTTAGTTGCAATTGAAACTCATTTTTGTACAATTTATGTTTATTATTTATAGTTGAATAAGCCTTAATTTATATAAAATTGTAATAATTCAGTAATTACTACAATTTAATCAATTTATTAGAATTATAGCACCTTATGTGGCTAATTATATATTTTTTTGCAAAATTAGTTTAACAAAATAAATGAAATAAAATATTTAATTATTATTTTACATCTTTTCTTTAATAATTTTAGCATAAGATGTAAATGGAATGTTAAAAAATATATTGTTTTTAATGAATTTTGTAACAACCAAAGTTTTAAATTGATCTGTGGTGTTTAAATTCTGCTTTGACTGTATGTAGTGTGTTCCTAGTAAATTTTAAATATCCTGCATTTTGTAATTACGTAACTATTGTAATTTTTCGGCTAAAAGAACTACTATATTTTTGTACTGATTACAAGTATTATATTTTATTGAATTCCTTGAAGGGCAATTCGGTTCATATTCCTGTGAATTGCTAAAATCGTCTATGAGTAGTAAATAACCAGACTATGAATAATTGTAATTGATTACAATTATATGATATTTTTCATAAAATGGCCTACAAAATTGTAATTTTTAAGGACAAAATGCATAAGACCAACCAACCTTTGCATTCTGAATTTGTCGAGTCATGGCAAACAAAAGTGTAAAAAAAAAATGGCATCTGGCAGAAGCTAAAGATTAAAAATCATTTTATCCTTGTACTCAAAGTGAGACAGACATGCAAATAGCAAATGCATAAGAGTTAAAAAAATTTATTAATATTATTATTTTGCATCTTTTTTTAACAATTTCAACCTAAAATGTAAATTGAATGTTAAAAAAATAATATAATGCCATCTGTGCAGCCTCCCCCCCCCCCTTTCCATAGCCTTGTAGCCTTTAGGCTAGTCATCAGTAGCGGCTCCTGACTTCAGGAATGGGTGAAGCAAATTCCGTGGTGGGGTTCCCTCTCTTCCTCAACAATAAACATCATCAAAACACATCACGCTGCTAGTGCAAGTGTGAAATATTATCAAAAAATAGCCAAACGAGTCTAAAAAATGTGCCAAATAACAATAATAATAACCCATTCAGCTGGTATCATTTAAGTAAAGCAGAGCTGATCCTGCATCACCTACTTCACCTCACGAGCCGCCACTGAAGATATATCCATCCACCTATCCAGTTCTTCTGGCTCAATCGAAATCTAACTTCCTAGTGCAAACAAGATATAAATTTAGATTACAGTCTATTAATATATATATACAATGTATATATATTATTGTTTATAATAGAAATTTCATTGTGCAGATACACAAAGCAGCATTAATCTAATGATGCTTCTTGCAGGTCACAGACGTGAGCACATGACTTTAAGGACTGCACAGGGCTGACCCTCCAAAATCCTAAATAGAAAAATGTCTTTTGAATATATGGGATCTTTTGCGTACAGAAGAGGAGGAATGTGAACCTCTTCCCAAAAATGATTAATGCAATCTCCCCCAGAAGAAAATTCTAGATGCGTTATTGCTTCTAATCCCTTCCCAATGGTTTCTCCCTCTCTCAGAAATGTTAGGAAAGTCAGATGGCAATTTAGAAAGATAGATTAAGATTAGATACCAATTAAAAGTAAAGCATTAAGTTAGTAAAACAATTAACCTACAGATACATTCAAAACACTATTTAAATTACTGATATTTTGTTATTTAAATTTTATAAATCAATCGATACAGAAAAAAATGAAAAGAAACTTGACTCAGCAATTGTGTTGTGTTTCACATCTGAAAAATAATCTTCGAAGTATGTGGACATAGAAGAGGGGTAAATGAAACAGAAACAAAAGTTGTATTGTTTGAAATTCTAAATGTTTATTAACAATATAAAAATCCGCCCTTTATAATTTATACCACAGCAGAAAGGAATTCATAAGAATCCCCAGTAACAACATGACATATGTGATAGATGTAAGAAAATAAAAGTTAATTAACAAAATGATGTCCTAGGGGCTCATCAACCCAATATGATGACAGAAAGAGCTCTAATAAAATAATTGAATGGAGCCACTTGGATCCAGGGGTGATGAGGAACAGTGATCACAATGAAAGGCGAATTGATTGGACAGTTGTGAGACAAAGCAAAAAGGATTTATAGATTAGCAGAGATACTCAATCTTTAAAGGCTGCCTGACATTCGTCAACACAGGGTTCTCAACCTTTTGGTAACTATTAGGGAGAAGTTGGGAGTACTTGGCCAAATGTGCCCCACAACTCACAGGGGAATCTTAAGTCCCCAAACAAGAGAGGGTGCATTGCCTTTCCTCTGCCCTTCTTGCATTCATGAAAGAGTGGTGTGCTGGAGAAACGGAAGCTCCTCTCCCCACCTCGGAATTTAAATATTTTGTAGGTGTCATTTATTTGTACAACTTTTAATAAAGGTATCTCATTGCTGCTGAATTACCCATCTTTACTAATATATTAAACACATACTCATTCAGAGAACAACAAGGGGAAATCTCAAAAACTCTGAAGTAATTACTGACTTCTTCATTCAGTAAATGCAATTTTCCTTTTATATAATGGGACTTATACGAAGTTAGATCTGACTCATGTGCTCTAATCTCTTTAAGATTTGTAATTTCTTTATGATGTCTCCATCCTTTCAATTGTTTCCATAAAGTACAAATGTGATTTTCTAAACATGTCTCACAAGCTACAGTGTAATGTAAATCAACAGGTGTGCTTTCATCATTTACATATAGCTCAGCTGATTTCTTCCAATGAATTTCTGTCAATTGTTCCTTGTGGTATCCAGTGAAATTTAGTAAAATATTTCTTAAACTAGTCTTTAAGAGGGGAATATTCTCTCCATTAACAATTGCCAGTGTATGGCTTCAACCTAACTTAATAATTCAGATTTTTAATAAATCTGGTAGTGGAAGTTTCAATACATATTTCAATACTACATCCTGTATTGTTTTCATTTTTTTTTTTAAGCTAATTCAATAGATATCTGTAAATCAACCTTCTCATACATTATTATTTTAGGACATTTTGAAATTAATTCTCGAATATCATTGTGATTGAATAGTATAACAATTATTTTGATGAGAGTTCTGTGCTTAAGTGATTGCATGAAAGAGAAATCCATGATTGTTACGTTAATTGTTAGTAATGTATACACACTCTTGCTCTGCTACCACTCGACTCCAACAAGCATCTGCAGCCGACGAAAATTGTTTCCACACAGTAATATTATTAGTGATTATTATAAATTAGTCTGTGATTGTTTTAATCCCTGCTCATGTGCATTCTTTTCTGCAGTGCGGTTGCACTCATGGGATATGTCCATCGAGAAGGAATTAGATAGAGGTGGTATGATGTCACAAAGCTGTCTGCAAGATCAGAAGATAGGAAATCACATGACTATTATCCACTTCACTCTTTGCTTACAGTAAAGCTTATATTATAAATGTTAATTTCTGTTGGAAAATCTTTTGTGTAGTTGTATTTTTTTATATTTACCGATAGATTGTTTGTAGATGAGTTCAGTACACATTTGAAAATTGTACTAATTTGCTGTGCAAATGTATTAACCAATACATAAAAGTGAAATTGAATCATCTAGAAAAATGTTTAAATGTGATATTCATGGAATTAAAATTAGAAACAAAAATGCAAAATAAATATTATTTAAGGGGCAATAGTGTTTCATTTTTTATTGTCATTGATTGTAAAAAGAAATATATTTTGTTATATTTGTATGTATTTTTATTTCACAGACGAAAAAGTGATTATTATGTAGTAAATCAAAGTTGAATCTTTCTCCAGTCTAAGATATCTGAGCTAAAAGCATAAGATTAACTTTCTCTCCAAAACGCCTTTGTTTTTAACATGCCATAGAATACCCTTTGATTATTCCCTTGTTTTTAATATTATGTTTATGAAAAATAAATTTTTATGAAAATATTTTAATATTATGTTTATGAATTATTATGTTTATGAATTATGTTTATGAATTTTAATATTATGTTTATGAAAAATAATTTATGATCGCTCACTAGGAATGGATTAACTCCTAAAGAGAAGAACTACCTATATTTATAAGTTATTGAATTAGTAGACCTGGAAATATAAGGCAAGATTCGTTCCAGAAATTATTCATTCATAGGCAAAAGACTATGAAATTTACCCCCCTTCCCCCTCCATAATTTTTCTTTATGTTATGTAGCTATGAGCAAAAAATAAGAAAAAAACTTACAAATGCATCTTTTTAGTAAATATATTTAGTGTTATTAATAGCAAATTTTTTTCAGTGTGTAGAAAAAATAAATGAATTATAAGATCTCAAACATAATTTTTACTTCAACAAAGAATTTTCACATATTTTATCAATGAGAGAAATCGACATAATTAAAAGTCAATTTTGGATTTATGAGAAATACCTCATAAAGATAATTTCATATGAAATTATATTATGGAGTTAGTTTATTGCAACTTTTTGTCTTTTTGAGATGTAGAGTTGCATTCTTAAAACTACTTATTACTACATTAAATTTTCAATGTGGAACTGATTTTTCCTGCCACCTATGCCTTAAATCATTCCTTCAGAAAGATCATCCTTGAGGTTTAATAATATATTTTATTGTGTCTATTCATAAAAGCTATTTGAAAAGATAATCTATTTGTAATTTTGATCCTGTTCAGACTCTAAGTTATGCTTGGCGTCGCTTTCTCGACACTACTTGTCCAGTTACCTTTATGTAATTTTCTGAATATTTAGCTGATGCTTTATTTTGCTTTTGATGACATTTCTATTGGTTGCCATTTAATTTATGAAACCCTTTTTCCTTTTATAGTATTTTTTGTATTTCATAATTAAATTATATTTTAAATGCCTTGTATTTAAAAATGTAAACTTATTAATATGTAAATTTTGTCTGGTGGTTAGGCCTGTATTTAAGCACATGTTTGTCACTTATTTTCATTTTGCCACTGATGAAGGGCATAGTAATTCCCGAAAGCACTATGGTTGTGTAATTTTAGTACATCGTAAAAAGAGATTTTAATAAAAGACTTTTAATTATGGCCAATTTTTTGGTTGTCTTTATTTTTGAAGTAGTAAAAATATCATTTGTGGTATATAAAATGTGTAGAGTTCAATTTGAAAAAATCTTGCACTTTTCAGCAATCAAAATGCAGCTGTAATGGCATGGCAGGTCAAATTGCGAGAATTCCTAAAGAAAGTACAGTGCAGCTTTGAATTTGTTAAATTAACGCTTGTTCCTTCATTTTTGATTATATTTTGGCACTATTGGGAAAAAAATAACCTGCCTTGTTTTGCGAAATGGCCCGCAAAAATCTTCAAAATCTGAAGTAAAAAACTACGTATCCTCAAATGTATCCATTAAATGCTTGTTTTATACGTAATGTTTAACGATGAAAAGAATAAGATCAACCCCATTACACTAGGACTGGCCGTTCTCGAGATATTTTAGTTTTTTCACCACCTTTGAAAATAAGTCCAGTTACCAAATGAGAACGAAAATTGAATTAAAAGTGAATTAAATTTAATTAAAATAAAGATAACGTGGATATAAGTCTGCAGGGAAAGTCATGTGTTGCCTACATCAGTTTTTTTTTTTGTGAAATGCGTCCCCCCCCCCCCCCCCCCCCCCAAAAAAAAAAAAAAAAAAAAACTTGCCTGTATCCACTTTAGCAGAAAACCTAATAGACCAAATTTCACAAAACTTTCTTCTTACTTTCCCTGCAATACACGAAAGATATTGGAATCATATCAAAAATCGCTATTCGAATTTTCAACGGATCTGCACGTTTCAAGACTCCTAGAACACGAAAAAACCATTTTTAGATTAACATCTATGTGTGTGTCTGTCTGTGCAATGTATGTATCTACTCTCACTGTAAAAGTAATTGACCAAGTTTCAAAAATTATTCAAGGTAAATTACTTGTGGTGATCCTGGTGCTAATTAGATTTTGGTATGATTCAGGAAAAAGGAACCTACCTCCTTTGAGAAACGGCCACAAAAATCGCATGTATCCACTATAGCTAAAAATACTAATTTATCAAATTTCACAAAATTTGGTCGATAAATCACTTGTATGTTACCCTGGTAAGATTTGGGAAAACAGTACCTTTTTTTTTTTTTTCAAAATGCCAGGCAAAAATCATCAAAATATAAAATAAAAGTTCACACATTCTCAAATATATCAATTAAATGTTGATTTTGCAAGTAATTTTTGATGATAAAAAGAATAAGACCAATCCCATTATTCTAACATTAGCCGTTTTCCAGAAATTTTAGTTTTTTCGCGTGTTTGCTACATCGCCTTTGAAAATATGCTCAGATAACAAAAATAAAAATTGGATTAAAAGTGTGAATTCGGTGTTGTTTTGTACAATTAAATTCAATTTAATGAATTATTAAATAAATAAGGAGAAGATGAATTAAAGTTTATAGGGAAAGTCATGTGCTGCCCACATCAAATTTTTTTAACTTTGTCTACAATACATCGTAATATATAGAGAAGTACTGGAATCATGTCGAAAATCTCACTCCAGTTTTCAACAGATCTACATGTTTAGAGACCTCTAGAACAAGTAAACACTATTTTTAGCCTGACGTCTGTGTGTGTGCGGATTTTGTATTCACTCTAACTCAAAATTTAATTGACCGAAATATAAAAATGGGGGGGCGGGGGAGAGATGTTCTTCCTAACCGAGTTTTAAATCAATAGGGTTTCACTAATCACCGAGTGCGATAGTTGTATTAAATTATTTCTAAAACGCTTCATTCATTTATGAGATATCGCAGCCACAGGCTCACACAGATTACTTCAAATACGTTCGATTCGAGTTCAGGAATGCCTCTGAAACGTACTCTTCCGTCAAAAACTCGTATTTGAATTTTAGACCATGTCACAGTACATTGAAATAATTTGGTACGATTATCACACTCGATGATTAGTGGAACTCTATTGATTTAGTTGTTAGGACCCCCCCCCCCCTCAATATTATTCCCTGTGTATTATATATTATGTATATAGGGAAAGTAAAAATATATTGTGGTAAACTAAAAAGGAAAATAATGCACACTTGCTACGGCTCCGGTGGGCTGAAAATCTTAAACCCACTTTTGTAGACAGTCTATACATTCTGAAAACTAATTATTTAATGCTTTCAACAAGAAGTACTGCAATATTGGAAGAAAAAAAAATTGAAAAGACTAATATTTCTCTCAAAAATGAAAAACAGATTTGTATCAACAGCAAAAGGGCTTGAACTGAAATCCTGCACAAAATTACTTTGGAATCTTCTACGAATTCTGGGGGGAAACTCTATTGTCACAGTCCCCCATGAAACCACAGAACCAGAGAGGTTTTGGTCCTAGAAGCAGGGAACTATAGAGGGCTGTACTTTCCTTGATTACAGCTGTCAAACAAATACTTTATCACCCTTCGCACATGACAGACAGAGATTGTACAACCCACAAGCATGTTACTTACAGGGTTGCCGTAAACTTATCTTAATTCTATTCTACATATCTGCACTTGAAATAGTTTTTGGATCATTAAAAATCGATTTTATATTGACAACAATATAATATTTGTTCATATCAATAGAAAAATGTAGTACTATTTTTTCTATTTAGGCCAAATTTTCAAATTTTCTTTCAAACTTGCTATAAAAACTCCCTAATGGTAAATTCCGTTGTGTTGTTAACATTTAAATTCATTTTTGAACCAATTTAAAAAAAAAAATCGTACTTCGACTGAAACGTATGTGGTTCTCGAACAAACTGTTAACATTTACAGGTAAAATTTATGAAGGAATCTGCTAAACAAATTTCCCCATTGGTTAACGGAGGCAGCTCATAAGTGGTGGTGAGGTATGCATGTTCCGAAAACATACCCGCTATACCCCCTGCTGTGAGGCCGATTCTTCGCTATTGGCTAAGTTAAATGACGTCATGGGCGGAGCCTAGTATACACTTTGAAGTTGTCGTCTTCGAGATTATACATGGAAAAAAATGTTTGTTATTAAATCGGGAAGAAAATTATGATAGAAATAGTGCAAAGATATAACGTTGTGTGACAATATACAGAGATATATACACGTTCGTAAAACAACAAAAATATCTTAAATTTAGGTAAGTAGTATATGATATATTTATTACAATTTTTGCGAGTAAAATGTTGACACTGGAACGTTATACCTTATACATCTGTAATAATCCGATTGAATGATTTAACTTATTTTTTATAGTACCCAATTTTAGGTAGAAGATCGCGGACCAAATATGAATATATCAAAACTTGTACTGCAATATTTCACCTGGCCTGTTTAAATAACTTAAGTGGTCAGATGTTTTTATTGTTGTATCAGTTAAATTAAAGGAGAAACTTTGATTTATTTCCTTCTAGGCTAATTAAATTTGTGTAGAAGACAGCAATATATTTTTTAATGTGATTCATAGTTAATTTGTTTATCACAGTAGTGTGTTATAGTATAAGAGTGTGGAAACCCCAGGCCGTCCGACTCATCCAGATAGTATGAGTGTTGAAGGCCCAGACCACATGACCAACCCAGGGGTTTATGGTAACAAATTGTGTGGCCGGGAAACAGTATAAGAGTGTAAAGATGTTATACAAATTAATGAAATTACTAATAAAATTAATATATATTCTATATGTATATACCAAGTTGTAATTTAAATAGCATATATATAAAGTTTCATTTTAATTGTATGGGTGTTGATTTTGAGATTTCATTGATATTAAGTAACATTCTGAAGAAAGCAAACACTAATAGCCATTATCTAATATTTATGAAATACTTTGAAGTTTGATCTGTACCCAGTAGTGAGCTGCCAAATTTTTAACAGCCAGTAAGCTATTATGCAAGATTATGGTTTCAAATGCTATCATTCTTCGCAGTTCACACTAATATAATATACATTTATTGTGCGTTTAGAATTCATTTGGTGTTCGAGTTAAAATTATTTACATTTTAATTCGTTGTTGTTGTTGTTTCTTATGACCTCCTGATTTCGACGGGCATTTTAACTCTTAAACATGTTTATTTCAAATTATGTTTAAAATTTAATAACCAATATTTAAACTTTGGAAATGTTTAATAACAATTACATGTGTATTATCCTACACTTTGAATTTTGAATATACAAAATTTTGATATTCAAATTTAAAAGGCATGCATTGATACATCATTCAAATTTTTCAGAACATTTTGAATTTAACTCAACGTTAATTCAGTTAAAATCCTCTTTACACTTGCTATTCTGTATAACACATCTGAAATACAAAACCTGAAGTTTTATTTTTCAATCTCTTGAATAATTTCAGCTTGAAACATTTAGTCAAAATAATTAATTTCTAAACCCAAAATTATTTATTTGAAACAAATATTAATTTCAATATCTTTTACTTCAACAACTATAATTCGATTTAGATAATATATTACAATCTAATCTTAACGAAATACTTTAGCATCGGTTGGACGCAGTGATAACTAGTCAAACTTTTAACTGGTATACGTATATTCAGCTTCATTATATCTCATTACATCAAGATAAATCAGATAACATCAGTATTAACTAGGTAAGTCAATTTGTATCTATTCATGCATCCTAGGATATCAAATCCATCTTCATATAAAATTAAATTAGTAACTACTGTCTATTATTTTACAAAACAGCTTTCAGTAAGTTGATTTAAAATATCTGTTGGATAAACTCCTTCTTTATAAACATGTTATAAATTGAAATTAGGTAATATCATGCAACATTATTATTATGCAGTTAAAGTTGTTCAAGTAGATTGTACTGTTAAACAGAAAATGCATATTTTTAACTATAGTAAAGCACTATTTATACACTACTCTAGGGACCAGTGAAGTAAAGCGTATACCTGTGACAATATGTAATTGAAATTAATGTCACTGGATAGGAATGTTTGACGAGCTATGTAGAAATGCATATAAATGATGTATGTACATGTACTGTATTTCAAATATTTGAAATTTAATATTCACTGATTAGAATGGGAAATTGGACTATATAAGATTTAACAAAATATTTGAAACATTTTTATGTAAATAAAATTAAAATTTGTTTTGATTTGACAACAAATTATGAATTTTATACAAATATTGAAATTAAAATATAACCATCCATATTTCATTACCTGAAGATAATTCAATTGAGTAGTAGAAAATTAGTACTAACTTTTGAATCATTTGTGAGATCTCAGTGATTACAAAAGTATACATGCTTATCTCAAAAACATTCAATTCGAAAATAAGAATATTTAAAACAAAAACATGTAAATTCATTGATAGTTCAAATATTTGATCCTATTACAATATTTTCCTTTAACGTTAGTATTATGTGTGTAACAGTAGCATAGCATCCCCAGGCAGTTCTTTTTTTGAGGAAGAGAAGGGAGGGGGGTTGAATTGGTAACCAAACAGTTTGCTTCCCATTTCGCTAAATATCATTTCTCTGAACTTAAATGGGTTTCTAGGGAATATGATTTCCCTACTTGGTAATGCTATTGGTGGGTAGAGACAAAAAATATTTCTTAAATATATTTCTATAATTTTAAAGAATCAAGGGTACTTTCTTATTATAGCAGCCCCCGAGGATGAATCACCAAGTGTCCGAGATTTATCGCCAAGGTAGGTTGTAAAATCTCACCAAACATTTGCAGTCCTAAGGAAACAGCATGTGTTTATATTATTGTCATATTGCTTTTTCGTTAATGAAAAACTTGGTGAAATCTTAACTGCGACCTTGGCTCTATCGGATTTATGGGAGCCACTATAATAAGATAGTACTGAATCAAGCTATATATACAATTTCTTTCTAATAGTACAATGATTCTAGCTGAAACTAAATCTGCTTTTCAATTTCTTCGTCTACAGTTACAATTGCAATATATAGATATTAGTTTATTAAATGGGATGTTTTTATTTACTTTTGAAATTTATTTTTACCTTTTTAGTTCATCCGGTGAACAATATCTTGAAAAATTATAAATATTTAATCAACTGAACCTGATTGACTAGTACCTACTTAATCAAATTTAAAACATTATAATTTTTATGACATAGTCTTTATGTTAATCCATGTCTAGCCAATCCAAATTTCTTATAGAAAGCTGAAGGTTAATTAGGTCCTTGTAAATTGATCATCATTCAATGAATCGTGAGTACAGTTAACCAAATTTAAAAGGTAGTTGCAAAAGTTTACAGTTAGTACATTACAAGGGCAGATTCAGGCAGAAATAAAAAGGGATTTACTTCGACACGTTTCTTTTATTGAACATTTGTTTTTGTAGTATATCAGTAAATAGTTATCGAAATTGATAAATTTTTTTTGATTAATCATAAAATGAAGCAAACTAGCCTGATAAAATGAGTTTTATGTCATTTTGGGATTTATGACATTGCAATAAACTTTTATAAGTGAATCTATAGAATCACAAGAAATGACACATATCTGAAAAAAGGGGTGGGGGTGGGGGTAATTGCCACAATGACCCATACCTGGATCTACATTAAATTTCTTGTTAGCATTATAGATATCAGATATTCTATATTGACGAATGCATAATAACCATGAAACCAATCCAAGAATGCTCATGCTGATATCTGTAATAGGAATATCGCCCATACTTTTTAGAAAGCCTCTTATAGATGGGTTTTGTGTTTATAAACTTTGCCTTTGCAGCTTCATGTGGCCTGAGCTAAATTGTATATGAATTTTGAGCCGGCCACGTGGAAGAACTGAAAATGTTACTTCCCATAGAAATTCTAAAAAATTGTGGTGCATGCTAACTTTCATGCTACCACTGCAAATTTTGATTATTTCATGATGACGAGCATATAATAAGTGAGAAACTAGTCCATGGATGCTAGTATCTGCAATGCAATAGGAGTGTCTTCTCCATTATATCCTATTCACAAATTGATATATTAGAATGTTGCAAAACTATAAGAGCAAAACAGTTTTATTAAGCTATTTTCATAAAAAATATTATGACTGGAGAAACAAATATGAGCAAGATAAATAGCAGATCTATTTTGAAGTTGAAATTGGGGCTGCAGCTAATATATTTCACATGACGTCTTTGATGAACAAGTATTTTAGCTATATTTCAGGCATTTAAAACTAACTTGAATGTACTCTGAAAGCTGTATCTACTTACTCATATTTGTTTCCATTCACCTATTACGTGTACATATATTACATAGATGGTTATCATAGAGACAAAATATCAATTTAGAATGTTCTGATATTAAAATATGGAATTATATGAGGGTTTTGGTGTCTCAAGAAAAGTTGAAACCACTTTATGTGAAATATCAGTTAGCATGAACTGCAGGCTAGGCACAATCAGTGCCTATTACATATTCTATTATATATTTATTTGTTACATATAAAGTAGTTAACATGAAATTTCAATTAATGTAAAAAAAAGGCTATTTCTCTGAAAGTCAAATTCTTCAGGTAACACACTAAGTTAGAGTGCAAATCTCAACCAACTTGTTTATTTCTGGTGATATCAATTCAAATCCATAGCATCTATTCTATTAGTATATAACTTTTTAATACTTCTGTAAAGAAACCAGGCATAAAAAAATTAGGTGACAAATCAGATTCTTCAAGAAAGTGTTACAAATTTATATTCTAAAAAGCAGCAGTTTATTTATTTTGATCTATTGGTATCTTTTAACAAGGAGCGAGCATTAAAGGAGAACTAGAGTCAGTATGTACATACTGATTGTCAAAATTTTCAATGTTCAAGTATCAGTTGTTACATTGAAAATGTTTGAAGTAAATAAAAGTTTAATAAAAGAATGCCAAAAAATTAACTTATATATTTAAAAGTATGCACTGGTTATGACTGATGGACTTACCTGGTTAAAGATACCCCCCCCCCCCCCCCCAACTACAGGAAAAAATCTATTCGAATTTTTTTTTAATTACACTAAAAGGTACAAATCATATTATAATTGTTAATGTGTTGTTGTTGTTGAAACCCAGACCGTCCGACCTACCAGAAAGGTGTAAGGTAACTGTTTGGACGGTCGGGAATTGTTAATGTGTGTAAAAACTTCCTCAAAATTCAGAAGAAGGTGTATTGAAGTACTTTAATTGTAAATTCATTGACGCAGTTCTATAAAAATATAGGTATGTCATTCATTTGGTTTTACCACTTTGTTATCCTTCGGTTAGCGATAGTGGCATAGCATTGCTCACATCTATTCAAATGGTAAAGAAACCAATATGCATATCTATTTGTTTAGAATTTAATGGGAACAGCAAACAATTGATATATATAATTTTCAAAGCATATCAGTTATTAAAAATTTTTAGCATAGAAAATTATTAGCACATCACTGGGTATATAGAGTGGGATGGATTACCCACCCTCTACACTAAATATTTTACCCAGGATTACATTGTAAGTCTGCATTTTTATTAATTTTAGATTAATTTTTTAAAAAAATTTCCACATTTTTTGTCCAAAATATTCCATTGTATGGCTTTTTCTTTTAAATCAAACACATAGTTTTGCTTACAAACTTGCATAAATATTTGAAACCGACTTCAAAAAAGGTTATAGTAACCCACATTTAAACAGTTATATATTTTGTTTTGGATAGGTAACTTGCTTTTTTGTAGTTAAAACATTAATAAAATAAAACAAATTGCCTCAAATGCTATAAGTCATCAATGAAAATAGGATTAAAAAAGTTGCGATACACGTACGGAATACAATATAAAATGGGCATAAGGTGCCTTTAATAAACATAATACATATAACACAAGCATTTTAAACTGTATGCTGTATATAATTTTTTTCCCCGTAAATGAAGCATTTTTATCATTAATCAAGTAGTAATAATAATAATATATTTAATTTAATTCTTTAGTTTAATATCATATCAAAAGCAAATAAATAAATATGTGTGTATGAAGTAAAATACATGACGAAATGTATTTAAGGAAAATGTAAACACGTATAATCTCGCAGACGACCGAAGTGGTTAGGCTACCTGCAAGTGCGGTTGCGGAAACGATGTAATTTGGCTGCCGTCAAGTGCGGACGCGCATTGAGCTACTTGCAAGTGGGCTACCGTCAAATTAACCGGACTTACGGCGGAAGGTAACAAATTATATTTCGTTTACTAACGTTAGACGACAATGTTATTTAAATTGTAATTATTCAAATATATTTAAAAATAAATTACCGATAAAAGAGTCGAATTTTACGGTTTCTAGTTCCTACAAATGTATATATATCATTAAAATTGAGCTTGAAGAATGGAGCGATTCCTCTTTTCCACTTCTATTTTTCTGAAAATAAAATATAATAACTTTTTAAGGAACTTGACAAGAAGTATTTGATCATAAAATTGTCTAATTAATAGACCCGAACTGGAGCCCGCCCCCCCCCCTCTCCCGGTGTGCAGGGGAACTCGACCTGGACAGGAAAAATTAGGTACAAAAATGAGGGGACGGGGGCCCGGAGAGGCCCCTTCCCCCCTCGCTTTCCACGGGCCTGCATGTGTGTTCCTTATTTTGAAGAAAAAGAATAAGAGAAAAGTACAAGTGACATTTTACTCCTTCTCAGAAAAACGCTGGTAAAGTTGTGAAGGAAGAATATAAAATATTTACACAAGTACTTCTAGTGAAGGAATATGATTTAATAGCACTAAATTTATGCTTAACTTATCTTTCAGCAAATTTTCTCTTTCATTTCATAATATTCAACCATTCAATTACAAGCAGCTATTTTTTTTTAATATTATATATAATAATATATTCTTAAAAGAGATTTAATTATAAACCGGTTTTTCATTTTTTTAATTATTCAATAATGCATTTTTTATGTATATAATAAACTGAGTAAATTATGCTTTTTTTTTTGTTATTAATTTTATTTTTTTCATAAGTGGTAAAAAGGTTTCCCATCGGTAAGTATTTAAAACGAATTCTAATATAATATTTAATAATATATTTTTCAAAAGCATTTTTAAATTTGTTCTTATAATTTAATAATTTACTCTTATTTATAATATTTAATAATTTACGTTTTAAGAATTTTAAATTATTTTTTCCTGCTATTCCTTTTGTGTAATGTTTTAAATTTATCATTAAAAAAATCCTGTTGTAGATAAAAAATAATTATTTTATAACTTTTCTTTATCAAGAAAGAAAATATTAAAAAATAAACTACTTTAAAAAATTAAAAATATACTATTTTTAGATCTCAGCAGTGCATATATAACATCAAAATAGATCTTGAAAAATGGAATTTTTTTCACCTATATACATATAGGAGGAGGGAATTGGGGGTGGGGGGCTTTGATTTTATTGAAATTATTTTCATTATTACATGTTAGCTGGAATAATATGTCCAATGACTTTTTAAAGTATTTATTCTTATATTACAGCTACAGTTAAACATATATTACACAACATAGCTATAAAAAGGGGTTTGAATTTAAAAATATATAAAAATTTCTTATACTTGTATATTGCAGTCAGCATAAGATCGACCTAAACGGAATATAACGCTACTTTCCACCGGAAGATAACCGTCCGACTAATTTGACGGAAGTCCACTTGCAGATTTCCTACTACAACTCCATCCGCGACCGCACATGCAGGCAGCCTAACCACAGCCGCAGATGACATGTTTTGTCCTAAACTGTCAAACTTCAAAGTGTATACTAGGCTCCGCCCATGACGTCATTTAACTTAACCAATAGCGAAGAACCGGCCTCGCAGGGGGTATAGCGGGTACGTTTTCGGAACATGCCTGACGGAAACAGAAGAAAAAGAAAACAAATTGGTGGCGCTAATTTTGTAATGGATTATATTCGTTCGTAAGGTTATTGTATAGCTAGAAGCCCTATCC
Organism: Amaurobius ferox; assembly: GCA_951213105.1. Taxonomy (NCBI): domain Eukaryota; kingdom Metazoa; phylum Arthropoda; class Arachnida; order Araneae; family Amaurobiidae; genus Amaurobius; species Amaurobius ferox. Next base: position 118,707,855 of record OX578147.1, read on the forward strand.
CGATCGGTATCTTGAATCAAATCAATGCATGTTTTTTATTATATAAACGATGACTGGATATTCTTTCCATTTTTTTTTGTGTTGACCTTGGGAAATACTGCTAAGCAAATATCGTCTGCTGTTGATTCTTATTAGAACTTTATTTATGTTTTGAATTTCGTATGTAATTTATAATTTTAATCATGGATAATAATAAGAAAAAGTTCAAAAATTACAATCTCAAATTTAAAAAGAATTTTAATGCTAAAGAACATGTTAAAGTTATTAAACCTATTAAAAAGAACTCGGACAGATCTAGTTTAGTTAATGAATGGGATTTTTACCTTCCAGATCAATCTTATGATGAATTTGCACATTTTGATGGAAAACTAAAAGCAGTGGAAAGTTTTTTTCGTAGTACTGATTACTCTTTAAAATCATGCTCTGAAAATCGATATTTTGTAGTAAATGTCAACAATGTTGTGAATAATAAGGTGCTTTTATCCAGTTGGCCTGAATTTTTGAATGATTTGAATAATTCACCTGGAGTAGTGATTGGTTTGTTTGGATTTTCAATGGAGCAATTAATAAAGAAAAATTGTGTAAAAAATGTCGAAGATGATATTACTGATGGAACAACTGAAATCAACACTGTTCCTATTAAAATAGTACCAAGGTTTGTTGGTTTACAAAACTATTTACCATTCCAAGATTTAAAATCACATAATTATGGAAAATTTGTTGCTGTTATTGGTACAGTTGTTCGTGTGAGCGATGTTAAACCATTCTGTATGTGTATGGCATTTATGTGTTCAAAATGTCAAACTGAACTGGTTGTAGTGCAAAATGACGGTTGCTATACAACACCTAATATATGTAAAGGACAGGGCTGCTTTTGTCGTGTTTTCAAACCACTCCTAAATTCACAGTTAACACAGATTATCCCACAACAGAAGATCAGACTTCAAGAATTGAATACAGATAACAGTGAGGGTGGTAGAGTGCCTAGAACTGTAGAATGTGTACTTTCACGTGATTTAACTGACTCGTGTATGCCAGGAGATACTGTTGTTATATCTGGCATTGTGACAGCAAACAATTCTGATGAAAAGAAAACAATTGGCAAAGATGCCTTTTCCTATGTTCTACATATTTCTGCTAATTCTGTTATTTGCATAAAAGGAAAAAATGTGGAGAGTTTAGATTTTTCTCCTGGATATTTTGATCTAAAATCTGAAGATCTTGGATCTATTCAAAAAATTCATGCCGAAGATAATCTTTTTCGACTTATAGTTGCATCTTTATGTCCTAATATATATGGTCATGAGCTTATTAAAGCTGGACTGGTTCTAGGTCTGTTTGGTGGTCATGATAGAACTCGTAAAGCAGGTACAAAAGCAGAATTTTCAATGAGAGAGAATTCTCATATATTGATTGTAGGAGATCCAGGGCTTGGAAAAAGTCAAATGTTATTAGCCTGCACAAATGTGTCACCTCGAGGAGTTTATATATGTGGAAATTCTACAACTTCATCTGGGTTAACTGTTACTATAAGTAAAGAAAGTGGAGGAGAAAACTCTTTAGAAGCGGGAGCTCTTGTGTTAGCTGACCAAGGTCACTGCTGTATTGATGAGTTTGACAAAATGATACATCAGCATTCCGCTTTATTAGAAGCGATGGAACAACAGACTATTAGCATGGCTAAAAGTGGAGTGGTGTGTACATTTCCAGCTAGAACATCCATACTAGCTGCTGCTAATCCTTCTGGTGGACATTATAATAAAGCCAAAACTGTATCAGAAAATTTAAAAATTGGAGGAGCATTACTGTCACGATTTGATTTGGTATTTATTATACAAGATCAGCCTGATCAGGAATTAGATAGTAAAATGAGTAAGCATGTGATGGGTCTCCATACACTTAGCAAAGGTAGGTGTGAGAATAGTTCCACAAATTCTTATTTTTTAAAAGATAACAATTTACATGGAAGTAATAATTTATTAAGGAGATTAAGGCTTGAGCCAAATGAAAAGCTAAATTTTATTCCTCATACTATGCTACAAAAGTACATCTCCTATGCTAGAAAATTTGCTCAACCTAAGCTTACTCCAGAAGTATCAAAAATTCTTAAAGATTTTTATTTAGACATGAGAAGACAGCATAAAATCAGCTACAGTACTCCAATTACTACCAGGCAGTTAGAGTCTCTGATCCGCCTTACTGAAGCACGAGCTCGGATTGAGTTACGAGAATTTTGTACTAAAACTGATGCTGAAGAAGTTGTTGAGATTATGAAATACAGTATGAGGGAGACTTACTCAGATGAATTTGGAAATATTGACTTTGAAAGATCAATACATGGATCGGGCATGAGCAAATCTTCTCAAGCTAAAAGGCTGATAAATATAATGACTAAAATTGCAACTGAAAGAGGAGATGATTGTTTCACCACATCAGAAATAAAACAGATAGGTAGCAATATAAAAATATCATCAGATTCCATATATTCTCTTACTGAAACTTTAAATGATCAAGGTTTTTTACTGAAAAAAGGGCACAGCCTATACCAAATTCAAACTTTGTGATTTTTCATAATTTCTGCATTTGTGACTGTCAGAAACTAACATTTAAAGTTAAACAAAATGTTTTTGGATTCATTGTAACAAGTGCTCATAGAAGTTGGATTGAGATATTTTTTTATAAAAGTTAAAGAAAAATATATTTTTATAATTGAGTATTTAAATAACAAGTGTGTACCTACAGACCTGTAGACACACAGTGCAATATTTGTCAAATGTGAGCCTGTTTTCTTTATTCGAATATTAAATAAGTATGGATTTTTTCATACTGACATATATTAAGGTTTCTGATATATATTAAAGTATATTATTGTTATCAATATGTTTTATACTGCTTATAACAACTGTTTATAAATTTTATTTTTCTTCGCACAGTTTGAGCAATTTAATTTAAAATGCTAAAGTATTAATCCACCATTAGAATATCATACACATAGACAGATCACAATCAAACCTTATTGGTTACAGAAATCTACAAAAAGTTATTTACAAATGTAATTATAAATTATAATAGTTACAAATTTATCAATTTTAATTTACTTTTTCTGTTCTATGTTAAATATCTACTTGATTGAAAGTATTATTGTTTTAAGAACTGTTAATTTAACCACTTTTAGTTATTTAAACCTCAGTGGGTAATTTCATGTCAAATGACTCAATTAAATTTTGTAATGACGTCCACCAATTCAGATTTTTATGAAACTTTTTTTACTTTTTGCTACTACAGAGTTATTAGTCCATGTAGATTTTTTTTTCTCTAGGCTACATAGTTTTTGAGATATAAAATATTTGTTTTGGAAATTGCGCATTGACTTTTCCGAGACTCCACTTTTAGAGGCAGTACTTAAATTCATATCTCTGTGTTCAATTTACATATCACTGTCAAATTTTTGCCACATATCAATAAAGGTGGGTAGATTTTAGAAAAAAATACTGTATAAATATTGCTTATTCCTGTAAGACATACTGAAATTTAATTAATTTAATTTTATTTTTAAAAAAATTAAGTGCACAGACTTTAATAACTTGAATATTATGGCATGAGGCACAGGGGTTATCAGGGCATTTTCTTTTTAAAGTGAACTTAAAAGTATGATCTAAAAGGCTGTGAAGAAAAATGGTGATATTTTGATTGTTAATTTATTTTTGGCAGCTGGAAAGGTTAAGTGGAGGTTTAATACCACCCTAACCTAATTGTTTTAATTTATGAATTAAGTTATTCTATCCAAGTACAAATAATATAAATCATAGGTACAGCTTCAGTACAAAGACTTTATTTGGTGCGATTTTTGGCATGATCTGGTATTCCTGTTTTGTGTTTGACAACCCCTCCTGGCTTCCTGAAGAAATTGATTATTTTAAAGAATTGATTATTTTATTCAATTTTTGGAATATGTTAAGAGAGATTGATTGGGAAAAGTATAAAGCACGTAAAAAACTTTAGGAGGAAAATTTTGTTTCTTCATTATTTTATTTGATACAGCTTGGATATAAGGAATTTATTTTTTTCAACTTTTTTTCAGGAGCCAAAGCTGCGATAAGTCGCCAAATGTGGCGTGATGTTGTGAAATGTTCTTCTGGCAACCCCACCTCTTTTAGCTTGCTTTCTGTTAACTTTGCTCCGGCCATTTTATTTGTGTTGTGTTTTTCCTGTGTGTGTAAAAATGTATTAAAAACGTGTATATCATACAAAAATTAAAGATAGTACATGTTAATAGATAAAATAATGTAGAAGCAGAAAATTTACATAGAAATAATGATCGTTCTTTGATGACCGCAATGTGGAAACAGTTATTTGTGCAATTTGGATATTTGCACATGTTTTTCTTTGAAAAGTTTTGGATTTCATTAAACCAGGTACCGTGTTGTGATTTTGATTTAAGCATGGCTTCTGCTTTGTTTTTTTTCTTAAATTTAGTTAAAGTACACTTTAAAGTACAAACTTTTTTCTAAGTATTGTTTTTTCTTAAATTTAGTTAAAGTACAAACTTTTTCTAAGTATCGTTTTTTCTTAAATTTTGTTAAAGTACAAATGTTTTTATAAAATTTCGTGATTGGCATTTTTAATTATATATGTTTTGTTAAAGTACAAACGTTGTTATAAAATTTCATATTTTTTCTTAGTATTGTTAAATTATACATTTTTAAGTATTGCATTTTTATGCATTTTTAATTATATATGTTTATATTTGTTACGCACAATGTTCAAGATGGCATCCGTTAGGACTTTTCAAACACCGTACGCATTGGCGCCATTCTTGGCGACAAAACAAAAATGGCGGATTTAGCCAAATTCCTTATATCCAATCTGTTCCTTTTATTTATTTTTTGTTAAAGTTCTGTGTGGCTGGTTAAATTCATCTAGCAGGCTCGATCAGGCCTGCCACTTTTTGGGCCCTGGTCTAAAACATATACATTTCATACTTTTGAGAAATATATGCACAGAGTTAATTAAAATCAATCAATTGATGTACAATATTTATGCTGATGAACACAGTATATGATGGTCATCTAAAATTTTAAAATTATATTTCAGAATGACAATACTATAAATGTAATCCCAACATAAATATTAATCCCATCTTTCCTTTGCTAGCCTTTAAAACCATACATTTAAGTTCATTTAAAAAAAAAATGGAGCCTTGATAACTTTTGTGCCTCACACCACAATACTCAGTGAATATGTCTTTGAGATTAAAATTTTGTTAATAAAATTAAATGAATTAAATTTTAGTGCCTTTCAGTGGTAGGCAATATTTATACAGTATTTTTTTCAGAAATCTGCACACTTTTATTGATACTTTATAAAAAAAAATTTGCTAGTGATATGTAGATTAGACTGAGATGAATTTTTTCAAATACTGCCTCTAAAAGTGGAGTTTCTGAATGGTCATTTATGACAATACATGTAATTCTAACATAAATATTAATCCCACTTTTCCTTTGCTAGCCTTTAAAACCATACATTTAAGTTCAATTAAAAAAAATCTGATGTGGGCAACACATGACTTTCCTTATATAATGTAATGAATTTACTACTTTTACAGTATAAAAAAATCTGATGTGGGCAACACGTAACTTTCCTTATATAATGTAATGAATTTACTACTTTTACAGTAAAAAAAAAATAGGTTTTTCTTATACTATTGTTCTTTCCAAGATATTGAATTTTCGACAATTAGTCGTCATTTTCATTGATTTACCGTCATTTTTATCCATTTTGTAAGATTTTTGTTAATTTGGCAACATTTCAAAAAGTCGCCAAGTTGGCGACATTCCACCAAGTTCGTCGCCAAAATCTCGCCAACTGTTATGGACGAAGAAATAAGTTGTTCTTACAGCAGATAAATGACTATTGGCGTTCAAATATAAACATATTACTCAAAGTATCTTTTTTCATGAATGGAACGAGCTAGATCCACGAGAATGATGTCACCCAATTTATCGCATGGTATTACATATGAAAAGTGAACATGTTTCTCAATAGGAAATATTTTTTTTTTCATTTTATATGACTTTTTGATAATTTTTTTGAAAAATGTGCAATATCTCGAGAACGGTTCATGTTAGCATTCTAAAATTTATGTCAATCGTTTTCTAATGAAAAATTACATAAGAAATGTCTATTTGCGTAACTTTATTAGTGGTTTTGATGATTTTTTCAAAATTTTATTCGAAAATTTAGGAGGGTTCTGAACATTCGATTACGTATAAAAACAATAGGCTTCCAGTGTTTACGGATTGTGATTTTTGTACCAAATTTGGTTCAAATTGGTCCATTTGTTCGTCAGTTATCGTCTCCACAGACTCACTGACACACACACAGACATCACTTCAAAAATGTTTGATTCGTGATCAGAGATGCTTGAAACATGCTCTCCCTTCGAAAACTCGAATTCGAATTTTCGACCCCGTCACAATACTTTCCTTATACATTATGTATATAAGGAAAGTAAAAATGGAGCCTTGATAACTTTTATGCCTCACATCACAATACTCTGTGGATATGTCTTTGAGATTAAAATTTTGTTAATAAAATTAAATGAATAAAATTTTAGTGCCATTCAGCGGTAGGCAATATTTATACAGTATTTTTTTCAGAAATATGCACACTTTTATTGATACTTTATAAAAAAATTTGCTAGTGATATGTACACTGAAGAGCCAGAAAAACTGGTACAGTCGGGCGTATGCAAATAATGGGGGTATGCAACCAATCAGCGTAACGCGATGCAGTCGACAGTGTGTATATAAGACAACAAGGTATCTGAGGAGGTTATTAGATCGGTTCTTGCTGTTACAATGCCTTGGTATTTAAATTCCTTTTAATAAATTAAATTTTAAGAGTCTCTCATAGGTAGGTAATATTTAATTTATACAATATTGTTTTCTGTAATCTACACATTATTGATATGTGGTAAAAATTTGGTAATATGTAGATTGGACACTCATGAATTTTTGCCTCAAGTACTACTGCCTCTAAAAGTGGAGTCTCGGAAAAGTCATTATGTGCAATTTTCCAAAACTTTGACATTTTATATCTCAGAAATTATGTGGCCCAGAGGAAAAAATTTTACATGGATTAATAACTTGGTGGTAGTAGCAAGTTAAAAGGTATAACTACAATATAAATACAATATTTTTAAACAAATTTATCATTTTGAATTTATTTTTTGTGTTAGAGCTGTGAATTTTATTTTGAGTGCACTCGAGCAAATATGTTATTATCTAAATAACTTCTGATTACTATAGGCCACTGTCAGTGGCCTATCCATTTTGATTAATTTTTCATCTTTTTTTTCTTCATCAAAAGCATGGATTTATAATTTTATGTTTTTAGTATTTATAATTAAATTAATTTGAATTTTAGTTACTTAGAACTTTACAGTAAAACACATTTTCAGTTTGTTATTTTGCAGCTGGCTGAAATAAATCTGTTAAAGTCTGTTCAGTTTTTTTTTTTACTAAAAGATATTGAGCAAAAACTAGTTTTTATTTAGAACACTAGTTAAGACTATGAGTTAAAACTTCACAAATTAGTTTTTACTGAAAATATTAAAATGCACGAGTTTAACTTGACTGGTTTTTACTGAGAAGTCTCAAGGTTTCTAGTTTTTGCAAGGGAAAACTACAGCAGCAGATTTTCTGTTTTAGTATTCTAAGCAAGGACTTTTAGTGCTGCTATATTATGCATTTTTTATAGGACTATAAGTTTTTATAGGACTTAACCCATGTACTGATATATCTGCTACTGACTAGCTTTGACCAACAGTAAGAGCTATTCAATTTATTAATAAGAATCGGCATAAACAAGTTTTCTTTATTGCAGCATATACAGCCAACCCCTAATATAACATCCCTTGATATTCCACCACCCCTGCAGATTCTTCTCACTTTAAATGTAGAGCGTCTCTTTCCCTTAAATTACCACCTCATACTCTTATATGCTACTGTGCAGGCAGGGGAGGGTCAAAGGCTAAGAAAATTGCCCCCCCTCCCTCCCATGTTGTCTGCAACAGCTTAAATCTCACAAAACAAGTTGTCATAGTGAAAATCTGAAAATTGACACGTTTAATATTGGGAATTTCAGTTAAAATTGAAATAATGACTGATGAATTAAAGTATCATATCTTAGAATACATACATGATGGGATTCTACTGTCCTCATATGTATTTCCTTGTGTTGCATAGTCAGAAAGTTAAAAGTTTTCAAACAAGTATAGGTCTATAGTAGAAAACTTGGTCAATCCACATATTCTAAACCCTAGGTGAGTCTTTTGGGATCTTTAAATTACTTAATCCACATATTCTTGAATAGAAAATTAAAAAAAGCTACCAGTTTAATTTTTTTTGGATTAAAAACTACTGTTAAAAGGAAACAAAGTTTGTTACAAGGGATACACCTTTGTTGTATACTAGGAAAACTTTGAAAATTTAAAGTACACCTGTCCCTCGATTTACACAGAAGATAGGTTCTGCACAAAACCGTGTAAATTGAAATCTTGGATTTTGCTAAGTAAAATCGTGTAAAACAAAAATAACCCCAAAATGTGCATGATTCAGTCATTTATTTAAGTAAAACAAAAGTAAGACATCTTAGAAAATTTAAAATTATACTTAGTTTATAAAACAACAAACATATGAATGTAGTAATATAACATATTTAATTTATTTTACATTAGGAACAAAGAACAAAAAAACAAAAAGACCCTTAAAAATTAATTATAAGTTTAATCACTGTCATCACTTTCATGTATTTTCTGTTAGGCACTTTCATCACTTGAGCTTTCTTGATGCGATTCTGGCTCAATGGTTGATGAATTAGGCAAGATCTTGGATTGACAAGATTTTGTCATGAAATCGGTAATTAACAACTGTGTATGTTTTTTTGCTAAATCTTTATAGACCTCTTCATATTTATTTAAGCATTTATGAAGGTTTCGCTGGAATTGGAGAGCTCGATCAACATTTGTGTCATATTGTAAGAAATGGTTGCCCAATTTTTTTCCCAAATCAAGTCCTACGCTTATGATTCTTGCTGTGAACGCAACTGGTTCAGATTGCTCTTCATCAGAATCAAAGTCTTCATCATGTTTGTTAGTTTCATGAATCATGTTAATTAAATAATCTTCATTCAATTCATCATCAGCCATTATTTCTTCAATATCTGCCTGAGCTAAATCTTCAAAACCTTCTCCTCCTATAGTATGGGCCAACTCAGTGATCTGACAATATTCATGCTCTTTTGGTGATTTATCATTTCCACTTTCAACAACATCCGGCCATATTGCTTTCCAGCAGGCGTTGATCGTTGATTGTTTGATCTGAGTGTATGACAGTCCAACATGCTTAACACAATCTAAAATTGTAAATTTCTTCCAAGCATCCATCAGAGTAAGAGAATCATCATTCCCCATTTCTTCTAAGATATACCTGAAAGTTTGCTTGATGTACAGTGCTTTAAAAGTCGAAATTATCCCTTGATCTAACGGCTGTAATAAGGAAGTTGTATTCTTTGGTAAAAAAACAACTTTTACATTTTCATGTTGTAAATCTGGAGGATGACCTGGTGCATTATCAATTAATAGAAGAGCCTTAAAAGGCAATCCCTTTTTAGTTAAATAATTTTTGACATCTGGAACAAAGAAGTTATGGAACCATTCATTGAAAGCTATGGCAGTGACCCATGCTTTTCTATTAGCTATCCAATAGACTGGAAGGTTTTTGATATTTATTCCTTTGAATGATTGTGGTGATTTTGATTTGTTAATCACCAATGGTTTCATCATATAATCGCCAGAAGCATTGCAACAGAAAAGAATTGTTATACGACTTTTCGCTACTTTATGACCACTAGCTGATTTGTGAGCTTTGGCTATAAAGGTTCTTTCCGGCATTTTTTTCCAGAATAATCCGGACTCGTCAGCATTGAAAACCTGATCAGAAGTGTAGGAGTTAGCGGCAATGATTTCAGCAAGTTTTGTCAAATATTGTTGTGCTGCATCCGAATCAGCTGATGCACTTTCACCTTTCATTCTCAGATTATGTAAAGAATGTCTTTGTTTGAATCTGTCGAACCACCCATGGCTTGGGGAAAAAGATACCTTCTTTTCATCGGACGAAGTTGACGGCGACTGATTCTTAAGTGATTGATAAATCTTTAAAGCTTTATTTGTAACAGCATTGGTATCGATCGGGATTTGCTTTTGAGTTTGGTCTTCTGTCCATATCACTACGGCTTTTTCCATATTTTCCATTGTAACATCTCTAGCATATGAAGTCGTACTCATACTGCTGCAGGTTCCAGCTGCTACACTTTTTCTAATGGAGTCTTCATTTTTTCTTATTGTCCTTATTGTGGCTTCATTCATGGAGTAAAATTTAGCAACATCTGTTACTCTTTCTCTATTACGTAGACGGTCTAATATTTGAATTTTAGTTTCTAAAGAAATAACTTTTCTTTTCATTTGATTTTTGTTCAAATCCTGTGACATTATAGAACCGTAACAAATTTACGCAAACTATAAAAATGCAAGAAAAACTATAAATGTTGAAAACTTACCAGTTCAAAAGATAAACGCACAATAATATAAGCTTTGCTGTTAAAATGTTTCTGCACTATGTACTTGCATGAACCAGATAGCTTTATTGTTGTGAAATACATACGGGGATTTCCTTATACGGGGATTCCCCTAAATGTATATATTTTACAACACCGGGAATCCCCTGTTGTTTTCATCAGTGTTACCAAAGGAATAAAATTCAAAAATGTCATCAAATCTTTGTATAGGCGTATATGGAGCGGAATATACATTTTTATCAATTTTTTGAAATCTTATTTTTAAACCGTGTAAAAGCAAAATCGTGTAAAACAAGTGCCGTGTAAATTGGGGATAAGTGTATTCAAAATTTGAAATATATCACTAAGTTAATGATATATTTCATGATCTATCACTTACTTTGGTCAATTTTTTTCAATTTTTGAAATAAATTAGAACTACTTAATTATTTTTTTGTCAGGCTTTTATGCATCGAGTTAATGAATTAATTATAATAATGAATAATAGCCATGTATAGCTTGAAAGTTTTATTAATACAGTAACTAAATATTTTCATCAATTAACAATACAATATTTAAAAATGAAAATATAATAGTAATTTTGTGAAAAATAACATCTTTATTATTGCTATGAATACTAAATTTAATGAGATGAAAAGTATGCCAAAAATGAATACAATAGAAATAAAATTTAGCAAATGCATAAAGTAAATAGAGAAAAAGTGTATATTGTAATATTTCATTCAGCTAGTTTAATCCTTTTATGTATGCTAATGACTTATGTTTTATAATATCCTAAAACATATTTTCCATCCTAATATGTTAAAATTGTATAATATTTGACAATGTGAGGACAGTTCACAAGCTTAGTGAGAACTTGATAAATATGTGCAAATTATTTAAGAGCCAATTTTACATATTTAAACTAACAAAAATTATTAATTTTTATTGTGAAATGCTTATTTTGTTGAACATTGCATTTTTTTATAGTACTATAGAATAAATAACCTTTTTACTGAGCTAATGATTTTTAAGAACTATGAAAATAAAGCTTTTTTGATGAAGATAGGTTCAATTTTAATAAACTGAGATGTTAGAATGACAGCATGAACACACTATTAATCTTTTTATTTGCTAATGTTAGCATTTGAAAAGTAGATTAAGATTATTATTTCATCCATTGCCAACACCCGAACTCACCCAAAACTGTAACCATTGAAGAAATTTTGATTTAGAATGCATTTATAAGACTTTTCTATTATTTAATAATAGAAAATATAAATAACTATTAAATTTATTCACTTTATATACAGAAATATGTATTGCTTTTATTAAAAATAATATTCATAGGAACATTTAAAAAAATAGAATAAATAAAAATGAATTTTTTCATCAAGAATTTAGGATGAAAATATTATTTTTAACCTTAAAATATTATTTTAATATTTAGGTTAAAAATATGAAAATATTATTTTTAATAGTTTTTTAAATAGACAATAGAAATGACCTTTTCAAGGAAACTGCAGATATTAAAATTATTTTCAATACAACAGAAAATGAAATATATAATATCTCAAAAAGAAATTGCATATTCTAAAAGGTAACAATGTATATTACAAAATAGGTAAATTGTTAAATGATATAAGAACATAAACATTAACGAGACAAAAGAGAACAGTAACAGTGGAGTGATCCCATTGCAGATTTGTATGTAACACACAAACTCTATACAAGAAACAGAGTAAATTTCTCGCAACAAATACTACACATGCATACAAGTCTAATAAAAACCTCATATTGGCATAACTCATATTTTGCATAGGAAGTACAAAATATTTTACCAATTATATTTGTCACAAATTATTAATCAAGATAATAAACGATCATTTATGATGATTAATATCTAATAGTAATTTACTAATTAAAACAATGTATATTTTTTTATTGATTACCAATAAATATTACTCAATCACCCCTAAACATGTTTTTAAACTTAATTATTGAAAAACTACTTTCATTAAAAAAAAATTCTTGCTACAAATGAATCGTACATATGCATAAGAAAAGCCAGCATGCTTATGTCTGTCATGCTTATTTGGCACAATGTCACTAATTTAGTGACTTTTTGAAATGTCACTAAGTTAGCTATGATTCAATATCTCTAACTATTAATTTTAATATGCTATTTTTGAAATAGCATTTAGAGATTTTTGTTGTTCGAGTACGTTTTGTTAGGGGGTCATATAGTTAAGGACTAGAACAATGTTCTTGTACAGTTTTCATAAACAAAATTTGGCACGTTTAAGCACCTTTTAAGGACTACAGAAAATAATTACATTTCATATTTAAAGTATAAAAAAGATCTTGTATTAGACATAGCTTGTCTTAGACTTGTATATATTATACAAATATGTAGTGTGAAAACTCCATAAAAATGATGAATAAAATTACTTAATGCAAATTAAAAGTATTTACAAGCAAATTGTCATATATAAAAAGTACTATATATTAAACATTAGAAAGTAACTTGGTTTTATAATTAAAGATGTACATTGAAAGCATGTTTACACAATCAAATAATTGCCTTTAAAATGTGTGTAATAATCAAATAATGTTCCAGTTTCTACTTGTTCATTTTGCACCAATTAAAGTTGTTATGCAGAAAACTTTTATATTTGAAATACGATTTAAAAAAAAAAAAAAAAAAACTCCTATTTTTAAAATTCAGCTGTCCATGCAATGACCAGCATCAATGGACCCATTTTGTACTTGTAATTATTTTTCAGCTCTAAATACTTAATAACTGCACTGAAGCAAGCAATTTTGCGAACCTATATATCAACACAGTGATATATAGGTTCACACATATACAGTCAGATTCAAATTTATAGGACATTTAGCTCAAATTACATGAGGCAGCAAAGGCCAGGTTCAAAGTCACAATATCTTCTAATAGAGTTCATCCTCAAAGTTTTGAATTGCACTCTCAGCATAGTATCCAGCATGAGTGAATTTTTTTTTATATTGAAACATTAAATCATGCTGGTCATTGCATTTGGAGCGTGATTCTAAACTTTAAGAATATCCCAATACCAATTGGAAAATTTTGTTACTATGCATAGTTGCATTTTTACAGTAATGAACTGGTTCACAACATAAAATGCAGTGTAAATAAAGATAAATGAGCATATGTACAGCTGCAGAAAAAAAAAAAAAAATGCCCCACCCTCTGTTAATCGAGCATCGTTCATCATGGAGAAAATTGAAAGACACCATTCGATTAGGAATAACATCCTCTACAAATTAATGTGCGTAAAATTTGCATAAGGGGCCATCTTCATATCTAAATGCGCACAAACTTTGAAATTTTCAATGGCAACACTCAATTTTGACGTCACCCACAAGTTCTAGACTTCCAAATTAGTCCAAATTCAAATTTTCACGACGTTTCTATCTTTATATCCGAAGATATTCAATATTCCGGAATGTGCAATTTTCAGGGATCAGCTCCATATTGAAAACTGCAATTTGAAGGGTGATGTTTCGTTGATTGACCACAGTACTGTTGTAAATTATTGAACTATCCTCTTGACATTCAGCATTATGGCTTACCTCACAGCCAAAGGGTTGCAGGTTCGATTCCTGCATGAAAGGGTGAGCATTTTCATGGCTGGGTGTGGTGTTGTCTTGCGTGTGTGTTACTAAGGCAGTGGGCCTGTAATGGGTAGGATTATGTGAGCCTCAAATAGGGCACGATTATTAGGGGTTAAAAGCCGTACTAGGTACGTTGCTAAAAACTAATGGGGCATTCGTGCCAAGGTCAATCAAATAAAGAAGAATGAAATGTTTATTTTATAATGCTGTTTCAAAAACAATTTATGAGATTAACAAATATCTGCAGATCACGCAACAAAACAACTCCGTTGGAACTTTGTGACATATTTAAAAGTATCAATACGGTGTGCAACCTCAGTCATTATTAATCACCGCTTGAAGTCTGTGGGGCATGGATTGCATGAGGCTGTAAACAATATCCGGGTCTTGTTTTATTGCATCCCATGATCTCCAAAGTTGATCAGTGGTTCTAATCCCGTCCATACTCATCTGGTGTTTCCACAGCGCCCAAACATTTTCAATAGTGTTATGGTGTTTAGTATCACATAATTTTATAATTTGTTATTGTTTTATATAAATATTTTTTATTATAAATTATCACATTTTGTGGGTGATTTCAACTCGCAGTAGCTCCGGAACTATTAATCGACAATAACATAAGCAGATCCTATTTATAACAATACAAGTTTTCACCCTTCAATACAATAGCATACCTGCCAACCTGGGAAAATTGGAATGTGTAAAATTTTGCATGAATGACATTTATAATGATTTTTTTTTAAAACCACATGCGCAAACGATATTTCTAATGAATTTAACTATGTACAAGTACCTGCATTAAAAAAATACTGCATTAAATATCAGGCATAGTACTGGTAGAATATGAAAATTCAAGACACCAATTTTATAAAATTTCAGGACAATAAATTATAAAACAAAAAATATATAAAGATTTTATCCAGTGAAAATTACTTTATAATGAAAACAAATATTTATGTTTGGTAAAACACAGGTTTTCACTAAAGAGAGTAACAAATATTGATCTTTAATTAAAAAAAATATATATATAGCACTGAATTATATTCCTGCCAAAATGGTTTCCTTTTCATTTGCCTAAATCATTGCTTTAATACCACTTTTTGGAAAATATCCCTTCACAGAGTTCATACCCATTTTTCAACATAGAAAAATTTGTATTATGCAAATATAATTAAAAAATTAACCTTAATAAATAGCCATAATATGAAAATAAGCTACATATAAGCTATATGTAGTTTAGTCGATCTAATATACAACATTTAAATGGAGATGGATGGAAAAAGATACTAACGTACTCTCGGCAATTCACGCGAAGTAACTGAATTGAATCGCACTGTGTATGCGAAAATAATTAAGAAATTAACTGTTATAATAATTCAGAATATGAAAATAAGCTAGTTTAGTCGATCTAATATGCAACATTTAAATGATGGAGATGGATGGGAAAAGATACTAACGTACTCTCGGCAATTCACGCGAAGTAACTGAATTGCGCAATCGCACTGTTTATGCGAAAATAATTAAGAAATTAACCATAATAATTAATTAGAATATGAAAATAAGCTAGTTTAGGCAATCAAAAATGCAATATTTAGAAGATGGAGATGGATGGAAAAAGATACTTTTGTACTCTCGGCGATTCATAAGAACAAACTGAATTGCGCAATCGCAGTGTTTATGCGAAATTAATGAACAAAATAACATTTTAGCGATTTATGCTGAATTAGACAACCTTTGAAGAAGTACATTTATTACTTTCATAAAATAAGCCATCGAGATCTCCATTTAAATTACATGCGGCCGTAAATCTCCGTTAATTTGATTGGTATTACCCTGCATTTTATTATGGATTTGCTACGATCCCGGGAATGGTAGAAATAAGTGCTAAAGAAGCGGAAAATTGGTGTTTACAAGAAATTATACCATGTCTGGTTAATTGATAAATTTTAAACAAAAAAAAAAAAGCTGGAGATTGACTTCCTAGTAATGTTAAAAAATTTAAATAAATGCGAAAATGCGTAAAATATAGCAATATATGCATAAAAGCATAAAGAACAGTTAAAATGCGTAAATTTTACGCATAATGCATAAGGTGGCAGGTATGCAATAGCAGAATTATGTTGATTAGATTGCATCTATACAACACTGTTTATACAAAGTTTTTATTAAAACTGGATAAAAATAAATGCCAGTTTTCTTAAATAAAGATTAACTTACAATTAATATAACTTTTTCAAATTAGTCATTTTTTTAAACTAATATACGACCCCTAAAATCATAATGATGCTGAATATTTGAACATTTCGAAAGAACTAGAGGGAAGAAACACCTGGAATTTTATATAAACATATAAAAAGTCTTTGTGAATCGATTTTTATCAAAACATGTCCAGGTTTGTATTCATATTTTTTGATTATTGATTTCATAATTAATATTTCATACAAACAATTATTTCCGCATAAATAAAAATCAGGTAAATGTGTTTTGGGTTGTTTAGTAGTAACGTCATACAAATAATCAGTGTGAGCAGATAATTATTACAGAAGATATGAATGGAAGTCTTGGAAACTAATTTAACATTAGGAGCTCAAAACTTTACATACTCACAACTCAGAAACGCTTCACCCAAATGACTTGAAATTTGGGATCACAGGTTGAATTTTGTTCTAGATTTGAACTATGTTATTAAACTTGGGTGTTGCCACTGAAAATTTCAAAGTTTGTACGCGTTTAGATATGAAGATGGCCCCTTACGCAAATTTTACGCACATTAATTTGTAGAGGATGTTATTCCTAATCGAATGGCATCTTTCAATTTTCTCTAAGATGAACGATGCTCAATTAACAGAGGGTGGAGTGTTTCTTTTCTCCACAGCTGTAGATTTTGGAAATCATCTGGATTTCCCTCTTCAGTACAAGTTTTAACTTGAATGCTCAAATAAGTGAAAGATTATGCCAACCAAACTTAAATGGTTAAATGGCAGATCCCAATGTAGTAGTGATACCTAGTGTGACAAAAGGGTAATAAAACTAGACTAGAATAAGAAAATATGAATATGAGAAGCAAACAAGAAAAAATAAAAAGCAAAGAATATGCACTCAAACAAAAAATTAGATGTGGTTATGCCATCAAAGGAATAAAGTCATTGATAAATCATAGCTAAATTATCGTAATTTTTATTAATATGGAAAGCTTCAAAGGAATCCAAATTAAAAACTGAAAAGTACTTTTGAATAATGAAGGCTGAAGAAAAATTAAACCAGTGACTAGTCATCCAACAATGATTGACAGAAGATTTATTAATTTCTTGGTTTTTCATACAAATTCAAAGTCCTTCCAGTTTAATGATTTGTCAATGACTCAATATTTCTCTGAGTATGGTAAGAGAATGTTTAATGTTTTTGTTTCTTTGAGTTTATATTCTCTGTTTTTAATTTTTTCTTGTTTGCTTCTCATGTTCATATTTTCTTGTTATTTCTAGTTTTATTTCCCTTTTGTCACACTAGAAAGCGCTACTACATTGGGATCTATTTAGCTATTTTCAATTTGTACGACATACTCGTTCACCAGACTTGTTGCACTAAAGAAGGAAATCCAGTTGATTTTAAAAATGTACTTATGTGCAAAGTCACATACTTTACATATTATCTTACAGCGTTTAGTCAACAGTTTGTATACTAGTGTATTATGTCAATCTCAGTTAGCTTGCTTCAGTTTCTTCATTCTCTTTCTCCTGAATGCACATAGATGAAATAAAGTATTCCAAAGATTTCATGAAGCAGAATTGGTGATTAAGCATCTATTTTGGATATAAGCATTGTAGAGGCCCATATTCTAGCACAAAATTAGCTATATGTCACCAATGCCATTAAACTTTATTAATAAAAGTTGTATATAGGATTTTTTTGTTAAATTTATACTTAGCAAAGAAATAATTTTGACTCATGAAATAAAATTCTGATTTTACCATATGAGTAATATAGCAACCGATTCACTGATCAATTCACTTGTTTGATTCATAGAATTGTTTCAACTTTGCTTGAAAAAATTCATCATATATTTGTTAGTATATGTACACTTTGCAGTCAGCATTTGAAAATGCTATTCTCAATTTATATCTTTACAACTAACTTCACATATCAATAATGGCAGATTCTGTATAACACTTAAAATATATTATATTTGTGAAAAACAGAGAAAAATCTAATAAATTTTTTAAAAATACTGAACATTAAAAAATAAATTTGCACCATATTTAAAATACTTAAGGCTATATCAGTGAAATCTCCCATATCACATTTTCTAACTTAGGTGAACCTCTTTTGGTATACAATTACTCTCAAGTAGAAGTTCCAATGATTTCTAGATACTAAATTCCTTCTAAATTTATCGGACAGATTCTGCAGTCAATGGCAGTTAAAACTATGTGTATATGTGTAATTTTGACATAGTCTAAACATTGTTATCCAGAGGCCATTAGTGTCTGGTCATTTATCAAAGGTCTTTAAATATGTTTTGTGGGTAATAATGGCGGATAGTTTTTGAAAAAAGGTCAACATGTTAAAAATTCTACTTCGTTGTTTACACTTGTTGAGTAATTATGGTTGATGGCTTTTGAAAAGGGGGTAATGTGCTAAAAATTGTAATTACTTATTTTTTGGATAATTAAAAATAAGTATTATTTTCAGACTTGGAAATAACGCCAATAAAAAGTTACCTTTTGTATTAATTTTTAATTAATTTGCTACTTTTATTTCTTATTATCTTTCAGTTTAATTCATTATTTTTTGGGGTAAAAAGTAAAGAAAATTCAGTTAAATTAAAAAGTTATTTTTTATGTGTTTTTCCTGCCAGAAGAAACTTTATGGACTTATGATGAAGATAAATAACAGATATGCATCTAGATATGCAATTGTTACTAAAATTTAATAAAAATGTTCAAACATTATTATGCTATGAAATTTTAATTTAAAATTCGAATAATTTAATTTTGATTAGTTACTTTTTCTGTGCTTTCAACTTAGTTACTTTTCTCAGGAGTAACTTTTAATTTAATTCAGCTAACATTGGTAGTAACTTTCTCAAGTTTGACTATTTTAGCAAGAATTAGCTAGACAGATTAGATGAAAGTGAAAATGTACCATTTAAAGCTGGGTCAGTAAACAAGAGGAACAGTGATAGAGTTCTATAGTAAACATGAATATGTTTAGATTAAATAGGAGGTTTCATTGTATAGTGTGTACAGCTCATAAAACATGAACTTTAAATTTATGTATTATTTTTTTTTTATTAATTTAAATTTACATAAATGTGTGCCAATAGTGGCAACTTCATCACCTATATACCTGAAAACTATTATAGTTGCTGCACACTCAAATATAGCCATCTATAATTTTCAATATATACCAAGCAAATTTACAAATATACATAGAAATAAATTACTTAATGGTAAAGGGTTATTTTCAGTGGCAGCAAAATAAAAAAAAAACATATTTTAACAGCATAACACTGCTATTAAAATGAAAGTCCTTCAGAAGATTGTTCAATATTTTCTTTCCCTTGAAGCCTAACCTGTAGCGATTCATCATAAACCCAGTTTTCTCCGATTTCATGAAAACCCTGTAATAAAAGTAAGTTTTAAAATAATGTATTGAGAATGGGTAACGGTAATATGTGAGTATGAATAGTTTAACCAGTTTTTATAGTTCTAAAAAAAATAAAATAAATAAAATAATTAAAAAAAAAAATAACAAAGAGGTCAATTAAAAAAAGGAAAATTTGAGCAACATATTTAAGCACAAATAAAATAATAATGCAGCATACAGTTGTTTTGAGGATATGTTGGATCTATTTCGTCAGTTCATGAGAACTAACAAACCTGAAGTCAAAACATGAAATGGGCACAAATAGAAGATACAGATGAGTTTATAAGTCCTGCATTAAGAGTCCACCTGAGAGAACCAATCAGAAAGCAGAATGAAGACCAGTCCAGCCAATTTGAAAATGAAAAGTAACACAGAAATACTTTTTGCTTTTGGATTGTTCTTCATTCTGCTATCTGAAAGATATAAGATCTGAAAGATATATCTAAATGATTCTAATGGCTCTCTGAGGTAGACTTTTAATCCAGGGCTTGGGTACATAAACCCCTCTGTTTCTTCTATTTGTGCCCATTTAGCTTTTAGCTTTTTGAGAAATAATGCTGTTTTTAAACAATAGTATGAGAAAGTAAGTAGGTCACTTGGATACACCCCTCATCATCCTGTGACATGCATTACAGTTGATCATGAAGGGACTAAAAATGGATTCACTATATCTTACTTAATAAAAGATGTTTGCGTGTGTGTCATCTGTAGCAATAAATTTAAGTGTTGGACAGCGAAGAAATTTGGTACAGAAGTGCTTTAGGACCTGGGACGATACATCTTTTCTTTTAAATTTAAATTAGTTTATAGTTATTTTATGTTTTAACACAATTTTGAGTGATTTTCACACAAATTGGTTCCTTGGTGACCGAAAATATTATCATAGAGTTTTTTTCTATCTTGACACCATCAGAAAGATCGAAGAACATTCTTTCCAATGATGTTTGAACTGAACCAGTTGGATAATTCCTTCATACTTATTTTTCAATCCGAAAAAAGAAGAAATGTGTGTAATCTTTGCATTGTAACAAAAGTTTTTTTAATCTATATTATTTTTTTAATTTTTCAAGGAAACACATAAAAATGAAACACATTTCCCTTAATGAAGTGCAGAGTTTTCTCTCTGGTGAACTGTGCATGCCTGTACTATTGATTTAGTTTAAGCCACACTGTCTCGCCTAAAGAAAGGATAATTTATTTTATTTTATTGCTTTTCACTTTTATGGACTGCATGAATGGGGGTTTGGTTTGAAACTAAAGCAGGAAATGAATTGGCATAATTGATTGATGAAGTGATTCTGTAAATGTATTTTTTTAAGTAGCAGGTGCTTATGTAGGACCCAAACATCAGGTAATTTATTCCAGTGTTCAATAAACTAGGTTGTCTCTTGCGAACAGAGAGAGAAAGCAGGGCATCTAGCTACATGTTTAATAACTGAGATGGTTATGTTATGAAAATAGTAAAAATCTCAAAATATTAAATAACTAATCACGGGTTGCTTTGGATTTTTAATTACTCTTACCAACCTATTCACTAAATGGAATTTTCTTTTACTAAATGGGGTTTTTATTTGTCAAATTTTATTTTGACTTTCCATGTCAGAAATTTGATTTAAATTATCAAATCTCAAATTCCAAATATCACTGTTTTGGAAAGAACACACAGTAGTATACATTATGATTAGTATACTATGATTTTTGATTTTGACATTGTCAGAATTCATAATTGCCAAATCTGTTTTCAATCACACAATTGAATTTTCTTTCGCAAAATGCAAAAATGGCAATTGGCAGCATGGACCCTGATTAATTTACAAGACAAACTAGCAACTTGCACAATTATACAAGTTATACCAAACAAATAGAAAATTCTATTTAACGTTTTTAAAATTAATTTTTCTCCATTATCTTGTGATATTTCAGTACATTGATTGAAATTTAAAATTCCAGTTTTTCCATGGTTTACATTTTTAGTTCAAGCTATATACAAAATCATATTCAAATTGGTTGAGTTTCACTATATCAACAAAACTTTCACACACAATCAGATTTCCAGCCACACAAACAGGAACCATAAGCCTTCGGGTTGGTCGTGTGGTCTGGGCTTTCTACACAATCAGATTTGAGTCCATGTTAAAATAGCTATGCTCAGAACTCACTTTGCTTCAAGTATGAAGATTCATATTTAATTCTAATTTAAGAGACCTAAAGTTATATCTGATTATTTATTACAATTGGCTGCAATTGTATTATAACAAATAGCAAACTTTCTTTTTATCATTGCTGTTATCAGCTATTTCATGGTAAAGAGTAGTAAAAAACATGGGATCAAGATTCCTAGCTTTGTATATGCCTCCCCCCCCCCCTTCCATATGTGGGTTGTATGACTATTTAAAAATGTCAGTGGCTTAGCATTTAAGATATTTGTCCAACGTTTGTTACATCAAATGATTCTAAAATGCATGAAAGTTTTCCTGATTATTCATTTCACGTAAGCTGTGTATTAGTTTATCTATTAACAGCACATCATGTGTAACCTTTCAGTACACAAAACAGGATAAAAAAAAATAGTAGACAACTAAGTAACCTAAAACTCTAATTGCATTATGAAAAGTACACCAGGTAAAACAATATTAATTTTTTCTTATTTGAAGGGTATATAAGATTCTAAAAGTATCGATATATATTTTCTTATACACTCCATATACAGGGTGACAGGTAAAGTTGTAAGTAGGATAACTAAGTTTTGAACAATGACTGCTACAGCTATGTAAGTGAGGTATTAATATAGTAAAGTGAACATGCGCTACCAGATGAAACTAATGACAGTCTCCTACAGGTAAAATTTGAAAGTTAGCACTCCTATCTCGGAAGGTATGAGAGATACAGGAAAAAGTCAATTGGACAATTGTAGAACATCATTGAATTAGTATATAATTATATTTTGCAGAAATGAATGGTGCAGAATCTATATGCATTACTGGCATTTGCAAATGATTATTGTAACATGCAACACTACACCTGCAGATAACAAATGTGAGGCAATTTGCAAATAATCATCGATCTACGGATGATATCGCATTTTGTGTGGGTATTTTCAGTGCCAGTGTTTGGGGGTGGTGAGGTCAGACACCGAGTGAGTTGGGGGTGCCAGAAATAATAATAAAAATTTAATATTTTTAATACATAATATAGGAAAATGTCTGTGTCTGTATGTGCAGTTTGTAGTGGGAAATCTAAGTGTCGTACGGCCATGAAATTTAGTGCACAGGTACTTTACGACCTGAATAGGTGCATCTCGGCATTATTTTTTTTAAATTTTGAATTAGTTTTGAAGTTATTTTATGTTTTAGCCCATTTTACAATGATTTTGGGTGATATTCACACAAATTGATTCTTTAGTGACCTAAAATATTATCAAAGAGTTTTGATTTTGATGTCATTGGAAAAATCTAAAATTTTTTTTAAAACAAACTTTGAACAAAATCCATATGATTAAAAGACAAATTTTTGTGAATGTAAAAAAATATATATACTTTTCATGCATTTTAAACCCCAATTTTTATGTTACGATATAAAAAAAATTGGCATATAATCGCAAGATGCAAATAAATTACCCTTGTTTCCCATTTAGTTTTGTTCTCTAACCGCTCCTTTGCTTCTTCTCTTTGTTTTTGTTCTAGTTGAAATTTTGCTTCTGTTGCAGCTTCAACATTCCTCAATCTTAAAGCAGTAGTTACATCTTTCCAAAGCCTAAATAAAAAAGATTATATAAAATATTTGAAGCACACAACACATGACTTCCATACAGTCCAACAGCCTTTGATTATATATATGCATTAGAATCAGAGTTGGGTAGAATTACTTTCAAAATGTAATAAGTAAGTTAATATTCCTGTTAAAAAGTAAATTAAGTATGATTACAGTTATTCTTGAAAGAACAATTACTCATGAAAATAAGGAATAATTGGATGTTACAGTTACAAGTTATTATTACATTTTCCAATGTGTTACTTTGGATTATTTATTGCTATTTTGAATATAATGTTCAATAATTTTTTTTAAATTTTCAAATCTATTAGTTATATTACATGGCTTCATTAAATTTTCAAAATTAAATTTTTATCTTTAACTTACATTGTACAGTGATTATTGACTTCTAAAATGTATTTTATTATAATTGGCAACCTTAAAGAATTTTAAATTTAGAATGAGAACTCCAGCAGAAAATTCAAAGTTCTGAATCTTTTAACCAAACAGGTTCATGTAGTTTTCAAATTTCACTCACCAATCAAGTTTTTGATTAGAAAATGGAGAAAATCATGTTTCAGATTTAAATGTTTTGATTAGATTTTATTAACCAATAAAATAAGTACAGTACAGTGTACATTTAAATTCATTGAAAATTAATTTGAATAAGATAAAAAATAAAATATAAAAATTCAAAGGTAAAACTTTGTGAATTTTATGTGTTTGCAATGAAAACTAACTGAAAAGTAGCAAGTAATGTTTGCTCTCTTTTCAGTGTTGTTACAGTTATCGCTTTGAAAAAAGTAGCAAGTACGGATCTCTTTACACAAAACATACCTGTTACCCGTAATGCCACTTTTTTTACTCATTTACTACTCAACCCCAAAGATTGGTCTAGTCATCTTTTTTTCTAAGCATCCCTGTCCTGATTTTTCTCCTCTATTTCTATTTATTTTCCATGGAAAATCTATCAACTCATACAATTTAGTTATGGAGTGGAGTCCGTTCATAGAGTCTTTTCTGAACCACAGTTTTTAACATTATCCCACCTGAGTTCAAAGCACAATAATTAAACAATAAAATCTGATCAATAAGTAAAACACATTTTGCAAAGGATAAGGAAAACTTAAGTAATATATTCAAGCACAAATAAAATAAAAATGCTTGAATACAGTGTTCAATTCAAACTTTCCTTATCCTTTGCACTAAGTGTTCTTTATTAAATGATTTTCTCAGCTTTAATGGGCCTTACTTTCTATATTTTCACGGTTACTAAGTTTCATCATTTTTGCAATTTGAGTTTAAAAAGACTAACATTTTTATATCATTTAAGTCTTCTTCTGAATTGTAGACATCATATATATTTTATTTCTGTTAATTTTAAGCATAAACTATCTAATAGAGTTTATAAATCTTTGTCTAATTTTCGTATGTCTCTCTTAGGGTGGTCATTTACCTGTAAGACACTCACAGCTATATTGTTGTAATTGCAGAAGAGTTGCTTAAACTTCATTTAGAAATTTCTATTTTTCTGCTTTTGAACACAACTCTTGGCATAGGGTAGTTAATGCTTTTGCTTTACTAAGACTTCTCTGGATAAAAAAATGTGAAACTTTTCCGATGTTTAGCTTCCTATTATATCAGTGCTCTACCAGTTGTTAATGAAAATGCTATTGTAAACATACCTAAGGCAAAGAATATACATATAAAGAAGGGAAGCTTCCATTGGGCTAATGTAAACGCGAAATCCGGCGCATGCGCCATGAGAATTTGACAGAGGTTTGCCGAGAAAACAACATTCCGGGGCAGCAACGCATTGCACTTCAGGTTTTTCTCCTGATTTTTTTTAATGCCTACGAAATCTTTTTGTACAAGACTTTGCAACATAAAATAGTTTTTTTTTGTTTTGTTTTGCGGTATTGTAATAGTAATAATACTGATGTGATTCCAGTATAGACTATTTTTTCAAAGATTATGCAAAACTGATCACGTTACATATTCTTTTCTCATAAATTTTGTATAACATGATTTGTTAAATTTACAAAACAAGCACATTCAGTTTTCCCTTAAATTTAGCAAAAATCAAAAATATTACAGTACTGTATGAATAAACTGCTTTTCTTAAATTGAGAGGTCAAAATTGTTCGTATAACATGGAAAAATATTTTATGTTATGAAGAAATTCAAAAAAGAATATGGAATGCATTTGTTTTTCAAATGCCGAAAATTTAAAACTACATTTATATTTTCTGAATTTGCTTTAACCTTTTCCTTACGGCGTTGTTCCAACAGTTGTACCACTGAAATTCTCTTGAAACTCTCAATCTTCTTCTGAAAACTTGAAGAATGCCTGCAGCCCTTCTTCCAAGTTTCTCCTGATTGAAGGGGGAACGAGTAATGAACAACAGACAAGGTCATCAAGGTGTTTATTTAGAGGGGTGGAATTTTCAGTTATTTTGTTGTTATGGAGTTGAAAAAATGGATTCTTGGAGCCGTAATGTAAAGGTTAATATTTTAAAATATAAATATAATATATAAATATAGTTTTAATTTGCTTTAAAATATTCACATTAATTTCATATTGATAAAAAATTTGTTTTTTCAGAGATTGTAAAATATATTAAAAAAAGAAGTTATTTACTTATTGATAAAAAAATTAGAATAAAATTTACATATTAGTGAAATATGTGAATTTTTCCTTAATGAAAAGAAAAACCTAATCAATCCCTTGTCTTCACTTATGAAATGGTATAAAAATTACTTACAGATTATTATTTTATATATATATATATTCCCTAATTTTAATAAATGTAGAGAAAAAAAATTAAGGGTATAAACATATTTCAAGAGGTAATTTAAAACCATAATCAAATTTGTTTTGCAAGGATAACTCAAATTTGTATATTTTGAGTGACAACATTAACATATAGTTTTAAAATACATGAAAGTTTCAATCTACTATTCCGTGATTGAAAAATAAAGAAAATAAGATTTCTTTACACCGACCCCTTCATAATCAAAAATGCAATTAGCTGATTAGATAAAAATAAATTTTCAGCTTTTTGAATTCAAAATTTATAAATAAAATTTTTTAATTAAATTTATAAATTAAATTTGTGTTTAATTTTGCTTAAAATTTAACACAACAAAAAAATACTAAATTGTAATGAATTAAATATTTTGCTTTAAATGATTGAGGGGGCCAAAATTCTTAAGCAACGGCAATGTTTCAAAAAATAAACAGTCTTTCCACTCTTTATTTTATCAAATAATCCAAATAAGAAAAAGTGTTGTAAATTAATGTATTTGGAGACTCATTAAAATCAGTAGAAATTAAAAATATAACATAGTCATTTCACAGTATAAATAATCTAAAAGTATTTTATTTCTAATGCTATCTGCTTCAACATATCCAGCAAATCAGCCTGAATAGACAGAAAATTAAAAATAACTCTATCTCAAACAAGCTAATCAACTGGCTTATGTCAAGCTAATCAGTTGGCTTAAGATTAGTAAAATCAAAAGCTCTAAGTATACAAATGAGTAAATATAATCATGATAAGAATTCTAAACGACGAGATACCTTATTTCTAAAGGTGCTTATTGCGATTACATATGCATACTATATAAAACAATAGATTAAATACTTTTAGGATCGAAATAATTCACGTACCTTTTGTGTTTGCAAGAAACTCAGCAAATGGGCTGTTTTAAAACAACCACAATCAGAAAATCAAATGTACACAGCCCAGAATTGTAACACACAATTAAAAACATGTCAACCATGTAAAATAAGTGACAAAAATATTAAATTAACAGCTTAAAATTGTAATAAAGTCGGACTACGTGGAAATACAACACACACGCACATTGACTAGTGAAAGAAATAATCCATTTCCTTCCCTCTCCTTAGTACACAACTATATCCCAAGATTTGCTAATGCGCATGCATCACAGGAGTTGGAGTGAAATTGTGATGGAGTAAATTCGCCTGTAAGTTTGCTTCACCTTTACACACCAAAAAATGAATGTTTAAGGACGCTCTTGACGTTTTTCGTAGCCTTCCCCCCGTTTGCTTAAGGTTCCCTTTAACAAAAATTAATATCTTAAAACTAAATAACAGTTTTGCAGTGACCCTTAAATGGTCTTATCCTAGTCTTACTGCTCCTATTAAAAAAGGTTTCAAATTCAGCACTTTATCTACCACTCAAAAGAACCCTATTAGACATTTAATTGTCAACACTGTCAAATTCAATGATAAATTAAATATAAATACATCTAAAAAGATAGCTTCAATGTATTGCATAACAATTCTGATTTATTCATCATGACGACTAACAAGGGTGACCTTATTGTCATTTTGGATAAAAACATGCATGCTGAAAAAGTTAAAAATTTAATCAATGAAGGTATGTATTGTTATGCCGGGATTTATGATTATACTTTAATTAGCAGTTCAAAATTTAATAATAGTTCAAAATTTATTATTTTTTCCTTCCCTTCTAAATCCTAAATTTATTTGTTGTTTTTGAATATTTCGGAAATTTATTCCCCTTTTAACGTAAATTTGTTATTTTTAATGTTTTTATTATTCAAAATTATGCGCAATGCATCTTCAAACGTTAAAATATCCTTTGTTAATCTTTCGGCTTCCCGCTCTCAGGTTTTAACTTCACGTCACTTCATTCATGAGAGTGCAGAAAAAGGCGCATTTTTAGAGCAAAATTCAGCCTTCATGGCTTATCTGTTGCGAACACCTGCTAGATGGGTGCCGAACATCCGGTGGGGTTGCTGTACGGCGTGGTTGCCGCTTGGCGGAAATTGTCCGCCTCGCGGTTCTTGGCATAACAGTGTTTTTATTCCGCAGTATATGCGTGAGCGTTCAGCACAGGTTTTCACTCACCAAATTTGGCGTTTCCTGGGAAGCAAGCGTGTTGCTTGGGAATTCGATTGCTGTTTGGCATTGGAGAAGGTGGTCATTATTTTTGCTGTTAAAAACCGCGGTCCGGACCCCGAGCAAGGGACCCGTGACTCGCGGTCGCTGAAAACATGATTTAAATTATTCCTCTGTTCAAGAGTAGTAGAGGTGACGCTGAGTTTCTGACACCCTACAAGTGCCCTCTTTGTATGTCCCGTTTTCATAAAGTTTCGTAACCGACAGGTGCGCTACCCAAAAGTGGTTCTCTCAGCCAGTTTTATTATGTCTGCATTGTGCATGGTACAACCTGCATCTACACAATTTTTAAATGTGCTCTCCTCCAATGTTGTGAGATCGCCAATGGTCTTCCTTGGCCATCACTGTGTTGTGCACCGCATAAGCCTTTGTTGCCGATTCACCTATTTTTGGATCCAGTGCTGACATCTATTTCGCCAATGAAAGTGTCAAGTGCCATCAATTGTTTCGCAAAAGGAATTCATCCCCATGTGCCGTGGCGGTTCTGCTTTGTCTCGAATTTCGGAGGTGTGGTTTCGCAATCTACTCATCAATAACTTCTAAAGTGCATTATCAGCAAGTGTTAGTGTTGCGCTCATCAGTTTCTTCAAAGTGCGTTTTTGTTTTTCGCATTTTTCTTGTGATCTTCATAATCACCTTTGCTCAGTGGTGCTGCTAACTATGAGCACCCTCTTAGATTGAAATTCAAATAAGGAAAATTAATTTTACTTAACACCTTCTTTGGTTTACATATATGGAATTTATTACTTGAAATTTTATTGGTGTTTGTTTTTCGTTATTTTTAAGTTTAACATGTACATTTTTGTTGGTGGACAGCCAGCTCAAATTCAAATAAGGAAAATTAATTTTACTTAACACCTTCTTTGGTTTACATATATGGAATTTATTACTTGAAATTTTATTGGTGTTTGTTTCTCGTTATTTTTAAGTTTAACATTTACATTTTTGTTGGTGGACAGCCAGCTCGGGCAGACCAACAGAGTGGATTCTGATTCCTGGGTCTAAAATTTAAATGATTTAATTAAAACGTAATGTACTAACCTTAATTTTTACCACTATACACTAAATTGAAGCTTGAATTAATCAGATGTTTTTTAATTGTTGTTAATGAAAATAAATTTTTAATTTAACATTAAAAAAAAAAAAAAAAGAAAAATAGAAATGAATATAAAATAAAATAAATAAATAATAAATATAGATTTTAAGAGGAAGGGTAATCCTTCCCAACATGTGGTGCCATTCACCTTTTTGGTTCTGCCTGGGTTGTCTGTCTACTGAATAAAATATAATAATAGTTAATGGGCTGTCCACCCGGGTGATAAATTTTTTTTTTTAGAGTAATCAATATTGAAATTTTTTGATTGTAATAAATTTCTATGTGTATAGGGAAGTGCACAGTGTCTTGAATAATGTAATTTGTTTTAGGAGAAGTAATTTTTTAGTTTTTATGAAATAAAATTGGTAAGTAGTGAGGTAGTATGTAAAAAAAAATTTCGTGGATTTTTTTTTTAAAACGTTTGTGTAGGGTAGACGAGCTTTTTTGGGATAATCTTTTTAGGCACTAGGTATGCCTTGTCCTCAAATGGTCTAAATTACCTTCAGATCCTTTGGTCTGTAAAGGGGATTTTTTCGAATGTCTGTATCTTGCCCTGTGCTGTTTTTTTTTTTTTAAGCCTTTAGTCAGTCGAAATTCTTCTTGCACTCTGTAGTAAGCTAATCATAGCTTGTTGTTTATTAAGAAAGATTTTTTTTTGTTTTGTAGAATTTTTAAATTAAAACTTTGGGAGTGTTTTGAATTTGTGTAATTTTGGATTTGAGTAAGATTTCTTTTAGCTTTTGAGAAATTTTTTCTCACCTTTAGGGATTCTTTTGGCAATTTTTGCAGGTGTGAGGCGGACAAGTCAGTTGTCTGTTATGGGGGGGGGGGTTCTGGGATATTCAGGTTCAAAGAAAGCCTTGCTTAGCTAAACCATTCCTTCTCAACATTTTAAGTGGGTAAATTTGTTTTCAGTCTTCCCATAATGGTTACTTACTTTGATGCCGTGCTTTTTGAGGTGTTCACTGGTGAATACACCTTTTCCTTCGGGAATAAAATTTCTTGCCCATGATAATGTTTTGTGTTGTGTTTTTTTGGGGAAGGATTCACGACCCTTGCCCACTGTCAGTTTTTTAGGTATTTGAGAGAAATGTTGCAACAAATATGAGAAATGATTTGGATAGAGTTTTAGTGCTAAAGATAGCGTAGTTGGGATTGGAAGTTATGTTTTTATTGTATTGAATTTTAATATGTGTAGAAGTAGCGAAATTTGCCAAAAGATCTGTGTTAGTCTTAAATGTTAGGAATTTTTTTTTGTTTTGACAGGTAAATTTATTTCTCTTCTGGAATATAGTTTGGGTTTCAGTTTCAGTTCAAATTTTGGGTTTTCAAAATTTTTAAAGGGGAAGAACAGTGATCAAAAGTTTATCTTTTGTTCTGTTTTGAGTAATTAGTCACAAACTACTCTTGGCTTTGGGTGAAGTTAAAGGTACGGCTAATGGGTTGGTTTTCATGGTCACCTAGGGGAATTTTGAGGTTTGGGAAGCCTTGTTTTCACAGAAATTCTTCTTCACAGAAATGTGTTTGAAAAAGAAAATTTTTTTTTCATTAGGCCATGTTAACTGTCACTTTGGTGCTTTGAAGCCGCTTTTAAGGTGCTCAGCTGGGGAATGCACCTTTCCTTTTGGGAGAATTACTTGCCTGCTAATAATTGTGTTTCTTCATGTCAACGATCCTTCAGCCAAGCGATCGACTTTGGGTAGTGTAAATTTTTTTTGTTAAATTGTGCAAGTTCAGTCTCAGAATGTTTGTTTTGGGGGGAATGGAGATTGTTCTTTGAAATATTCCGGGAGAAATTTTTTTTTTAAACTTGAGTTAGTTTTGTGAATTTTTTTTTTGTTTTGGTTTAAAACTGTTTTTGGTTCTTAAGTTTTGTTGCTGGGTGATTGTGTATTTCTTCGAATGTGGGAGAGAGGATTGAGGAATTGGGTTTTCGGTTGGTTAGTTGTTACTCATAGAGCTCTTTTTAAAATTTTATGTTTCGACCCTTTGAATTCTTCGGCTGGTCCAAAGTCTTCATCAAAATTTGATTTTTTTGTAATGACAAGTAATTGGGAACTCTGTTTTGTTTTTCTTCTTTCCGACTGCTTGGGTGATGCACTTTACAAAAGCAGATTTTTTTTTGTATTGAAAATTTTTTTTTGTAGGTAATTGAAAAAATTTTTTTTTTTACTTGTGATAATTGGGAGTGTTAAGATTAAATTGATGAACTGGGAGGTTGAATTAAATTTTGCTTTTGTTTAAAATTATATTTTGAAATTTTTTTTGTTGTTTGTCAGAATGTGAATTTTCTGGGAGGTTGAGTTAAAACTTTGTTTTGCTTAAAATTTATATTTTTGGGATTCCTTTTTTTTTTGTTGAAATGTGTACTTCGGATTTTGTGCAGGGATTTTAAATTTTTAAATTTTGCAATTTGTGGGAATTCTTCAAATTTGTAAAATTTTTGTGGACCTTTGAGTTAGTGAAATTTTAGTGGAAGTACACTTGTTTGTGAAAAGTCACTGCTGCAGAGAAGATGTTTTGGGGAGAATTTCTCGTGCGACAGGATTTGGTTTGAGAAATTTAATGGGACCTTCAGGGTGGTGTGGTACAATGGGTCTACAATAGTTTTTTCAAATGATCTTGCTGGCTTTTCAAATGATCTCGCTAAAGTTCTTGTTCAAGTTAATTTTCTTCTTTTACCCGTATTAGAAGTACATAGCCCTGGCAGTTCTGTTTGCGAAATTTTTATTTCAAATTATTCTCTTCAAAATTTGTATTCAATTTATTCATTGTGAAGTTTTTGGTTCGATTTATTAAATCTACGGTTTTAGAGGGACCCGGGACTGTCCCTCTCCTGTCGGAAACACTTGATTTTTGTTTTGTCATTGGGATTTTTGTTTATTTAGGGAAGTCTGGCAGGGTTCAGTTCTATATCACTTGTGAAACCAGAGGTGTGTGGAACGGTGGTTTAACAGACTGTTTTAAGTGTTTTGAGATATCTTTCATCTTGGCGCAGTGCAAATAATTCTAAATTTTGGTGACAGTTTGTTTTAAGTGAATAGTGCATGGCAGAGCCGAGGGTGGTGTAAGCATGAAGCCAAGAGGGCACATGCTTTGTAAATAGGAAAGGAGGGTGGACCCAAAAGCGAGGAATGCTTGGGGGCACTATGAGGAAAATGTATTTTTATATGTCACACTGCCCAGGTTCTGCTACACACTGCAGGGATTGTTTGGCTTTTGTTTTGATTGGGAGGGATTTGTTTTTCTTTTGTGAGCAGTGTATTTTTCCCTTGTTTGAATTTCAACTTTTATCAAATTTGGTGGGAATTCAGATGATTTTTTTTTATTTCTCGGGTTCAGTGAGGTTTTTTTTTTTTTGGAAAATTTTAAAATTTTAAAGTTAATGAAGTGTTTTATTGTTTTCTTGTCTTTCGGAAGTCTTTCTCCTCTCTTAAAGGGGAGATACAAAATTTTTTTAATGAAAGTCTAGGAGAAGTGTAAGTCTTAAATTTTATGGTCATGATCAGTGTGCCTTCCCTGTATGTAAAATATATATTTATTGTAAACATTTTTTAGAAGCGTAATCCCAGGAGTTGTGTTATATAGCTTTTTCTCCTTTGAAATTATTAAACTTCTTTGTATACTAAATTACATAATTTACTATTTATATTTACCTTAATTTATTTATTCCTGATCGTATAGATTTAACCAATCACTAAAGTTTACTTTTAATATTATTTTCTCTTTATTTACTTTAACTCAATCCATTACATTGCTTGGTCTGTGCTCAACTAAGATACACTTTTGAAAACACTTCAACATCTCAGAAACCTCTAAGAAAATCCACTTACCTTTAAATGATTAAATAGCACAGCCAACAACAAGTCAAGAATGACACTCAATATTAAATTTAAAAATTAACTTTTATTTTTCAACAATTAAAATTTAGATTCTTTAAACAAACTTTGACCCACAGTGGTCAAGGAAAACAAATTGTACATTGCGAATTAAAATTCAATTAAAATAACCCTAGAACCAATTAAGTTTAACCCAGGAAACAGAATCCACCCTGGTCTGAAGACCAGAGCTTGGTCTGCCTGAAGCTGGCTGTCCACCCCCAAAAATGTTGAAAATAAAAATAACAAAGAGCAAATTATTGATGTACTCAATAATACAGCTTGGATTTGTAAGAGAACAATATATTGCCACTTGCAGTTCCCTATGACCGGATCAAAAGCACAAATACAAATTTATAAACTTCGAGCTTAAGGCTGCACTGGTATTTGTTTCGTTCAAGGATATTATGCGCCTACACAGAAAAATATGAAGAGGGAGCACTACAGTCTCACCACTAGTTCATTTTTAATGAAGTATTTATTGGAAGAAAAATACTTGTGGAGCACTAAAATGTAGAGAGGAGCACTAAAATGTAGAGAGATGCACTCATGACTCGAGCTGGCAATAAGGACAGTTGCGTGAGTGGAATGACGATGCACTTATGTCTGAAACGACGATACACATATCACTGGAGTTTGGCGACCGCTGCACATGAAGTTTTAGAAAATATATGAATTACTCGCTGGCAAGCAAGAGCCTGTAGCGATTTGGTGGAAATGTAGGATTAAGGAAGGCCTGTTGGGATCGATGGTACACTTTGCAAACACTGTAGGCTTAAGGAAAAACTGTTGAGGTCGATGATACACCTTTCAGACAAAGGCAACTATGCCAGCATTAACTTGGACCCCGACAGTCATGATGTCCTCATTAGAAGCACACTTCAAAATCTTGGTCAAGCTGCATAAATTTGCTTGGGATTTGATTAAAAGCATCCTTACGGCGACCGCGGGAGACGGGCGCCCCTGCATTGGGGCCCGTTCCACGGATCTTCGCACGATAAAAACAAACCACCTCCAACAGTGCCGGTCAGGAATCGAATAATACGGCAACACGCTTGCCTTCCCAGGAGACGCCAAACTTGGCGAGCGAAACCCTGTGCTTCGCGCCGAGCGCCCACGCATACACTGCGGAAATAAAACGCTGTTATGCCAAGAATCATAAAAAGATCACTTCTCCCGATGCGGCAACCCGCCGCACAGCAACCCACCGGATGTTCTAGCACCCCGAAAACAGGTGTTTTTACTGATAAGCGGTTGAAAGCCAAATTCTTCTTAAAAAGTGCCTTTTTTCTGCAAACTCATGAATGAAGTGAAGTTAAGTTAAAAGATGCGAGCGAGAAACGGAAGGATTAACAAAAGATTATTTAACGTTTAAAGGCACATTGCGCACAATTTTGAATAATAAAAACATTAAAAGATAACAAATTACGTTAAAGGGGAAATAAATCGCCGAAATATTAAAAACAACAAATAAATTTAGAATTTTGAAGGGAAAGGGGAAAATAACAAATTTTAAGCTATTACAAAATTTTGAACTAATAATTAAATTTAGAGCTGTCAAATCTCGGCATAACAGTTGCTACATGAAGAGAGTGTTCTCGTGTGTTTACAATTTTTCTGTCACCAGGATGGTGTTGTTCACTTTTGATCATTTTCGGCTCTTTAATTTGAAAAATTTTATTCTAAAATTATTTTCCGGTGGTCGAGAGGAATTATGTTATGCCGGAATTTATGATTATACTTTAATTAGCAGTTAAAAATTTAATAATAGTTCAAAATTCATTATTTTCCCCTTCCCTTCTAAATCTTAAATTTATTTGTTGTTTTTGAATATTTCGGCGATTTATTCCCCTTTTAACGTAAACTTGTTATCATTTTTAATGTTTTTATTATTCAAAATTATGCGCAATACGTCTTCAAACATTAAAATATCCTTTGTTAATCTTTCGGCGTCCCGCTCTCGGGTTTAACTTCATGTCACTTCATTCACGAGAGTGCAGAAAAAGGTGCATTTTTAGAGCAAAATTTGGCTTTCATGGCTTATCTGTTGTGAACACATGCTAGATGGGTGCCGAACATCCGGTGGGGTTGCTGTACGGCGTGATTGCGGCTTGGTGGAAATTGTCCGCCTCGCAGTTCTTGGCATAACAGCATTTTTATTCTGCAGTATATGTCGGCGGCTATTGCTGTGTTAGCTGAGCGACTTGACTAGAAAAAATTTGAAAGTCATTTGCAGATTTAGCAGTGTTGGTCATATCCCTATCCGAAGTGCTGGTAGAAAATTTTTGTAGCAGATGATATGCAGTAGTGATGTGTTTTCTCAAGAAAACAAGCTCGTTAAACACAAACACAATTTATTTGTTGTGAGATCCATTGCATCAGATGAAGTTACAAAATAAAACACTGTAACATTCGTTGCAAAGCAAAATTATATACAATGAGCTAGCAAGCTCATGAAAAAGATTGTAAACAGTTTTTATGACTAGGCACACACTCTCAGTTACTATAACATCGGTAAGTAGAAAAAACAGCTACTGTACCACACATGCCGTGCACGTTAATGAAGCCACCATCATCAGGTCACACGTCATGGCTTTAGAAGTTAGACTACTCTCTACCGATCAAGGTCTGCCTTCCATACAAGGTCTTTCACCGTCGATCACCGTCTGATCGATCTGACTATACGTCGAGTCTTAAGTCTGCATAACTACAAGATCTTAAACTCTGAAAAGTCTCCCACGTCTACTACATGGTCAGTCAAGGTCTGTAAAGTCTCTGAATAACTGAGAATGTGTCCTATCATATATACACTGTGATGGGTACGCTCCGGAACACAACCGTTGACGGCAGCGCCCTCACTATATGCAAATCAGGATGCGCGCGCGGCGAGATGGCGATTTGCATGAATGGCATGTTCTGTTCCCGTCACGAGTCGTTCACGAGAACGGTAGAACCATTCTAAAAATGTAAACACGTTCTCGCGATAACGAGAATCGCGACGAAAACAGAACCAAGTTTCCAACAATCGGCCCCCTCATGCAAAACCCCAAATCTCGGCGCACGTGCTATCAATCAATGAAATTACTCTAAAAAAACATAACAGCAAAAATGTCAAGTTCTTTAGTATCCAGCAAAAACATAAAGTATATATATTACTTTTCATGTTAAGCAAAAAAAAATTTATCATTGAAAGAAAATTTTAGATATCATTGAAACACTAAGTTCCAAAAATTTAATTTAAGTCAAAATTTAAGTTTTCAAGAAATTTAAGTATAATAATTTAAATTTAACATTTAAGATTAAAAATTTTACCATAAATATCAAATTCAATTTGTGTAGAAAATTTTATGTATAATTATTAAATTTAACATTTAAGATTAAAAATTTCACTATAAATATCAAATTCAATTATGTAGAAAATTTTATGTATAATTATTAAATTTAACATTTAAGATTAAAAATTTCACTATAAATATCAAATTCAATTATGTAGAAAATTTTATGTATAATTATTAAATTTAACATTTAAGATTAAAAAATTTCACTATAAATATTAAATTCAATTGTGTAGAAAATTTGATGTATAATTATTAAATTTAATATTTAAGATTAAAAATTTTACTATAAATATCAAATTCAATTTGTGTAGAAAATTTCATGTATAATTATTAAATTTAACATTTAAGATTAAAAATTTTACTATAAATATCAAATTCAATTATGTAGAAAATTTTATGTATAATTATTAAATTTAACATTTAAGATTAAAAATTTACTATAAATATTAAATTCAATTATGGCTGTTCATTATCTCTGTCCAAGACCAGTATACATAATTAATACTAATAGCAATGACACAGATAATGAAAGATTTTTTTTTTTTCTTTCTGTGTTGTATTCAAATTTAAATAAGTGGTTTGTCATCAATGAATCATAGCCAAGTGTATGATAACAAGGAGTAAACACACAAAATAATACACATAAGCATAACTGTCTTATGCGGGAATTGAAAACATGGATATATATATACATTCAGTGTAATGTGAAAAATTTTAGAAAGTTCATTGTAAACAATACACATATATATACTCTAGATACAATTATCTGCATCACAGAGGGAGGAGTAAAATATACGATATCCTAACCATATTTTGTAAAAGAAAGAAAAAAAATTTAGAAGTTACAAATTTAATCATTTTTGTTTTTGAAAATTTGATTACAAAAGTTTAATGCTCTATCTTTGGTCATTGGTTTTGTAAAGTAATCTGCTACATTTTCCTTGGTATTTACAAAGATGATTTTAAAAGATTCATTCTCAACTAAATTCCTCAGGAAATGGTACTTTATATCAATATGTTTGGTTCGGTTATTCTCTATTGGGGAATTTGAAAAATTAATTGCAGCTTGGTTATCACAGTAGATTATGCTATTATTTCTGTTAAATTTTAACCCTAGCTTCATACATTCCTCAATGATATTTTGTAGCCAAATAACTTCTTTCGCAGCTTCTGTCAATGAAACATATTCCGCTTCCATCGTTGACAGACTAACACACTTGTGTTTAAATGTACGCCAAGAAACGGGTACTCTATCTATAAGAAATAACATACCCCCGAGTGACACCCTGTCATCCCTATTGGCGGCAAAATCCGAATCCGAGTAGCAATTTAAATTTAAGTTACCAATGCCTGATAAGTTTAACATGTAATTCTTTGTTTTCTCAAGATATCCTAAAAGTTTAAGTAATGCGTCCCAATGTTTCATGCCAGGATTCTCTTGGAATTGAGACAGAATATTTACAGCGTAACATATATCTGGTCTAGTTCTACTTGACAAAAAGGCTAAACATCCTATCAAACTTCTGTATGGGATATTTTGCATTTGTTTTAATTCTCCATCATTCATTGGGCAATCATTTTTACTCAACGTGATTCCTTTTGTAATAGGGAGTGAAGAAATAGGATATTTGAATTCTTTAAACATTTGGCAAATTTTATCAATATACTGCCTTTGATGTATAAAAATTTTGTTATTGATTTCTGTAAATTCCACACCTAACAGTTTTTGGACCTTCCCTAGAGTTTTGATATCAAATTCTTCCTTTAGTAAAGAAACTGCATGATCAATATCACCTTGATGTTTTGAAAATAAAACTATGTCATCCACATATACCAACATTAATACTTTGTTCTGGTAAAAATATGCACAATTGCACCATTTGAGTTTGAAGAAATTTAATTTTCTCAAAGTGGTGTCAAGCTCATTATACCACTCTCTGCCGCTCTGATGTAAGCCATATATTGCTTTTTTCAGCAAACAGACATGATTTTGTTGGTTCGGATCGACATATCCAGGTGGTTGTTTCATAAACACTTTGGCATTCAATTTAGCATAAAGGTATGCTGACTTGATGTCTAATTGAAAATGCTTCCAGTTAAGCAAACATACAAAAATTGCAAAAAAAGCTCTTATTAAGCAAAAATTTATAACGGGGCTAAATACTTCGTCATACGAATCCCCCTTCTCTTGTGAATATCCCTGAGCCACTAATCGAGCTTTGAATCTCTTTACTATTCCATTTTCATCCCTTTTGATGGTGTATACCCATCTGGATCCGATTATCTTTTGTGAGGTGGGTGTAGGCACTAAGTCCCAAACACCTCTCTCTTGCATTATTGCTATTTCATTATTCATGGCTTCCTGCCATTCTTGCGAGTGCGGAGATTCAATTGCCGATTTATAGTTTTTGGGAACTATTATCTCTATGTTGCTTGCCTCTGGCCTGGATTTGATATCCCTCTTTTCTCTGAAGTTAAACAAATTTTGGTCATAATGTATGTTAGCCTTAGCACAGAATTTTTTAACATCATTATGACTTCTCAGCCTATGTTTATCACCCCTCACTGAGTAGTAAACATCAGTTCGAGTTCCATCAGGCCTGGGTACAGCTTTCCTTTCCCAATCTATGTTTGAACAGGGGGTCAGATCGGAATCAGCAGGAGAGTCCTCTTCCTCACTAGTATGACTAGTGTCATGGCTCTCACCTGCTTCTTCCTCTGACTCACTATCCAAACATCCCGATCCTGAATCTGATGTTCGAGTAAAACCCGATTTCTTTTGGGTGAAGTTTCTAGGTCGAATGGGGTCCAGGACGCCTTCCGCTGCTTCCATCTCCTCAAAACGGACATTGCTTATTTCTAATATTTTTCCTTCTTTCACAAGAAGAATTCTATAGCCCCTGGTATTTTCTGCATATCCTACCATAACTCCCAGTTGAGCTCTTAGGTCTAGCTTCTTCCTAAGCTGTTTTGCAATACCAGCATAAGCCTTACATCCAAAAACTCTGAGATGGGATACAGCAGGCTTCTTCCCATAGTACAATTCGTGTGGAGTTTTAACTTTAAATTTATGGCAAATCCTGTTCTTTGTATAAGTAAAACATAGGATTGCCTCTGCCCACATTTTGTCACCAACTTTGCTTTGATTAAGCATTGCCTTGACACAATCTAACGCTGTCAGGTTGAATCTTTCAGATACCCCGTTTTGTTCGGGTGTATAAGTGTTAGATCGTTCATGCTTAATCCCTAACTTTTTCAAAAAAGCTTTAAATTGACCGTGACAAAATTCCATGCCGTTATCAGTACGGATGCACAAAATCTTTTTGCCTAATTGTCTCTCCTGACAAGCTTGAAAATCCTGAAAAACTTTGAACACATCTGATTTTTGTTTTAAAATAAAAACAAACACCTTGCGGCTAAAATCGTCTGTAATAGTCAAGAAGTATTTGTTTCCCCCCAATGAAGCTACAGGCATTGGACCACAAACGTCCATGTGCAGTAATTGCAAAGGTTCTGTAGATCTAATCCTGCCTATTGGTTTGTACGAAACTCTTTTAGATTTTGCAAGTTTGCAATGAATGCAATTTACTTTTGCATATTTTAATTTTGGGAGTCCGTTTGCCGCGGAAATTTTACTTGTTTGGTGCAAGTAGTCTGAGTTAATATGGCCATATCTTCTATGCCATAATTCAGTTTTGTTCAGAATTTCAACTGTTGAACCACTAATTTTATTTGACTTTGATTTTAAATCAGATTTGTTTTTCCTTTTATTCAAGTTAGGCCTAATTTTGTTTTGACTTTGACTATTTGTTGCAGGGGTTTTTCTAACCTGTTTAGAATTTTTGTCCCTATCCTGATCTCCTTTACGGCCCTTAACACAACTATTTAAACTTTTAGTTGAGTACTGTGGTTTTAAGAAATACAATCCTTCTTTACGTTTAGCGTAAAAGAAATTTTCTCCCTCAGGAGTCTTAAACCATAGAATACCTTTGGCTGCACTAAAAGAATAGCCCTGCTCTTCTAATACAGATGCGGCCAACAAGTTACGCCGTAATTTAGGTGAATACATAACATTTTGTAGCACAATATTATTTGTATGATCTTTAAATTTAACATACATGTTCACCGTTCCAATAGCCTCAACTGTGACTAGAGTGCGTTGTTTACCTTTCTGCTTGATGCAAATGGCGCCGGTCGCGGCCCCCGTCGATGGAATTCACAACTCTTCACTGCTGCTTTATCACGGATAAAAGTTATGGCCTTGAC
Source organism: Amaurobius ferox (assembly GCA_951213105.1). Classification (NCBI taxonomy): domain Eukaryota; kingdom Metazoa; phylum Arthropoda; class Arachnida; order Araneae; family Amaurobiidae; genus Amaurobius; species Amaurobius ferox. The sequence continues at coordinate 118,749,054 of OX578147.1, forward strand.
ATACTACGGGCCCATAACCAAAATGTCGGCGGCTATTGCTGTGTTAGCTGAGCGACTTGACTAGAAAAAATTTGAAAGTCATTTGCAGATTTAGCAGTGTTGGTCATATCCCTATCCGAAGTGCTGGTAGAAAATTTTTGTAGCAGATGATATGCAGTAGTGATGTGTTTTCTCAAGAAAACAAGCTCGTTAAACACAAACACAATTTATTTGTTGTGAGATCCATTGCATCAGATGAAGTTACAAAATAAAACACTGTAACATTCGTTGCAAAGCAAAATTATATACAATGAGCTAGCAAGCTCATGAAAAAGATTGTAAACAGTTTTTATGACTAGGCACACACTCTCAGTTACTATAACATCGGTAAGTAGAAAAAACAGCTACTGTACCACACATGCCGTGCACGTTAATGAAGCCACCATCATCAGGTCACACGTCATGGCTTTAGAAGTTAGACTACTCTCTACCGATCAAGGTCTGCCTTCCATACAAGGTCTTTCACCGTCGATCACCGTCTGATCGATCTGACTATACGTCGAGTCTTAAGTCTGCATAACTACAAGATCTTAAACTCTGAAAAGTCTCCCACGTCTACTACATGGTCAGTCAAGGTCTGTAAAGTCTCTGAATAACTGAGAATGTGTCCTATCATATATACACTGTGATGGGTACGCTCCGGAACACAACCGTTGACGGCAGCGCCCTCACTATATGCAAATCAGGATGCGCGCGCGGCGAGATGGCGATTTGCATGAATGGCATGTTCTGTTCCCGTCACGAGTCGTTCACGAGAACGGTAGAACCATTCTAAAAATGTAAACACGTTCTCGCGATAACGAGAATCGCGACGAAAACAGAACCAAGTTTCCAACAGTATATGCGTGAGCGCTCGGCGCGAAATTTGGAGACGCCAAATTTGGTGAGTGAAAACCTGCGCTTCGCACCGAGCGCTCACGCATATACTACGAAATAAAAACGCTGTTATGCCAAGAACCGCGAGGCGGACAATTTCCGCCAAGCGGCAACCACGCCGTACAGCAACCCCACCAGATGTTTGGCACCCATCTAGCAGGTGTTCGCAACAGATAAGCCATGAAGGCCGAATTTTGCTCTAAAAATGCACCTTTTTCTGCACTCTCATGAATGAAGAGACATGAAATTAAAACCCGAGAGGAAGGGGAAAATAATGAATTTTGAAGTATTATTAAATTTTGAACTGCTAATTAAAGTATAATCATAAATTCCGGAATAACAGTCTTACACTATAAGCAAGGGTCTTAGTAATTTTGATTTACACAAAATTAGACAAGCCAATAAATCTTCCCATGTAACTCCTGAAAATTGTAAAATGTCTCCAATTATTTCTGTGGAAAACTGTGCTAGATTGTACACTATTCCAAAAGTTCATAACGTATATGATCCTTTTAGACTCACTGTATCTAACATTGGTTCAACTTCCTACAAATTAGCCAAATATTTAGTTTCTAGGTTCTTTCCTCTACTAAGTAATAATATTCCTACTTGTCAAAATTCTGCACAATTTGAACAGAAAATTCATAATTTAAACTCTTGTAGTTTGACTATGGTCTCATTTGATGTCAAGTTTTTATTTACCAATGTCTTGTTGAGAGTCGAAGTCAAAAGCCCAGACCGTCTGACTCATCCTTGGACATGGGCAGCAGTTTGGACGGTCGGGGTAGTCTTGTTGAGGGTGTAATATCTTGTCTCAGGAAAAGATGATTATATGAATTCCATTTCTTTGAATTTGAAATTGAAGAACTTGTCTTTCCTACCAGTACCTGTTTAACGCAAAATTTGTTTATCCTTTATAATAAATTCTACTGTATGTTTGATGGTTTATCTATGTGTAATCCACTCAGTCTTATTCTTTGTAACATATATATGCATCATTTTAAAGTTAAGATTTTTTTAAATTACCCACTTCGTTTTTAACACTTTACAACACAGTTGAAAAGTGTTTATGACTTTGGTCATTCTGTCTGTCCATAACTGCCGTAAAAATGACTTAATCAAAATGAAATTTTAGTATGTTGTTGAGACGGTCTGTGGGACATATGGGAATGTAAATGAATAATATCACCCAATTAGTTTTGGATTTAACACGGGTTGAAAAAATGAAATACATTGAACCCTATGGGACTTAATTGTTATAGGGACCATGGGGTAGTGACTGCTTTTCCGAGTTGTCACCAACACGAACATTGGCGATATAATCCGATACGAGAAATTCACTACAAACACAATGATAAAAATTTAATATATAATGGTGTTTGATCAACTTAACAAAAACATATTGTGTTACATTGAAATTTGTGGCAGCCAAAACTCAGCTATCGCCGACAAAATTTCATTAAATTTATCACTACTAAGTGCTGTCTCACAGTGCCTCTATGCTTTTAGTTATGCCATTTCGTGGATTCCCAGAGTCTCTCTATGGTCTGCGTATGAGCTCCGGTTTCAGGATCCATGAAGTTATACAGGGTGGCCACTCTTTGGACATATTGAAATTCCCTGACTTTTCCAGGTTTTCCAGGTGAATTTAAAAGAAATTCCAGACCAGTAATTTTAACATAAAATGTGCGCATGCACGTCCCTATTTAGTTACAAATTTGATTAAAAATCTTAACAATTTAACTCCACTATCCAAAAAAATTTTTATATTAAATCAAGAGAAAAAAATACACATATTTTTTTGTTTTTACAAATAAATTTTGACATTTTTAATAAAAAAAATCATGTAAATGCAGTAAAATTGGACTACTGAAATATTTAAAAGAATTTAATGGTTTTCATTGAAGACAATAAAAAGAAATAGTCTAAACTGATGTCTATAAATATGGGGATTGCAAATTGCTCACAATGACAGAGATCATTAAAGATATGCAATAACTACACTACAACAAGTCACAGCCTTTGAATAAATGTCAATTCGGCCATGTCGAAAGAATGTCATTAAAATACAATTATACTTGTAGAAAAAAATATAGTAAAATGTATATAATATACAGAGATGCCAACCTCTGCAAGGAGTCATCGGTAGAAAAATCAGGAGTTTTCAGTAAAACCGCATTGACCATCAGTAAGATTTTACGTATATTGACAATATATATTTTAAAACCTTAGAATAAGTTCAAAATGAAGTTTTGCTAACTTAACTGAGTTAATTACAACTGAATGGCACTATGTGAAAATAATTAGGAAATTAACCTTTATAATTAACCAAAATATGAAAATAAGCTAGTTTGGTCATGTTAATGTACAACAATAGGGAGATGGAGATCAATGGAAAAAGATAATTTCGTACTCTCGGCAACGCCCGAGGGGGGGGGGGGGAGACTGAATTTCACGATCGTACTATACATAGCTGCCAACCTTGGAAAATGAAAATTAGGGAGATTTTTAAATATTTGCAATTCGCGACAAAAATCGAAAAATCGCACAGCGCGATAACAATTTCTTTTTTTACAGAAAGCATAAAAGGGAATTTTCAAGACAGAATAGGGATTTTTTCCCTCTACTACAAAACTGCACCATAAAAAATAGACAAATATGATAAAAAATCTGAATTGCATCTATAAACACAATTTAATTTTAACGAATACAAAAGAATTAAATCATCTTTTAAAAAATAAACACATTCGTTAGAGTTATTCTCATCAGAGTCTATAACAATGTTCATTACACTGAATATGATGCATAAAGAAAAATGTCATTGGTTACTGTATAATAATCATTCATATGTCTTTGACAGAAACACTTCTCTGCAGATAAAATATTGAATAAAAGAAATCTTTTGGTAAGTAAAAATACAGCACGTAAAAGTTCTATATAATTAAAAAATGTCACATTCAATCCTTCTTACTACTTAAAAATATAATAGCTCTTTTTGCTTTTTTTAAGAACTCCTTACTAAATTCTTCACTATCCCTTCACAGAGTTCATACCGATTTTTCAAAATAGAAAAATTTGTATTATGCAAAAATAATCAAAAAATTAATCTTAATAATTAGCCATAATATGAAAATAAGCTAGTTTAGTCAATCTAATATGCAACATTTAAATGATGGAGATGGATGGAAAAAGATACTAACGTACTCTCGGCAATTCACGCGAAGTAACTGAATTGCGCAATCGCACTATTTATGCGAAAATAATTAAAAAATTAACCACAATAATTAATCAGAATATGAAAATAAGCTAATTTAGCTGATCTAATATGCAACATTTAAATGATGGAGATGAATGGAAAAAGATACTAACTTACTCTCGGCAATTTACGCGAAGCAACTGAATTGCGCAATCGCATTATTTATGCGAAAATAATTAAGAAATTAACCATAATAATTAATCAGAATATGAAAATAAGCTAGTTTAGTCAATCAAAAATGCAATATTTAGAAGATTGAGATGGATGGAAAAAGATACTATTGTACTCTCGGCGATTCATGAGAACAAACTGAATTGCGCAATCGCAGTGTTTATGCGAAATTAATGAACAAAATAACATTTTAGCGATTTATGATCAATAACCTCTGAAGAAGTATGTTTATTACTTTCATAAAATAAGCGATCGAGATCTTAATTTACAATACACGCGGCCGTAAATCTCCGTTAATTTGATTGGCATTACTCTGCATTGTATTATGGATTTGCTACGATCCCGGGAATGATAAAAATCAGTGCTAAAAATGCGGAAAATTGGTGTTTTCGAGGAATTATACCATGTCTGGTTAATTGATAAATTTCCAACAAAAAACGCCGGAGAATTTCGTTAGTAATCCGGAGGCCGGAGAAGTAATGAAAAATCCGGAGTCTTCGACCAAAATCCGGAGAGTTGGCACGTCTACATAGGGATTTTTTTAGGAAAATCCCTTTTGCAGGGATTTTTTCTAATTATTGTAAAAATTCGGGAGATTTAGAAATTTTTCGGGAGTTCGGGAGATTGCCTCAAAATTCGGGAGACTCCCGGAAAAATCGGGAGATTTGGCAGGTATGAATTATTTATATGAAAATAATTAAAATATTAGACTTTATAATCAACCAAAATATGAAAATATGTTAGTTTAGTCAAATTAATGTACAAAAATAGGGAGATGGAGATCGATGGAAAAGGATAATTGGTTACTCTCGGCAACGCCCGCGAAAAAAAAAACTGAATTTCACGATCGAACTATTTATGTGAAAATAATTAAAAAATTAATCTTTATAATCAACCAAAATATGAAAATAATCTTGTTTAGTCAAGTTAATGTGCTACAATAGGGAGATGGAGATCGATGGAAAAGGATAATTGCATACTCTCGGCAACGCCCGGGAAAAAAAACTGAATTTCACGATCGTACTATTTATGTGAAAATAATTAAAAAATTAATCTTTATAATCAACCAAAATATGAAATAAGCCAGTTTAGTCAAGTTAATGTGCTACAATAGGGAGATGGAGATCGATGGAAAAGGATAATTGCGTCCTCTCTGCAACGCCGACAAAAAAAAAAAACTGAATTTCACGATCGTACTATTTGTGAAAATAATTAAAAAAATATCCTTTATAATCAACCAAAATATGAAAAGAAACTAGTTTAGTCAAGTTAATGTGCTACAATAGGGAGATGGAGATCGATGGAAAAGGATAATTGCGTACTCTCGGCAACGCTCGCAAAAAAAAAAAAACTGACTTTCGCGATCGTACTATTTATGTGAAAATAATTAAAAAATTAGTCTTTATAATTAACCAAAATATGAAAATAAGCTAATTTAGTCAAGTTAACGTGCAATAATAAAGGGATGGAGATGGATGGAAAAAGACAATTGTGTACTCTCAGCAAAGCCCGAAAAGGACTGAATTTGCACAATCCTATAATTTAAGCGAAATATAATTTGTTTAGTAAAATATTTCTTTATTTTTACGGGCACTATAAAAATAAATTAGGTCTATTGTTCTGATATGAAATCATTAGAAGTAAATGGATGCAAACTGATAATTTTGAACTTTCAGCACAGCAGGGAATATGAACTGAATGGTAGGATGCATGGATTTCACGGGATTTTCCGTAGTTTTGAGAGTAATGTCCGTAAAACCGTAAGATAAAGTAAAAATCCGTACAAACTACGGAAAGTCCGTAAAAGTTGGAATCTCTGTACTTGGCGACATTTGTCCAAAATGGCGCACAAACTCCGCATTTTTGCTTTTATACGGAATTAAATGGACCCATGGCAACCTTTATTTAGCGGTTACGAGTACAGCGTAATACTTGGCGAAAATTTTTGAAAATGACGTACAAACTGGGCAGTTCTGTTTTTATATGGATAACTAGTGAAAAAAAAAAATTCCAGAATTTTCACAAAATTCCCTGACTTTTCCCGGTTTTCCCTGACCATTCTAAAATTCCCTGACTTTTCCCGGTTCTCCCGGTTTCCAGGTTGAGTGGCCACCCTGTTGTACCGATGGTTTACTTTCAAATGTTGAAAGCCGGCTTCTTCTAATTCTTCAGTTTTGTAGCTACGCCAGCAATATGAAAATATGATTGAGCCATCCTCGATGTGTTCAACAATTTCTTGGAAAAGCATAGTAGCTTTCTGATTAGGCACTACCACAAGAAAGCATTGCAGTGTTTGGCTTCATTGTCCCTATAACCGATAAGTACCGTTTTTTAAATAAAAATTAAAATAATAATTACACCTATATAATATGAAGAAATTACATGACACACTTTAAAATAAAATATGGCATCCATCTTTTTTCCAATCGTGATTTTTAAAGTTATTTTAATTTTATATTTAGTGTTGCATCCATTCTAAAACAGTTTTATTTTTGCATATTTTCTGTGCATCTATATTCTGCAACAATGCAATTACAATATTTTTGAGTTCAAATGATCATCAAACTTTGATTATTTCTACAACAAAGCCTCATTTAAACATATGCAGAATGTAACAAGTGATTGTAAGATGAGTTGTATAAGAATTGCTGAATTTTTTTCACGCAAAATTATTTAACTCTGGAATAAAAGTGTATGAATGAAATATTAACAGCTTTTACATGGAGAACCAGGCGATTTATATTTCGATGACATCATTTGAATAAAGTTAATTGTTTTCGATGTTTTCAAGTAAAATAAATTATTGTAATTCTGTGAAAATTTAAAAAATTATCACCACTGAATGTATCACATTTTAGAGATGTTTAAATAAAATTGCATTTCAGTTGGAAAGTGTTTCATAATCAATGCTTTATGCATGATTGAACTTTCTTGTTTATACTCATTATGTTGATGATAGTTTTGCTCTTCTGGGTCAGTCTCTAAATGATGTTGATGGTATTTCGAAATCCATTGATCCTTGCATTCAATTTACTTATGAAATAAAAAACAATTGTTTTGCATTTTTGGATATCTTGGTCATCTGCAACAATGAATTTTTAACTACAGTCTTCCAAAAAACCTTTTTCAGTCTCTTTACTTCCACGTACAAATTCCTGCCATCTGCCTAACCAGAAAATTGCTACTTTTAATACATTTGCCCATCATGCTTTGAATGCTTATTTTACTATGGATTTGCTTAATTCTGAGATCAATTTTTTAAAAGCTATTGTTATCGATCGTGGTTTCGCATCTAGCATTGTTGCTCCTGTGAGAATATGTCTGTAACAGATACTGAATGATAAAGCAATTTACACCTTGTTTCTTCAAGTTTTAAAGGAATGATAACAAATTTGCCAACACATATCAGTACAGTATATCGAATAAAATAGCATCTTGAATATGGTTGTTAACTATTTCTAAGAAAATCTTTAAAGTATTGATACACTGCTAAAGCTTGTTTATCATTAGTTCTAAAATGAAAGTTCTTTAAATTCTGGGACATTTCCCATCCAGTGCATCCAATTCTGAGACCACCCCAGACAATCCTGGATGGTTGGCAAACCCTAGTTATGAGCAAACATGTCAGCAACACTAAGTTACATACATTTTCATGGATACATGTTTAAATATGTATGTGGTATGATATAAACAGATTTTATATGTTTAAAGGTAAGAATTATTGGCTATCATATTTCTGAATGTAAATTTACCAGTATTTTTAATTTGTCTAAACCTAGCGATGAGTACAGAACATTGTGGTTTTCTAGAGTCTCTAAAAATATCAACTCAATATCCAAGTTACGGGATTGTGTAATCACTGCTGGATGCATATCTGAGTCTTTGTTAATTTATTTTAATGCTTATCTCATCTCATGTGCATGATGTTGTTAAATCTTATTATTTTTTGCCACTTTCAACGCATGATTTATATTTTGAATTATTTTAGATAAATGGTAATATTCTATCAATATGTATAGAGTACATTGTTTAAATTGTTTAATTTCTAGAGTAAATTTTTAAAACTTCTCGGAGATGATTTTATATTGCAATTCTTATATATTTCATTAGTATGCCAATTTTAATGTTATCTGGATGTTTGGAGATTATTATTTTATAATAATTTCTATTATAATAATAAGCTCCTATCCAAGCGACATATTTATGTTTATCAATCTGAATGTATACTGTATGGTTTACATTTTGGAAATTTTTATAAATTGTTTTTCTTTCATTTGTTAATAAAAGTTCCTGGTTATCTACGTAACTGCTCTAAACCCTACTAGGGTGATCAGGGATAAAACAAAAAATAATTAAAATACTCTTTCATAATCAATAATTCATGTCAAAAATATGAGATTATTAAATAGAAAAAGAAATCTATCACATACTTTCTAGATTCATGGATATCTTGTTCAACTAACGGTTTAACCCTTTTTTTGATTATAGGAATAGTTCTAGTATCTACAAAAACTTCTGTATTCTAAAAACAAAGAAACATGATAAAATTAGAATATATATATATATATATATATATATATCAGGCTTCTGGAAATCGCCCGTCCTCCCGGGGTTAAAATTCGGCGAGGACGACCAATTTTCGGGAGTTGCCGTCCTCTCGGACGGCCTTAAGATTAGAGATTCCGGTTAAAAAAAAAGAAAAAAAAAAGAGATAACAAATTGTTGTCATCGTAAAATTGTGGCTCATCGTAAAATTGTGGCAAAAGCCACCCTTTCCCGTGCCATGAATGAAAATTGAAATGTCGTCACCTGCAAATCCCCCTAGTGTGCATTATCAATGCCTTCTTTCTCGGCGAGTCGTCAGATCTGAATTGTAACCACAGGCGCTAGTTATTTTTTCTCCCCTCATCCTCCACCAAGTGAATCCGATGATTGCACAAAAATGCGATAGCACACTAACGATCGAAGTGACATGTTCTCTTCTCCTTTTCAAGGTCTACATGTGTGGAATTTTCAGATTTTCACAAGACCGACAACACCAATGCTTAAATCCAGACCAAGCCCGAAGAAATTTATAAATGTAGAATGAACTCGCCCTGAAGATAACTGCGTCTCAGCAGGCCCGAAATGATTTGTATTCAAATATGTTAGAAATAAATTTGTCAAAATTTTGTACGGAGAATTTAGTTTGTTTTCTTAAACATTTATCTTTACATAGCTGAAATAAAAGCAACAAGTTCATGCATTCAATTTAAATCCATTTTAAAAATTTTCAAAAGAAATATGTTCAACCCGGTCGTAACGGACATTTAAAAGAAAAAAAAATATATTAACCCTGTCCGAAACAATAGAAAACTCAAGTCCAGCCCAGGCAAGCCCAAATCCCATTTAACTCTTTAAAACCCAAACTATAAAATTTTCATTTGCTGTAATAGACGAGAGTAAGTAACAAGTTTGAATTTTTGGAATTGATTCTTCTAGTTTCAGCCAGAAGTGTTTTATTTTCTTCCCCACTTTGGTTTCAACTTTAAAACTAAAACGTTTAAAATTCATTGATGACATTTGTTCCAGTTGTTTGACAACTGAGGTTAAAGTATGAAACATCTATTCAGTCCAAGAAGGTCTTTTAATCTTGATTGACTACATTCCCTAGAAATTAAGAGTACCGATGAGGTTTAAACTGTTTAGAGACAAGAGGATTTATATGATTATTTATTTACCACACCTTAAGTTCCAAACATTGAAAAAAGGAGCGATTCCTTACATATCTTACCCCTTTGCCCCCACCCATAGATCGGAATTCCGCCGGTCCGATCCATTATCGGAGACTCCGCGTTGGCGACTTTCATCGCGGCGGTTAAGCGCTGTGAGGGTGGTGTATGAATATGCAGTTATCGCACTGCATCGTGAGGCAGTTGGTTCTAATTTATTATTGTTATACGATGTATTTAAGCACATATATTAAGGAATATAATGTGAAAAAAAAAATTCTTAGGAGGACGGGTAAAAAATTTCAATAGCCGTCCTCGCGGACGGGCTAGATTTTGCCGATTTCCTGAAGTCTAATATATATATATATAAATGATAATGCAATGCATCTATCACAAATTTCTACATTTTCTCATACCCTATGTAAAAGGAAGCATTAAGAAAGTATTAGAATATTATAATCTTTCAATTACATTGGATTCACAGCACAATCACATTTTGCTTAAATCTATAAAGGTATTTAGATTTTGTATGGCAACAGCAGTGATCAGTCACCTGAAAAACACATTTTAGAGTTTTGTTCCACATCTCTTTTGGAACTTTAGCATTAACAGGCAAGTGAAAAATGCAATTAATGACCCATTTTTGATAAGTATATTTATTACCTGTCATTTCTAACATGCATTTAGTCATTATTAACATAAATAAATATTAAAAAGTACTGTCTCTTCTGTTAGTGCATAAAAGCGAGTTATGCATAGCATATACTTTGTTTCCCAACTAGTTTCAATTTCTGTGATAAATAGAAACAAACCAATATCCATGTTATTTCTGACACAGAAACTTAATGAATACACGTTAAAATTCCATTAATGATATTAAACAGCTGTCATCCATTAAACCTCTTAAAAGACACTTCTAAGAGCTTATTCCAAGCAAAATTTTCTAGAAATGGCAAAGTTAAAAAAAAATATTTTGGAGCAGGAAAATTAATTATCAAATATTTAGCCATAAGATTATAACCTTTATGTATTTTTTTTTTCTGATTTTCCTTAAAAGAGACATGGGTATATTATTAGAATTCTATAGCAGGGATAGCTTTTTTCCCCTTCAAGATACAGTTAAAATAGTTGCAATACTACTAGCTTCAGTAAAAGATACATTTATAAGATTCCTCTGTTGAAATCTGTGAATGCAAAGATCCTATTCTAACATAGAAATGTAATTCTTTGAGTTTTCCAGGTTCCAGTTTTCCAAAGAATTTCGGCAAACCTCCAGAGTCTGAATTATGACATTTTGATTATGTATTATATTCTTTTATTTAGCATAATAGACTTAAATTTTATGACCAGTAAAAAATTTAGCAAGAAAAAATGACTAATTCAATGCAGTCAGGATGGATGGGTAATTCAATGCTAAAACTGTTTAGAATCAAATTTTAAAAAGCAAAATTTTGATTTTCTTTACAATTAACTTTTAATTTTACAAATTTAACGATTAATTTTACAAAACAGTTTTATTATTTCAAGATGTCAAAACAAAACCAGGTATTCACCAAATTTTTCTGTTTTTATGATAAAATGCAGTTTTTCATAAGTTTTCACTAAAGTATATGATCCCTGGAATGATTTTTTAATGGTACATGATCCCTGGAATGATTTTTTAATACACATAACTAAAATCTGTAGAACACTGTAGAGTTCTGCAGTGATCTGTAGAGCACTGTGCATCGATACATTTCATTATTTATTTAGCAACACAATATACACAGGTCTACTTGTATTTTTAGGACCCCATTTTCTACTGGCTACTTCAGTTGCTACTACTTTGAAATAAATGCACTAATTTATTTTGATAAGCAAGTGAAAAGAAATTTGGGTTCACAAAGAACTCTCTATAATTAATAAATAATGAATAATGTAATTCTGATTTTCACAATTTAGTAAACATATAGTGGCACATGCTTTCTCAAAAAATATGGAAAAAATTCTAAGCTGTATGTTTAGGTGGCTTGAAGGATGGTGCCAGATATTGACTGCATAACAATCTTAATATCAGGCAAAGCCTGAAGTAAAGTGGTACCTTCAAACAATAATAAAACTTCATAAATACAGTATAAATGCAAAAATAAGCTGGTCCACCAGTTTCAAAGGAAAATAAAAGCCTTATTCTTCCGGACCAATATGAAGCGTAACCTTACTTAAGTCAAGACGGCAACTGATTTGAATTGCCTACTTGACTTAAATGAGGGTGCATTTCTTATCGGTCCTGAAGAAGAAGGAATTTGCTTTTGAAACTAGTAAAACTTTATTTTTGTACTTATGCTGCATTTAAGAAGCTTTTATTTATTGTTTATTATTGCAGCAGTTTTTAAGTGAATACTTGATGGTACTATCAAACCATAAGCTTAGAATAAGCACAGTAATAATAAAACACTTTTAAGGGCTTTTGAAAATCAAAATAATTATCAAACATTTTTCAAGAACTGTGGGATCCCTGACTGTAGCAAACAATAAACTGAAAATGAAAACTTAGTTATATAGAAAATAACTGATTTGTGGTATTAACAGATTTTGGAGGTAAAAAGCAGCTTCCTTCAAGACAAATGACAGATTTCTCAGCCAAAGCGACTGAGATAGTTAATACATGACTCTCAAAGAATGGTGTTGTCAAACAGAAGTAATCAAAACCAGTTGATATCTTAATAAACTATTTGCTGTACTAATGAATTTTTATTTTCAGTTTATATGATTCAACACTTCAAAGAAACATTTTTCCTAGCAGAAAATGCTTCTGCCAGAGATCGGTAAGAATAAACAGTCAATTGATGTGTATAAACTTATAGTTTTAAAATCCACTTACCCCATTAGACCATTTTCCTTCCATAACTCCATTCCATTCACCAGTGACTGTTAGAAAAGATTTCTTTTCATTTGGATTGAACAATTCAGCAGTTATACGATGTTTCTTCCCTCCATATATGGGCTAAAAATAAACATTACAAATGAGAAACCTTATTTTTATAAAACAATATTTACAGATGTTAGAAGACAATGTTCATCTGTGCATGTCATTTGTCGTGGAAAATAGAAATTTCAGACAGCGGGAAAATTACAAATGTACTTCAGGTGCCCGGACGATGATTCACAGCAAGATTTTTTAAAAATTTGAATTGGTTTAAAAGTTATGAACTTTCAAAGCCATTTTATCAAATCTATACTTATTCAGACAATTTTGGTCGGTTAATGACAACACCTTTCTTTTGTAGGTGGTCTGCAAACAACATCTTGGATTTTAGGTCCAGACTTTCAGTGCTATTTTATTTGTGATTTCTTAATTTCATGAATTTAAAAGATAAATTTTCATGTTTTGGAATATATAATTATTTTAATATTATAAGTGTTTTCTAAAACTTTGACTTAAATTGAATGAACACTCGCTGAGATAGCAATTATGTTTTTGAATTTTACTTCTGGGTTAAAGGAACTTTTTTTCATTTTTTTTATGACTTCAAGTGTTTTCATTTATTTGTGTTTATTTTAAGCAATCCAAAAGTTTAACTTCTTGAACATTAGCTCTTTCTAACTTCATGGATTTAAAAGATATAGCATATAAAACAAACAAGTTGGTCTGCCAATGATCAGCAATCGACGAATCAAAAGTTTATGAGCATGCATGGTGAATTGCAATTATTTAGGCTATATCAAAGGATTTTATTTAGGGCATATAAAAGGAGCCGATTTAGGGAATATTATGCCTGCATTATATAATTAGCATGGTTGCACATGGTTCAAAACAGGTAATTTGGAAATTGGTGGTGTTATTTGTATCTGCATTATTTAAGTAGTGGGCACTTACTTAGGACCTGGGAAATTCTTGGCAATAGAAATTAAAAAAAATACAGAAAATTATTAATTTTAATATAAAAGTGATTAATGAGGATTAATAAAACAATATTTCATATAATGTACAAAAATTATGAAAAAATGGAATTTTGTGTTACACTCAATATAGACTTTTTTTATGAGGCTCCATATAGTAGCTTCCAAAATCTGGATGTTCTATAAGCAGAATGATCCATGAATTGGACATTTACCAATATTTTTACAAAATCCAGTTTTCTCAAAGTATAATATTACAGGCAGGGTCGGCTCTTCGTTAGATATAAAATTTCTGTAGTATTAGATTTTTTGTGTGAAATAAAACAATTGTCTTTCTAGTCACTATCGAATGAGTGACATTTGCCTCTCCTTGTGATATTGGCCTATTTGCTGACAACAATATACTTTGGTGTAGTGGTTTAAATAAGCTACAGTTGTTACTTAATTACTATTCAGATATTTGCTGAGGAACACAAATTAAACTTCAACACTACTCCCAATATTAATTTATTTGAAAAGCTGCTATAGAGTAATTATACGAATCAACACCATCCTGAATTGCTTAAATAGCTTACTCCAAAGAGGATTAATAGCATTCCTGATCATGCTCTTCAAATTTATAATGATGGCAGCAAGTTAAACTCGGGTAAGAGAAGTAACAGCATTTTTATTAAAACATATGATAGTGACATTAAACCTACCTTTAAGAATTCAAACCATAGTTTGGTGTTTCGATCTGAATTCTTAGCTTTAAGAGATGCTCCGAATTACACTATCACTTCTGGTAAAGAGCTTGTCTGGATTATGGCAGATAGGAAAAGCTCAATTCAGTACCTTAAATCCTGGCTTAATGTTATGGATAAAACTGGTGGAGATATTATCACCCACTTGTCTCATATGGAACATACTGGTTCCTTGTGCCTTTAATGGATACCATCTCATGTTGCTTTGTATGGTAATAATATCGCTGATTTACTCACAAAAGAGGATAACGAGCAGCTTTTTGCTACAGATAACAATCTTACTGTTAGGGAAATATATTCCCTGTTTAAATAAAAAACAGACAAAACTTGGAATGTACCTGCAATTCATACTTGGTACCCAGCTAAACGTCCTTATTTTACAGTTTAAAGCTCTTAGAAGGCTTCAGATCATTTTGGTATGATTTAAGGCTGAACAGACAAAACCCATGGTGAAAATCTTCTTGCCTTTTGTGTGTTTTGTTTTTGTGACTTTTTCTCATAACCTTGATTGCACTGATGTCTTGTTAAGGCAGCAGTTCTCAGACAATCAGGAGGTGATTGCTCAGCTCTTTTGCGACATGGTCTTTTGGACTTAGTTTAGGTGGTTTCTTGACCAAAAGTAACAACAACAAAGTGCATAAAATTCTGTTGACAATTATAAAATTTATACAACAGAAAAAATGAGTATATTCAATTGTGGTTTGTCCAAAATATATTACCAAACATTTCTTCTATGGAATTGAAAAAATGAGTTACAATAGCCACCAACAGAAGACACTCTATATCTGCTTTACTATTTGCACTATTCATAAAAGCAACATAAGAAAATGCAAATTCTAAAAGAATATTCCTAAATTGGTCTGTTGGCAATTATTATAAATACCCTTTTACCAAAACAGGCATTTCAATTTAGGAATATTTTTGGTTTAAACTACAATTGAGTACACCAATTTGATTTTTCTTTTTTCTATAAATTTTTTAAATATAAACAATTTTTGATTAACCATATTTTTAACAAATACAATGAATTGAATAGAACAGTCAAGTAAGGTACATTACTCGTGTGTGGAATTCAATATTTGCATGGTAACCAGTTTGAGCACATGCAACAGTTACAGACCCTCCTAATTCTATCCACGGTACTCTCAAAATTGACCTAAAAGTGAAAAAAAAAATTGCATATCTGTTAGAAGACCGTAAACTGTAAGCTACTATATAATATAGATAACAATATGCAGTAAATTTTGAATATAAATTTCTGACAAGTTGAATTTCCACTTATGTAAAAGGTATTACAAAGTCCCAAAGTTTTGACATAGAATTCTGAGGTAAAAAGTACTCTATCCCAAATCTACTTCAGTTTTGTCAAAATATTTGGAACAAAGTCTCTACTATAATTGACTATAATATAAGATACAATTAAGGCTATTCCGTATCTAAGAAAATTCAGATGATAAAGAAAAACTTTTAAACAATAAGCAATAGAAAAATTTGTTCCAGCTTATACAGCTGGATAGCTGTGTGAGATTTAATGGCCTAAGGTCAACTTAAAATGAATAAAATATACCAAAGATTAAAAAGAAATAAGCTTCATAGTTAATAGAAAGTAACAAGTATAACAAATTTCTTTGTGTGTCTCAGTTTGTATAACTAAAGACTGTTGAAGCTGCTATGATTCTGTATTATATTAAATGATCAAATAGAAACTTTCAGAGTAGATGAGAATAAGAAACCATAAATTTCAAATTTAAATTTGAGATTAAAATCTGGTTATTTTATGTACTACTAGATGGCCCTCCTGTACATATGCTGCAGGGAATAATTTATAAAACTTCTTTTAGTTTTTATAGCAGTTAAATAACTTTTATGTAAATTTTGTAGACTGCAGGGTTCTTGCACGTTTCACTAAAAAAAAAAAAAAAAAAAAAAAAAAAAAAATAAGCACTTTATAAGCATCTTTTAATGACTACAGAAAAAATTTAAGTACGGCGAAAAAAGTAGATTTAATACATTATAAAGTTTTATCAAACTTGATTTCAACACTATATCAGAAATCTCAAGAAGTGCCTATACAAATTTCTTTAAATTTGAGCAAAAGTGGCATATTTTGGATATTGATGATTTAAAAATAATTGGCAGACTTTTGACGATATTTCATGAGAATGATCACAACTACGAAAAGGTTTGCTTTTCCCCATATATTATAAATGAATCATAAAAATGGGAAAAAAATTTTCCTTGTTGAAAGATCAGGGAGATTATGAATATAATTTACACTAAAATGAAATAAATGATGCATAAAAAGGCCCTGATTATGGGTGCTGCAGTAATCTATTATTAAACTCAGGGAATCAGGGTTTCTACCAGGATAATGAATGAAACAGAAACTGGAAAATAAGAAACACCCTAACTTTTTCATATGGTGATGGAAAATATTCCACATTTTGAATGATCATCATTTGTTTCTATAGAAGACAATTTTCCTACTTTTATTGAACTGTGATAAATCTATACAATAATTAAGCAGTTTTCATGCACTCTAGAAAACATTTAAGCAATTTCAAAATTATTAATAATTGAAATCAGGAATCAAACAGTTTTTAAGAACTTTTAAGGACTGTAAGCACCTTGGACAGTAACAGTGAGATTAGAATTTAATTAAAAGAAAAAAAAAAAAACTAAATATCAAGGAAACAAGTTATTGTAAAATTAGATGTAAAAGGGTAATTGTAGAGTTAAGTCTAAAAGCATGAGAGCCTTCAGAAAGAATCTGGTCAGTTGGGGCACCTTGGAACACTCAAAGGATTTTTTTTATTTGCAGTAACCGCTGTATCATGTAATACATAATTTACATGATACAGTAATAATTAACATGATACAGTACATGATACAGTAAGTAATAATTTTCATCTGTTATAGATGTTCAATTTAAGCCTTTGTTAATCAAGAAGCCTCTAAAATTTTATCTGTTAAAATGTTAGATATTTTTCCAGATTTTTCACCATACGTTCAATACATGAGCATTGTATAAAACTGTTTCTACTTAAATTCAGAGTATGTTGTGTTAGTTATTTAAATTGGGAAATACAACTAAAAATTTGTTTCAGAAAAGTTGACAATTAATAATTTTTTATCCATTGAAGGCACTGCTCCAAGGTGCACCACAAAAATATTTATAACAATCAAAAACTGTAAAGTATCCCAAGGTGCCCCATTCTCCCCCACTGATCAGGAGAGTGTGTGTGCTATGTATGTGTTTGGGGATATGAGCATAAGATCTGCAGACGAAGGGAATCTTTTATTAACTTTATGACTTTCATCATATAACAGAATTAACATTTAGGACCATTAAATCATAAATGGACATTTACCGGCCATATCCATTAGGGAATGTAAGAACATATTCTTCATTATGCTTCAAAACATTTATAACAGCTTGTCCAATATTTTGCACTCCAATGGAAAGACCGAGAAACTTGGATTTTGTCCAGATATGGGCAGTACAGGATATTCCTTTATTCACATGCTCAGCATAGAAGGCAGAAACTATAGAATGTAGAAAAATACTATATATGTATAAATTGCTACAATTATGAATTTTTCAGCAATAAGTTAGATTGTTTAAAAAATACAAATAAAAAGTTCATTTAAAAGTACTTTTAAAGTAATGATTCCTAAAGCGAGCAGTACCGTCTCCTGGAGGGCAGTGGGATAACTTAGGTGTAGAGATGAGTTGCTATATAACCAGTTCAACAATACAAGCGTCAAATAGTAGTTGTTAATTAACACTAATTCCATCAAACTGCTAAAACAGCAAATGTTTTTACTTTTGGTATTAGGAGGCTCCACCCCCTGTTTACTGCTGCTCATTAACAGCCAAAGCTTGTAATCTATTACGGAGGTTTAATATGTCTGTTGGGGCTCCATCCGTTGTTTGCCGATGCTCACTAACTTCTGTGAGATTGCTTTGCAGGCTCTTTCACCCTATCTGTGCAATGGGCATGTGCCTCTTGTTTACCCTTCACAGGTGCACACAGTCATAAGCCTCTGCTTTGTCATTATACCTCAAAAACGAGTACATTCTTATGGAGGGCTAAAAAAATGCTAGCCTAGTGGCAAAGCATTAGGGGAGACACAGTCTGTCCAAATAATTTATGATCAAGTAACTTTTATTTTAATTTAGTATATGAAGGAAATGTATAAAATATTTTCCGTGCAAATAAGTATTTTTGCTTCGTATGGCACAGAGCTCAATGCAGCACCTTCATGTTTTCTCAAATAGTCAGTCAGGATTTTTAGGAGAGAAGAATCTTTCTCAGTCTAGCCATGTCAAAAGATATTCCACTGGAAGTAGAACCGAAAAAAATGCATGCACAACTACTAAATTAACAAAATATGAAACAGCTACATTGGTGCATAGATTTATTTCTATGCAGTTTCATAGCTCACCTCAACTAAAAATTAAAAGTGGACCCAGCGGTATAAAAATAGGTCTCAAATGACCACAAGCTCTTACTGAATACAATAGTCTTCCATCTTCTATCTTATATAAGCACAGAGATATATTAGAAAATGTGAATTATTAAAAATAAAAATGCTAAAATGTTTATCTAATATCAGTATTTAAGAAAAGCAGACAATTTTATACACCCAAATACTTTATCTCTTTAGGGGGGAAATAAAAATAAAGGGGAAAAACACTAACTTATTTCCAGTCAAAACCACTAGTTTATAGTCCAATAGTGCAATCTAAAGTTGTAATTTATTTGTTTGTCCATGTCACTACTTTTAGTGTAAACTTGAAGGACTAACCTAGCAGGACACGAGTTTGATCTCACAGTTAAGTATGGTAGGAGAGAATTATAGTGTTGAGCTAAAGATATTGCCAGCTTATGACATTTAATACTTCCTTATGAGCATTTACTGCATAAGTACTATACAAAATAGTTTTATAAAACTTAGAAAGCTTACTTGGAGGATGATGAGAGACTTGCTCTGCAATAAAGGTCAAATGATCTCTTGTAGCCCAAGGAACTGGTCCGTCTTCAACTCTCTTAGGGGAATCCTAAAAATAATACACAAGTTCTGTTACTCAGTGATAACTAACACTCAGAAGTAAAGTCCACAAAATGTGAAATTTTAGTGCAAAATGCATTGAGAAACAAAATTTTAGGAAATTTGTACCAGAATTTTAGGAAAGTAATAAGAAGTATCTCTCAATTTCCAGATCACAGAAAATTGTACAGTTTGACCATACACTGCAACTCATGAGTCGTATGCAGTTCTTTGGTATTTTCAACGTGGTTCATTATATTTTATAATATAAAATAAAATTTAAGTGAACACTTAATTGTTATTAGTTAAAACTACACTAGTTACTACTGTGTTTACACAAGCTAATTTTTTAAACTTTCAACGGACTTAAAAAAAAAAAAAAAAACGAGTGTTTATATGGGAATTATATTCCATTCCACATTTGGTGATCATATAATTTATTTAATATCAATTCATTTAAAAAGTTTCACAGTCTTTGCTATTAGAGATCTAGGAAAAAAATAAGATACAAAGAAAATACAAGCTTTAAGAAGGTGACTGGAAAGAATATTTTGTCTTCATTGATAACAATGGAAAGACATTATGTCTCATTTGCACTATAACAATTACCAAACTTCAGTCTAGCACAAAAGATAAAAACTCTTATAATAAATAATTTAAACATAATATACAAAATAATTGTAATTTTATAATATAGCAAATATACCTAGCGCTGCTTGTGATTTAAAATATGTACAAATTCTAAACACATCCATATTACCATTCATTAAATTCCATCTAAACATCAAATTTAATTCCCCAATAAAAAACAAAAAGTTTAAAAGAATGGGTTCTGACTATACAAAAGTATCTATGCTGGCAAATTTGAAGAATAAAACATCCTGGTTCTATTTGTAAATCAATGATAAAAAAATGAAGTTTGGTAAATGGGTGACAAAATGATGAAATGGTAGCAAATGCAGATCTTAAACAATCATGCTATATAGGGCTTTTACTGTACTTTATTTTCATTAATTATTTTATATTTTCTTTAAAGCATTGAAAACTTAATATAAAAATATAGGAATAATTGTAGTTTTCCTCTAAAAACTGTAACACCTTTTTTTTAAAAGTAGTAGTTTTCCTACTTACGTAGGTTTAGTGATTACTTAAGCAGTTTTCCTATTTAAGTAGGAAATGTAAAATGAATATAATATCCAATTCCATGCATATATGAATTAAAGTTATTCATACTAGCTGTTTCTGTGCAGAGCATCTGCAATTTAGACTGAAATTTTTAATATAGGACGCTAAAAATAGCAATTTAATTGGCTCTAAGTTTTGCATTCTTTTTGGCTTAGACTATTTTCAATACTTTTTCGGCTCGTTGAAGTCTATCAGCAGTTTTACTGGCACTCTATGTCCTTCTACATACATTATGACAAATTTAACTAACTTCCCATCTTAAAAATCAATTAGAAATGCCAAAATTTAAAAATGTTTGATTAACTCATTGCTACTGGGCAAGAGTGTTTAGAAAGCTTCGTATATATAACAGCATATTGTCATTTTCACTCCCATTCCATGTCTCAAACACTATAATTTTATAACTCCATGGATTAAACAGAAAAAGTTTTGATGAAGTTTTTAACCCTTTCCGGATGGTTGATGCACCCACACATCAACTGCGAACTTGCATTCAAGGATGGCCATCACACATTCGTGTCAGAAAAAACTTTACCTTAAAAGACGGAGGTCATGGATGCGCGTTTTCATATAGAACGTTTTTATTTGTCTACTAGATGGCGTCAAATGTCCATGCGAACAACTCCAATGTATTTTGCAGATATTTGACCTTGGCATAGGAAGGATCTAATTAATCATTTCTTCATTTGGTGTGGTGAAACATGGTTTTGTAATATAAACAAATAGAGCACTTCTGGTAGCATCAGCTATTTTATGATTGAGTTCTGGTTCCCGTTTTGATTTTTGCTTAATGATTTTCTGGTGAATCATAGGAATATAAGAGAGTATTTTTTTTTAAGTTTGGGTTTTAGAGGAATGTGCAGCAGTAAAATTATTTGCTTATTTCGGATAAAAGAATGGAAGCAACTAACAAGTATTTTGTATTGAGATTTGTATTAAAAATATACATCAAATAGAAAATAAATATTTCTTTTATTCCTGAAAAAAGTAAATTTCTGTGTTGAATAGGTGATTTTTAGTGAATTTTTTTCAAGAGTTAGGCTCAGAGCAAAAAATTAGCCGTCCTTTGGGAATAGTTCGGAAGCGAAGCGCTCCGTTCTTTGGGCCACGGCAGTTCCGGAATGCCGCCATCCGGAAAGGGTTAAACCACGATGATTGAATTTGTTTACCCTCATATTTTAAACAATCTAATTAAGGCTAAACTTGTTACCATTTGGTTAACAATAATTAGGTTCTTTTTTTATGCAATGTACCTACGTATATAAGCATAATATATATATAGATGATTTTAAATAATATTAATTCTACAATACTCCCTTCCCCTTCTTCTTCGGTAAATTTAATCTTGAGAAATACATCTTCAAGAATATGATATTTCTCTCATGAAATAAGAAAACATTTTAAACATTTATAATTTTACAGCTAATAATTTTAGATATACTAATTACCAACAGAAATAATTACATCTGCTTCTTGAATACTTGGTATGTGCCAGAAGCATCGAAATATTTCACCAAGGATCGGATTGTAAGGCTTCTTGGCTACTGAACTTTTCCTACCAGCATGGAATGCAGACAAATACCATCTAACGACTTGTACAAAACGATCTCGTGGGTCATCAAAATCTGGAATGCTAAATACATTATAACATGAAAAGAAACATTAATACAGACATTTTGGATTTATATATAGTAAAATTAATATATAATATAAATACAAAATACAGTCAAACATCTATTTAATAAACACCAATTAGTTAATATCTTTGTAGAATGCAAAATTTTCTCATAAATAACCCCCTAATAGTTATTATTTAACAAAAGTTTTTCTTTTTTGATTTAACACAATATTAATTTATATACAAATTTTGAACTTTTTAAACTTATTTTCTAGGAAAATCTATTTTCAAGTTTATTATTAGACCTGGTTAACTGACAGAAGCTTTCATTTGTGAAGATACCCGTCATTTGAGCCAGGCAATCATATCTAATCTGTAATGAACAATTTTAAGACAGCTAAGCTGCATGAAAATGACAATGTATAAGAAATTACTTCCAAGTAATAATCCAGTCAAAAGTAAGACATTTTTCTACATAAACTATGGATGGCACTTTTTTGCTATAATGTATGTAAGAATTAGGGTTGCACCGAATATTCGATTGGTATTTGGTATACTGCCTATTCGGCAGTCAAACCGAATATTCCGTTCGGCCGAATACTTTAATATTCGGCCGAACCGAATAGTAAGAAAAATTTTAAATATTCGATAATTGGTAAAGCACATTTTTTTATGCAATGAAAGTTATAGTATCATAGTGAAAAATTAATTCAAATTGTTACTTACCAATATTATCGTATTTAAAATAATTTTAATGTAAAAGTAAACAATCTGATATTAAATTTTGTTGTTTTTTCAATTTTTCTTAAATCTTATCACACCTTAACCTTACTAACTCGTTTAAATATGAAGCAGTAACCAGAAAATAAAACTCATAATATTACTTGTTTAAAAATATAACTGTTAATTTTTTATAAAATATGCAGCTAAAAAAATCAATTATCATTTCACCAATATTAAAAAAGGGTGAAGGTGATTAATATAAAAAAAATAACACTTGGATGAATATTCAATTTTGCAGTATTTTAATTTCGATAGAGATAGAGAAGATACTGAGGGTGCCATAGGTGTTCCTTTGTATCCATTAAAATGTGTCAAGCAAGATAACCAAAGAATTTCTCTGTGTGTGTAGTCAACCCTTCTAATTTCTTTCATGATTTCTGAAGAGAAGATTACTTTGTTGAATCTTTTGTCACAGGATGTAACTGTTTAGTTATCTATCAGCATCTACTCTGTTGTAGTTTGTTGTGACAACAACTTAAAAAAGAATGGCTAGGCATTCTGGCGAAGTATCCTTTGTACTTTAAAAAGAAAAATGATTTAACAATGTTTGAATTTGACTGCTCAGTTTCAATTTTGATAAAATTATTTATTAGTTACATTATAGAAGAGACTAAGATAGCAAAAATTCAATTGAATAAATTGTAATTCTAATTTGTAATGATATTTTAAGCAACTTGGGTTTGTATTTGTATGTAAGGTAAATGCAAGATTCTCTATAACATAACATGAAGCCATGATTATCACATATCAGAAATTAACTATCAATTATCAATTTATGCAGATAAACATAAAACCAATTAAGTACTATATTTATTTGCTTTTGAAATGATTTATTTCATTTGTTATTTATTTTAAATTAATAATTATACTTAATGTAAATGCAAATAAATTTAGGATGTTAAATGTAAATGCATTTAAAAAAGGCACAAAATAGAAACATTTTCTATTTTAAATTGGCATAAAATAGAAATATTACCTTTAAAAAAATTTAACCGAATATTCGGTAAGAATTTTAACCGAATTTTCGGTATTCGGCAAAAGATGGTATTCGATGCAACCCTAGTAAGTATGCAATTTGTATAATTAAATTTCTAATTTTATTCTGTTTGTATAACTTTCTTTAAAATAAACTAATATATATTTTATAACTAGGATGCAAATTTCCTCCGGTTTGCAAAATGGAGCGAATTAGCAAATTAACTTTTGTTGAATAATCTCATTAAACTGAAGAGTCATTAAAATTTCTTTTATATTTTTTAAATTATTAATATTTGACATATTTTAGAAATATAATTTAGAATATCTTAATTATATAAAAACAGTTTATTGAGACAGTAGTTTAATAAAAATGATCAAAATGCATGTCTCTAACGCATGTTCTAATAAAAAAATATTTTTGATATGATTTTGTAACTTCATTAACTAGATGTTCGATTGTAGTTAAAGATTATTAACGTGATTAGATTTTGCATGCTATGGCAGGGATGGATCTAGAGTAAAATTCTAGGAGAGTGGGGGTAATTATACAAAAAAATAAATTTCAAACATGTGTCAAAAATATTACTTTTAAACCTGGTGTATAATAAGAGTACAGAGAGCTAAGTAAACAACTATATTTCAAAGTAAATAATTTAATAATTAATATTTTCAAATAAAACAGAAAATGCATGCCTAATATTATAATAGATGCAATATTCAATAGATGCAATATTATAATAAATGCAATAATATTATAATTGCTGCCGACTCCTATATTTACTTTCCCTACAATATATAGTTACTGGGAATATATTGTAGTAGAACCAGAAATTTTGAAAATGAGTTTTTGATGAATATGCACATTTTGAGAGCCTTCATAAAACATAAATTAACAATTTTTAGCATGGCATTTATGTGTGTCTCTCTGTGCACTGCAGATATGTATGTTATCTCAACTATCTGCAGTGCACAGAGAGACTGTGCACTGCAGATAGTTGAGACATTTCCAGACACATCATACTGCTACACTTTGGTGCAAATCAGACAAATAGAAGTGGTCCTTTTTCAGAAATGTCCCCCCCCCCCCATAGATGGAAATAAAAACAAACAAAAATGTATTAAAAGGGTGCAAAAGTAAAAGTGATGAATTGATAAAAATAAATAAATATCACCAGTTAATAATTATTTTGTATCTGACATGTTATATATCTTTTCCGAGTAAATTTGTTTTCTTGAATTGAAAAATTTGTTTAAAATTTGCATTTTTATAAATGTGTGATTATATGAAAAAAATACATAATAGAATACGAATTCTTTTCTTTGTACAGGTTTTCACAGTTTTGAAGTACATATGTATCACATAAATGTGACGTGATATTTGGAAGTTTGTTCTGGATTTAATACAAAATTACATATTATATTTGCCATACAGTGAAAAATTGAAGATTTGTTGACTAGTGTAATTATTGATTTTCTTGAAGCCACGAAGAAGTTTTGTAACCAAATTAGATAATAAAGTGTAGGTGTGATTCTCTTACTCATGATTTCTACCCAAATAGCATAATAAAATTCCTTGCTTTTACCAGATTTTCCAGATAGATTTCTGAAATTTTACAGGTTGAAAAACTGACAATGCAATCGAAATGATTAGCTAAATGTCATCAGTCAATTATTATACTGGACATTTCCAGAGACAAGTAAAATGTATAATTGTACAGGTCAATGGAGTGACATAAGTCCTCGAGACATTTTTATCATTCTATGAAAATTGCAATCCAAAGAAATATTCAGAAAGCATGGGAATACTTTTATTAATAAAAAACTTTCAATAGATGCAGAGGTCTCTGACCAAATTTTAGCAAGCTTTATAGGGTTTCTGCAAGCGTAAAAAGGCATATTGTGTACTATATTGACAATCTATATATACTAATTGCCAAGTGTCCGTCTGTCTGTCACGCTTTTTTCAGGCACTTCCCGAATAGATAGAGACTTACAATTTGGTACACGGCTCAGTCGTTTGATAAAGATAAAACCCCCTGGAAAAATGGAATTTTTCGAAAACGTTCTATAGAGGGGGTGCCCCACACCAAAACGTTCGAAAAGTGAAATGATGGGAAAGCATACTTTGCAATGAGATAGAGACTTCAAATTTGGTGTATGGGTAAATCATTCGAAAGGAAGAAAGTGTGCAATTTCAGATTTTCAATATTTTTTACCTTAGGGGGTGTCACACACAAAAACGTTCGAAAAGTTAAATGATAAGAAAGCATGCTTTGCGATGAGATAAAGACTTCAAATTTGGTGTATGGGTAAATCGTTCGAAAGGAAGAAAGTGTGCAATTTCACATTTCCAGTATTTTCTACTTAAGGGGGTGTGGCACACCAAAACGTTCGAAAAGTGAAATGATGGGAAAGCATGCTTTGCGATGAGATAGAGACTTCAAATTTAGTATATGGGTAAATCGTTTGAAAGGAAGACAGTGTGCAATTTCAGATTTCCAATATTTTCTACTTAAGGGGGTGCCGCACACCAAAATGTTCGAAAAGTGAAATGATAGGAAAGCATACTTTGCGATGAGATAGAAACTTCAAATTTGGTGTATGGGTAAATCGTTCGAAAGGAAGAAAGTGTGCAATAGCAAATAACCAATATTTTCTATAATTAAGGGGGTGCCGCACACCAAAATGTTCAATGTACCGAATAAATGAGAAACGTCTTCTTTAAATTTTGATAGAGGCTTGAAATTAGGTATATGGACTAATCATTTGATGAAAACACCCAAGACGAATATAGTTTTTCAAAAACGTTCGTTTAAGGGGGTGCTCTAGAGGAAAACGTTCAAAAGGTGAATTGATAAGAAAACATACTGTGGGATGAGATAAGAGATTTGAAATTTGGTGTACGGGTAGATAGTTTGGAAGGAAGAAAGTGTACAATTTCAGTTTTCCAATACTTTATACTTTAGGGGGTGTTGCACACAAAAATGTTTAACTTTCGGAATGAAGTAGAAATATTCCTTTTAGAACGTGATAGAGGCTTGATATTTGGTATATGGGCGAATCATTTGATAGAAAACCCAAGAAGAATGGAATTTTTCAAAAATATATATTTAAGGGGGGTGGGTACTCCACAGAAAAACATTCAAAGGGTGAAATGATGGAAAAAGTATACTTTACGATGAGTTAGAGAGTTCAAATTTGGTATACGGGTATATAGTTTGAAAGGAAGAAAGTGTGCAATTTCAGTTTACAAACATTTGCTATTGTAGGGGGTGCCGTACACTAAAATGTTTGATTTCACGGACAACTGAAAAACGCATCCTTTAGAGTGTGATAGAAGCTTGAAATTTAGTATATGGGCTAATCATTTGATAAAAAACCCCGAAGATTATTACGGTTTTTCAAAAATGATCATTTAAGGGGGTGCAACACAGAAAAACGTAAAAACGTTCGAAATATGAAGTGATAGAAAAACGTGCTCCACAATAGGATAGAGACATCAAATTTGGTGTACTGGTAGATTCTTTGAAAGGAAGAAAGTGTGCAAATTTCAGATTTCCAATATTTGCTACTTTAGGGGGAGTCGCACGCTAATATGTTTGATTTTCGGAATAAATGAGACACTCTTGCTTTTAAATGTGATAGAGGCTTGATATTTGGTATATGGACTAATCATTTGATAAAAAACACAACGCGAACAGCGTTTTTCAAAAATGTTCATTTATGGGTGTGCTCCAAAGAAAAACGTTCGAAAGGGGAGATGATAAAATAGTATGCTTCGGGATGAGATAGAGACTTTAATTTGGTGTACTGGTAGATAATTTGAAAGGACAACGTGCGCAACTTAAATGTTCCAATATTTTCTTCTTTAGGGGCTTCTGCACACTAAAATATTCGATTTGCCGAATAAATGTGAAACACGAATTATTCAAAAATTTACATTTTTCAGGGGTTGCTTATTGTGAGACAGTTGATTTTCAATGGGTATTCGGCTAGTTTTATCTAATGCTCTTAAGAAAAATTTGTTTTGCGCAAGTTCTGATTGAAGGTATCCAAAGATATGCAAACTTTTGGGGAATAATCAATATTCTTGAAGATTGCAAAATAAGTTTGAGACACCAAATAAAAAAGTTGATTATATGAATTTATGGTTGTTATTTTGAAATGGAAATTTATAAAGAAAATTTTTAATTTGTTGCCATAACTATTAATGTATATGAATAATAAAAAAAAAGAACAAAGCAAAGAGGTTGACTTGAAGAAATGTAATGTTAATTAAGTTTCACCACTATTTCCTTAGCAGCAAAGCTTGAAAAATTAATGCAAAATAAATAATTACTATTTTATTTATTTTCAGTTACATTCCATTAAAAAAAAAATTAAAATTCAGATTTGAATTTCATAAAATAATTATAAATGATCTGTTTGGAACATATGAAAAACAAAAATTATCATTCTATCTGATACAATTGTTATCCAGAAATTTTAGTAAATTTATTCTTAATAAAAAGTTTTATTTCATTTACAACTCGGGTTATTTTTTGCTATTTTTCATTTACAACACAGGCTACATTAGTGTCTTTTCTCCAAAATGTACACCCATTAAACAACTAAATAACCATGTTCTGTTAAAAGTCAAGTGTTCTGGTTACTTAGAAGTTTTTACTCTACTAAATAAAGAAACACTTATGTCTTCAAGTATTAATGAAACATAAATCTTTCCTATTCTTACCTTATAAAAATATCAGGGTGAGCAAAGAAATCAGCATACATCTCAAGTAACGATCGCCGTTCAAGAATAAAAGTTGGCAATACAACTTTAGTAAGGTCCATACCAATTTTCACTTGTGATAAAAGGTGACTAATAACACTACCTTGACCTTCTAAGGAACCCACTGCAAGGACACAAAAGAAATTTATTTAGTATTAGCAGATATAGCCAGCATTTGCTTATGATGCTTATTTATATAACATATGCAAATTCTAAAAGCGTTTATATTGCTTTTAAAAAAATTAGAATATTTAATTTAATTGAACTATAAAAACAAAAAAGTACTTGATCTCCTTACAACAATCATTTAAACACATTTGGAAATATAGGAATTTCAACCTTTTGCCAAAATATAGCAGATGACTTAAAAAATTGAGATGTCAATAATTATCGCAATCTTATATCCCATGGCTATAACATAACCAAAAATATAACGCAATCCATTTATAAGATTTATTTTTCTAATCAACTTCTTTATTATTTAAATCAGATAAACTGAATGAAAATTGTCTGCCATATACACACATTTCATTATTTTATACACTGAAATTAGTTTAATTCTGTTGCTAAACAACATATGAATGTCTTTGAAAAAATATTAATACAATATTAATTTTAGGGAAGGTTTAATTTTGTGTTTAATTTTATTAATATCTCAACAATCCTTGGGGCTGGAATCTCAAAACATGGATGAGGTTGCTCACAGTAATAAAAAATAATCATATCAAATTGGAAAAAAAAAATCAGTCAAAAACAATGCATTAGTATACTAAATAGACAAACTACACCCAACTCTTTTTTTACACGGTAGATACGTTCCTAAGAAATTAATGTAAATAAGTTTCCTATAGTAAAATTGGGAATATGTTCCATGTTATCTGAAAACCATGTAAGATGAAATAAAGAACTATATTTAGTTTAAAAACCATGTAAAAAAAAAATGCTGAAAACTGTAAAAGTTCTGATATGCATACAAATGATATATACATACATATGCTATTTTATTATTAAGCAACAAAACTCAAAATATATAATTCATAGGTAAAAATAAGTAGCACAAGCAAAAAAAAAAAGGAATCTGTTAATCCAAAATTAAGAATAGGAAACTCAAAATTAAAAATAGAAATAAAGAAATAATATTTAGTTACATAATTATTCATCGCTACTTGATAATAAGCACAATTGTTTGCGACAAACTGGACCAAATTCGTTATCATCACTAGAGATATCCACATTCGTCAAGCTCTTTGATGGAGACTTTCGTCTGGTAATACTGTTTTGAACTGGCGAACTACTTCCCGAAAGGTCTTGCGCTGTCGACTTTTTTATTAAAAATCTGTTATAGGCAGTTGAACTTTTGGTTATTTAAGTTCTTTATACAACTCTTGATACCCAGCCAAACAATTATTTATATCTCGCTTGAATTTTAAGGCACATTCCATGTTTGAATCAATTTTTAAAAAATGATTCACCGTACATTTCTCAAATGTTAGACCTTTGCCAATTAAACAAGCAGTTAGTTGACATATTTTGGTCTTTTCCTCATTATCGCTATTATGATCCTCAATACTATTACCGCCATCTGTTATTAAATCAATCAGATCATCCACATCTAGAGGTTTATCTATCATTAATTCGTTGATGTCTTCAATTTGTAAGTAAAAACGTGAATTTTTTTATACATTGGTACCAAAGACTGCAATTTATACTAGACCGCTCATGGTCACATACATAAGTATAAGACAATAACTTTGAAATCATGTTAGGTATTTGCAATAAATAACTTTTCAGATGATAAAATGTACATTTCATGCAAGGTTGGGTAGTAACTATGTAAAAATAATAAATGTACATTTAAAAACAAAAGAAAAATGTATATTTCATGCAGGGTTGAGTAGTAACTATGTAAAAATAGTAAATTTACATTTAAAATAAGTGTTTTTAAAGTCTAGGGAAAAGCCAGATTTTTTTAGGCAAAAATATAGGCTTTTCTAGAAATTATTTTCTTTTAGAAAATTAACATGTTACTACTCATATTTTTCAGATACTACTGCTATTCTGGGCGAATATTCATCTACACTTATTTTAATATCGTTATAATTAATGTGAATGACTTTAATAACTATTGGCTTTGAGAACTTGCATAATAACATCAGCTAACATTCTCTAAGTAAAAAATAGCTCCCATACTTCAAAAGAAGGTGACACTTTCTTTTTTCTTAGCAATTCCTTTAGCACCTGGTAAAGGCTTTACAATGCTTCTTTGCTTGCTTATATTTCTTTTTTAGTAGGCATACAGTTGAAATTTTCAGAGGTGACATCAGAGGAAACAAAAGTAGAAGTATGTGATGTAGTTGGTGAATTTAAACTGTCTTGTAAATGTAGGCTCTTTTTTCATTTTTACAGGTTGCATATTCTGCTACATTATCACATGTACTAATACTATCAGTAAATTCTTTCCTACTATACATATCTTGCCTGCTACATCACCTTCTTCTAAATTATATATCTCATTATATATTTGATTGTTACATTATTATATAAATTATATATCTGATTTGTTACACAAGTTCTATAATTTTCTCTTGTATAAGGTTCTTAGATATTTGTGTCATTTTTGAACTCTCAAATTTCTCAACTCTAAAAATTTCCAAATGTTACTACTCCTCTGGGAGAAAATTCATGCAGGAAGTTAAAAGAATACTAAATCTAGTTAAAATTATCGGATCACACTACCGACAGCAGGACTCACTGCATATAAGGCACAATATTTTCTGAATTTATTCTGATATCTAGTTCCAATGAAAAATGCTACAACATGGGTGAATTTTCCTCTACTAGTTATGGTTTTAAAAAAATCACATTAAATGTATTTTTTTTAATCATTTGAGGACGGCAGACATGTCTATGTGTTAACTGTGAAATTACATAAAGGGATGATACTCATGTATTTTGCAACAACGAGATTTTCACCCTTAAAGATGAAAGACGCAGATGCACATTTTTAATTGGAACATTTTAATGTCAATTTATTTGAATACTAGATGGCTATAGATGTTTATTCTAATGGCTCTAACATATTTATTTTCAGAAAAGGGGAAAACAATTTTAGTTTAGGTTTTCCTTTCAGAGTTAAACTATGAGGAACAGGTAAGTCCATAACTCTCGTAGATAAAGTAGCAGTGAGTACATAGGAACAAAGAAAACAAAGTTATTTGAAAAGAAATTCTTAATTCTCTTTATTTAAAAAGCACATGCTGCAGAATCTTGCCTAAA
Source organism: Amaurobius ferox (assembly GCA_951213105.1). NCBI lineage: Eukaryota > Metazoa > Arthropoda > Arachnida > Araneae > Amaurobiidae > Amaurobius > Amaurobius ferox. Next base: position 118,781,395 of record OX578147.1, read on the forward strand.
CATGGTAAATATATACATCACTGACTTATCTATCATTAGCATTTTATGCAGAGTTTAGAAAAATATGTACAACTATTTAGAGATGAGCAGTCTAATGTTCAAAAAAACTTTTTTTGACCATACTTTGCTGATTTAAAAGAATCAGAACACCAGGAAAATTCAACTATGCTTAATTTGCATTAAAAGCCATATTACATGCGCAGTGGACACTTTTCATAAAGTCCACCATCCTTGAGGTGATACATTGGGATTACAATAGCATAATGTTCTTTCATTTGCATTATGACTTAACTTTTGTACAGTATGACAGATACGGGTCAATTCATTTTAATATGTTGAGTTGCTATCCATTTGGACTAACTGCATAACCGTAGTTTCACCAAATTTTGAATCGAATTCTTTCGAATCTTATTTCCCTGTACCATGTCATGTCTTTAATAGTAAAGTATGACATCATCCAGGTCTATGTAAATTCAGAGATTGTGCATGAATATGCAAATTTTGTATATACGTCGAGAATTATTTTTCTATAAAACACTTGTTGGAAAAAAGCCGTATTTCACTACCGAAGATGAAATGAGCCATTCAAATGAATTTATGATTTGAAACTTTTTGGTTCAGGAGAATCATAAATTGCAACATTTTGTTTAAGTTTTTTCAACAATTGGCCCCTTTATGCAAATCATTAATCTCCGAATATACAAAATATGGAAAAATGTGCGATGTTGCAGAAATCATGCAATGTTCTGTTTACATTTTCCCAATATTTTTCCAATTGTTGGTCTTGGTATATGGGGTTCCAAATAAAACCATAAAATTTTTCAGAGACATAATTTTAGTTTAATGATTGCATCGGTGAGTTATTGAAATGTAAAGAAAAATTTTAAGTTCAGGTTTTGAAGGGATATGCAGTAGTGGAATTATAAGATTATATCTGATTAAAAAATGATGTTTTCAGTTTGTGGAAAAATATACTAGTATATTAAATGAACTAGATAGGATGAAAAAGGTACAGATAGTAACTATATGAAGCACAAAAAAGAGCTCAGGCAGTTTATATGAAAGCAAAAATCACAATGTTGGTTTATGCATGGATCCATACTTTGAAATATACCTTACACAAAAATGTATTAATTACTGAAAACAGCAACACTATTTTAATATATATATACAGGGTGTCCAATGCTATCGGTGCTCAATGACTATTTCCTCAACCGTTAGTCACAGAGATATACTTCCAATTGCAAAAATGTTTTAAATTTTAAAATCTATTATCTTAGAAACAGTTTATAAATCAATAAATGTATTTTTGAAAGAAATACGAAATATAAATTTTTATATGGTTCCAAGGTCCAGCAGTTATATTTAGGAAAATCATCCTCATACAATTTCACGCAAAATAAAAAAAAAATCATCCTTTTACGACCAAAATTCACAGAGTTATGAAGCATTAAACTTTAAGACTTAAGTTACTTTTCCATGCATGAAAATGTCCCGTTTCAGGCAACCTTTAAGGGACCGTATAAATATTGAAATTCCGTATTTAAAGTCAATAAATGCATTTCTGTGAAAATTACGAAATTTAAATTTTTATACGGTAATAGACCAGTAATGAAACCAGTTGCAGCGTACCTGCAGACAAAGAAAAAAAAAATAAAATAAAGGCATATAACACTTAAAAAATAACAGATTTGTGTATATAATTATTTTGTGTATAATCCCCATTTCTCAGCATAAAAATTATTCTAACTTTAAGCAAGTATAAGTCAGTCAATTTTGGTCATAAAAGAATGATTTTTTTTTTATTTTGCATGAAATTGTATGAGGATGATTTTCTTAAATATAACTGGTAGGTAGGACCAGGGTACCATATAAAAATTTATATTTCGTACTTCTTTCATAAATGCATCTATTGATTTAAACTATTTCTAAGATAATAGATTTTAAAATTTAAAACATTTTTGCAATTGGAAGTATATCTCTGTGACTAACGGTTGAGGAAACAGACATTGGGCACCGATAGCACTGGACACCCTGTATATATATATATTAGAAAAATGTAATAATAAAAAATTCAAGTTATATTAACATCACAATAGAAGCAAAATCATGGCTTATATTTATATATATATATATATATATATATATATATATATATAACTAAACAACATAATCTCTATTAGCAATGAAAGTTGAAATTCTAACATTAGGAATGCTATTATAGTTTTGAATTCAAATAATTTAATGCTTACATTCCTCTTCTTCAGACTCATATAAAGCTACAAGGGAAAAAATAAATATTAATAATTGTCTGAAATATTAGGAATCAAAAATTATTATTATTAAAAGCATAATAATACATAATGCAACAGAATACTAATACATATATAAGTGGCATAATCTTTTAACTGTAAAAGCAACTACATGTTCTTGATTATCCATATATTGTGAACCGGGTTTAACTGGAATGATCCAGAACAATGCTTTACATCCACCAAATAAGTGGAAAATGGCAAAATTCATACAAAAAGTCATAGGTTTTGTTTAGAAAATGCAATATTTATCAATGAATACATTATTCAAACAAATCAAACTATGTATTTTAAAAGAAATGGAAAAATGGAAGAAATTTGCCAGAAAATTGATTTGTAACTGAGCTTTACATCTGTTATTTAAAAATCAGAGAGAAAAAAAATGCTCTGCCTAATATGGAACATCAAATAATTGGGACTATTAATTTACACATATTTTAAATAGCAATTTGGGCAAATTATTGTAAAAATAGTTCTAACTTTTTTTATATAACATATTTAAACACATGACATTCCATGGCAATATGTTTGTTTATGTAATAAATTTTGTTCACAAAATAGTTTAAACCATGTTCGGGAGGTCTGAGAGCATGAATGCATGTTGAACTCGTGAAAATGAAATGAAATAATAATAATAATAATAATAATAATAAATGATGAAAACATTGTCATGAAAACAGCACACATTTGCATTCCCACTATCTACATATACAGGAGAGTCATGCTTTTGGGATCAACATCTTGAATTTCAAAATATTCATTAAAATAATGCATATTCTATGCAGTACGAGATAGTAAAGATCATACCATCATAATCTTGAGTTGTGAGCTTATGAGAATGTGACAGTCGTCGAGTAACAGTTGACTCATCAGTTGTTCCAGCACCTTCATTGCTACAAAACAACAATCAATGTAGGCACTTCATGTTAGTATAATGCATTTACTACACAGGGCTATCCATATGTAATATATTGGTATCACTTATAACAAACTTCCTAATAATTAAATCTGTAATTACGAATTTATGGGATATTTCTTAACATCAGAATAGAGCAGTTTTTAATACAAATGTTAATTATTTACACAGAAGTATCTATACAAAAAAGCAAATATAATTTATTTGGACCCTCAAGATTCTCTATAAGCAGGCTTAATGTATTTCAATATAACAAGAAATGCTTATTAAAGGTGATAAGAGAGTGAAATAAAAAGGGGAGACTTTGAAAGATATTACTAGTAACTAGCAAAAGCCGGGATTTGAATGGATTCACACATATAAACTATGTGAGTTGTGAAAGATTTGAAATTAAAACTTTATTTAACAAATAAATTATGAAATTAGAAGCATAAAAAATTCAATATTTGAGAATAATAATACAAGAGAGCATAAGTTTTTAGAATTTAAATTATAAGTTAAACAAATTAAAATACAAGAAATCAATGGAATCAAAGTAACACATTTAAATCATTAAAACTCATTTACACGGATTTGCATTTTATTATTGTATCATGGAGATAAAGAGTATCTATCTAACTCCATGGTATGTATTTACTTTTGTCATGTTCTTCTAGCAACCGTGCAAAAAAAAAAAAAAAAAATAAGGTGATGAAGCTTACTATTGGACTCATTTTTAAGTTTTGAATAATAATGTTTTTTTACACTATTTGTAGGTAGCATAGTGAGCATGCACAGCATAAAAATGAGAGTTTTGCCTTGTTACAGTTTGTTTTGATAATTGAAATTGTGATTCAACAAATTTCTGTGCAATTTTACGTATGTATGCAAAATTTCATCTTCTTACCTACTATAGTTTTTGAGAAAAAGGGATAACAAAATTTATGATTTCGCTTTGTTATGAATGGAGCTTTACTGGTCCATAGTAATTTAATATTGAGTATCTAAACGTATAGGTTGATATTTTTTGAGTATTTAAAGGTACAACATTGTTATGTTGAATTTTTGAGAAAGCAGAAATAATCTGCTTTGCTGAAGATAAATTAACTTAATCCTATTTAAACTAGGAAATTAATAATATATCAAAACTAATATAAGTACTCTTTATACTATAATTTTAAGTGATCTTAATTAAAAGGTAATTGAATTAAAAAAAGGAAATTGCTATTCAAATATATATCTTAATCACTTTAATTTTAATGACTTTTTATTTAATAAGAACTCTGATTTAATCTTGTGTTTACTTTAAAAATAAATAAGGCTGAGCAATCAAATTAAGAAGTAAATATTCATAATTATTGTTCTCTAGTAAATTGCTCAGATTAATAATGCTATTCTAGCTTGAAAAGGTGAAAACAAACTCTAAAACTTTAATTTAAATAATTGTTTACCTGCATAACAGGATTTTATAATAACTTTAAATGCACCTTTTCTGAACATGTACTTGGTCAGACTGGAATTTCCCCCCCTCCCAAACATGCAAATTGCTTTGAAAGCAATTAAAGATTGCAATTACGAAGTTGTCAAACATCTGTAAACAATCCATGTACAAGAGAACACCACAAACTATGTATTACTTTCTATTACATCCAGGATAACGATAATTGTCTGTTTTGTTGTTATAATTGTATAATGTAAAATATTATTAATAATGTATATGTTGAAAACTCATTGAAAATATAATGTTTCTTCTCGAAACTTCTATTTTTAAACCTCTTAGGATTCAGGCATTCCTGGAAATGAGTTGGCTGATGAATTAGTAGAAAAGGCTCAAGTACTCCTTTTGTTGGCCCTGAGACGGCCTTGGGTATTCCCAATGATCTTACCAGAAGAATTGTATATGACATCTTCAGGAAGTTTCAATGTAAGAACTGGCGTAATATTAAGGGTCAAAGGCAAGTGAAAATTCTCAACTGCAATTGCCCTAGTACACGTCAAAAGGAACTTTTCAAGCTCAGCAGAACTGGCATCAGGAGGGCTGTTGGGCTCCTTACTGCACCCTCAAGAGATAACACCACAAGAGTTGCACCCTCAAGAGTTGCACCCTCAAGAGATACCTCAAGATTATGGGTGTCACTAAAGATTCGCTTTGCAGGGGCTGCAAATACAGCAAACAAACTGCTGCTCACATTCTCTGCGAATGTGAGGTTTACTCTGCTCACAGATTCGAACACATTGGTCGACATGTGATTGAACCCTGGGAGCTGAATGACATTCCTGTCAAATGCCTGCTCATCTTTGCGTCGGCTACTGGTCTCTTTTCGTAGAGATCTGTTCTGTCTGGGTAGTACAATAGACTTCTGGTCGCTGTGCTGGGCTCTTCTTGAGCCACTCGTCTCTCATTTCATCTCATTTCAAGCCTCTTAGGAAGGTTATAATTTCTTTCGAAGTTTCTTTTCATAAATTTCCTTTTTTTCAATATGGCTGCCCTGATGCTCCGGTCTCCAAGCGTCCCGGCATCGTAAACAAGAGTATTAGGTTACTGATCGCTTTAACATCTGTGCGCATGGTAGATACTTTTGTCATGCTTAGCTTCGTGAGAATGAACATTTTAGTCTTAGTGTATGGACTTTTCGTCGGACGCTTGTGGACTCTTGGTGTGTTAGATTTAGATTGGCGCCGCTAAAACGGATTGACGGTTCATAATTTCATGCCAAGTAAGAGAGAGCTCCTCACTCGGAACGATGATTTGAGAGCGTGAGGAAGTTTCTTTTGCTTGAGGTTTTTCCTTTTTTCCTGCTTGTGGGGGAGGTCCACTAGGATGAAGTTTTTTTTGGCTATCGAGAAGCAGTTTTAAGCAGTTCCCATTTTACCTAATTATATGATCTGAAGCAGCCTTATTTTCAGCTTGGGGTTCTTTATGCCAGATAGCGCATCAATCCACAACTCACGTTTTATACAATGATATGATTTGAAGCAGCTTGGTTTTAATCTCGGGGTTCTTTATGCCGGATAGCGTATCAATCTCACTATCTTGAGGAGGCCAGACAGCCATTTAATTTTTATGCTAAGTCTGAAGCCGGATTTTGAGTCGGGCCTTATCCATCCCGTCCCCTGGTTTAGTTGCTCCACCGATGCTGATTTAGACTTTTCCATCCTCCGACGAGCTTTGCCGTATGGCCGCCGACGTCATGTCCGGCCTCTTGCCAGGTGCCTGCCACAAGACATCAGACATCATTCCTATCAGCCAATGACATTCAAAAGGTACAGCAACCTGACCGCTGCCGACTGGCCATGAAAGTCCCTTTGGGTAGACTCCAGGCCACACATGTACTCTGCATGGGGGTAAGTCCTCTCTATTACTTAAGTTACTCAGGAAAATAGGTCTGGAGCACCTTCAGAATTCTTCTGGATTGCACTATAAAATTTGACTTTAACTAATCTTCCTCACCCATACCTGCCAACCTGGGAAAATTGGAATGTGTAAAATTTTGCGTTAATGACATTTATAATGATTTTTTTTAAACTACAGGCGCAAACGACATTTCTAATGAATTTAACTATGTATAAGTACCTGCATTGAAAAAATACTGCATTAAATATCAGGCATAGTACTGGTAGAATATGAAAATTCAGGACAACAATTTTATAAAATTTCAAGACAATAAATTATAAAACAAAAAATATATAAAGGTTTTATCTGGTGAAAATTACTGTATAATGAAAAATATTTATGTTTGGTAAAACACAGGTTTTCACTAAAGAGAGTAACAAATATTGATCTTTAATATACAAAAAAAAAAAAAAAAAAAATAATAATAATAATAATAATAATAATAATAAATAATAATAATAATAATAATAATAATAAATAAATAATAATAATAATAATAATAATAATAATAAATAAATAAATAAATATAGCACTGAATTATATTCATGCCAAAATGGTTTCCTTTTTATTTCCCTAAATCATTGCTTTAATACCACTTTTTGGGAAACATCATTATTATATTATTATTATTATAAATAATAATAATAATAATAATAAATAAATAAATAAATATAGCACTGAATTATATTCCTGCCAAAATGGTTTCCTTTTTATTTCCCTAAATCATTGCTTTAATACCACTTTTTGGGAAACATCCCTGCACAGAGTTCATACCCATTTTTTAAAATAGAAAAATTTGTATTATGCAAATATAATTAAAAAAGTAACCTTAATAATTAGCCATAATGCGAAAATAAGCTAATTTAGTCGATCTAATATGCAACATTTAAATGATGGAGATGGATGGAAAAAGATACTAACGTACTCTCGGCAATTCATGCGAAATAACTGCATTGCGCAATCACACTGTTTATGCAAAAATAATTAAGAAATTAACCATAATAATTAATTAGAATATGAAAATAAGCTAGTTTATTCAATCAAAAATGCAATGTTTAAAAGATTGAGATGGATGGAAAAAGATACTATTGTACTCTAGGCGATTCATAAAAATAAACTGAATTGCGCAATCGCAGTGTTTATGCAAAATTAATGAACAAATTACCATTTTAGCGATTTATGCTGAATTAAACAACCTTTGAAAAAGTATACTTATTACTTTCATAAAATAAGCGATCGAGATCTTAATTTACATTACACACGGCCGTAAATCTCCGTTAATTTGATTGGCATTACCCTGCATTTTATTATGGATTTGCTACGATCCCGGGAATGGTAGAAATCAGTGCTAAAAAAGCGTAAAATCGGTGTTTTCGAGGAATTATACCATGCCTGGTTAATTGATAAATTTCAAACAAAAAAAGCCCGAGAATTTCGCCGGAGATTGATTTCCTAGTAATGTTAAAGAATTCAAATTAATGCGGAAATGCGTAAAATATAGCAATATAAGCGTAAAAGCGTAAAGAGCAGTTAAAATGCGTAAATTTTACGCATAATGCATAAAAGTTGGCAGGTATGCTCACCTCATAAAGGGAGAAACCATAAATTAAAATTTGTCATTTCATGCTGGGAGTAATCCCTAGTTAAACATATTTTTTTTTCTTCACCTCTTAAAGGGAGAAACCAATCCCTAATGAGGAGATCCTCCTTATCTCTAAGGAGGAATGCAATTTTATTAATGTTTAGTTTGCTGCCTCAAAGGCTGTTTCAATTAGTTGTTTTTTTATTTTTCATTATTGTTACACACTTTTGTTCACAAATGATTTCCTTTATCTTTTTTCCATGCTTTACTCTTACCAAACATTGTTCTCCAATTTTTATGTAACCTGGGTGTAATTTGCCTGTAGTTTCTCCAAATTTTATATCTAGTTAATTTAATAAATGCTTATTTTTTTTTCAAAATTATCTCTTTGTATTAAATGATTTTTGATAACTTAAATTTTAGTTTTTTCAGCTTGTACTTTTACGGCCTATTTATTAAACATTAAGTAAGTTATTCCTTTTTATTTTCACAATATGCTGATGTCGAAAAAAGCACAGCAGCATTATTAGCTGCAATGCCTGTAGCTAGCAGTCACTATTTCATTATAGTTACTTTTTTAGCAATCATTTTTTTAAATGCACCCGGCATTGCCTCAAAAAATAAATGTAAACTGATAAATACTACACTGGAACTCACAGCAAATTTCTGAGTGTGGTTAGTTTTCAAGCGCGTGGGAGTAGACTCAGTAGGTAGAACAGTTCCGGAAAAGGGTCTGCTCAATAATGGGGAAATGCTAAGTTCATTAAGAAAATCATGGACATTAAAAAAAAGATATATTTTAAAAACATTTATGAAAATTCGTCTATTAATCATATGAATTCAAAGTTTGTTTGAAAGAGAATTTTTTGATCATTCTGATGGCATCAAGCTGGAAATTCTGTGATAATATTTTAGGTCACTAAGGAACGCATTTGTGTGAAAATCATCCAACTTCACCTTAAAACATAAAATAACTAAAAAACTATTTCAAATTAAAAATAAATAAATAAATAAAGCCAAGGTACACTTATTCATGTCCTGAAGTACCTGTATTCCAAATTTCATAGTTGTACAATTCTTAAATTCCCCGCTACAGACTACACACAAACATCTTCCTTTATTACACAAGACAAATGAACTAAAAATCTTTTAAGCCCAGTAATGATTGTGCATTCTTTAATATGCCCTAAATAAGCACCCAGTATGCTGGCAATATATGCATCAATAACATGGGTGTATAGGCAGATAACATGGCCTTGTAGCCAACTTTAACAACTAAAAATCAAAAGCCATGTTGTTCTGTAATACATCTTAAATATTTACTTAAAACAATATAAATAAAATACACAAATATGTGGTCTTGTTGCCTACTTTATCAACTAAAAATTAAAATAATTTCCAGAAATACAACTATTCATTATCAGTATTTTAAGAAAAATAAACGATTTCCACAGATTTCATCCCTTTAGCAAGGAAAGTGAAAATTACAGAGGAAATATTCCATCTTGCTTGTTTATAGTCCGAATCAAGCAATTTTCTTATACAATACTTATAATAATGAAATAACTGCATGTTTTGAAAATCAATTTTGTTCATTTAAAATGCACAATTTTTAGCAAAAAAAAAAAATAATAATAATCCTAATTGACTTAATAAAAATTCTGGCTTGTATCAATGTAGACAGCAGGTATTTTATCAAAATAATCTGCTATTTGAGTTTCTGCTAATAATAAAATAAAATGGTATAGCATATTTTTGAGTAGTTTTTGCAAAAAATTAAAAATCTATTAAGTTTTTAATTTTAAAATGTTTTGGACACATTCCAAGATTATTTATTACTTCTAATAATATAAAAAAAAAAAAAAAAAAAAAAAAAAAACTGATTCTTTAGACCAGGAATTAGCATTTTAAATCAGTGTATAGCTAACATAGTTGCTAGCATGATCAAACCTGTTTCAGTAGTCTAGATAGAGTTTCCCTTTTATAAAATATATAACAGGGGGTGGTAAATCAATTCTCAGAGGCAGGTTTTCTGACAGCTGCAGAATGCATTACACATATTTAATGCATAACACGTATTTAAAAAATATTTAAATGTTTCACCACTTTTAAAAAGTTACTTACATTATGACTTTTAAACTTGAGAGTTAAAAATGAAAAGCCATATGAACATTTCAAAAAGCATTTTTTCAAAATTGAAAAAACAGCTCATCAGTTTTCCTGTTCTAACAGTGTTAAAAAATAAACGCTTCCCCCTTTGTTCCAGTCACATAAACACTGAACTGAATCACACAAATTAAGATGAAAGTAAAGAATGAAAATGTACATTCTTTAATAAATAACTAGATCATAATGCGAAAAGCTGCCCAAATAAAACATAGCAACTCTTAATTAAATGCTTTCTCATTTTATTTGCACAGTAATTTATTAATAGGGTTGTGGTTCAGATGAGGTAGATCTAGATGATGCCTGTGAGGTAATAACAAAGGTGTTTTTTTGAAAGGAGCTTCCACACATCCCAGAGAACTTCTATGGCTTTGATAATGGTTCTTTTTTGATGTGCCATAAATGTAAAAGTGCAATGTTTACTACCAAGCTATCAAAATAAATGTATTTGGGGAAGCAAAGCTTCTATCAATACTTCACCGAGAGCAAACATAAGAGGTTTTCAAGTAAATTTTCATCACAAAATTAAAAACCTTTAAGGCCTTCAATTAATAGAAACCCTAATTACACTTAACACTACAGAATTTTTCCAAAATCCTCAAATAATCCTAGTTTTAAAATTCATGAGAAGATACGAATTTTAAAAATACAAAATAAAGTTACCTAGGACATTAAATTTACTCGAAATTATACTGATGCATTGTGGGAAAGAAAATATTTTTTCCCGCTACCCATAAAAATAAAATTAAAAATCCTGTGTACCCTACATAAAGCTAATAGAAATTTAAGTGCAGGTATTTAATATTTTCAACTTTTAAGTTTCTCAATTTAAAATTAATTAATAGTTATAAAATTTCAGAAGTATTAGATACTTTAGTATTGCATTAATACTGGAGATATAAAATTTCAGAAGCATTAGATACTTCAGTATTGTATTAATACTGGAAATATAAAATTTCAATATTACAAAATGTTGACAATGAGTTTTTCTGTAAAAAGAACAAAATTAACATACACAGTGTTCTGGTGAGAACTAATAGCATCTTCATTTGCATCAAAGAAATCCTCATCATCACTGCTGGAATAGGAGGTCTCTGGAACAACTAAATTCAAATTGCTCTGCATGGCTTCTGCAAGGCAAAAATCAAAATATATATGATGCAACATGGGTTAGAAACCACCTAAAATTACATTCAAAATTAAGATTTAAAGACATATTCCAAAAGATTTAGATATACAAAATTTGTGAAAAGAACGCATCAAATGTGGTTTTATTGTTAAGATCATAAGCACTACATCTCTTAATGATAACACATGGGAAAAGTAGTGGTAGAATTTAGACAATAAAATCATGAATCAGTGACAATTAAGATTCAGTGGTCCGCAGTAATTATTAATCCCCAAAATTTTTTTGTATCATGTGTCAAAGGGGAGGGGGGGGGGGGGAGGGAGTCTACTGCAACAGAATAGCAAAATTTCCAGATTTTATAAGATGATCTTATGATCTTTTGAAATGTGTTGTTTATTACATGAGTACGCCCTGTAATTGTGGTATGTGACTTGAGAGTAGAGCCTGACTAACACAGGGGCATGTGGGGCAGCTGTTCCAGGCTCCCGCATAAAAGGAGTCCCACGTTAAACAATTGCAACATTGAAAAATTAATGACTGTTTTCTGAGACACCAGGATGTTTTATTCTTCAGATTTGCATTTACAGATAATTTTATATAGAGAGAACAGAGAATTTTATATTTCTTTTATAGGAGAATAAAATTAAATATTTTAGTAGACTTCTTTAAAGAACAATATCATTTAGAATACTACTAGAATTTGCCCATATTTTAGATCACAAGCATTGCCGGGTATATTGCCTGTTTGTACAGTATAAAAATAAGGATGTTGCAATAAAATTACTAACTTTCCAATGAGCCATCTTCATTACATTCAACAGCACATTCAACATCTTCACTAGATTCAGTACCTGAGCCATCCTTTTTATTTCTACCTTTGAAGTAATAATAGTAATTCAAAACATTTAGAAAAAAAAAAAAAAAAAAAAAAAAAACTTAAAAGTGAGTGTAATTTATTTTAAATCAACAAAATATCAATAATTATTATAAACACTGGAGATATAGAAGAACAATTGTGTCAATGACTTAATATGCTTTGTTCCCCTTTATAATGTACACTGAAATGTTGATTATGTTTTAGAAAATTAAAATATTTGAAGTAATCAAAATTAGACAGCAAATTGCATATCATATTTTAACTTAATTTAAATATTATAAAATAGTAAAATCTGAATGATGATTTTTGTTGTGATAATTCGCTAAGTTTGGTACTTTAGAGTGATAAATAATGCCAAATAGAACTATCCAATGCCAAGTGCAGAGGAAGTTAGTAGCAGACTGAATGTGATAAGCAGACTGTGTTCATAAACAATGATGCTACATAATCATGACATTGAATTTTTATATCTAACATGCATAATGTTATTTCTTAATAATGTATATTCAAGAGTTTTCATTGATTACAATAATTGTAAGGTTTAAGTTGGTTATTTAAGGTAAATGCTTTTATTTTATTTCTGAGGAACATCCAATTTCATGCTTAAGTTCCATCAATTTTTCATTACAAATCATTTCTATAATGGTTTAATTGAAATGTTTCCACGAATTACGATTGCATGAGTTAAATATGTGTATATGAAGAAAAAAAAAACCTAACTCTACACAAAACAAATAATTGCAGACAAACAATTTGCACTGTTAAATAATGTTAAAGATATATCTTAATTAATAGAGGGTACATTACATGATATTTTGAAATGTATAGCATATGTCTTTGCCAATTTGCAGACTCACATATAAAGGTGGTTGGAAGCTGGAGGGGCAATTTTCAGCATATGCTCTAGGCAGATATTACTTAACATACAAGGTAAATAAGTACATGTCAATTTTCATAGGAAACCATGCAAAAATAAAAAAAGTTTTGAGGAATGTTTGTGTTTTACAGTGAGAAAATCACACAGTAGAATAGTTATATTTAGCATGCATATGCTCATTTTCAAAATTTTCATTTTTCATTCGATTTACACCACATATTATATTTGAAAATAAAATTAGTTCATATGAATATCATAACACACATATCAGATCACACTATACCTATTTAGAAATATTCTAATTGTTACCCAATATATACCAATTTTAGAGCTAATACAGAGCTAATTTTATATGGGTAATAGGAAATAAAGTGTTTGTGTTGTTTCATGACATCTTAAAACTATTTATACACAAGCTGCAAATACATCAAAATTACTTCCTGGGATTGTGATCCCTAGTTCTACCCAAGTAAGTACAGATGCTCTGTGCGGGTACGACTAGTAATGAATAAAATTGAAGAACAGAAATTTGCATACTTTGCTTTTCAAAGGAATGTCTTACAGTATTTTCAGAAATTTTAGGCCCATTGTATATATTTATTACTCCATTGACAGGGTTTGTAGTATTCTGAAAAATAAATAAATAAACAAACAAATAAATCAGAGTTAAGATTAATTAAAAATTTTAACTACACGGCATACATTTATAAATGGAATTTAATAAGGTACAGAGTAAAATTAATTTAATTTCATTTTTAATTCTTAAACCATTCACTCTAAACCAAACCTAGGAACCTTAAGATTGATTTTTAATGTAATACAAGGTTACTAATGACTGAACACATTTGATACTTCAATTAGAAAAAAATTCTTAATAGAAATGCCATAAAATCTTGCTTAGAGAAGGATCCAAAATTTCATATATGAAATTATAGTACAAAATTCTAAAAATAAACAGATATTAAATATGTTATGTAGGGGGTAACTTGGAATATAGTAATTGCAATCATAATATTCTTATTAATCAGGCTTAAATGCTCATTAATAAACACTACAAATGCTTATTATTCCATCTCAGCAAGTCAGCTAAACAGGCTTAAATTAAAATTGCACCAATTAAAAGCATTTATATTTTCCTAGTAAAATCCGGAATCTCACTATACATATGCTCATTAGAAAGGGGTGCTACTATCTAGATAACTACCCCCTCTCCATTTTATGTCATGACACAAACAAAATATTCAATATATTCTACAAGCTTTATAACTTGAGTTTACACTAGTAAAAATTTACACTTTTCCAGGTTTTGAACCTTTTAAGATTTAACTTTTTAACATATTTTTGAAATTGCCTAGTTATTTCAGCTTTTGTTGTTCTTCAAGTAAAATGACAACCTTGTTAAGATATTTTACAAGCAAAGATGACTTTCTTTTAGAATCTATAAAATCTATATATACTAATTGCCAAGTGTTCGTCCGTCCGTCTGTCTGTTCGTCACGCTTTGTTTAGGCACTTCCCGAATAGATAGAGACTTGTACTTTGGTACACGGCTCGATTGTTCGATAAAACCCCCTGGAAAAATCGAATTTTTCGGAAATGTTCTCTAGAGGGGGGTGTTCCACACCAAAATGCTCGAAAAGTGAAATGATAGGAATGCATGCTTTGCCATAAGATAGAGACTTCAAATTTGGTGTATGGGTAAATTGTTCTAAAGAAATAAAGTGTGCAATTTCAGATTTCTAATATGTTCTACTTAAGGGGGTGCCGCACACCAAAATGTTCGATTTAACGAATAAATGAGAAAAGGCTCCTTTAAAATTTGATAGAGGCTTGAAATTTGGTATATGGAATAATCATTTGATAAAAACACTCAAGATGATTATAGTTTTTCAAAAACGTTCGTTTAAGGGGGTACTCCAGAGGAAAACGTTCAAAAAGGTAAATTGATAAGAAAACATACTTTGGGATGAGATAGAGATTTGAAATTTGGTGTACGGATAGATAATTTGGAAGGAAGAAAGTGTACAATTTCAGTTTTACAATATTTTGTACTTTAGGGGGTGTCGCATACAAAAATGTTCGATTTTCGGAATGAAGTAGAAACACTCCTTTTAGAACGTGATAGAGGCTTGATATCTGGTATATGGGTGAATTATTTAATAGAAAATCCAAGAAGAATGGAGTTTTTCAAAAATGTATATTTAAGGGTGGTGGGTACTCAACAAAAAAACATTCGAAAGGTGAAATGATAGAAGAAGCATGATTTGCGATGAGATAGAGACTTCAAACTTGGTATATGTGTAGATAGTTAGAAAGGAAGAAAGTGTGCAATTTCAGTTTTGCAACATTTGCTATTGTAGGAGGTGCCGCATACTAAAATGTTCGATTTGACGAACAAATGAAAAACGCCTCCTTTACAATGTGACAGAAGCTTGAAATTTAGTATATGGGGTAATCATATGATAAAAAAACCCTACGATTATTACGGTTTTTCAAAAATGATCATTTAAGGGGGTGCAACACAGAAAAACGTTCGAAATATGAAGTGATAGAAAAACATTCTTCACAATAGGATAGAGACATCAAATTTGGTGTACTGGTAGATAGTTTGAAAGGAAGAAAGTGTGCAATTTCAGATTTCCAATATTTGCATCTTTAGGGGGGTACCGAACACCAATATGTTCGATTTTTGGAATAAATGAGACACGCTTTCTTTAAATGTGATAGAGGCTTGATATTTGGTATATGAGTCAATCATCTGATAAGAAACCCAGGGCGAACATAGTTTTTCAAAAATGTTCATTTATGGGTGTGCTCCACAGAAAAACATTTGAAAGGGGAGATGATAAAATAGTATTTGGGATGAGATAGAGACTTTAGTTTGGTATACTGATAGATAGTTCAAAAGGAAGAAGTGCGCAATTTAAAATTACAATATTTTTTTCTTTAAGGGGTTCCGCACACTAAAATATTCGATTTGCCAAATAAATGTGAAGCGCCAATTATTAAAAAAATAACAATATTCAGTGGTTGCTTATTGTGAGACAGTTGATATCCAACAGGTATTCGGCTAGTAAAGACAAAATATCAATATGGGTTGAGGAGACTCTCAGTATGTCATTCATCTTATCGTAGCTATCCTGTATTGTTACATTTAGTCAATTTAATAAGAAAATAAATTTTACAACATTTAATAACTTTATTATAATGCTTTGTTTTTCCAATTTTACTGCTCTTAAAATCTTTTGCAAAAAGAATCCTTAAAGTATTTTATTCAACAAGTTATTCTAGTTCATCAGCAGTTTACTCTAAAGAAAAGAATATAAACATATAAACATGAACATAGTATATAAGATAAAATACAATATACATACTTTTGCTATTTGTAAGAGCACTATGGAATGCTTAATAGATTCAAGAACATTCTGAAAATTAAAATACAGATAAACAAATGACACAAAGATACACAAGGATAATACTGATTATTTTATACATATAATATGATAGTATAATAAAGTTGACAATATATGATAATAACAGGATCAAAATTTGGTACTTTTGTTAACCTTTAGATGCCATTATAAGGTCACTGAACTAAAAGACAAAGAACAGAAGAAACAAACTTAATTTTAAGACATGAATTGATGGTTTTATTTCATTTTAAATATTGTGATCTAAACAATATATAATGTTTATTCATCTGCAATTAAAAAAGAATAAGGCAAATGTTAATTTTTGCATATAGCAACATTTACATAAATGATCATTGGTTGAAATCCTGCCAAATGTAGCTATTTATATAAAATATCGTAAAAATTTACAAGAAATTCCTTATAAAAAGAACAATTTATAGTCCAGTTAGAAAAATATACTAGCCACCTCTGGAAACCAGCCCAGTAATTTTTTTAAAAACGTTCCAAGATGAATTAAATTTGCAAAAGCTTGAGGTGGGCCTCGGCTTTTTTATAGAGGCGAAGTATGACAGCACTACTTTGTTGATTTGCTCATTATGTGAGCATGTAGGCAGTTATATTCTTGTACATGCCTGGTGAATAACCATTATGTGAGCAAGCCATGGCTAATGATAGACACCAAGGTTGTTAAAGTTGGAACAATAGAAACAAAAATAGAGAAATATATAGTTACAGGTTATTTACCTGGTGTTGTCCACTATGATGATAAAGAAAAACATCAATTTAATACCTCCTTTTATCTGAACATTGAAATATTAATAATAATAAAAAAAGTTAATTCAGAATCTGTTTTAAATTTTATTTTGGCATTTTACATTAATAAATTTTCAATAAACTTATTCATTGTTGTCAATTGTTTAAGGACGCAAGACATTTTTAGGCCTGATTTTCAGCAGTAAGTAAATACTGATTTACTTATTTGAATTTTTGAACAATTATGGTCCTTTAAAAGGGAAACATTTTTCAATAGACACAAAACATGATTTTAGGATGTGATAATTAGCCGAGAAAAATGCTGAACACAGATAAATACACAGTTGCATGTTTTCAGAGTCCTTTAATTTGATATGGCTTGTATTTTTTGTATCAAGTATCTGAGATCTTAAATGTTCAGTAAAAAAGCTTTCAAAGATAATATATAGATACAGTGAGCCTTCATTATAATGTCACATACTTAAATTATCAATATTTAAATTAGCCATTTATTTTATGGTCCTGCTAGGGTTGGGTGAGGATGATGAGTAAGCACAGAGTTAGAGAGAAGGAAATAAAACTTAGATGAAAAGCTTAAAAATACCATAATGCTTTGAAAATTATATCTAGGTATCACTAGTGTTAGTAAAGTCTTATTTGTTCTCATTTGACACAACAGGAAGAGTAATGTTTAGTATATATATTTTTGATTATTTTAAAATTAAAGTTCCCTAATTATAAATAGAATAAGTATTTTTTCCTAGTTGTGGAACAGAGTACAGAAAATATGGAGGAAAAAATAAATAAATTGTAAGGTAAAATAAATTTGAATATATAGGAATATTTTTTACTGTTTCAGTTCTAAATTTGCATTGCACTGATCATTTTTTTCTGAAAACTTAACAGTTTAAATAAATATTTATTCAATACATGCCTTTCGGAATGGAAATACATATAATGCAGCGGGTCTTATCTTACCCCAGTGCCACCCGAATTATTCTCAAATGATTTCAGCATTTTCGCAACATAAAGTTTTAACTCCCTCTCCTAATCTTCATGAGAGTAAGTTATTACTTTGTTAATAAGTAGCTCAAGAAATAAAATGAAAGCTTCATAGCTACAGTATTCGTA
Organism: Amaurobius ferox; assembly: GCA_951213105.1. Taxonomy (NCBI): domain Eukaryota; kingdom Metazoa; phylum Arthropoda; class Arachnida; order Araneae; family Amaurobiidae; genus Amaurobius; species Amaurobius ferox. Next base: position 118,799,924 of record OX578147.1, read on the forward strand.
AGAATCACAATAAGTAACAATCAAAATAATTTTTGTGAATAACTTCATATAAAATGTCTCTTCACTAAGAAAGTAATGGGTTGCACATTTTTACATCAAAACTACTACATTAATGAAAATTTGCATACATCCTAACTAACAGCAGCTTATGCATCTATTCCAGGGAGGACACAAAAGCATAAGATACTCAAAATCTATTAATTCCATGTTTATCCTATCTTGATTTTTAATACATATATTAAAAATACAAATAGAATCAAAATAAGAATAAAAATAAGTAACAACCAAAATAATTTTTGTGAATAGCTTCACATAAAATGCCTCTTCACTAAGAAAGTAATGGGTTGCACAATTTTACATCAAAACTATTACATTAATGAAATTTTGCATACATTCTAACTAACAGCAGCAAGTCAATTTCAAGTAGATGTACAAACTGCCATTGGTCGATTATTAATTAGGTTTGACTGTATAAATTTTAATATTTTGACTTACATTAGCATTATCTCTAATAGTAACCAGCTGGTTACGGTCAGTTTCAGATGTGCAGTTGCTAATGACGTTATCTAGTTCCTACAAATTAAAAATATAAAATTAAAAGTAAAAAGAAAGAAATTACATTGCATATATATATAAAGGGTGATTTAGTATAGTTGACCTCATTTTTTAAGTTTTGGTAATTGGTTTTAAATACATACTTCCAATTTGAAAGTTTGTTAAAACTGAATGCAAAATTCTTTTATACATATTTTTTCCCAGTGAGTGGTATTTTAATAAATATAGTGAAGGTGGGGGTTTAAATTTTATACGACTTCTTGAATAGAAGAAAATTTAATTAGAAAAATCCTTCTATACAGTAACTAGTCTAAAAGGAAAAAATTGATGCAATTATTTGCAGTATTTAGCAAGTACTGCAGCATAAGTCAGAGTTTAGGGAAAACCCAAATCTATGTTTTCAATTTTAGCCTATTTTGGTCAATTTTCTAGGTTATTTCTGTTTTAATATTTTCATAAATATTGCAGTTAATTGCACCTGATTTTTTTTCTTTTGACTACTTACCATCAGCACAACTTTTTCTAACTGAACATTTTGTGATGAAAGGATTGTATAAAAATCTAAACCCACTGCTTTTATGAAAATACTATATATAAAATAATTTCACATTTACTGTTAACAAACTTTCAAATTGGAAGTATGTGTCAAGAATCAACTGCCGAAGCTCGAAAAGCAAGGTCAACTATGCAGAAGCACACTGTGCATACTGATATTTTAATACGAATATTTTCATGCAGATCAAAAAATTAAATTATGTTCAATAACAGTATAAGACTAAATTGTTTTCATAAATATTCAACCAGTTTCAGAAACAATAAAAAAACCTACCTTATCAAGATAAAATAGACAGATTAGTCAATTTAGCAAAATCAGAAAATGTTTGTTTTATCTTTGTTGATATCATTACTTTGTTTATTTGTCCTGATGAAGTAGGCACAATTTTGCCTCTAGAACTGATTATTACTTTTAAATATTTGTCTTATGCTGCTACTAACAAAGTATTTTAATATGTATAGATGAAACTGCTGCTAAAGTAATAAAACTAAAATAATTTTGTTAAAAGCAGCATACCATATAAAAATAATAGTATCGACCAGTTTTGAAGGAAAAAATGGAAGCATGATGTTCCACTTATTGTCCCTTCCACCTAAGTTTTTTTAGTCTGTTTTTCTTCTCTTGTTGCTGGCAACACCTTTTCTTTACTTCAGTCATGTTTGCTGTTACATCAGTTGCCAATCCTAATTCTTATGAGTAAAGATTGAGCTTCTCATCTGTCCTGACGAAGAAGGCTGCTTTTTGCTTTTGAAACTGGTCAACTGGTCGATGCTATTTTGTGTTGTATGCTGCTTTTCATAAAATCATTTTAATTTTTATATTTTATAAAAAGTAGTTTGAACAAATTATTTTATGATTTTCATAAGGACTTTTAAGTAACACATAACTCTAAGCTCATTTCATGCTTCGTAAATATGAACATTAAAATTCAGAATTGAAGATTTTGTAAAAATACTCTCTTTGGATTCTCACTCCCCTCCCAATGGTGTTATCCCATGCTCAATTCAGAAATATAATCAGAATTTTTCTATCCTTAACAGATTTCTTGCAATAAATATTAAAAAATACTATCTGACATCACAACTGTTTTACAAATTTCATGTCTATAATGTTTGTCTGTCTGACACTGCAAAAACTATACTATACGAAATTATTAAATTACTACATTTGTTGAGAAGTGTTGGGGGAGCATGTTGAAATGGCCCATTTTTAACACTTTACAACATAGTTGAAAAATGTTTGTTGTTGTTGATTGTTGAAACCCAGACCGTCCGACCTACCAGAAAGGTGTAAGGTAACTGTTTGGACGGTCGGGAAGTGCCACCCAATTTAGACCGGAACCCAGTGGGGGAAGCATCCACAGGGACCGTACCCTCCTTCCCCTACCACCAACCTCTCGGAAGGACTTTCGGACCCACATGTTTAACGTGATCGTACTCCGCATGAACACGGTGAAAAATGTTTGTGACTTTGTTCATTCTGTCTGTCTGTCTGTTAGCACGATAACTGCCCCATAAAAATGACTTTATAAAAATCAAATTTTAGTTTGTTGTTCAGACGGTCTGTGGGACCTATAGGAATATAAATGAATAATATCACTCAGTTTTGGATTGAACTCGGGTTGAAAAAATGAAATACATTGAACCCTATGGGACCTAATTTTCAAACTTTTTTTAAGCAAATTTAAAATTCACAAATTGCTTCGAAAGTTTTAGGAAATATTCAAATTATCCCATAAAATATATAAAAAAAATTTCAGCAAAATGTATTTAGTAGTTTTTTAAATAAAAATTAAAATAATAATTACATCCTTTATATGAAGAGATCACGTGATCATTATATGAAGAGATCACATGATCTACTTCAAAATAAAATATAGCATCCATCTTGTGTCAAAATCGTGATTTTTAAAGTTCTTTTTAATTCATATTTAGTGTTGCACTCGTCCTAAAACCGCTTTATTTTTGCTTAAATTCTGTGCATCTACATACTGAAATAACACAATTACAACATATCTGAGATTAAATGATCATCAAACTTTGATTATTTCTACAACGAAGCCTAATTTTCACTTATGGAGAATGTAAACACCAAAAGATGTAGAAGGAGTTGTATAAGAATTGTTGCATTTTTTTAACGCAAAATTATTTAGCTCATGGAGTCTGCTGATATGAATGAGCATCATATAGCTGATATGAATGAAACATTCATTGATTTTACACAGAGAACCAGACAATATTTTCGATGAAGTTTTAAGCATAGAGTTAAATTACTTGTATCTCCATAGTTTTAAGTTTTTAAATAAAATAAATTATTATAGTATTGTGATGAATGGAAAAAAGTTCATGAATTAAATGTTGCCTTTATATAGAGGCCATTTATATTTCGATGATGTCATTTGAATTAAGTTCATTTGTTTTCGATGAAGTTTTCAAATATAATAAATTGTGGTAGTATTATGATAATTTTAAAAATATTACTGAGAAATGTATTGCATTTTAGAGATGTTTAAACCAGGCAATTTATATTTCAATGCCATCATTTGAATGAAGTTCATTTTTTTAGATGAAGTTTTAAGTTTTCAAATATAATAAATTAATGTAGTATTATGATAATTTTAAAAATATTATAGAGGAATGTATCGCATTTTAGAGATGTTTATATAAAACTGCATTGAAGTTGGAAAGTGTTTCATAATCAATGCTTTATGCATGATTGATCTTTTTTGTTTGATTTAGACATTAGTTCATGATATATTTAATATCAAATTCAAAGAAAGAATAATTGAGCTGATAGTTCACATTCTGAATATACTAACAATAGCAGGAACACAAATTTTGCAGTACCTACATAGTATAATTTTTGAAAAGAGCCCCCCTTTTTTAAAATTTCAATTTTGTTTAGGAGTCATTTTTTATGCAATTTTGAAGTGGAAATTTTACTTAATTCAAAATCTAACCTCTCATATTATCATTTTAAATTGATTTATTATCAATCAATTTGTTTGTTTTCTAATCAATTTATTTTCTGAATCTGTCATGAAACAACTGAACTCCGATCAAATGCGATGTTAAATTATATTTTTAATTTTAAACAAATATCATTCAATGAAAATGGAAGTCACAATCTTTATATGTTTCCTATTTTCATTATGACACTTGTTATGAAATTAGATTCAATAATCAGAATGTAATGCATATCTTGGAGGTTGGTGAGCGACAGCAAGCAGGGGGCTCCAACTAATTTTTGAAATTGCATTTACAACATACATAAACATGGCTTTTAAACAGAGTAAAACTAATCTGTGAACTATATTATAATGGAATTGTAGTGGAAATTTTAACGATTGATTTATTATATAAACAAAAAACTTGAGATGTTAGACACAATCAATCATACTGTGGTAGCTGATTTATTCACAGCAAACATTGGAAAAGAAAAATTAAACTTTGATTGAATTCACCACAGAATTGGATTCACACATTCTGCTTTTAGTTTGTCCAGATGTGGCTGAAATTACATTAAATTATATTATTAGAAGGATAAGCCTGTCATAAGACAGGATCAAGTTGCAAAAGATTACCGCAGATCGGTTATTCATAAAGTTTCAAAATGAATAGCTAAACCACTTAAAAAAGAAAACAAAAATACTTTTTTATACAAGCTTAGAAAATGTAATAGACACGAGTCATATGAAAGGACATGCTAGCAATGAATGGGTGTCTTTCATTCAGTACTTTATTTACACATAAACAGAAATTGTGACATCAGACTCAAACTTTAAAATGATGCAAAATATCACTTATCATATTACCATATATACTCGTGTATAAGTCGACCCCCCCCCCCCCCCCTACTTTCAGAGAAAAAAATTTGAAAAAATCTCCAAAACTCGAGTATAAGTCAACCCCAAAAAGAGAAAAAAAATATTTCAATAAATGATTCAAAAACACTTGAATATATATATATATATATATATATATAATACTAAAATTTAATTTCCATAATAAAAACTTCATCGGAACCCTTTAAAGTCCGATTCCAAACACGTAGGCCTATGACATATGAAAGTTGTCTTCTGTCTATTTTGGGGACAAGCTCCAGGCGTTCTTTTACTCCCGGTACGCAGCGTCCTCAAAACGGACGGGAGACAGCACATTTCTGTCACTTAGACGCTCTTGACCCACGGCACAATCAAAACAATATCTAGCGTCCGCCCGTCATTTCAGATGATTTTTTTCGTCAACCACTGAACACAGTTGTTATTAGATACTTCCTTTAATAAACAAAACAATAAACACTTTCAACTTAAAATTCTGCATTATAGTTTTAAACAATCCGTGTTACAGAATTATTTCTGAAAAGAACCATTTTTTGTCGAAAATGATCGGCTATAATCTGAGAAGCGAGAGATAAACATCGAACAAAAATATATGCATATTTTTTGATGACCCGATACACTGGTAGTCCGGAACATTGGGAGGGCAATGACTCACAGGAGAATTTTGAAGCGCAAAGAAATTTAGAGTGCATGATTGTGTAATTACTACCACATCGTTTTAAGAGGGATTGCCTCGTGGGACTTACGATTTTTATTAGACTCCGCATATAAGTCGACCCTCCCACTTTGAAGCTGTTTTTTTGTTACAAATTTCTCAACTTATACGCGAGTATACATGGTATTTAAAATGCAATAGAGAAACTAGGGTTAATATTAAAATTTGGATTTTAAACAATAATGGAGTCATTAAATTACTTACTACAACTTGGTCAATCAACACCTGAAGATAAGCATCTGCTTCAGTCAATTTTTTATCAAAATCATGAAGAGAACTTGATATATTTAACTCTTCCCATCGCTGAAACAAAAATGTAATATAAAATAAACGAATGCAATGTATACAAGAATGTTATAACTAATCAAAGAGCCATATATCCTCTGTGTAAAAAATGCGAAGTATTAAGTATATGATTCAATCCAAGTACTATATAAGGCAAGTCTTAAATTAGGGTGGTGACAAAAAATTCATTTTGAAATTCCCTGAAATGTTCCCCCTTGAAGGATGTTTATCGAGGTTATGCTGCCTATTGATGAAAAATCTCTTTTCAGCCTCTTGTTCAGAAGTATATTTAAAGGAGATGAGTGATGGGTCTTGTGAAGTGAGATGAAAAATGTGACATTATAGAATGAACAAGCATTGTTCATTCAGCTAAAGAAAACTATACGGTCAGAAAATGAAAAAAGAAATTGCAGAAATTCATAGTTTTCCCAGACTTTCAAAGGAAATCCCTGATATTCCCAGAAGCATAAAATTCCCTAATAAATCCAGGTTTTCCAGGTCTGTGGTCACTCTGTAAATTCTCAGCTTACAAAAAGTGGTGTGTATAGAATTTTTTTCTAGAAACAGAGATATTTTATGGAATCTACAGATCTACAGGTTTTCAGTATGGCACAAGCTTTTCACTATGGCACTGGATTTGGAGTACACAAAAGTTTTACATAATTTTTATAGGTTTGTAGTGTTTTTATAACCTTCAAAATTTCTCTATGCATACACTACTGTAAAGGAAATTTTTAAACTGTCAATTACTACTCATAATGCTATATGAGGTGGCATCCAAAATTTTCAGCATTGGCGCTGTATAACCAAAACATCAAATAGTTTCAAAGCATGCCGATAGATGGTAGTAGGTACTTGTTTTGTGAGTCAGTGTGCGAAATTTCATCGTGAATGAAGCAGTTCTCGCTAGAATAGATGCCATTTCGTTTGAAGTTGTTTACGCTGCATTGTGATTTTTATGATGGATGCAATAAAAGAACAGCGTGTTTGCATTAAATTTTGTACAAATCTTGCTAAAAGTGTAACCTAAATTGTGGAAATGATTTAACAAGTGTTTGGTGAACAATCACCGAGTTGAACCCAAATTTTTGAATGGCATAAGCGGTTTAAAGCTGGTCGAACATCAGTTGATGACGAACACACAGGAAGACCTTCAACGAGTACAACATAGGAAAATCTTCGACGAGCACAATACAGGAAAACAGCAACAAAATTCGACAGTTCATTCATGAAGATCGATGTCAGACCACTCCAGGTCTCTGTGATAAAGTTAGAATTGGATATGGAACCTGTCAGCAAATTCTCACTGAAGAATTGGGAATGCATAGCATCGTCGCCAAATTTGTTCCCAGGCAGTTGACAATGGATCAAAAGCAACACCGAATTGATGTTTGCGCGGAGCTTCGGCAGCTTGTTTTGGATGATGAAACCTTCATGTCCAGAGTAATTAATGGCAATGAGAGTTGGATTTATGGGTACGATCCCAAAACTAAGCAACAATCTTCACAATGGAAAAGCTCAAGTTCGCCAAGGCCAAAAAAATGCAGACAAGTGAAAAGCAATGTGAAGAGCATGGTGATTGTGTTTTTTGACGTTAAGGGAATTGTGCATAAAGAATTCATGGCGGTGAGTCACACTGTCAATTCACAGTTCTACTGTGATGTTCTGAGATGCCTTTGTGAAGATGTCAGAAGGAAATGGCCGGAATTGTGGCGAGCAAAACAATGGGTTCTTCATCACGATAAAACGTCCGCCCACAGTTCATTCAACACACAACAGTTTTTGCCCAAGAATTCGATGACTATAACCCCCTACCCACCTTACTCACCAGACTTAGCTGTCTACGACTTCTTTTTATTCCCAAAAATGAAATTTAAGTTAAAAGTTCGACGTTTTGATACCATTGAAGAAATTCAAACAGAATCGCAGGCAGTGCTTGATATGTTTACCGAAAAAGACTTCCAGAAAGCCTTCCAGCAATGGCAGAAGCACTGGAACCGATGTATAGCTGCAGGAGGAAGCTATTTTGAAGGTGACAGTGAACATTAACTGATATGGTTAGTTTTCAAATTTTCGCAGCGCCAATCCGGGAAATTTTGGATGGCACCTCGTATAGTATTTCTCAATATCAGAAAATCACATTTTATTTCTGATCAATGCTCAATATGCATAAATGAAATATATTAAAATATTAAGCTCAAATATTGTCATATATTTAATTAAAAAAAAAATCCTTTACTTTTATCTTTCTCTCTCTTTTCTTTTTGTACAAAATTCATCTAGTTGTTGAAGTTAAAAAAAAAAACTATACAAATATGCTTAATTATTTTTAAATGATTTAAGATTAAATATAAAAAAAAATATAAATATTATATCTCATTTATAAATGCTATTTTAATATATTTCATTTTTTTTAATTTAAATAAAAAACAGCAGCAGTATAGAATGAACTTATTAAAATAATGGGACACTGATATTGTTTACAATATAATAACACATCAATTGATATTCTCACATTTTTAGCTATGCTGAGAATAACACAAATGTTTCAAAGGAACATTACAAATGCTTAATTATCTTAAAATTATAGAATTATATAAATAATTTAGACATAAAAAATTATACATCATTTAAATATGTTAACTTATTTAAAAATGCTCACACATTCTAATATAGGGGAGACTGAGAAGGGTTGACCCACTGTTGGGTTGCTTTAGAATTTATGTAATTTGGGGGTTTGAAATTTACTTTTATTTCTTTTTTCCTGACTGAATATTCTCAATTTGGTAATATTTAAATAATATTTATTGGCTTTTTCATTTATTCCTTAATTAGAATATTTTTAATCTTCTAAATTAATTTTCTTTATAATATTCTTAATTAAAAATGTTCCATTCCCTAAATTAATATTACTTTTGATTTGTAAATTTATAAAAATTATTTATTTATTTGATTCCCCTTAAAATTCCCTTTAATTTGATGTCTCATTTTCCCATTTTGGTTAGAAATTCCGTTTGTTCTATAGTTTCAAGTTATTTCCATGTTCAGTGCGTTTCAAAAATTTCAGTTGCGGCCATTTTCGGAATCCTGGTTTTGCAGGCTTTTTACCGCGATTGACACACTGCCTAAGCGCTTTTCGCGCCTCTTTGGAATTCGTGAATTATTTTAATTGGTTCGTGTTTTTACAGATCGTCTGCTCTGGGAGTTTTGAGTTTTATTTCGGCAATTCTAATTTCGGTAAGCGGATTTTAATTGCTGCCGTTTCTCTAAACTTCTCCCCTTTTTCCGCACGTATAAATATGCTCGCGGAATATTTTTGGTTTCAGTTTTTTGTTGAAATCCCAAGTTTTCATTTTGCGCGAGAAGCGCATAGTTGATTTTTCGTATGGAACTTATGTTCCACACGAGGATTCTTATGGAAAGTTAAGTTCCTCGCGTTACTTTTTAACACTTGTTGTTTTAATTCAAATGATGGTTTTTCAGGTTTTTATCGCCTAATTCACGAAATGACTCACGGAAAGATGTGTTGTGAGAATTTATTACGTGTGCTACGAGAAAGAAGCGTCTCAAGAAAGTTCGTCCGGTAGTTTTAAGAAGATCCGAGTGTACCAGAAGTGGCTGTTAGGTCTGATTTCCTGATTTTATAATCTTTTTCAAGAAAAATGCTGAATCCTCTCCTGATTAAAGTTTGGTGATCTCCAGTAAACCAGCTTATAAAATTTGTCTCCAATCTGTGTAGATCTAATTATTGGAACTTTTCCCCCTGTCTGATGACCTCGCTGGGTGAATATTAATGTTTTATTTAAACTCCTAATTTCTTAAATTCTCAATATTTGAAATGTATTATCAAATTTTATTCTATAAATTTAAAATTCTAAAACTTCATTCTGAGAGCAATTTTCTAAACCTTCTTAAATTTATAAGAGTCTGGAAAAATTCTAAATTCTTTTAAATTTAATATTCTAAAATTCTTTTAAATTTAATATTCTATTGTTAATACTTTATGATGGAATTTAAATTGATTTTCTAAAATAAATATTCTATACAGATTCTTTAAACTTTAACTAAGCTGATAAATTCTAAAATTCTAATGTCTGTGATGAATTTAGAATAAACTTGTTAATTCTTCCTGAGTTGCCTGCCTGTGAGCAGAGTTTTTGTAATTTGTTATTGGAATTAATTTGAAGCTACAATTTAATAAGCTAATTTCCTTTAAACTAATTATTATGTCTTTCTTAAACACAATAGGTTTTGTTCTATCCTCTCAAACACACCACCACCATGATTCTTCCTTTTATTTCAAGTTTTTCAAATCTTTCAACAGACATCAGAACATTCTGCAGATGTAAACTATTACCTATCAAAATTTAGTAGTTGTTCTTAGTCTGTTATTCAAACTAGATTGGATTTTGCGTTTTCATCATCAAAAAGCAAGTTTTTTTGTTCCTACTTGTAAGTTTTTTTGTAAATAATTTTGTTTAAACATAAGAATTCAAGCTTACATGCTGAAAGTTCAAAACCGTAGCTACATAACTACTATTTTATTATTTTTCAAATCAATACCTAATTTAAGTCCTCTGAAATCATAACCAAAATCACTACCAAGGGAGGCTTAACTCATGATATGTAAGAGAGGTTTGACCCCTGATTTAAATCTTCCTCCTATGATTATAATGAATTCATACGAGTATAAAATATAAGTTTAGTAATTTTAAAGAAATATTTATCTAATTTTAACATAATATAATTTCGTGAACATCTAATTTATGAATAAAATATTCTTTGACAAAGAAATGTGCAGATAGTTTTATAAGATATTCTTTGGTAGTCATGGTTTCAAAACTATATTTTAAAAAATACAAGTTTACTTTAATTTAAATACATCCACAGATAAGCAACTATTTATTTTAAAACAGTCTGTGTTCTATAATGTTCAACCATTTATATCTATAAAAAGTACTATATACCATCTACTATACCGTTTATATCTATAAAAAGTACTATATACAGTCTATATCTATAAAAGACTTGTCCCATTATTATAATCTCAAAAACACCACTTCATAGTTAAAACCTCTCCCCAAAGTACAAGAAACAAGAAATTCTTTCCTAAAGAGTTATGAAATATCAAAATAGTTTGTTTGGCCCCGTAAGACCAAAACTGTACTTTAAGGTCTAGGGTACTCGACTGAAAGATCATTAATTAGGGTTAGGTTTTCAGATTAAGATACCTTGCTGAAAGATCTTGAATTAAGATTAGGTTTTCAAATTTTTTGCTATGTAACCCACAGACAGACATTCATTATGTTAAAATATTCTGGCTTATATGTTTAACTGGAGTCCTACACCTTGTATTCAAACTGTTTGCGACTCTTCTGGCAGAAGGTCAGAGGACTACTGTTTCAGCCTTGCAGAGGGAAGAAAAACATGATGTGTTGAATTTCTGTATTTGAGACTGTGTAACAAATTTTTCCAATAAGATTTCTTGGTTAAGAAACCTTTTGCAAAACTTTTATTTATTTATATTTTGTTAACAAATTGCATGGTCTTTAATACAAACAAAACATAAAACAGTAGAATGCACCTTATTTAAATAATAGGGCACTGACATTTTTTTACTGCATTTCACTTGATATTTCTGCATTATAAGATACTCCGAAAGTAATAAATATACTTTAATATTTAAGGGTCTATGAATGAAATGCAGGATAGACAATAATCATAAAATACTAACCGTCTGAAAAGAATAGCTATGACGCAGAATTGTATCTTCTAATGCATGAATCCACTTGTCACGTTCTTCTGTATCTCTAGCTAGAAAAGAAAACTTGATAAAATTCATACTCATATAAAATGGGTTATTTAAAAGCAAGGATAAACAAAAGTTAATATTAGTTTAATTATTTAACAAACCTTGAAAATGAAAGGTCTTTTCATCAACAGTGATGGTAAAAGTACTATCATCTTCATCATCAATTCCTATAATAGCACCCTAAGGAATTCAATATTCATTTCTATTAGAAACTAGTTTGCAACACAAACTTTACAAGCATTTTTAGCATTTCAGCAACTATAAGATCACCGCCACATGCCTTACCAGATTTAAGCTCCTTCAAGACATCTTCAATTTCTTTCAATAAAATTTACTGAGATGTTTAAAATAGGTAGTGCTACAGATATGGATTTTCCAGAAAATTTTAAACTTATTTTTAAATATTACATTTAAGCTAAAATAATATGCCCCAATGACTTTTAAAAGTATTTGTTCTTACAGTAGAGTTACAATCATATATAATATATATATATATATATATATATATATATATATATATATATATATATATATGGGTGTTGTCAGTACAATGAAGAGGCATGATTCCCCTCAAAGTTCTTTATTTTACAACTCCATCAATTCCATACACTCTCACAAAAACTTAGCTCTGAATCGGAGCTAGTCATATACTTTAAAATACGCTCATGACAATCATCTTAACATTATAACATAGCATCACATCGTTGTCTCGAGTCTGAGAGAAATGACTACAAGAGAGAGTCCAAAATGATGTTGATGTGTCTCAAAAATGCTCTGCACGGACTTATATACTACACTTATAATACACTTCAAAGATACTTCAGAGGGGCCTTTATAGGTTATACGAGGCTTGGACTCTGGAGCGGTTTATGTTATAGTCAATTACTTGCTATCTGGATTTCTTAATCTGTCAACCTTCTCGTTAGCCAGGCACTTATATCTGTCTCAAATCTTACAGTTCTAAGATTCCTGAAACATATATGGTATGATCCAGATGCTATGAAGAGTTCTTTAAGTGTTCAACCTCTTATCACTTATTAGTGGCGGTGCTCTCCAACTTTTAACAAGGTCTATAATAAAATTTAATGGTGACTCTCGTGATAAGTACTTATATTAGTGTTAAGAGCTAGGAATTTGGAATACTTCTCTGAAACTAAAAGATTCTTTTTAGATAAAAAGTTTAAGCCTAAAAATATATGTATCATATATATATATATATATATATATATATATATATATATATATATATATATATATATATATATATATATATATATATATACATACAGGGTGTCCAATGCTATCAGTGCCCAAGGGCTATTTTCTCAACCATTAGTCACAGAGATATACTTCAAATTGCAAAAATGTTTTAAATTTTAAAATCTAGTATCTCAGAAACAGTTTAAATCAATAAATGTATTTCTAAAAGAAATACGAAATATACAGCCCCCCCCTCCCCCCCCGGTCCTTACAGTTATATTTAGGAAAATCATCCTCATACAATTTCATGCAAAATAATAATAAAAAAAAATCATCCTTTTATGACCAAAATTCACCGAGTTATGAAGCATTAAACTTTATGACTTCAGTCGCTTTTCCGAGCAAAAATATCCCATTTCAGGCAACATTTAAGGGACCATATAAATATTGAAATTCCGTATTCAAAGTATTATGTTTCAATTACATTTGTTAACATACTGTAAAGAATGAAGCAAAGCTTTTTATCGAATATTTTTGATATTTGTGTTACAAATAATTATAACTTTAATATTATTTAGTGTAATATAATTGCTGCAAAAAATAATGAAATTGCTAGGGAATATTTGTCTCTCCAATTATTTTGTGTACAACCCCTATTTCTCAGCACAAAAAGTGCTTCAACTTTAAGCAGATATAACTCGGTGAATTTTGGTCATAAAAGGATGATTTTTTTTTATACTTTGCATGAAATTGTATGAGGATGATTTTCCTAAATATAACTGGTAGGACCGGGGACGGTATAAAAATTTATATTTCATATTTCTTTTAGAAATACATTTATTAATTTAAACTGTTTCTAAGATAATAGATTTTAAAATTTGAAACATTTTTGCAATTGGACGTATATCTCTGTGACTAATGGTTGAGGAAATAGCCATTGGGCATTGATAGCACTGGACACCCTGTATAGTTTTAAAATTCACAAAAGTTTGACTATTAATTGTATGGATTTTGTTCAAAGTTTGTTTGAAAGGGAATATTTCAATCTTCATGATGGTGTTAAGATGGAACAATGTTTTTAGTCGCTAAAGAACTCATTTGTGTAAATATCCGCCTAAATTGAGGTAAAACATAAAATAACTAATGTGAAAATAATGCTAAAACATAAAATAACTAAAAAACTAATTCAAATTTAAAACAAATAATGCCAAAGTGCACCTTCCTATGTCCTGAAGTACCTATGCATTAAATTTCATGGCTGTATGATGCTTAGATTTCCTTATACAGACCACATATACCCAGACAGATAGATATATTATGTACTAGAAAATATACCCACCATTGCCTGGGATTTAAGATGAGCAGATGTGGCATAGCCAAGTGTGGATCCATGCAACAGTTTATTTTATAAATAAATAAATGCAAGATTTTCAAGATCAAATAAATTTAAATACAAAAAATGTTAAAAATATATAAAAATGAAATACATTTATCTATAACACAATATAAGATTTACCTTCAATCGAACACATCCTCTTCTTGCTCCTCTGACCATTTTTTCTTTAGACTGTAAAAGAAATATAGAAGTTCTATTAAAACAATCACACACCAAAATTACACTAAATCAAATCGAAAACAATTCATAAACTGCATAGTAACATTTACTATAATTTTGGTACTGGAACAAATGCCTTGTTAAATAACAATATCATCTAAAACTAACAGAATGAATTAATAATATGCTATTCATAATGTTATTCTCTTCTTAAAGAATAATAATAATCTGTAAAGGTTATAACTGTAGCCAGGATCTCAAAATGGGATTAAAAATTAAAGGTTTTACTCATCTAATGCCAATCCTCACATACATACGTGAATATAAATGATCTGAAATGGGGAATGCAAATGTTGAAGTTTGGGTAACATTACAGCACAGAATAATAATTTAAACTACACTAACAGCATGTTGTTCTTCGTAAAATTTTAACAACTAGTATACTTCTAAAAAGGAACAGATATAGTATAATCTCTTTTTCATTCTTGGCGATTTTAGGTGAGATTCTGGCAATCACTGCTATGATTTGGAGAACATTCTACTCTGGCAATTCTTTCCACATCTTTTGTTGCAAAGGTAAAAATCGTAACATTCCATTCTGGCAATATTTTCTGCATTTTTTGTTGCCAAGGTAAAAAGCACTCTTTTGTTACTGTTTGTGCAAAAATTGATCTGTAGCAAATTAAAGACGGGCGTATATCAGCTTCGAGGGCTTAACTCGCTACGCTTGCTAACTAAAGAAAAATCACAGAATTCAGCCGCCCTAGCTGTCTGAGGTCGCATGTAGCAATAGCTGTTTGTGCAACAGGTGTTCTGTGGCTCATAGAGCATAACATGAAAATCAGAAAATTTTCTGATTTTACCTTGGCGACAAAAGATGTTGTTGTTGTTGAGACCCAGACCATCCGACCTACCAGAAAGGTGTAAGGTAACCGTTTGGACGGCCGGGAAGGCGACAAAAGATGTGTAAAATGTTGTCAGAATGGAATGTTGCATTTTTGACTATAGCCAAAAAAGGGCGACAATAGATGCGGAAAGGGTTGCCAGAATAGAATGTTTGGCATATTCTCCAAAACAGGTAATGTCCAGAATTTGGCGACTTTTTTGGCGCCAATTCTCTTACGGTGCCCGATGTTTTTAAAATACATCTTTAGCTTATAGAAAGGCATTTCTGGTAATGTTTTTTCAAATTTAACAATAATCTAACAATTTAAAACATGTGACTAATTGTTTTTTAAAAAGTTGAAACTCAGAAATTTAATAAAAAACGATAAAAACAAAATAAGAAATTTATAAAGATTGATACTTAGAAGGAATTTAGGTACTTTTCGGTCAGTCATTCTCTGTCGAAAGTAGCTATATGGAAACAGCGGTTTGTTCAATAGTTGGTCCGTAGTAATTTGAACATGGATTTACACCAGCTTCACAGGCTTACCTTGCTATGCTCGCCTACTAAAGAAAAATCACAGAATCTGGCCCCACTGGTTGTTGGAGGTCGTATGTAGCAACAACTATTTGTGCAACAGGTGTTCTGTGGCTCAGAGTGATTTTCATGTTATGTCTGCTGCGTGGACGTAAATCTATGCTCTACGAGTCATTGAACACCTGTTGCCCAAACAGTTTTTGCTATGTGTGACCTTCAACAGCCAGTGGGGCTGGATTCTGTGATGTTTTTTCAGCGGGCGAGTGTAGTGAGGTAAAACCGTGAAGTGGTAGCAGGTTCATGTTCAAATTGCTATGGACTAACTGTTGCACAAATGTCTGTTGACATATTATGATCAGATCCGACTGTTGTCCCGTTATTTGAATAGTACCGAAATTTGATAAAGAATGATCTATCATTCAAATCATAGAAAAATAATACAAAATTTTTCACTCTTTACAGCCATTTAGAACACACAAAACAAATCAAAGAAACTTGAAAAACGATGAAAAAAGATCTCCAAACCTTGTTCTAATCTATCAAATTCCAAAATTAACACGTGGTTGAATCCAAAATCAACGTGGCTGGTTAATTAAAGAACGTTCAAAACGACTGAACAGAACAGCAGAAGCAAGAAATGCACTGCTGTTCTGGTCAAGTTTTCCTAAAAAGGGTTGCCAGAGTTACTAAAAAGATGCCAAGTTCGCAACATAGCACGCTGCTTACCGCCGATTTGGTGTGACAAATAAAAACAATAGTACCAGTCTCTGGAACTGAACTGAATGTTTTCCAAATCATAGCAGGGATTGCCAGAATCTCACCTAAAATTGCCAGGAATGAAAAAGGGATAATACTACATCTGTACCCAATTCTATTAATAACATTCAATTTTCTTAAATATTCACCATAATTGACTGAAAATTATTTCACCGGGGAAAAAAAAAAAACTGGTATGATTATAGCCAATGTTGTTGTTGAGACCCAGACCGTCCGACCTACCAGAAAGGTGTAAGGTAACTGTTTGGACAGTCGGGAGGTGATTATAGCCAATGTGTACCAGTTCATTCCATAGTACCGAAATTTGATAAGAATGACCCATCATTCAAATCATAAAAAAAATAATACTAAATTTTTCACTCTTCACAGCCATTTAATACACACAAAACAAATCAAAGAAACTTGAAAAATGATGAAAAAAGATCTTCAAACCTTGTTCCAATCTATCCAAAATCAACATGGCTGGTTAATTAAATAACGTTCAAAACGATTGAACAGAACAACAGAACCAGAAGCAAGAAATGCGCTGTTGTTCAGTTCAAGTTTTCTTAAAAAGGGTTGCCAGAGTTACTAAAAAGATGCCAAGTTCGCAACATAGCACTCTGCTTATCGCCGATTTGGTGCGACAAATAAAAACAATAGTACCAGTCTCTGGAATTGAATTGAATGTTTTCCAAATCATAGCAGGGATTGCCAGAATCTCACCTAAAATTGCCAAGAATGAAAAAGGGATAATACTACATCTGTACCTAATTCTATTAATAACATTCAATTTTCTTAAATATTCACCATAATTGACTGAAAATTATTTCACTGGGAAAAAAAAAAAAAAAAAAAAAACTGGTATGATTATAGCCAATGTGTACCAGTTCATCTGTGATTCAACCATTATGAGCATTTCTAGTAAACATAGTATGAAGCCGCTATGTTTTAAATTCGTCCATCTCTGATGGAAACTGAAGAATTTCTTCATGAAGATTGTTTTAAATTTCTGTAGAAAATATTTCAGATGTTTAATTGCATCAAATATCCCGTTATAAAATCCCTGAAAGAAACTCTGAAGCCCAATACCTTACTTTTTGTTATTAAGGGTGTTTTCATAATTTTGTTTACCCCTGTATGCTTCCATTTAATATTCTGACTACGATTTTTTCAATTTTCCCTAGAAGTTAAAGAACTTTAGATATATAAATCCTATCTACTAATGCATTTATTGCAAAAGAAAAAAAACTTTGCATATGAATACATGCTATGTGTATTACTACTTCGCTCAGGTGCTTACTCTTTTTCGTAAGTAGCATGTTTCCTTGGAACTTTTGTTGACGTTGCATGTATTTGTATGAGATAATAAATCAAGCCTTAAAATTGATGTGTTGGAAATTTTATTACAAAGAAATTATAGAAACTATGACTTATTAACTTGCATCCACAGTTTTATTTAAGCTCTCTATTTTTAAAATAAACTTACTGTATAATAAGAGAGAAGCCCAGCATTATCATCCAGCACAAACCATCGATACTGCCACCCTTTCATAACATTTGTCCATTTACTAAGAGGACCTTCCATTATAGACATTTTATGATCGATCAACAGTTATGAAAATTTTATCTATTACTCCATTTAAGGGCTCGCATCAGACTTGAGTTAGCAAACATTTCAAGTCCATTTAATTTTGTTTTCCTCTCACGAGACTACTGCTTGGTTTAAACCGTTACGAGTCGTTCTTTATAATTAAACTGATTCTTCTATTTATAAATTTAAAATCAATTTATGCAGCAATAAAATTTTCAAATTAGGAAGATCATTTCGCAAATTCTCACAGACTAATATATAGTATAGTAATACAGTATTCTGTGGCAAATTCTGTTAAGTTTTCTTTAAGTTATATTTGGGGATTATATTTCTTGAAATAGGGATTAATTTTCATAGGGAAATTTTTACCCTTGCCGGAATCTTCCGTGATTCACACACAAACAAAACGATCTTGGATTTGGATCAAATCATAAACATAAAACTGATTAGGTGTAATTCTCTGAAATTTTTATAAAATAGTTGACACGCCTTTAAATAGTTTAATCTGAGGGTTTGTGCATGAGTTTTTTCATGGAACGTTTTTCACTGTTACTTTAAATGTAAGTATTTTGATAATTTATTGGATATAAATTATCAAAACTATTCATACTATGCTAACTCACTTTTCCGGTAGTCGAATATTGTATTTTGTATATGGATGAGTTCGTACGTTGACATTTATTTATTATAATCACTTGATGTTTTAACTTTTGCCACGCAAAGGTTTTATTTCTGTTTTAACATTTTCTCATTAATTGTGTGTTTTTATTTTAGTTAAAAAGAATTACTCTCTCTCTCTTCGGGACCACTTTTTGTCGAAGCTTGCCATAAATTTGCTAATTTGGCTTCTTTTACTTGTTACACACATTGCACATACAAAAAAAAAGAATAGTAAATGTGTAACATGCTTTTATATTCTTGGGTAAACAGCGTAAAGATTTAGGAATATTATTATTCTAGAAAATATAATTAGTATTAAACATTATTGTTGACGTTGTGTATACTATTGTCGCCAATTTCGTGCCAAGAGCAAGCTGTAAAGAGCACTGCACCATTTTCACCTGTACATAAATTATATATTTAATAAAATCTGATTTTGGAGTTAAACATCATTCTATGTCCAGAATTATCGGTCAAAAATTTATACCCTTGTTACAAACGGTGAAAATTAGTTGTTGGCATTTGACTATCCTGTTTTTCCCAGTGCTAATTAACACCATAAACTTGTGACATTCTTTGATATATGATTGTTGTAGACTGTTTGCACACATGAATACAAAATAGTCTGAGTCAAATTTTTAAAAGCTCTTACACTTAATATTAAATATAATTAAATTCAAAGGTTAAGTTTCAGAATAGGAATGTGGCCTTTTTTGGTGCAACTACATCAATGTGTCTAGTGTTGTAGAAATTATCCTTTCCTTCAAAAATTAAGTTTTCCCATTCAAATCTTATTGATATTTCACTATTTTTAATGCTTTTGTGCAGTTGTAAACTTCATAAAAATAGTCAATGTTTCATGAAATTTAAAAGTAATATTTTTATGAAATAAGAACTATGGTAAGAATGATCACTAAAATAGATATGTAAAATACATTTTAGCATAAAAGTAAAAGCATTTTACGTATCTTTTATCCAGTATCATATCATGATGAAATCTATTTTTATGACATAGTACTAAAATTTGCAATTTTTATTCAAGAGCAAAAAAATTCATGATTTTTGAGAGAGCGTTAAAATTCATAATTTTTACTTTCTCATACTATGTATAATAGTATAGTGAAAGTTCTGTTTTTGCGAAAATTTTCGAATACAAGATTTTGATACTAATATATATTTTAGGACTCCCGAACACGTTTTGACTATTTTTGAAGTGATGTTCGTCTGTTGTCGATTTCTTGTGTACATGATAGTTGTCACAAATATTAATGGATTTTCACGAGACTTTATCCGGCTTTGTTATCAAAACATCTAGAACCAGATGAAAAAGTTTTAAATTCAAGCAAAAACTTCAAAATTTATTCGAAATTTTATATTTTTTTAACATGGAGTTTATTTATGGCTCAATGATCTCGAAACTTCATAGCTTCAATCATTGTTGCAATACAATTTTTGTGTTCATGATGTCATTAGTCCCAAGCATATTTTTAAGTATGGTACCAATCAAAAGATTTTTTCAAGGTCTTTAAAGGGAAGGGTAACATATTATAATTGTAATCATTTGGACCAACAATACCTATTTCTTAAAATTTTTCTTGTAAAATTTGAAAAAAAAAAAAACCTACAAGATACTTAAAAATAGTCGAGTTAAAGCCACACTGCAGTTAATTTTTTAAAGGACATTAAAATTCACAATTTTTGATAAAAGATGCTAAAATTCGAGATAAGAAGTTTTCCCTGTATTTAGCACTTTTAAATAGCAAATTTTGGCACTTTTAATTTACAGCGTGTATTTAAATGCTTTTGACTGAAATTGCATATTTTAGAACTTTTAGATAAAATAATGTAATATTAGCACTTTTAAATAAAATTGCAAATTTAAACATTTTTTTCCTAAAAATTCATAAATTTAAACTGTATTTTAAAAAAACTATGCTTTTTAGTATTCTTTCTCCAAAATCATGAATTTATCGTGTTATTTAGCTTTCTTTCTCAAAAATTACAAATTTTAGTGTTATTTAAAAGAAATTGCACTTTTTAGCTTTCTTTAAAAAAAAATCTAGACTTTTAAAATGCTTTTTCTTGAAAATTTTTAGTTTTAGCTATCGCACTATTTTAAATGCAAATTTGTTGGAAACTTGGTTCTGTTTTCGTCGCGATTCTCGTTATCGCGAGAACGTGTTTACATTTTTAGAATGGTTCTACCGTTCTCGTGAACGACTCGTGACGGGAACAGAACATGCCATTCATGCAAATCGCCATCTCGCCGCGCGCGCATTCTGATTTGCATATAGTGAGGGCGCTGCCGTCAACGGTTGTGTTCCGGAGCGTACCCATCACAGTGTATATATGATAGGACACATTCTCAGTTATTCAGAGACTTTACAGACCTTGACTGACCATGTAGTAGACATGGGAGACTTTTCAGAGTTTAAGATCTTGTAGTTATGCAGACTTAAGACTCGACGTATAGTCAGATCGATCAGACGGTGATCGACGGTGAAAGACCTTGTATGGAAGGCAAACCTTGATCGGTAGAGAGTAGTCTAACTTCTAAAGCCATGACGTGTGACCTGATGATGGTGGCTTCATTA
The DNA here is from genome assembly GCA_951213105.1 of Amaurobius ferox. Classification (NCBI taxonomy): domain Eukaryota; kingdom Metazoa; phylum Arthropoda; class Arachnida; order Araneae; family Amaurobiidae; genus Amaurobius; species Amaurobius ferox. The sequence continues at coordinate 118,821,470 of OX578147.1, forward strand.
ACGTGCACGACATGTGTGGTACAGTAGCTGTTTTTCTACTTACCGATGTTATAGTAACTGAGAGTGTGTGCCTAGTCATAGATTGTTTAAAACCTTTTCATGAGCTTGCTAGCTCATTGTATATAGTTTTTGCTTTGCAACGAATGTTACAGTGTTTTATTTTGTAACTTCATCTGATGCAATGGATCTCACAACAAATAAATTGTGTTTGTGTTTAACGAGCTTGCTTTCTTGAGAAAACACATCACTACTGCATATCATCTGCTACAAAATTTTCTTTACCAGCACTTCAGATATGGATATGGCCAAAACACTGCTAAATCTGCAAATGACTTTCAAATTTTTCTAGTCAAGTCGCTCAGCTAACACAGCAATAGCCGCCGACATTTGGTTATGGGCCGTAGTATGTCAAGGCCATAACTTTTATCCGTGATAAAGCAGCAGTGAAGAGTTGTGAATTCCATCGACGGGGGCCGCGACCGGCGCCATTTGCATCAAGCAGAAAGGTAAACAACGCACTCTAGTCACAGTTAAAGACTATGGAGGTGAGCAACGGCATAGAAGCGTTAAACAGGGACAATTACGTCACCTGGCGTAATGAAATTTCATTTATCCTGAAAGGAGAAGGATGTTACGGCCACATCAACCGTACTGCATTACCAGTCGACGAATCTACGTCACGCCGCGAGCGAGAGGAGTACATGCGCAGCAGCGACCGCGCACTTTCCATCCTGTTTCGAAATATCTCGGCGGAGTACAGAGAACTGCTCGACATCGACGACAGCCCGGCGGATGCGTGGGAGAAGTTGGAGGCGCATTTTGAGGCCCCAACGCGCGCCAATCTAGTTCATCTGTTGGACGAGTTTTTCAGTCTACGCCCGGAAATCGAGGAGCCCATCGACATATTCTGTACGAGGATAAGGAAAGCTGTCACCAAGCTCAAGAACGTGAATCACCCCGTGGAGGATGTGTACGTGGCATTCCAAGCCATCCGGTATCTCCCAGCCCAGTACCAGAGTATCATCCAAATCATTTATCGCTGGAGCGATAAGGATTTTAAACTGGATAAGATTCAGAAAGAACTGTCTCTAGAAGAGGGCAGGATTAGACAGTTGAGGAAGGATCATGACAATAATAATGTAAGTTCCAATTCATCTGTATATTTTTCAAATGTTAACGCTAAATGTAAAAATGTCACCAAAGTTAAAAAGTCTATTAAGGTCATAGGACCATGTTTTATGTGTAATAAAAATGGTCATGTAAAGGCACAATGCCCAAAATTGAAAAAGATGACTAGCTCTAGTATTATTGAAGTATTTTCAAATATAAATGTAGAAGCTAATATTGTTGATAATCCTGACAATAGGCTCAGCTGGGTGATTGACACCGCTGCTACGCGACACTTTTGTAATGATGTTAAAATGTTTTCAAAATTTGATAAATGTAAGGATACATCTATATCGCTAGCAGTGGGTGATATGGAAAGCCCAGTTGAGGCTATTGGAACGGTGAACATGTATGTTAAATTTAAAGATCATACAAATAATATTGTGCTACAAAATGTTATGTATTCACCAAAATTACGGCGTAACTTGTTGGCCGCATCTGTATTAGAAGAGCAGGGCTATTCTTTTAGTGCAGCCAAAGGTGTTCTATGGTTTAAGACTCCTGAGGGAGAAAATTTCTTTTACGCTAAACGTAAAGAAGGATTGTATTTCTTAAAACCACAGTACTCAACTAAAAGTTTAAATAGTAGTGTTGAGGGCCGTAAAGGAGATCAGGATAGGGACAAAAATTCTAAACAGGTTAGAAAAACCCCTGCAACAAATAGTCAAAGTCAAAACAAAATTAAGCCTAACTTGAATAAAAGGAAAAACAAATCTGATTTAAAATCAAAGTCAAATAAAATTAGTGGTTCAACAGTTGAAATTCTGAACAAAACTGAATTATGGCATAGAAGATATGGCCATATTAACTCAGACTACTTGCACCAAACAAGTAAAGTTTCCGCGGCAAACGGACTCCCAAAATTAAAATATGCAAAAGTAAATTGCATTCATTGCAAACTTGCAAAATCTAAGAGAGTTTCGTACAAACCAATAGGCAGGATTAGATCTACAGAACCTTTGCAATTACTGCACATGGACGTTTGTGGTCCAATGCCTGTAGCTTCATTGGGGGGAAACAAATACTTCTTGACTATTACAGACGATTTTAGCCGCAAGGTGTTTGTTTTTATTTTAAAACAAAAATCAGATGTGTTCAAAGTTTTTCAGGATTTTCAAGCTTGTCAGGAGAGACAATTAGGCAAAAGGATTTTGTGCATCCGTACTGATAACGGCATGGAATTTTGTCACGGTCAATTTAAAGCTTTTTTGAAAAAGTTAGGGATTAAGCATGAACGATCTAACACTTATACACCCGAACAAAACGGGGTATCTGAAAGATTCAACCTGACAGCGTTAGATTGTGTCAAGGCAATGCTTAATCAAAGCAAAGTTGGTGACAAAATGTGGGCAGAGGCAATCCTATGTTTTACTTATACAAAGAACAGGATTTGCCATAAATTTAAAGTTAAAACTCCACACGAATTGTACTATGGGAGGAAGCCTGCTGTATCCCATCTCAGAGTTTTTGGATGTAAGGCTTATGCTGGTATTGCAAAACAGCTTAGGAAGAAGCTAGACCTAAGAGCTCAACTGGGAGTTATGGTAGGATATGCAGAAAATACCAGGGGCTATAGAATTCTTCTTGTGAAAGAAGGAAAAATATTAGAAATAAGCAATGTCCGTTTTGAGGAGATGGAAGCAGCGGAAGGCGTCCTGGACCCCATTCGACCTAGAAACTTCACCCAAAAGAAATCGGGTTTTACTCGAACATCAGATTCAGGATCGGGATGTTTGGATAGTGAGTCAGAGGAAGAAGCAGGTGAGAGCCATGACACTAGTCATACTAGTGAGGAAGAGGACTCTCCTGCTGATTCCGATCTGACCCCCTGTTCAAACATAGATTGGGAAAGGAAAGCTGTACCCAGGCCTGATGGAACTCGAACTGATGTTTACTACTCAGTGAGGGGTGATAAACATAGGCTGAGAAGTCATAATGATGTTAAAAAATTCTGTGCTAAGGCTAACATACATTATGACCAAAATTTGTTTAACTTCAGAGAAAAGAGGGATATCAAATCCAGGCCAGAGGCAAGCAACATAGAAATAATAGGTGATATTGATCATGTAGTTTCTTTGCTAAAGGGAGAATTTGATATCAAATCTCTAGGGAAGGTCCAAAAACTGTTAGGTGTGGAATTTGCTGAAATCAATAACAAAATTTTTATACATCATAGGCAGTACATTAATAAGATTTGCCAAATGTTTGAGGAATTTTTAGCATTAAATTTTTGTAATCAAATTTCCAAAAACAAAAATGATTAAATTTGTAACTTCTAAATTTTTTTTCTTTCTTTTACAAAATATGGTTAGGATATCGTATAATTTACTCCTCCCTCTGTGATGCAGATAATTGTATCTAGAGTATATATATGTGTATTGTTTACAATGAACTTTCTAAAATTTTTCACATTACACTGAATGTATATATATATCCATGTTTTCAATTCCCGCATAAGACAGTTATGCTTATGTGTATTATTTTGTGTGTTTACTCCTTGTTATCATACACTTGGCTATGATTCATTGATGACAAACCACTTATTTAAATTTGAATACAACACAGAAAGAAAAAAAAAAAAAAAAAATCTTTCGTTATCTGTGTCATTGCTATTAGTATTAATTATGTATACTGGTCTTGGACAGAGATAATGAACAGCTATAATTGAATTTGATATTTATAGTAAAATTTTTAATCTTAAATGTTAAATTTAATAATTATACATAAAATTTTCTACATAATTGAATTTGATATTTATAGTAAAATTTTTAATCTTAAATGTTAAATTTAATAATTATACATGAAATTTTCTACACAAATTGAATTTGATATTTATAGTAAAATTTTTAATCTTAAATATTAAATTTAATAATTATACATCAAATTTTCTACACAATTGAATTTAATATTTATAGTGAAATTTTTTAATCTTAAATGTTAAATTTAATAATTATACATGAAATTTTCTACAAAATTGAATTTGATATTTATAGTAAAATTTTTAATCTTAAATGTTAAATTTAATAATTATACATGAAATTTTCTACACAAATTGAATTTGATATTTATAGTAAAATTTTTAATCTTAAATGTTAAATTTAATAATTATACATGAAATTTTCTACACAAATTGAATTTGATATTTATAGTGAAATTTTTAATCTTAAATGTTAAATTTAATAATTATACATGAAATTTTCTACACAAATTGAATTTGATATTTATAGTGAAATTTTTAATCTTAAATGTTAAATTTAATAATTATACATAAAATTTTCTACATACTTGAATTTAATATTTATAGTGAAATTTTTTAATCTTAAATGTTAAATTTAATAATTATACATAAAATTTTCTACATAATTGAATTTGATATTTATAGTGAAATTTTTAATCTTAAATGTTAAATTTAAATTATTATACTTAAATTTCTTGAAAACTTAAATTTTGACTTAAATTAAATTTTTGGAACTTAGTGTTTCAATGATATCTAAAATTTTCTTTCAATGATAAATTTTTTTGCTTAACATGAAAAGTAATATATATACTTTATGTTTTTGCTGGATACTAAAGAACTTGACATTTTTGCTGTTATGTTTTTTTAGAGTAATTTCATTGATTGATAGCACGTGCGCCGAGATTTGGGGTTTTGCATGAGGGGGCCGATTGTTGGAAACTTGGTTCTGTTTTCGTCGCGATTCTCGTTATCGCGAGAACGTGTTTACATTTTTAGAATGGTTCTACCGTTCTCGTGAACGACTCGTGACGGGAACAGAACATGCCATTCATGCAAATCGCCATCTCGCCGCGCGCGCATTCTGATTTGCATATAGTGAGGGCGCTGCCGTCAACGGTTGTGTTCCGGAGCGTACCCATCACAGTGTATATATGATAGGACACATTCTCAGTTATTCAGAGACTTTACAGACCTTGACTGACCATGTAGTAGACATGGGAGACTTTTCAGAGTTTAAGATCTTGTAGTTATGCAGACTTAAGACTCGACGTATAGTCAGATCGATCAGACGGTGATCGACGGTGAAAGACCTTGTATGGAAGGCAAACCTTGATCGGTAGAGAGTAGTCTAACTTCTAAAGCCATGACGTGTGACCTGATGATGGTGGCTTCATTAACGTGCACGACATGTGTGGTACAGTAGCTGTTTTTCTACTTACCGATGTTATAGTAACTGAGAGTGTGTGCCTAGTCATAGATTGTTTAAAACCTTTTCATGAGCTTGCTAGCTCATTGTATATAGTTTTTGCTTTGCAACGAATGTTACAGTGTTTTATTTTGTAACTTCATCTGATGCAATGGATCTCACAACAAATAAATTGTGTTTGTGTTTAACGAGCTTGCTTTCTTGAGAAAACACATCACTACTGCATATCATCTGCTACAAAATTTTCTTTACCAGCACTTCAGATATGGATATGGCCAAAACACTGCTAAATCTGCAAATGACTTTCAAATTTTTCTAGTCAAGTCGCTCAGCTAACACAGCAATAGCCGCCGACAAAATTATTGTGCTTTTTTGTAAAATTCTCAAATTTTAGCATGTTTTCATAAAATTCATGAATTTTAGCGAAGTGGTTAGGCAACCTGCATGTGCGGTTGCGGAAACGATGTAATTTGGCTGCCGTCAAGTGCGGACGCGCATTGAGCTACCTGCAAGCGGGCTACCGTCAAATTAACTGGATAGTTGTTGTCTTACGGCGGAAGGTAACAAATTATATTTCGTTTACTAACGTTAGACGACAGTGTTATTTACATTGTAATTATTCAAATATATTTAAAAATAAATTACCGATAAAAGAGTCGAATTTTACGGTTTCTAGCTTCTACAAATGTATATATAGCATTAAAATAGAGCTTGAAGAATGAAGCGATTCCTTTTTTCCACTTCTATTTTTCTGAAAATAAAATATAATAATCTTACTAAACTTTTTAAAGAACTTGATAAGAAGTATTTGATCATAAAAATGTTCTAATTAATAGACCCGAGCTGGAGCCCCCCCCCCTTCCGGTATGCTGGGGAACTCAGCGCAGACAGGAAAAATTAGGTACACATATGAGGGGACGAGGGCCCGGAGAGGCCCCTTACCCCCCCCCCCCCCCCCTCCGCTTTCCACGGACCTGCATGTGTGTGCTTTATTTTGAAGAAAAAAAATAAGAAAAAGGTACAAGAGTAACATTTTACTCCTTCTCAGAAAAACGCTGGTAAAGTTGTGAAGAAAAATATAAAATATTTACGCAAGTACTTCTATTGAAGGAATACGATTTAATAGCACTAAATTTATGCTTAACTTATCTTTCAGCAAAATGTCTCTTCCATTTCATAATATTCAACCATTCAATTACAAGCAGCTATTTTTTTTTTAATAATTTTTAATATTATATATTATAATATATTAAAAAATATTTAATTATAAACCGATTTTTCATTTTTTTAATTATTTAATAATGCATTTTTTATGTATATAAAAAAATGAATAAATTATTTTTTCTTTTTGCTATTAATTTTATTTTTTTCATAAGTGGCAAAAAGGTTTCCCATCTGTAAGTAATTAAAACGAATTCTAATATAATATTTAATAATATATTTTTCAAAAGCATTTTAAAATTTTTTCTTATAATTTAATAAATTACTCTTATTTATTATATTTAATAATTTATGTTTTAAGAATTTAAAATTTTTTTTTCCTGTTATTCCTTTTATGTAATGTTTTAAATTTATCATTAAAAAAAATCTTGTTATAGATAAAACAGAATTATTTTATAACTTTTCTTTATCAAGAAAGAAAATATTTAAAAATATACTATTTTTAGATCTCACTTTATCATTTTAATGCATATATAACATTAAAATAGATCTTGAAAAATGGAATTTTTTTCTCCTATATACATATAAAAGGAGGGAATTGGGGGCTTTGATTTTATTGAAATTATTTTCATTATTACATGTGAGCTGGAATAATATGTCCAATGACTTTTTAAAGTATTTATTCTTATAGTACAGCTACAGTCAAACATATATTACACAACATAGCTATAAAAAAGGGTTTGAATTTAAAAATATATAAAAATTTCTTATACTTGTATATTGCAGTCCGCATATCGACCTAAACGGAATATAACGCTACTATCCACCGGAAGATAAACGTCCGACTAATTTGACGGAAGCCCACTTGCAGGTTTCCTACTGCAACTCACTCCGCGACCGCACATGCAGGCAGCCTAACCACAGCCGAATTTTAGTACTTTTAAAATAACAAATTTTAGCATTTATAAAAATTGCGAAAATACTAAATCGGGCTATTATTTAGATAACTTTGATTTTCAATAAGCACATAAAACACACAAAATATTAAGCAATGTAATTATGCATGAGTTATTGTACAATAACACAGCATATATTTGGTCCATTTAAATTTTTTGACTTATAGTGTTTGTTAAGGGAGAGGATCTATTGTTGAAGACCCAGACCGTCCGACTCGTCCAAAGGACTAAGAGCAACTATTTGGACGGCCGGAGAGGATCTATTGTGTTATAATTTGTCACTTAATCTTAACTTTCATTTTATTGCAGTGCTTGAAATAATCTTAACTTTCATTTTATTGCAGTGCTTGAAATAATCTAAACTTATCTAAATTTAAAAGTAATCTAAACTTTCATTTTATTGCAGTACATAAAATACAGCATTTCTGCTTCCAACTTCTGTGTCTTTGACAATATGACTAATGCTCCCATTTCATATTTACTCCCCACAAGATCAATTCTTATAAGCTGTTTCAAAATTTATATATTGTTTTAATCAGATAAAAAATGTAAATGCTTTCTTTCCTGAAATTTTCAGAATGCTAATTTTTTTTACTACAAACTGCTACAAAAAGGTCTTATTTCTATAAAGTAACATACAATATGCAAATTTTCTTGCTATAAATTTAAAAATTTTCTACTCCAAATTCCAAGTTTTATTGCTAACTCCCACGAAATGGGATTTTTGCTGCTTCAAAAGCACCGTATGATTGTGTTATGCATATTTCAGCACTATATTTATGAGGTGGGGGATGTTAATTAGGGGGGTGGGAATTAAAATTCCTACTTTTTTATTTAAAAATTCCTGTTTTTATTCCTCTTTTAAGAAAAGTTGAGTGCAATCCTTGTTATTCTTTTAGCTAATTGAGTATTAATGATCACTTTTAGAGGTTATCATATCTAAATATGGTATTTTTTTAAACAAATTTGTAGAGACATATTTGTTTTCATAAATTTTTGCTAAAATTTGAAAATGCATTGTTAACACGTTAAGCGCTGCATCAGTTACCTGTAACTGACAATATACTTTTCATTCATGCCGCCTCAGTCACTGGTGACTGATGATATAATTTAAAAAGTATATTCTTATGTTAAAAATGAAATAGTTTGAAGATTATAAAAAATGTATCTAAATATTGTTTGTTATCAGTAAAATTATTTTAATGGATATTGTTGAAACACTGGATACATATAAATGGTTGTCCTATGCAGGTTTCACAGAATGCTGTTACTTGTTTTGTCAACTTTCTGGCAATATCTCTTCCAAATCATGCTGCATTATCTTCGTAGCATTTTTTACTGTATCTTTAAACTTTCGATGCTCTTCCAGTTTTTTGTTGTAATTTGTACAGAGATATTTGAGGTGTATTTACAATATTGTTACTTGAAATTCCTTCATCCCGATAATTTGAAAGATAGACAGCTAATTTCTTTCGAAATTTTGTGATACTCTTATTCTCGTTAGTTATATTTTTAAATAAAATGTGAGCATTTAGAACTGAGGTATTTAGTAGGTGCTCAAAATCCCATATATTACGGCATGAATGAAAAAGAAAACAAAGTAGACTTGTCGCTTAACGTGTTAAGAAATAGATATTATGATTAACATAAGTTTATTAATATTTTTCAGATTAATTTTAGATGGACCGTGATAAGAAGCAAATGAAGAGAGCTGGGAGTAAGGTGAAGCCACTGCATGTTGCTGACTTTATTGCATTAGGTACTAAACCCTCTCGGACACAAGGTGAATCAAGTGAACAAAAAATTAAAGCAAAATCTACTTTAATATCTGCTTCATCAACTGAAAGAAAGAGTGATGCACCAAGTTCAAGTTCTGCTGTTCCAGCCAAGAAAGCAAAGTTAAGTGCTTCAAGTACTACATCTCATATAAAACGAGTTGGATCAATTGGGAAAAAAGAAGTTGTTAAAAGTGATGAGTGGGATACCATAGCAGTTGAAGTTGATTCAGCTGATTTGGTTAATAAAGTGTTAGAAGCTGAGGACTGTAGTGATGATGAAAAAGTGGAGGCTTTACTTTGCGGAGCTGTTAAAAAGTTAAAATCAGGTCGGTTGAAATTTGATGCACTTCTTTTTCTAAGTCTGCAGTATTTAGTTAAAACTAGACCATTTCTTTTTTGTTCTGAATTAATTGTTGAAGCATTTTGCAGCTTGTTAAAAAGAGATATGAGTGTTAATTTTAAAACTAAAGGTAATAATTTAGTTTCTATTTTGGTGGCAAATGTACTTATGTCAGCATACAAGGATGAAAGCAGTTGGCCTGATGTTTTTGTCAAAGCGTATGTTGAAGATTCCTTAAGTGAACGAGTTTGGGTAGATCATGATTATTGTAAAGGATTTGTTGACAATATATTGACTGCTTTTAACACTAAATCAATTCCTAAAAGTATGATGATACCTGAACGATTGCTTAAACCTGAAGCTTGTCCAAGTCCACCTAATATTGGAACAGATGATGATGAGTCATGTTCAAGCATAAGTATTGATGTACATGAAAATATAGATTCTGTTGCTGTTTTCCCCAGATATGTCTACAGTGAAGATAGTTTGACTCAGCATGTTCTTGATGTTATCAGAGAACAAATGATGCGTCGACAACCAGCTGAAGTATCTCGGAATACTCTGCGTTTCCTTGTGTCAACCAGTGGAATAAGTGAGGTAAGATTGACTGTTTGTCAAAAATTAGAAATATGGCTTCAAAACCCGAAACTTACAAAGCCTGCTCAAGAACTGCTGTTAGCTCTTTGTTTAAATTGTAACCTCCACAATCAACATGATGTTGAAGTTATAAGCCAATTAATTAAAATAAGAATCAAAGCCAAGCCTATTATCAATCATTATCTTGTGTGTATGAAAGAATTAATTGGTCAGCATCCGGATAATTTAAATACATTATTAAAGCATTCTATTTATAATGAACTTTCAAGTTCTCGAAATCCAAATAACATGCAGTTGCTGTCAACTATTTTTCTGCATTCACCAGACCGAGCTGCTAATGTACTAGCAGAAGTTTTTATGGATTTATTGTGTAACAGAGATGACTATCTTAGAGCTTTGCGGGCTCTTTTGAGAGAAATTGTGCGTACTGTTCGTTATGACTTGAATTTTTCTACATTTTGTATAGGACTTTTGCAAGAAAAAAGAGATCCTACATTTTTAGATCTAGAACCTACATTAAAGGAGAGAGTTTTGTTGTCAATAACTGATTTAATAGTTTTAGCTATATTTCTAGGTATAAGTCCTGCAGTCAAAGAACAATTTTCTGCATGTGCAAGAAGCGAGAAGAAAGATCTTACTCATCTCCGTAATTATCAACTTCAAGTATCCAATATTCAAAGAGATGCTATATGGTGGATGTATTCTGTAGTCCCCAAAATATTTAAACCTGCAAGAAATGAATTTGTTCATTGCACCCATAAATTGCTGTTTATGGAACAAATGGAACATTATTATAATAAAGATAATTGGCCTACAGAAAGTGAAAGAAATACAATTCTTCGTTTAGCTTCAGAAGTTCCTCTTCTTGAAGATTCATTAATGCGAGTGTTGGTTATTGGGCTTTCGAGAGATCATCCATTACTTGCAGCAGATGCATTAGAGTTGGCTGATCAACTTGTAAAACGAGCAGCAGCAATGCCATATTTTGATGATTTCCCTGTTTTAGAATTTGAAAATACTGAGCTCTGTGATATTATTTTTAATTTATGTGCTTATCATCATCCTGAGAATATATCTCTTCCCCAAGGCTACCACCCACCAAGTTTAGCAATTTCTGAATTATATTGGAAAGCATGGACAATGCTATTGATAATTGTGTGTCATAATCCTAGCACATTTGGTGATATGGCTTGGAAAACATACCCAATGTTAAGAAATTTGATGGAAATGTGTATAACAAACCAGTTTGTGTTCCCACCTCCAACTCTTGCCCTTGGTGAGAAAGCTGATGAAATTAGAAACCGGGAGCTTCAAATGAGCCAAATGGAAAAAGATCAGATATTGCTTTTTGAAAGCCATCTTGCAGCTGCATCAACTAAAGTTACAATTACAGAATCTAACAGTCTCCTCCTCTCAAAATTAATATCAATGGATCCACATGGTCCGGCAAGAAAGCCACCATCTATAGTACTTGAACATCTGAAGTCAATGAATCCTAAATGGAGACTTGGTGATTTGCTATGTCGCAGTCGCAATCCAGATTTCTTACTGGATGTCATTCAGCGCCAAGGAACAACACAGTCTATGTCTTGGCTTAGTGAATTAGTTGAATCTAGTGCAAGTTCCTTTAATATGCTCCCTGTACAATGTCTGTGTGAATTTTTGATCAGTGAAGGTAATATTTCGAATGAAACTAATGAAGATGGAGTTAAAACTTGCTTAAAGAAGAAGAAAAAACAACAACAACTTTTGTTTCATCTTCAGAGGCTTTTACACGAACCAGATAGTGAACCTCATGATACTATGGAAGTTATTAGCTATTTCATGAAAAGACTGAGTTCACAACAAACTAGTGCTAGGGCTATGGCTCTGAAAGGTTTAAAAATGCTTCTATCACAACCTATTAAGTCACCTACATCAGATGATGAAGATATGATTCAAAAAGGTGAAAGTGATTATAACTGGTTGCTGAAGAATATACCTCTACTACCACATTTTGAAGTTATTCGCTCACAGATTAGTATCTTTTTACGGCAGGCTTGCCAAATTGAGAATGATCCTATAACAATTGCATCTTACATAACTTTTCTTGCTGAACGTACACCAGATAACAATCTTCAAGAGTATGCAGATTTGGCTTTAGACATGGCACAAATGATTGTTGAAAGGCCGACTATAGTTAATACTATTTTGCCTGCTGAAGGTTGTTGCAATGAACATAGCAATAATTTCCTTTCTTCTGTGTCTCAAATATTTTTTAAATATCTCAGTGCTGCTAAAATGCCATCAAAGGAAGTATATTCATGGTCTGAATCTCAAGACCAAATACTTATCCAGTGGTTTTCAGGAGAATCTGCAACAATGCACATTTTAATAGTTCATGCAATGATAATTGTTTTAACATATGGTCCACCACCTTCTAGTGGTAGATCATACTTTGATGCTTTATTAGAAATCTGGTTCCCATCAGATGCAGAACCACCTAAAGCTTTTCTTGTTGATACATCAGAGGAAGCTCTTCTTTTGCCTGATTGGTTGAAATTGCGAATGATTCGCTCATCTGTGGGAATTTTAGTAGATGCTGCTCTTAAAGATTTAGATCCTTCTCAGCTAGTATTGTTCATACAATCATTTGGAATTCCAGTTTCAAGTATGAGTAAGCTTTTAAAAACACTAGATTTAGCTGTTGAGTATGATAGCTTCTCTGTAGAACAAGCAGTTTTAGATAAATCCTATATGTCACAGCTGGTTGAAGTTCAACACAAAAGAGGAGCATCTGGTGGTGATAAGTTTGCAAAGCTTTTAGTAGATGTAAATTCAACTGAAATGAACATGGATTGTGATACTGTTCCTAACCAAACACCTGTCATACAGCGTGCACCACCTAAACTCCCCACTGCTGTTAGTGTAGAATCACTTTCTGAATCTTTAGTAAAGCTGTTAGGACTAAACAGTTTATTTGTTTTAAATGCCAAACAAGAGCAAGATTTATTCAAAGGTTTACAGAAAGCATTATCAAAAGACATTTTAAGTAGAAGATCCGAAAGGGGAGCTATTGGGGTGTTTATTATAACATGTGAACATATTCTACGCAGTGACTCTAAAATGGCCTTTCTTCAAGCATTACATAAAAAATCATATTATTCTTCTGTTTTATTACGACTTGCTACTGCTTCTCAGTCTAAAGTAGATATCAACAAAAGTTCACATGCCCAAAAGCTGAAGTGGACTTGTCAGCAAATTATTTATGCTCTTTCTGGCACTAATTCTTCTTTGGTAACGGTTGCATCTCAGTTTTATAACAAGCATAAACCACTAGAAACAAAAAAGCCTGCTCCTTGGAAATTGTTTATTCAGCAGTTTGATCAAGATAAGCTTGACAATGAAACTATAACTAAAATTGTCCAGGCAGCAGAAACTGAAGACTCTTTAAGGTTAGAAGAAGTCATGCAATATTTGGTGAAGAATGCTATTTCAAAAGGTGACACTAAACCGTTAATGAATGCCATGACAAATATAACTCTGAAACGCCTAACTGATAAAGTTAGTACTAACATAAAGACATTTAATCGTTCCAAATTTTGCTTTTTTGTTGATTGGCTTGAAAATTTGGAACCTAAAATAATAGGTTCATTTCCTAAGTCCCAGTGTCATTTACTCTTTTCTCTGGTTGGTGTGCATCAAGAACCTATTACAGTTCCATTTAGACCTTATTTGCTTGCTTTATTAATACACCAATCCAGTTGGGAAATACTTCATTATTATATAAATACAGTTTTGAATTTAACATATACAGATTTTAAGTTTGACCCTACATCAGTACTTGATTTCCTCTATGCTTGCATATATATCCCTAAAATATGGCAAGGCCGTTATAAAAAAAAGAATAAAAGAGGCAATGAAGAAGATATTTTGGCTTTGACTGAATGTCAGACCAAGGCTGTAATAAACTATATTCTTGAAGAAGCTACTATGAAATATCCATCAAGTGAAGATAAGTCTGATGTGTCTATATCTAAAACAAATGGTGATTATATCTTGGAACAAAGATTGAAATTATTGTTAATGTGTCTAGCTCTTCGTAGATCTCTCATCAATACTTCAGTTCAGCATTTACTTCAGATTATTTCTGTAGGTGGCCTCAAAGGCAAATTGGCTCATGAATTGTTAGTTCAGACTTACCACCAAGTACCATCAGTTCTCACTCTTGTGTCAGAAACTGTATCTTTCTTATCAGAAGGTTCTAGTGTCAAAAATATTCATTGTAAATTGGACATCATATCTCACACATTGCTCATATCTTTAGCAAGAACGGATGCAACGAAAAACTGTTTTGCAAAAATGGCGAAGATTGAGTTCATTTGCAAAAAATTAGCTAGCACTCATCCTGTGCTTTTGTTACGCCAACTACCAATGATGACCAGTTTATTAAGAGGAAGGGTTCACCTTGAATATCATTTATTTCGGTTACAAAATCATGTTGTTCTTTTTAGCTGTTTTCTTAGTATTCTTGAACTTTTACCTCCATATTTGTTCAAGAGTGAGTATTGTAATGATTTGAATTCTATCTTATCTTTATACATGGATGTTTTTCAGACATACGGATCCCCAAAAGAAATAGCCCAGCTCTTGAATAGATTTTTTGGATTTTTGTTGCAATATCTAGCTGCTAAACCAATACAAGCAAGACAGTTCATACATCAGTACATAGATACTTTGCAAGAGCTAGCATCCCAGCAGCAAGATTTGATAAGTATTCGCTCCATTCTTACAGGAACTTGTATGCATTATTGGGGCATATCAACTAGTTCTGGTTCAGATGAAACTATGGAATCTTCAATCCATGATGTTATAACTGGACTGCAGTTCAATTCAAATGCATCCCAGGCTAATATTGCTGCTATAATTCACAGGTTTTCGCAAGAAACATCTGAAGATACTTCAGTAGCTTTACAAGAGTTGGAGAGTATATCATATAGAAAACCTGCAGTATTGGAGCATGTAGTTGATCATTTGAAAACATTGATGCAAGACACTAATTTGCAATTTCGCATGACTGCATTTAATCTAGTTATGCGTTATGTGAAAAATAATCCAAATCGAGGCAAACAGTTTATTTCTACGTATCTTCAATGTTTAGAAAGTGAGCAGGTTGATATTGTGCTCACCGCTTTAGAGCATCTTCCAGAATTTGTTGTGCTTGTTCAAGAATACGCTACTATCTTACTTCAGAAAACATTTAGCGTAGGTGTCATGAAGAACATTAATACAGCATCTCAAATTCGTGGAACAATTTCTTATTTGGTAGCACAAAGTGGTTGCTAAATTGTAAATAGTCATTTGGTATTGTTGTATTTCATAACATTATAAATCATGCTTAAAACATTTTCAGGATTTTACTTTTGTAAATAAATATTTTGCTAAAATTATTTTTCCATTTTTCAATATTAGTTGAATGTATTATTAAAACCTTTATAGTGGGACATCTTGAGACAGTTTTTCATACATAATGTATTTATATTTTTACTTTCTCTATATCGGGGTAAGAAATTAGAAAAAAAAATTAGGGGCTGAATGGCCCTCAAGCATCAATTTCTTATGGGCCATTTGAAAATTTCTAAGGGTCAAAATAAAACATTTTAATGAAATAAAAAATAGACATAATAAAACCACATATGTCTAATCTAAATATTTTATTTGCTTGCCAAATATATATACTTTAAAAAAGACACTAAAGTGCAAATTAAAATTCAATTACTTATGGTTAAAAATTTGGTCATCGAGTGCACCCAGCACAAACATCCTCCCACCAAAGTTGAATGGCATTACTTTGATCAAATTCATTTAGTGAAATTCCTGCAACCTTGATGGTTAATACATCATTTAGTGTTTCGAACATCCATTTTTATAAGATTTATTGTGCTGAACCCTTGTTCACAAGTAGCAGTACTGAATGGTATTATACGCTGAAATGAAATAATTTTTAACAAATTGCTGTATTCTCTTGAAGATTTTGATTCATTAAATAATCTATCCCATAAAACAGTTGAATCTTGTAATTTTTTATCTGCAGCCCAAAATTTCCATTTCAAATATTCTTCTTTAACTTCATTTTCATCAATTTGCGCACATGAAGGCAAATTTTTAATAATAATATCAAGTTCTTTACTTTCATAATTTGTAAATAAATCTATCTTCAGAATTTGGCAAATTAATTGTGTCAAAAATCTGAATGTTGCTTAATAGTGAATGTGAATTTAAGTCTGTATATTTTTTATAAAATATTAAGCACTCACAAAGATTGATACTGCACAAGTAAAGAAGGTAGTTTAGTATTCATGTAATATAAACACTAACAGCACTTAAACAATGATATCGGTTCCTATGAAGAGCTACTATTTTGCTGTAAAGCATGGAATTAAAATTAACGTATATGATATTGCTACATTTGCGCTTGCACCATGGAAGTAGCCCACTCTGAAAATAGGGGTGGCAGATGGAAAGTTGGCATTTCGAGAGGGGAGCAATGCTCAGCATTATAGGCAAAAGTGGAATTCTGAGGCGAGGGAAATTCCCTCCACCCTATAAGAAACTTCCTTCTTTACCTCTTCAATAAATGTCGATATGCCAGACTTTAGCCAATTTGGACTGATTCTTTTAGGTTATTTTAAAACACTATGAAAATACAAAATTTTAAATTGACTTACTGTTTTATACAAGAAAAAAAGTTTTTTTTCCTCCATTATTTTTGGTAAATTATAGTGGTTTAATCAGGGTGGCGACAGAACTAGGAAATCAGGGAAAAATGATTTTCTGGAAAACTCGGGGAATTTTGCTTCAAATCAGGGAAAATTTTGGAATTTTGTTTCCGAGTCGCCAATCTTCAAATTCTTGTGAAAACATATGAACGGGAATTTTCCTTTCTCTTTGTCCCTCTGCGAAACTGCTGCCCTTGTTATGTGGAAGTGTTAAACTTTATTCTGATTGGCTGTTTATCAGATGATATCATAAAGCTTAAAATTCCCACTCACCACGTGGCGATTAACGAAATCCTGATTACCGGCCAAACTATGTGATAGCATAGGATGGCTATTCTTCCTAAACAAATCCACCTGTGGAGTGAGAAAAATCTGTCAACAACCGCTACAATACTGCTACGGCTCTCCCCTAGTTTATAGTTTTTCCCCTACGAGGTGATCGTAATCTATTGCATTTGCATGAGAGCTATTTATTGCATTTGCATGAGAGCAATCCACATTCCTATCCTACCTCTCCCCGTAATCACCGATGTGATTTATGACATTCCGGGGTGTAGTGTCTGCCGTGCTCTCTACAATGAGCACAGCAAATAATAATTATGGTTTAAATGGGTTCCCCATTTTTACATCTGACTCAAATTTAAAAGGGTTCCTTAAAGCGGATGCATGAACGGAATTAAAATCACTCGCTAGAATAAAAATGATGTGTGAAACTCGTTCCCGCTATTTCGTGCTTGTGAATTTATTTATTGGTTAAATATTCATTATAGCATAGTTTTCACAAAGAAAAATTAAAAGAATTAATCTATATGAACGAGTTTTGGGAATACGCTGCCGCTCGAGGCCGGCACGAATAAAGGATATCAACCTTGGGGATGGGGGAATGCTTTTCCGAGTTGAATTGCCGATATTGCAATGTTATATTGTATTATTGTTCTACCTTAACCTACATATGAAAGGTCCATATACTTAAATTATGAATGTGTGTAGCATTGGCTAAAATAGCGCTTTTGAAGGATACTATCCCGGACATACTTCGTATTAATTTTAAAGCTTGATCACGAGAACTTCATAGTTTTTAAAATCTCGATGTACGACAGTTTTCGCTAGGAGAAATTTCAGATTTCCTTTTACAGATTATACCCTGTTTTAAGTTATTAGTATGGCTTCCTAAAATGTTTGCCTAGTTATATTTTCAGAAGTGCTAACTGTTAACAATTATTATAAATTCAAAGTTAAATCGGTTCCATTTTCAACTTACCTGCTGGGCCAGGAGTAGTTCACGGCCCTTTTCCCGTGGATCGGAGAATTCGGGTATTGCAATAAAACGGCATGTTTCTAGCGATATAAAACATTTTTTAAATTCAAAACATCGAAATATTAAAAAAAAATCAAATTTCTTCAAATGGATAAAAGAATTTATTTGTTATGAAATAAACATATGGGGGAAATTTTAAAATAAGAGTTCATAACGCCCGTTAATATAACGGGAAAAAAGGCCGAAATATCACGATCGCGATAATTGAAAAATTAGAGTAAATGATCAAAATATAAAACAAGAATATTAATTTATTAAAATTCACCGAAAATCATTTGTAAAACCCTCGAAATTAAAGAAAAATTAGTGGACGAACTTCTTAAAAATAAAAGAGGAATAAATAACAGTGAATGCTTCATAAGCCTGGAAAAGTAAAAAATAAAAAGATCAAGATGAGAAAACTTAAATGAATTTAAAATTGCCTCAAAATGTATTTGAATGCTTCATGATAAATGAATTTTTTTATGATGTATTGGAAAACAAATATTATAAAACACCTGAAAAGGTCTATAATGAAAATCATTGGCAAGATTAAAAAAAATTAGTGAATATAAATGTTTAAAATACTTAAACAATGCATAAATGAAAAATTTTAATTTGACAAACCTTTAAGAAATGAAAAAAATGGTAATGGTGACAATAACTTATAGAAAAGAATTAGTTTTAGAAAAGAAAAAAAAAACCACTTAAAATAAGTTTTGAAAATTTATTAAATGTTAAAAATGAGAAGATAGCAATAATAAATACATGTTAACAATATTACTCATTAATAAATTGAAATATTTCTGTGAATTTGTCTTTGTTACTGTCAAATAATACTAATAAAATTTGTATTTTTCCAATATCTTAAATGTTCCCCAATTTTCAAAATCCTTCTCCGCCTTAACATCGAAATAAGATTCTATAAAAGTAGATCCGCTCAGGAGTTTTCTTGCCAAAAGACAAATAGTGATACCTTGATAACGTACTCATCAGTTCAAGACATGGGGAGAAGGATTGGTTGTTTGACTTAGGTCTACTGTACAATAAATCTATTATAAATAAGTAATAAGAGCAAATTTCTAACTTATTTTAAAACATACTTACAATTTAATTTTGCATAACATTAAGCAACTTGGAAAAACCATTGCATGATGTAATGTAAACACATCGAAATTACTAAATTATTTTTACTCGCTTTGGCTTTGTCTCTTTACGTGAAAAACTCACCCAATGTTTTCTGCTTCAAAGTTGATACTCGTTTTTTTATGCTGCTTATCTTATATATATAAATGTATATAAATGTTTTAAATATATATAAATGTTTTATATTTATCTTTTATATTCACTTATCCGTCTATCAGTTTTTAGTTAGTCGAGTTTGTGAGTATGGTTGGGAAATTCTTATGCGAACAGATGATTGAAGAAAATCAGGGAATTTCAGGAAAAATATTCTGGAAATCAGGGGAAACTCAGGGAATTTTGTTTTTAAGTTTCTGGA
Organism: Amaurobius ferox; assembly: GCA_951213105.1. Classification (NCBI taxonomy): domain Eukaryota; kingdom Metazoa; phylum Arthropoda; class Arachnida; order Araneae; family Amaurobiidae; genus Amaurobius; species Amaurobius ferox. The sequence continues at coordinate 118,841,188 of OX578147.1, forward strand.
GCCACCTTGTTAATTCTAGTCGCGATTGAAGAATGATTTCATTTCAATTGATAACAGCTTCAGCGGTAGGGTCCGTGATGTCTTTGGTTCATTAAAAAAATCTAGGACATGGCTGGGTTAAAAAATTTATAATTAATCAATGGATGGGTTTATGAAATTATTTTTTCTGGAGTAGTCTTTGATATATTTAGGAGTTGCTGTTAAAATAGGAACATTGTATAGCATGTCAAATTTTGTATATCGTAATATAGAAATTGGAGAGGTTTAAAACTCACTAAAAGTATATATTTTTAAAAAATTAATTACATTTTGTCCATGTATCATATGGACTCTGTTCAAAGTTTGTTTGAAAGAAAATTTTTCGATCTTTCCGATATTGTCCAGATGGAAACTCTGAGAATATTTTAGGTGCTAAGGAATCAATTAATGCCAAGGAATCAATTGGGTGATAAGGAATCAATATTGGCCTAAATCAGGGTAAAACATAAAACTAAAAAACTAATTCAAAATTTGAAAAAGATAACACCAAGGTGCACTTGTGTACTAAATTGCATGATCATTCAATGCTTAGATTTTATACTACAGACTGCACACACTGCCAGACATCTTCTTTTATTATGTAACATTAATTTTTTTTTTTTCAAAACACGCCTCTCTGTTAAGAGATAGATGGTCTCCAAATTTTTTGTTTTATCTTAATTATTTAGAAATTTTTTAGAATATAAATCTAAACTTTTTATTTTACTTTATAATAATAAAGGAAAATGTTTATTGTCTGTGTCATCAGTAACAGAAAATCTAAGCGTTGTATGGTCATGAAATTTGGTACACAGGTACTTTAGGATACGATGTACCTTTAGTACATCGTATCCTTAAACGATTTTTTTAAAATTCGAATTAGTTTCTTTTTAGTTATTTTATGTTTTAGCATGATTTTGATTGTAAATGTTATTAGTGTTTCCATCTTAACATCACCAAAAAGAGCGAAAAATTCTCTTTCAAATGAATGGAATCAATATGATTACTAGATGAATTTTTAAAAAATATATACTTTTCATGAAGACGTAATCTATCTTTTATCTATAATAATAAAGGAAGTTGTCTGTTCATGTGCATGACTGTGGCGATGAAATTTGGTACACAGATACTTCAGGACCTGAGATGATGCACTCTCGTGAGATTTTTTAAAATTTCAAATTAGTTTTTTAGTTATTTTGTTTTAACATGATGTTAGGTGATTTTCATGCACAAATTAGTTCCTTGATAATTGAAAATATTATCCCAAAGTTTCCATCTTAACACCATTAGAAAGAGTAAAACATTATCTTTCAAATAAATATGAACAGAATCCATATAATTAATAGACAAATTTTTGTGAATATTAAAAAACTTATACTTTTGATGTGTTGAAGATGTAATCTTCTGAAGAGAGATGCTCAGAAATATTATTGCAGTTTCTATTTTAACATCATCGGTGCAAGTTTTTTTTTTGTGCTTGTTATAAGCCAATATATTATTAAAGTGTTCTTCGGTTTTCAAGAATTCGCTGCAATTTTAATCAGAGGTTTACATCTTAATTCTCGGCAAAACCAGGTACATTTTCAAGTAATTTAATAATTATATTTCCTAATAATTTAATCATTCCATCATCAAAATGCATTAATTTTTAGTTAAACAGAAAAAAAAAAAAATGATTGCCTGAAATTATGGTCACTAGATCAGATTTTTTAGTTGTTCTGGAGGATGGTATATTTCAAACCCTAGATTTCATTGCTGTAAGTGCAAAAATTCCAATCTGCAGAATAATTGAATGTCATTTTAGAAACAGAAGTCATATAATACTGATTGTTTGGAAAACAAGAGAAATCTGATATTACTAAAAAACATTTTTTCTATTCAAAATTATTTAATCTGTTTGGTTAAAAAAATTTCTAAATTTTATTAGTAGTAATAACAATAACATATAATAACAATAATGTTACAATATGACAATGTTTATTAGCATAAAACATACAAAATAAAAAAATGAATAAATATATTGTGTAAAAATTTTTTTTTTAGTTACTGATTTCCTTTGTGGAAGTAGGCCATACTAATTGTATATGATATTTTATAATGCTCGGTCAGGAAAAAAAAAATCAGAATACTACTCATTAGCTGTATTCTATTCATTAAATTTGAATTATATAAAACCTCATAAATTTCAAAAGAATTCTAGCAGCATATGGGACAAGTGATAAAACACGTTTTCCTTCGGCCTAGGGACAGAGTCAAGAGTTTTCTGGGAAGTATGGATCTGGAATGTTTTAGGAATGGCAGTCATTTCGATGCAGGGCTTGCACCAGGTAGTATCTCATTGCAATTTGCGATTTGCTGTTTTGTGAATGAATTAGAAAAATGCAATTCAAATACAGTTGAATTCGGTTAATACAAGAAGGTAAAAATATGTAAAATTCCTCATATTAGCTGTTACTTGTAAAACCCGTGAAAGAAAAAAAAATTTAAAAATACACACACCATAATAAAAATAATTAATTAACTTGGGTAATTTTCTTAGTGCAAAATTAACTTTGTCATTTAATAAACATTGAATTTTCAGTCTTACCTATATGAGGTTTATTTTTCTTACAGTATAAATAAATGCACATATGGTCTCATTTCACTTAATTGCACTTTAACAGTTATTGAAAAAATCAGTAAGTTTTGATTGTTTGGTTGGCATATTCATTTGTGCATCTTGTATATCTTGATGTAAAACGTCGAGAGCCATCTGCATGCTTTCATCATTTGGTTGCATCTCATCTTTAGCTTCAACGTAAGTTACAGGTGTTGATGTTTCAGCCGAATTTTCACTATCGTTGTTATCATTATTTTGGTTGTTCTCGAAGATATCTTGTAAAATTTCATCCTGTATTAAAAGTTCGGTTGTTTTAATTTCATTATCAACAATAATGAAGTTATCTAAAGGACAACCCTGATAGGAATTAAGATATCTTTTCCCTAGCCATTCTGATAACTGTATTAGATTGTCCTCATCCTCACAGTCAGAAATGTTGTTTTCATCCAAACAGTTGTTTGTAAGCCCTGCTTTTTTTAAAATAGTTCTGAATGGTTAAATTTGTCACACTTTTCCATGTGTCATCCAAGAGATAAATGGATTCTAAGAGATTTACTTTTGGTTCTAACTTTTGCTCCACTTTTTCAATTAGTTGTAAAGTTAGAAAACGTCCAAAGAAACACTTAAAACTTCTGATAACCCCTTGGTCCATTGGCTGTAAAACGGAAGTTGCATTCCGAGACAGAAATACAAGCTTAATGTTTTTCAGATTTGGTACAATAGGATGGGTGGGATAATTATCCACTAACAAAAGAACTTTCCTGTTTTTTCTTTGTAAATCCAGTTCCCATTTTTTGAGTCCGAAAAAATTTAAGAAATCATCCACGCTTTATGATTTGCTGTGTAAGCTACAGGGAGATTACTATTTGCATTTTAAAAACATCTGGGTTTAAGTGCTTTCCCGATAACTAATAATTTTCGTTTTTCTGTTCCTGTCATGTTCGCGCACACTAAGACAGTAATCTATTCTTTCAACAATTTTCCAGTGTACTTTCACCTTTAAATTTAAAAGTTTTGTCAGGTGTTAATTTGTAAAAAATTCCTGCTTCATCTGCATTGAAAATGTCATCTTCTTTATATTCAGACATTAATTTTGGCCACATATTATTATTAACCCAGTCTTTTGCAGTTTCCATGTCTACAGACAATTTTTCTCCTGATAATTGAGCATAAACAATGTTGTGTCTGTTTTTGAAGTGATCTAGCTATCCATTGTTGCAGGTGAAATGACTATAACCCAATTTCTCTGCAAAATTTTCAGCTTGAACTTTTAAAATAGGCCTATTAATTGGAAAACCAGCACAACAAATCTTTGTCAATGTCCTCTTTTTCACACTTTTTTAATTTTTTAGTGTTCATAAGATTTTTTTCAAAAGCAGATAGAATGGCTTCTCTATTTTTTCAAAGTGTCGTTACTGTAGATGAGAACAGCCCATATTTTTTGTATACTGCATATAGTTTTTGCTTTACATGTTGCAACTCACTTTTTCACTAACTGATAATGCTTTTCTTTTTATACTTGTTATTATAAATTTGAAAAAGATAAAAATTATAATTTATAGGTTTTTTTCTTCTTTTTTATTTGGGTACTAAAGAACTGCAGCCAAAGCACAGAGCGAAAACCAAAGCTTCTAAAGAACTGATTCAAAAGCTATGAAACACATGCACAGTGCGACTGACCACTTCCCTTTTTTCCATTGGTTTCACAAATTCTTACTATTTACAACAGTGTAATAAAAGGTATGAAAAGAATATTTATCAACTTTTCTTAAAAGTTTGGAGAGGTAAAACGTACACACCCTAACTATTCGGGGCGCGGTAGCCCATTGGTTAGCGCGCTGGAGTTGCACTCGGTAGGCCCGGGTTCAATTCCAGCCACTGCCAAAACTGCCGCCGTGTTCATGCGGAGTACGATCACGTTAAACATGTGGGTCCGTAAGTCCTTTCGAGAGGTTGGTGGTAGGGGAAGAAGGGTACGGTCCCTGTGGATGCCTCCCCCACTGGGTTCCGGTCCAAATTGGGTGGCACTTCCCGGCCGTCCAAACAGTTACCTTATACCTTTCTGGTAGGTCGGACGGTCTGGGTCTCAACAACAACAACACCCTAACTATTCATCCCACTTACCTATTGTAGGTGGGTTTGACCAGTGGTGGGTTTGACCTAGGTGGGTTTGACCAGTGAGATACCGGAAATGACCTCTTCCCTCAAGGGAGGTATGAATAGAATTTATTTCCCATTTTTTCCTCAAGAAATCTCCTATCCCTATTTTCATGAGTACACATCTGCCTTGACCTGTTGACGACTGGAAAATAATTTTCAGCTGTACCCTACAATAGGTTCACTTTGTTGGGATGAGGGGATTTATGACTCTGTGGACATTATTGTCCGGCAATGTGGCAGAAACAATTACTGTAGTTTAAGGTGTGGGCAATTGCCCACAGCGGCAGAATTAGGGGGGCGGCCAACTGGAAGTGAAATTAGGTGTAGTAAGAATGACTTTTGTGGTCGTATTAAAAATTTTTTTGAAAATGAACCAATTTTGTGCCACTTTAATATAAATGAATTTACTTTTTTAGATAGTGTTGAAATATAAAAAGGATAAAATTGTTTTTCTTCCATACTTATATCTTTTTTGAAGCAATGTACAGTTCTGCATGAAAGTATGTATGCTCAAACACTTGGGTTATTACTAGATGTTAAACAACTTGCAGATGGGTGCAGCCTGCAATCCCGCTTAGGGGACTTTGTTTTCCCCAAATACTGGGAAAACCCAAGGGGCGATTCTCAGAATTTTTTCCTGGTTTCAAATTCAAATTACAAACACATGGATGCCGTCTCTATGGGACGGGAGTCAGGCGATTAGTCCAAATCGTCATTCTTTCAGTCATCTAATTTTTTTTAAATTCTCAATACATCCTATTTTTCCCCCCCACTCGAAAGTTCATATTTTTTAATTTCTAACCCCCCCCTCACCCGTCTTTTTTACTTTCCTTATACACAATAATGTATAAGGAAAGTATTGTGACAGGGTCGAAAATTCGAATTCGAGTTTTCGACAGGAGAGCACATTTCAAGCATCCCTGATCACGAATCAAACATTTTTGAAGTGATGTCTGTGTGTGTGTGTTAGTGAGTCTGTGGAGACGATAATTGGCGAATGAATTAACCGATTCGAATGAAATTTGGTACAAAAATTACAATCCGTAAACACTGAAAGCCTATTGTTTTTATACGCAATCGAATGTTCAGAACCCCCCTAAATTTTCGAGTGAAATTTTGAAAAAATCGTCAAAAAATCAAAACCTCTGATAAAGTTACGCAAATAGACATTTCTTATGTAATTTCTCATTAGAAAACGATTGACATAAATTTTAGAACTCTAGTATGAACCGTTCTCGAGATATTGTTCATTTTTCAAAAAAATTATCAAAAAATCATATAAAATACTAAAAAAAAATTCCTAGTGAGAAACATGTTCACTTTTTATATGTAATATCATGCGATAAATTTGGTGACATCATTCTTGTGGATTTAGCTCGTTCCATTCATGAAAAAAGATACTTTGAGTAATACTTTTGTATTGAACGCCAATAGCCATTTATCTGCTGCAAGAATAACTTATTTCTCCGTCCATAACACTTGGCGAGATTTTGGCGACGAATTTGGTGGAATGTCGCCAACTTGGCGACTTTTTTAAATATTGCCAAATTCACGAAAATCTCGACAAATGGATAAAAATGACGCTAAATCAATGAAAATGACGACTTATTGACGAAAATTCAATATCTTGGAAATAATATAAATATCTACTATAAGAATAATCCATTTTTTTTTACTGTAAAAGTAGTAAATTCATTGCATTATATAAGGAAAGTCGTGTTGCCCACATCAGATTTTTTTTTTAATGAATTTGGAAGCATTTGGATATTTCCCTGTGTTTCTGTTGGGCACATGTATCTCTAAATTCTTTTCAGATGTTTTCGTTTATTATTTTTTTTCAAAATTACGAAAACAAATATTGCATTTTTTACCACCTTGTTCTCTAATGATTGCAAATATGATTTCCCCCCTCTCTTAGCTTTGTTATGCACTTTATCATTCGGCTGAAAATTAGAATATTTTAAATTTTTACCCCCTCCACCTTTTTTCCTAATTGTTGTCCCCTTTTCTATTCTATATATTTTTCCTTCTTTTGGATTAGGTTTTGTATCTTCGAACATTTTTTTATATATTTTCATTCACTTGTCACAAACTCAGGGACATTTTAAACATTACATTTTAATCGTCTTCATCCCCAGTGAATCTATAATAATAAAAAGAAGAATCTTATCTGTTTGTTTGTCCACAATGCCGACCGATATCTATCTCATTGAATTTTTTCACACAGTCGCATCTATACTCGAACTAATGCATCTTGAAGATCTTTTACCAAAATTTACATTCGATTTTTTTTAACGAATTTTTAAATTCCAAAATCAGATAATCTTCAGCTACCTATATGACCTAGCAGCTTTATTTATCGATTTAACAGTTACAGAAACACCAGCCATCAATATGATCTAACAGCTGATCATACGATTTGACAGCTACCGTAACGATCTAATGCCACGTTCATCTCCTAGAGGTTATTAATCTTTCATTCATTTATATTTTGCATTACGGTGAGTGTTTATTTTCTTTTCGCTTTGCGGATAGCGTACTGGTAATTTGGCGTCGATTTAGGATTTGAAGAAAATTGAGTAGTGTTATTTGTAAATGTATTAAGTAACAGGAGTTTATTTACGTGCCGGTCAACACCGGGTAATTCGTTCCAGTGATACAATAAAACAAATGTTAAATTAGTCAAAGTGTAAATTTTTGTTGTAATTTGGATAGTATTCCATTATTATGTATATTTCCACGTATATTTCCGTATGTATACTTCCACCTATTCTGTTCAAACCTCACCAATCATTAAACTTCTTTAGAATCCCCAAGTTCATTTAACTTCCTAATTTTTTTTAAACAAAACAAAATATCTCGTGCTGTGTGCACCAATATTTCACAAAAGAATAAGTAACCAGACTGATCTGCAACAATCGTGGCATTTCAAATATTAGAGCTTTCCCACCCATTAGAAAACTTGATTTTTGAAGTATAGTGGTTATATTCTATGTCCCTTCTTTATTTTAATCAGATTTTAGAGGGGCTACAATAGACAGTCACAAACTGCTTCGAAATATAATCCCAGATTTTTATCTGCGAAATCAAAAACCAATAAATTTAAATATTTTTGCATTTTAAATTTAATATCAAAAATTAACTAGTTAAATAAATTGCTGATAATAACCGGCAAAATTCTGAATTGTTCTGTTATATTATATTTTAGCTTCGTAGGGATTGAAATGCTTTTCCTTTATCTCTTCTCTTTCCTAATTTAGTCATAAGATCATTTCTTTGACTTGCTTATAATGTTTTACTGCTATGTACAAATAATTCATAAGATTTATGCAATTAAAAATTCAAATTTTATTAAAAAATTGATGAGGGCAACTTTCATGACACTACATAATCAGTAAGTTACTTTTGACTCCTGATAAAATCAGAAAAATATAATTGGCGGTGACTCCAGTCCGATGGAGCCGAAATTGTTTTGCATGAATAATATTTTGTAAGATAAAACTCCAGTAAAGTTCAATAAGTTTATTCGATTATTTCATACTCATATGTTTCGTTTATAGGCTTTCAAAGCAATACGGATTACTAGCAATACAAATTAACTATTTATAACTAGCTAGAGCTTTTAATTTTCACCCCAATTTCATCTGAAAACTCCGACCATAGACTCCATTTTAATATATTCGATTATTTTACTAACTTGATTTGCAGTATAAAAATTAAACTTACTGACGAGATTTTACATTATAGTTAATCTATAAACTTGTCTGGCGGCACATAAATACGTAATTGAATACGTATATTTCCACGTATTCTGTTCAAACCTTACCAATCATTAAACATCTTTAGAATCCCCATATTCATTTGACTTCCTAATTTTTTTTAAACAAAGCAAAATATCTCGTACCTATGCACCAATATTTCACAAAAGAGTACGTAACCAGACTGATTTGCAACAATCGTGGCATTTCAAATATTACAGCTTTCCCACCCATTGGAAAACTTGGTTTTTGAAGTATAGTGGTTATAATATCGATATGTTAAAATATCGAAATTATAACCACTATATTTCAAAAACCAAGAAAGTGACCCAAAATCCAATTATTTACACTTGTAGGATTAAAGAGCAATAAATTCATACTAATTGTTTATAGTTATCACTTTTAGTTTTTAAGATATAAGCATGACAAACTTGAAATACTTCAAATTTTCAAACTTCTTCCAAGACGATTACTCGAAAACTATAAAAGCTTTTTTAAATATACATATAAATTTTGAAACTAAATTTCCTCATACATATTTCTATCACTTAATAATTCCATCGATCTTTTACACTTTCGAAGATATTTCGAATGAAAGTATGAAACAAGGAAAAAAACTCTTTTTTATGTTTCAAAGTTTAAGCCCCCCCCCCAAAAAAAATAGGGCTCGATCCAAAATCCAATTATATGCACTTTTAGGGCTTTCACAGAGCTACAAATTCATGCTTATTGTTCAAAACTAGTTCTTTTAGTTTTTGAGATGTTACTAACTTGAAAAATGGAAAAATTTCAATCTTCTTCAATTTGGCAAGACGATTACTCGAGAACTATAAAAGCTTTTTTTAATAATAAATATAGATTTTGATACTAAATTTCCTAGTACGTATTTTTGTCGTTTACTATTTATATCTTTATTTTATAGTTTAAAATAAAAACAAGAATAATAAAAACACTCGCTCGGACAGACACTTTTTTGTTTTCTAAAAAAAAGTTCTGAATATTAAAATATTGAAATTATTATTATAAGCACCTAAAAGGTTTACATTTTTCGTTACGCTTCATTTCCTTACACAGAAACTCCAAACATAGATGTTATTCAGGTAAACTTACATATAATATGATTGTTTATTTAATATTTTTGAATGCCGTTTTCTTTTTATGATTTAAAAAAGTTTGAAAATTTGCGACCTTCCGAGTGTTCATTTCCCTTTAAAATAATAAATTTTGTTCACTTCACTCCATTCGTTCTAGAAATTTTCTCTCTTTAGACTCCTATACATACCCATATATACATATTACACTCATGCACAGACATCCCTTTAAAAATAATTGATTTGGGTTAAAGGATGTCCAAAATGTATATTAATCCGTCGAAAATTCGAGTTTTTGACTGATTATTATTTTTTCCTATACATCATTTGTGTGCAGGGAAATTGCAAATATAGTCCAAAATTCAGTTATGTATTATAAATTACTGCTGCATTATGCCTGTATGTATGTGGAAAGAAATGTAAGGCATTACATTTTCTGAACCGCTAATTAAAGCTCTAAATTTAGATGAGAATAAAATTTGATAGGTCAATGAAATAAAATAATTTTCGTAAGGTGATGGTGCTCCTGTTGTTAAGGAAGATTATTCCCTCATGCTCTTGCCTATCTAAGATGCTTTGCCCTTAATAGCTTTCTCGTATAATCACGAAAAAAGTCCAGCCTTCATCCACACACCTATGCGTCGTTCATCAGTACTGACGAAGTGGAATTTGTCTCTAAACATGCCTCCAATAAGACAATGTCTAGTTTGACACCAATTCAGATGTCTCTGCCTATGTTGAGGGGTCAGTGGTAGGCGCATTAATGGATGTCGACATTTAAAATCGTCTCCGAATAATATACATTGATTACATTGATACAGGATGCACGGGCGATGGTTGATAAGATTCGAATGTCTGATAAGCACGCCATTGGTGTAGATGTGACTCCTGACTGCACGATCCACTCGAGCAGTTGTCTGTCTGGGGTGTTCTAAGTCTCTGCGACGGATCACCGAGCAACTACCATATCATTCCGACCAAGATGGCGACTGGTACGTCTGTTGGACCAACCAGTTTCCATTGGGCCATTGATGCGACTCTAAATCCTACAATTATTCATAGTGCTGTCGAGTACGTCTCCAAAGCATCTTTGTACACAATTTTCAGTATCAAAGCAAAAAATCTAGTTTTAATTGCTCGTAAATAAGAACATCGGGCATTTTAAATGCTGCACGATACGTCATTCCCATGCGCGTTGCATGAGCCCTATAACGTCATTGGCGTTGACAGTTTGATCATTTGCATAACTCTTAAAATGAAATTTGCATGCCCACTTTTGTAGCTGTAGTTCAATATATATATATATATATTATATATGAAGGGCTGCCCCAAACTGTCTTGCCCGCACACGAAAATGCCCTTGAGCCGGCCCTGTATAGTTTGACAGCTGGTATTTGATGAGAGAGGCCTTTTCTTTTTCTTTTCTAATTAGGATTTCCGTTTTCATTGAAAAGGAAAAAATCGTGAAGTGGACAGATATTTTTTTTGTATTAGCTGAGATTCTACTTTTGTGTTCGTAAAAAGAACGAAACTCTTAATGTAGTTAAATAATGAACCAAACTTAACATGCAGATTGCTCATTTTAGCCGTGCTCGTATTAAGTGAGTTGGACTGTATATATATACAAGGTAGGATCAAAAATTTTAGAGACTGGCTTACTTGTCGGATATGATTTATTGATATCATGTGTTTTGCACAACCACCTTCAAAGTACTCCCCCTCTTCAGCTATGCACTTCTGCCAGCGCGAGTACAGTTGCTGAAAATATTCCTTTAAGCTTTTGGACGAGATGGTCTTTAGTGCAACCATCGCAGCTTTCTCAACCTCGGATGCACTCTTGAACAGGCATCCTTTGAATTCGTTTTTGAGATGTGTTAACAGGTAAAAATCACATAGGGTGAGTAGGGAGGGTGTGGAAGGGTTGATGTTTCATGTTTGGCTAGTGTAGACTGCACCATAAAAGACCGATGAGCGGGGCATTGTCATGTTGCAGCACCCAATCCTTGCTTTTCCAGAGTTCTGGATGTTTCCGACAGGTTGCATTGCGGAGATGAGCCAGGATCTGTGTGTACCTCTCCTTGTTCACTGTTGCCCTTTCCAGTATGAACTTGTAATGCACAAAGTCCTTCTGGTCATAAAACACCTCCAGCATTACCTTCCCCTTTAGCGGTTCAAACGGAACTTTTTTGACTTCGGCAACGATGGTGACTTCCACTGTAAGGACTGCTGTTTCATTTGTAGGTCGTACAAGAAACACTACATCTCATCACCAGTGATAATTTTTGAAAGAAATGTCGGATCTTTGTCAGCAACGTCAATCAGTTCTCCACAGATCTGCATGCGCTCATCATACTGATCTTCGGTTAGCATTTTTCGTACAATATGTTGACACACAGTATGCTTGTTCAGTTTGTCCGTCAGGATAGCTTGGCAGCTCCCATACACAATTCCTGCTTTTGCAGCAATGAAGTTGTTGGTTTGACGTTGGTCGGCACGCATAATTTCTGCCAACTTTCGAATGTTGTCCTCCGTAATTGATGTTGAAGGCCGCCCAGTCCATGGATTGTCTTCTACAGATTCACAACCATCCGTGAATCGGGAGTGCCATGAAAACACCTTCGCATGACACAGTGCTCTCTCCCCGTACACCTGCTGCAACATGTGCAAAGTTTCTGTCAGCGATTCCCTCAAACGCTGGCAGAATTTGATATTCGCACATTGTTTTTCAAATGCCATTTCCATTTTCAATGAACAAGAATGACTACAGTTCATTGACATGTATTGAACAGAAATTCATTCAAATGACGTCATAGAAAAAATAACACTCCTGGCTCTCTCTAAAAAAGCGGCATTTCATTCATAAATAATTTCCCATTCATGTCATTCATCACAATACTATAATAATTTATTTTATTTAAAAATTAAGACCATGGAGCTACAAGTAATTTAACTCTATGCTTAAAACTTCATCGCAAAAAATCGTCCTTCTCTCGGTAAAGTCAATGAATATTTCTTTCATATCAGCTATGCAGACTCCATGAGCTAAATTCTTTTGCGTTAAAAAAATACAGCAATTTCTATGCAACTCATCCTACATATTTTGCTGTTTACATTTTACATAAGTGAAAAATAGGCTTCGTTGTAGAAATAATCAAATTTGGATGAGCATTTAAACTCATATATATTGTAATTGCGTTGATTTAGTATGTAGATGCACAGAATTTAAACCAAAATAAAGTGGTTTTAGGACGAATACAACACTCAATATGAAATAAAAAGAATTTTAAAAATCACGATTTTGAGACAAGATGGATGCCATATATCATTTTGAAGTAGATCACGTGATACTTTCATATCATGGTCACGTGATCGTTTCATATAAGAGGTGTTATTATTATTTTAATTTAAAAAACTACTGAATAGATTTCGCTGAATTTTTTTTTATATATTTTATGGAACAATTTGAATATTACCTAAAAATTTCGAAGCAATTTGTGAATTTTAAATCCGCTTAAAAAATGCTTCAAAAATTAGGTCCCATAGGGCTCAATGTATTTCATTTTTTCAACCCGGGTTCAATCCAGAACTAATTGGGTGATATTATTCATTTATATTCCCATAGGTCCTACAGACCATCTGAACAACATACTAAAATTTCATTTTGATTAAGTCATTTTTACGGCAGTTATCGTGCTAACGGACAGACAGACAGACAGACAAAATGAACAAAGTCATAAACACCTTTCAACTTGTAAAGTGTTAAAAAAAGAAAAAAAAAACTGCTTTTCATAAATCACTATTATAAGGTTTTATTTTGTAGATCTTTCTTAAAATTATTTATTACAATTTTTTTTGATTTTTTAAAATATTTTAATGAAATTTTTAGATTTTTTTTCTAAAACTATTTATTGCATTTTATTAGATCCTTTTAAAACTTTTAATGCAATAAAATTTTTTAGATCTTTGATTATTTTAATTTCTTAAAATATGTTTTAAAATTATTTATTAATATTTTTTAGATTTTTTTCAATATTTAATGCAATAAAATTTATTTAAATCTAAAATTATTTATTGCAGTTTTATTTTTATATTAAAGAATATATATTAAGAAAAGCATTTTTTATTAATGTAATTTATATACTATTTTTTATCTTTAACTTTTAGTTAATTGGGAATTCTAAATTTTTATACTTAAATTTTATTAATTAAGATTTTTAAAACTTCAATGTCTTGGCATATTTATACCTGTTGTATATATGATAAACTGCTGAAATAAAAATGTGCTTTGCTTTTATCTCCTACAATATAGAAAAATAACTTGTTGCAAACTGTTACAATTTCGAAAAGAATGTCTGCTATAATTTCAAAAATTTGCGGTTCCAAAAGAGTTTTTTGTAATCACAGTTAGGAGTTTTCGAATAGTATCACTTGGTATATGATCAAGGAGGATGGTAAATGCTTTTGAATAGCTGACAGCGGTGCCATTGGTGTGAACGTGACTCCTATTTTGACTGCACAATCCTCTCGAACTGGGGCGTCCCGAGCCTCTGTGATGGTTACAAGTGCCATTTCTAATCCACTGTGGCTAACACCAAGCAACTACCATATATTGCTTCGACCAAGATGGCAACTGATATGTCTGTTTGACCAACCAGCTTCCCTTAGGCCTATGATGTGATCTCTCTAAATCCAGTGACTGTTCATAGCATTGAGTAACTTGCTCCCCTTTTCGGGCATTCCAGGAAATGAGTTGGCTGATGAATTGGCTAGAAAAGGCTCAAGTACTCCTTTTGTTGGTCTCGATCCAGCTTTGGGTGTTCCCAATGAAATAACTAGAACTGTCTATGACATCTTCAGAAAGCTTCAGTGCAGAAACTGGCGTAATACTAAGGTACTAAGGGTCAAAGGCAGGCGAAAATTCTCAACTGCAATTGCCCTAGCATATGTCAGAAGGAATTATTTAGGCTCAGAACTGGCATCAGAAGGGCTGTCGGACTCCTTACTGGACACTGCACTCCTAAAAAGACACCTTAATATTATGGGTGTCACGAAAGATTTGCTTTGCAGAGGCTGCAACTATAGTGAAGAAACTGCCGTACACATTCTCTGTGAATGTGAGGTGTTCTCCGCCCATAGGTTCGAACACTTGGGTCGACATGTGATCGAGCCCTGGGAGTTGCATGACATTCCTGTCAAGTGCCTGCTGATTTTTGCTTCAGCTACTGGTCTCTTTTCTTAAGGACCTTCGCCTGTTGGGGTAGTACATGTAGATGTGCTGGGCTCTTCTGGAGCCACCCACATTCATGTCATTCATTCAACTTGCCCCCCTTGGGGGGGGGGGGGCTAATGATGTCACAAACACAATTATATTGTAGTTATTTTTCACAACCTTGATTAAAACTATTAAGGCTTTAGATCATTGAGCTATAAATAACCCCTTTTATGCATGATTGTATCAAATTTTGTCCTATGCTGCCATGCTAAAAAAATATAAAATTTCGACATTTTCGCTCCATTTAAAATAATGCAATACAGTTCTAGATTTTTAGATAACAAAGCTGAATAAAATTTCGTAAAAATTCATTAACATTTGTGACAGCTATCGTGTGCACAGGAAACTGACTCCAGACAGACAACGGACATTATTCCAAAAATAGTCAAAAACGTGTGTTCGGGAGGTCCTAAAACATATTGGCCTTAAAATCTTGAATTTGAAAATTTTCGTAAAAATACTTTCTCTGTACTATATTACAGTATGAGAAAGCAAAAATTATGAATTTTAACAATGCTTCTCAAAAATCTCAAATTTTTTTGCTCAAAATTGTAATTGTTAGCACTATTTCATAAAAACAGATTTTCTTCACTTTGTTTCATATATCGTATACTTGGTCAACAAAGCACACAAGAAAGAGCTTCCAACTGTGGAAAAATATGAAAAATGGGAAAAAGAAGGAACTGTGCGATCCCTGGGCATATCAAGAGCTTATACATCCATGTAAAGGACAAAAGGCGTAATACACAGTCATGTTAGGGTGTAGCATTTGATGGGCCTAGTGCCGGGGCCAAGGCATATGGCATACCTGAGCAGCAGTCTAAAGTGTGATTAGGTGTTTATTTAGGGTAAACATGTGTTCACACGTTTTATAATTCGTGTGCTTGAGCATGTTTACTGGTAAATATATATCTTTCGCATTTTAGCTAAAATCTCAATGTATTTTAGCTTTTTCAGATATTTTTTATATAAAATGCTTGTATGAAAACCACAAAAATAACAATAAAATAAAAAAATCTCACTACATCAAAATATTCTACACTAGAATATGAAACAACCTTTCTTGGTTAACAGTATTGAATATCTTTTACTAAACTAAACTTTTTCTGCAAATCCTTTGAACAAAGATTGTCATTTATTACAGTTTTCACTTATCGATAAATTAATCACTTTTCCTTTCTAATGCTATTTTAAATACAATTTGTAGTGAATTTTAATTGTAATAATCATATAACTGTTGTGGTAAATTTATTTCCATCATATTCATTTTCACTATTTTTAGTTTATCAATTAAAAGAAATCACAAGCTGAAAGTAATAAGGGCGATTTTCATTTTTTTAATATCTAATTTAAATAACTTTTGCTTGAAATGCATACACTGTCAGAAATTATAGCAATTGATGTAACTGTGTTTGATATTAAGGTTCATAATGGCTTTCACTTTTTAGTTAAATGAGATTTCTTTTAGAAAAATACTAAAAAGCTAATACAGTTAAAATCCTGCTCTTGCAGCAGACAACAAGTCTTTCAAAAACATTACTGAATGAATTCAATTAATTTCTGCTTTAAATCCCGGATGCAGTTTCTAATAAATATAAAAATTAAAGAAATATAAACTTTCAATATGATATTTTGTTAACAATATAAGTAGTTTTTCTTAAAATATATTTCAGAAGATGAGATTTTTATATTATCATGCTGACTAAACTATCTCAATCCATCATTTCTAGGTGATTTAAATTTGGGAAAATATCAATATAAGTCATTTCTAGTTTTATTTTGGGTAAGTTATACTGTATTTGTTGCATCATGCATCCTCAATATGTGGCTTGTCTAAAAATTTCCAGGAGGCATACAAACCCTGTGAGGTTTCTTTTTTTTTTTTTTCAGAAATATTAAGGAGCAACTAACAGCACAATAATACTAATCTTGATATTACTTTCTTAATTTACCACATTAAGGTGTTGAAAATAGAATAATTAATATGGAGGGAACAAAAGTTACGACATTGATATTATTAAATATAATAATATAATCAAAACTTCTGATATGCTAGATCAGAGTTTCTATAATATTTATGAAAAATATTCCCTACTTTTCCAAAAGGATTTTTATACATTTTCCGCATAAATTAAAATTGTTTTAAAGCTGAAAAGTAATTGGCAAAAAATACTACATACAACTTATTATGGCAAAGCTGAAGTTACTGGAAATAAAATGTTTGTGTGCAAAATTGTGATTAAGTGAAAGGTTAGGTGTAAATTATAACAATTATAGAAAAATCTAAATAAGTTTTCCTGAGTTTTGAAGTATTTTGACACATTTTTGAATTCTCAGTTTTCCATACCTTCCGGGAAGCATTGCCACTCTGTACTGCAAATTAAATGTTCTGCAACACTTGTAATTAAAATATATATTTGTTCTTATTATATGTTATCTATCAATCAGTTAAGAAAGCACAAATATAACATATCTAAATTTTTTATGCAAACTTCTGTTAGAAAATAATTATAGATTTCAATGAGTGTTTGATATGAATATGAAAATATGTTCTTAGCAAACAGATTAAAACATGATGCAATTGTTACTATTAGCAACAGCTGGATAAGTTAGAAAACATTTAATATTTAGAAGGTACCTCATATCATTATGGGAACATTGGAAGATAAGAAAATATTTATATTGTCTTTAAGCTTAATGATGTTGGGTTGCTTTTGCTATTTAATAATTTTAGGAAGTTTGTTTAGTAGTAAAAATGGGTTCAGGCGACTTATTTACATATTATTATCTCTTTTTTTAAATTTAGTTAGGTTTTAATATTCTTTTGTTCTAAATGCATTCCATAGGTTTTGTGTTCCAAATGGCGAAAGTTAATTCTTTTTAGGTTTTAGCAATTTAAAATTATTTAATTTGGCTAGTTTGTGATTCCATTTATTCTCCTTTTTATTCCCTTTGATTTGATTCTAAATTTGTTCTCTGCTAAGAATTCGTTTTTTTATCGCGACTTTTCATTTTTATTCTATTTTCAGCTTTTTAAATTTTTCAGAATCATCCATTTTTAAATTATTGCCAAATTTGTATATTCCAAATCATTTCAAATAATTTCTTTTTAATTTTCGTCTGCTTTAAAATCTCAGTTCTCTTCTTTTAAAATTTTGAGCTTTTGATTGGTTGGCCGTAATATTATAAAATCGTCTGAATTAATTTTTTTATCGTTTATTGATAGTTTCATTTACAATTTATGGCCGTGATTTTGGCACTATGTAATTGACATTCACACACTTTTTCATTGATTAGAACTCGAGATACAATTGTATTAAGTTGTTTTTGTACTTCGGCGCTTGTATGCATTCTATCGCATTGAGACGAAATGTTCTATTGCTTCAGCTCTTTTGATAAACGTGTTAATATCTGCACTACTCCTTTTAATCATGTTCTGAATGATGTTGTTTATTTACATCATGAGAAGTCTTCATCATTTAATTTGATAAATAGCGTGACTGGACAGTGTTTTGTCTTCGATTGGTAACTGGTGGTCTGTGAAGGAAAACAAACTGCAAATTGTTCGTCTACCCCGTGCAGGCAAGAAGGATGTCAACAGTTCGACTCCAACTCTTTAGCCTTGAATTCCTGACTCTCTTCTCATATAAATAATATCTACCGATTTGGAAAGTGCAAGGGCACCAATTAAGCGATTATTTTTGCGGTCAGTGTGCATTCTTTGAATGAGGTTTTGAGTTGGCATTTCCATATGTAATTAATGGACTATATGCTTGGCATTCAGTTCAGAAGAGTGAAGATGTGTCCAATATTTCCGGCAAAAAAATCATTGATGTTTGTGCTGATCAATACCGGTCTTGATGATTTCACTTATGATGTTGCGGAGCGTGCTGAAGTGAGCAGTCTAATAAAATGGACTGGATAGTTTTCCTTATTCTAAGCGATTGGACTTTTGTCTTTCCATCTTGGTTTCATCTGCTGGGATCTGTTGCATTCAGTATGTTCCGTGACGGCTCCTAAATTCTATATCCATGTGATATCTTTAAAAGCTAATTCTAATTGTCTATCAGTTTGACATTATTTTGAAGTTTAATTGTTTCGGTAGGATAAGACCCCTTGACATATAATTCAAGTCCTCCTGAACCTTTGGTTTCCTGTGGGTTTTTAAAAAAGTAATTGTAATTCTTATTTGTAATTGGGTTTTTAACTTTTAGTTGGGATGTTAATTATGTTTTAAATTTCCTTCTGGCTAACTGATGTTCCTTTTTATTCCACATTTTCATTTGGCAAATAATTCTATTATCTTAATTATTTAACATTGTTTTCTTTAATTTTTTTAATATTCTAACATTTTTACTACCACTATACATTCGGTCAATTTATTCATGATGTTTAACTGTTATGTTAAAAAGTTGTAATATGTTTTAAAAGTTCTTTAAATTTGAAGTAATTTTTTAATAAACGTTAGATTTGGGAAAACTTAAACTCTGTGTTTTCTTTCTTTTCTTTTTGTGTACTTATGTTAGCAGGGTTACATATTTGTAATTTAGGATAACTGGTCATATGGCACATTTCTAGAATGGTTTTCAGCTTTTAGGTACTTTACAAATTTTCAAGAAACTTTTAGACTGTTTTTAGGATAGCATGATTCATCTACAGGACAATGAGTGAAAAAAAATCAACCAATCTCTATTGAAATAATGACAGTTTCTCTAGCATCAAATACCTTTAATGGTTAACAATGGATTTATTTACATGAAATTTTAAGTTGAAAAAATATGAATGAGATTTCTTTAAAATGCCAAATTTCGGATTACCTAGAAAAGAAAAATGCATATAAATGTAGACATTTTTATATTAATAAAAAGTCAAATCAATAAGTTTGAAAATGAAGAAATTTTAAATAAAAATATTCACTGTAAATGTAGAATATTTAGAAATTTGGTATGTGATCACAGGCCAGTAAATTATATTTAATTAGTCGCCATTTTCATCCAATGTAAAATTTTTGCTTTATTTTACATCTTTTTTTACATCTTTATTTTACATCTTTGCATTTTACATCTTCAATTGGATCATTATTACAAGCATATACTTCAAAAGTAAATCTAAATACTTGTGTATATATACAGTGTCATGAAAAGTCCTTACACAACCTTTACTTGTTAATCTTAAATATTTACTTCTAATTACAAAAATCTGATGTGGGCAGCACATGACTTTCCCTGAAGATTCAAATTAATTTTCTCTATTTCATTAAATTGAGTTTAATTGCATTAAATAACATGCATAATTAATTAAAATTACACTGAATTTACACTTTTAATTCAGCTTTCGTTTTCATTTGGTATATGGACTTATTCTCAAAACCAGTATAGCAAAAATGTTGTTGTTGTTGAAACCCAGACCGTCCGACCTACCAGAAAGGTGTAAGGTAACTTCTTGGACGGTCGGGAAGTGCCACCCAATTTAGACCGGAACACAGTGGGGGAGGCATCCACAAGGACCGTACCCTCCTTCCCCTACCACCAACCTCTCGGAAGGACTTTCGGACCCACATGTTTAACGTGATCGTACTCCTCATGAACACGGCGGCAATTTTGGCAGTGGCTGGAATCGAACCCGGGCCTACCGAGTGCAACTCCAGCGCGCTAACCAATGGGCTACCGCGCCCCGAGTATAGCAAAAATGTGAAAAAACTAAAATATCTCGAGTACGGCTAGTCCTAGAGTAATGGGGTTGGTCTTATTCTTTTCATCATCAAAAATTACATATAAAACAAGCGTTTAATTCATGCATTTAAGCATATGTAGTCATTTATTTTAGATTTTAACAACTTTTGCGGACCATTTCATATAAAAAAGCAGGTTCTTATATTCTGGATCATACCAAAGTCTAATCAGAGTATGAGGGTAACCCACAAATGACTTATCTACCAAATTTTATGAAATTCGGTCAATTAGTTTTTTAATTAGAGTGAACACAGGCAATTTTTGTGGGCCATTTTGAAAAAAAAAAAAAAAAAAAAAATGTTCTTTTATACCGGATTGTACCAAAATCTAATCAGCACCAGGGTCACCCACAATGAACTTACCTACCAAATTTTATGAAATTCGGTCTATTAGTTTTTGAGTTAGAGTGGATACATATGCTGCACAGACAGATGTCATGCTAAAAATAGTTTTTTCATATTCTAGAGGTCTCAAAACATGTAGAACCGTCGAAAACGCAAGTTGCGATTTCCGGCATGATTCCAATACTTTTCCCATACACATTACCATGTATTGCTTGGAAAGTAAAAATGGTTTCAAATAAGGTAATGTATCTTATAATAGTTTCAAATCAAGAAACTTATTTGTCTCTGAAAAATACAAAATCTTACATTTTATATGGTTCCTCAATCTGAAATTTTTTGTACTACATTAACAGGTAAAACTAAAAAAGTTTGATTTTTTTAGAAGCAAAATTTACAGAAATACAGTAGCTCAAACTTGCAGTAGTTTCTGCTGAGAAAGTGGGGGGGGGGGGGGGGGGGGGGTCTACACAAATTGAATCATGAGCTATGTCAATTTATAAGCAAATCACTGAAAATGAACCAGTTTTCTAAACAAATTATGAAGTGTTAAAGGACTTTCTGGGACTGCCAGATAAATCCAAAAGATATGCCATTAAATGAAGTGTAAAATAAATATCCTGAAAAATTCAACTATCATTTTATACAGTCTCTCAATGCAAGGCCAAAGTAAAGGATTCGCCAACATGGGAAGTGGTTTAGTCATAAAATTCTAGGTTTCATATCTCAGAAAATTTTGCTTATAAAATAATCAAAACTTTTTTTTTCTTCACATGAAGAAATTTTTAGCAATTGGAAAATTTTGGATTAAGAGATTGTATAAGAAGTAACATTTTGTATTTTTTTAGAGACAAATATGTTTCTTGATTTAAATCTGTTTTAATAAAATAAATCACCTTATTTAAAAAACATATTTGTAACTGGAAAATCGTGAATTTTACAAAAACCTGTTAAAATTTGCGATATATATATATATATATATATATATATATATATATATAACAAAAAGTTAAAATTTGTGATCACAATTTTATAAGTATTTATCATAAGTTTAATTCACAATTTTACAGAAGAATGTTAAGATGTTCAATTGTTACAAAAGAATGTTTAAATTTACAATCCTTATAAAAACACATTAAATTTGCCAATAATTCCGAAAGATTGTTACAATTTGTGATTTTCACATAAGAATGAAAAAATATCTGATTCTTACACCATATTCAGAAATAAAAAAAGATTGCAATGAAATTACTAGTGATTTTCTAAATTAAAACTAGAGAAAAGCATTCTAGTAAAATCTATTTAAAACTAAAATAACTTTGCAGCATATTACACAAAATTAATATTGTTAGACAGTTTTGAAGGCAAGAAACAGCTTTTTTTGTTCTTACCTTCACTCATGAGAGCTAGATATTGAAGGACGAACTTCATAGGTGGATTTTATCCGAAAGAGAAAAAGGCACATCGATACCAACCGTTAAAATTCATCTAAAAGCGAAAGTGATGCAAGAGATGGAAATACAGAATTTTCAAAGCAGGTCCACATGGTGTTATCAATTTCTGAAGACAAAGCCAAAAATTGCCCAAGAATTGAGAGAGTCAAATAGTGGTTTGGAGCATACTAGAATATTGATAATGAAAATAATTTTACTGAAAATGATGGCATTAACATGGAAGAAGTTCCACTAAGTTTTAATTGCATTCCTAATCAGACTGTTTCAGTGTATACAACTGTAAATGAAAAAGACTCAAAAACGGCACCTAATGATTATATTTATTAGGAAAACTTTCAAAGCAAAGCTTTCCAAAGGGACTCAAAATTAGAGTCAATGGAAAAGGTTCGATGAATGAAAAGATTATGCAGAAAAAGACAAGGTTGCTTCTTTAAGCCTAGTTTGCCGTTGATAATAGATTTGATGCAAACGCATATCAAAGAAACCGTTAAAATCTATATTGGCTCAAAGCATCATCTATAAGTACACTTAGCCATTTCCAAATATATGTGAAGTGTTTATAAAACAATTACAAAAAAAGATAAAGAAAAAAAATACCTAAAATAAGCCATTTTCATTTTTTGCCAGACTTTTTAATTCCTCCAGCACCTTAAACAAAACAAAATATTAATAAATAAATATTATTCATTTGATGAATTCATATAGATAAAAAGTTTTTTAAAATATGTAAGGGAGGGGTTCAAATACACTTCTCGATATAGAACCTTTATACAGGGTTCCCATTTAAGTTCTTAAGTATCTGTAACTTTCGATTGAAAGCTACAGCACCTCTAGCATCTAAATGCAGAAGTTAGTATTAGAAGACTCTGCTTTTGCAGCTCTAGAACAAACACTTCAATCAAAAGTTAAAGGGGTGTATAAAGACTGAAGAAGGAATCCTGTATTTTTGATTGCTTACAGGAATATTTGATTGAACCACATTCATTTCAATGCACTCAATAATTTTTGAAGCTATTTTAAATGAACGGTAATATGCTATAATTGTGATAATTTGAACCAACGATACAGATTTTTCGTTAAAAAAATCACAAGCCACTTAAAAATGGATCCTGGTATGAGTCAAGTTGATGCCTACTCCAGTTAATTTTAATAATGTTCTAATGGGGGTGGGGTCTCATTTTGGAAATTGGCATCCTTCATTTCAAAATAACGGCGATGCAATACAATTTTTTTTCAGAATTTTAAATTTATAGTTTTTAAAAATATTCGAGGTCAAATGTCATATTGGTGACCTGGAGAATGAAAAAATATTTTTTTCAATAACTTGCACATCAGATTATCATAATGCACATAAAATATACTAAAATAACAAATATTATGTTTACTCGTATAATTATAAAAGGTGATGAGATATAAATGTTTGAAAATTAGTCAAAATTCATAATCAAGTAATAGGTCAGGAATAGCCATTTTTCTCCAAATATAATATTTCATTTTAAAAATTTTCAGGAGAATTTTATCTAAACTCCCCCTCTATACACATAATATTTGCATATTTTTCAAGAGATTAGCAAATGTAAATATGAAGAGTTTCTTGAGGAAATGCGACTGAGAGTTGGCTGCTAGGATTCACTATGACAAGAAGTCAATCAGAAGAGAGCTTAAATCAAGTTTTTATTTAATCACTAATTTTGTTTTCTTCACATTTTGCCAAAAAATAACTAGCAATTATTAATTTTGGGAATCCACTTCGATGTTCGGTAACACAATTTTAACAAACCAAATTTGCATCATCAAATATTGTGATACTTTTTTTATATGTTTGTTTCTAGAAATTATTATAAATTATGTGTAACCACTTGAATTCTGCAGAGAATATTACAATTGAAAATGTCACTATAGAAGCCATTACAATTCCTTTGAAAATATGAAAAACCAAACTATTTTTTTACAAAGGAAAAAAAAATTACAAATTAAAAACTATTTAAATCACTAAATCATACAATGAATAAAATTTTCTACAAAGGGTAAAAAATATTTTGCTAAATACAAGGGCATTGTGTACCTTTATTCAATGCTGTCTAAAGATATTTAGTATTTCAACCGTAAACAAAAATTGGTATGGTGATATTTCAGGAATGCAGAAGCAATTTTATGAAAATGATAGTTTAAAAAATTACCAGGTAAGGAAGATTTGGTGATGAAGGTGATAAAATGCACTGAAAATAAGCAATCACAATGCATATAATTTGCGAGGTAAATACAAAAAATTAAACCTGAAGTGTGATCAATAAATTTCATTGATTTTCAGAGTTAGTTTCGAGAACAAACACATCAATAAAATTGCTACTTTTTGTTCAATAGATTCTCAAGCAGGGCATTTCCTTCATACTTTTCGTATAAGCAAAAATGGCATAAAAAGGCACTAGTGGGTAAATAATTTCATAAATTGTCCAGTAAAAGTTATGTGGAAACAAATTTTATTTATTTTCGGTAGTTTCAGCACTAAATAAACTTCCGGTGGGAATATTTAAAATAAAAAATTTTTCAAGTATATATGCTTATGTTTTGAAGAGCATATTTACTAAGCCGGTTTTCAATGATGCTACCTTTCCAAATTAAATTCAAATTCATAATTTTCCCCCCTTCCCTTCAAAATTCTAAATTTATTTATTGTTATTGTGTATTTCGGCGATTTATCTCTTATTAAAGTTAATTTATTATCCCTTTCTAGCATTCCAATATTTTAAATTACGCACAATGTACGAGGCATGTTTTTAAAGTAAGTACCGTTTTGGAATTAAAAAAAGACATGCAAAGATATCGCAATAATTTTATTTCTACATGAAAGCCTGTACCTTAATCTACTTTTCTACATAATTTCCGTGAATATTGAGGCACTTGTCATAACGTGGCACCAGTTTTTGAATACCCTCCTCATAAAATTCTGCCGCCTGACTTGTTAACCACTGTATCACAACTGTTTTGACTTCGTTATCGTCTTGAAGAAGCTGACCACCCAGGTGTTTCTTCAAGTGCAGGAACAAATGGTAGTCGCTGGGCGCCAGATCAGGGCTGTATGGAGGATGATCTAGAGTTTCCCATTTAAAAGATTTGATGAGATCTTTGGTCCGATTAGCCACATGTGGACGGGCATTGTCATGCAGCAAAACGATACCCTTACTCAACTTGCCACGTCTTTTGTTCTGGATTGCACGACGCAGATTGTTCAATGTCTCACAATAAGACGCTGCATTGATTGTCTCATTACGAGGCAGAAACTCCACTAGCAATACTCCTTTTTTGTCCCAAAAAACTGTGCACATGATTTTCCGGGCAGAAATTGTTTGCTTAAACTTCACTCTTTTGGGTGATGATGAATGTCGCCATTCCATGGATTGTTGTTTTGATTCTGGTGTGACATAGGCCACCCATGTTTCGTCACCAGTAACAATTTGGTCTAAAAAATCTTCACCTTCATTGTGGTACCGCTCAAGGAAAGTCAATGCACTGCCTAAACGTTGGGTTTTGTGCAAATCCGTCAACATTTTTGGAACCCAACGTGAACACAATTTCCGGTAATTCAAGTTCTCGGTCACAATGCGATACAAAACACTACGAGAATATTGAGGAAACCAGTCGCACATTGATGAAATTGTAAAGCGTCTGTTTTCTCTCACCTTTTCTTCCACTTTCTGCACCAAATCTTCATTAAAGACCGAAGGACGCCCACTCCGTTCTTCATCATGCACATTTGTGCGGCCATCTTTAAATGCTCTCACCCATTTCCTTACCATTCCATCACTCAATGTTTTGTCCGTAAACTTCACAGATCTCACGATGAATATCGATCGGTTTTACGTCTTTAGCACTAAGAAATCGTATAACAGCCCGTACTTCACAATCGGCGGGACTCACGATTGTCGGAGGCATCTTAAACACTCAGTAAACAACGTATACAATGAAGAATCAGACTGTAATGGCGTCAGCGCGTAGACAAGAGATGTAGGTAACCAGCGCGCATGCGAGGAACGCCGACCGTAGCGCTGCGGCGGCGGAATCGCAAAACGGTACTTACATAAAAAACATGCCTCGTATCTGTAAACAATAAATATATCCCTAAAATGTTTTACTAATCCACCAGTGTCCCTGTATGTTCCCTTTCTCTTAACTTTATTCAAGAGATTGCGAAACAAAAATGCACATTAAGTGCAAAGTGGCCCTTTCTTGGCTTGTCGTTCGACCATCTGGAAGTAGGATGCTAGGCATTCCGTAGGGTTGTCATATCATGGTAGTTAAATTTGGCGGCAATTTCGCACCTCGTGTTTTTGGCAAAACATTCTATTTTATTCATGCGGTGTGCATAGGCGCTCTGTGTAAGGTGCAAGTTTTCACTCGCCAAGATTGCCAGCTCTTGGGAAGTGAAAATCTCATTGGCGGGCATTCTATCCCTGGCTGTTGGAATACACGGACAAAAAATTTTAGAGTGCCACGGCCCGGGGTCACCAGAAAAATATTTAATCTGGTGTATAAATTTTTCAATTGGGTGTTTACGATATCTAAGCTCTAAGTTACTGAGCTTTCTGTGTTACATTCCTTCAATCTGGCGTTGCTGCACACCTAATACCTGTTCTGATTCTTCAGTTGAAAGTGGTGATGGCAGGTCACTCCCAAAATAGGTTCTTTTTCATAAGCTTCATCATACTGGGCAATTAACAGTCAGCGTCAAGACTAGTGCTGTTTAAAGGTGAAACTCTGCTGCCTCTGGGTTACACACAAGAAATTATGCAGCCACCATTAATTGATCTAAAGTATTCTTCAGAAAGAACAGTGCTGCTATATTTTGAGAAATTTGATGTCAAATAATAGGGTCAGTGTTGTTCCTTGTAAGCTCACTTATTACCTCACTACTAGTGTCCCAGTTGTGCTCATGTGGTGATCACTTATTTTTAGTGTTTCTCACATTATTTTTTTTATTCATCAGTCCACACATTTACAGATTTTTTGGTTTTCATAGAACTTGCTCCTAACATGTGGTGCTGTCATCTACATTTTTAAAATAAAAATATTGCAGCCCAAATTAGAAATTTTCCATAAATAAGAAAAGTTTTTGCTGAGAATCTGTTTGATTGGCATTTTAATCTTAATAATTAATATGAATTTTATTTAACACTTGCATTTTATTTACATACATAGAATTTATTACATTTGAAATTTTACTATTTGTGTTTTTCTTTGCCTTTGAGTTCAGTTTGGTGGTCAGCCTTCCAGGCAGACCAAACTCTGGTCTTTAGGCCAGAGAGGAATCTGAACCTGGTTTTTAAATTGAGTTCAGGGGTTTAAATTGATTGTTTTATTGTCACAATGTACTATCTACTATACAAAATTTAAGTATTAATGAATTGGAAGATGTTTAAATGTTTGTGTAAAAATAAGATAACTGTTTCTGAAGTTTTTAAGTTTTAAAAGTTCGTTAATAATAAAAGTTTAGTTTAGCAGAAATTTGGTTGTGATTCTTTTGTGTCTTGGCTGTGCAATTTTTAATGTACGCACTTAAAGTTAAGTGAAATGCTGAAATTTAATAAGTTGTTGGTGGTGTGAATATTAAAGATAAACATCAAGGTAATGAGCACCGGCCAAAACAGTTAAGAGTACGAAACTTTATTATGTAGTCAACTAATTGGAAATAACTTTTGAAAGTAAAAATAAAATATAATACACTATACGATCAAGTAATTTAAAAATAATAATAATTTTAGTTTATCTGAATAAATAAATAATCAATCATAAATTAAATTAAAGATGTACAAAACGTTACAACACTACTGAGATTAAGTTTTGACTGATAAATGTGTCTCCAGAAGACTTTGAATAAGGGTATTTTAATTATGATCTTCCTGTATATAACTTTTCAAATGCTTAAGCTACTAGTGTTTAGAGAACAGAAGCTACATATTACCCAATGGTCCTTTTGCAGCTTTTTCTCTAGCTTCTTTCAGTGCCTTTTCTTGCTCTTTTTGCCTTTGTTTAAAATCTGCATCATCCTATGCAAAAAACAATTTTTAACACACATGCATTTTATTCAGAGGCAAATATTTTAATGTATTGTACAATTATGCTGTTTATGTAATAAATAAATAAATAAATAAAACAGAATTGAAAATAAGCCAGTTTACAATCTAATATGCAACCATACATGCCAACATTTGACTAGGGGTCATCAGTAGCATAAGTTAAAGAGCTCAGGGAACATTCAAGTATTACATAAGCATCTCAGGAGGGGGGGGGGGGGGGGGGATTCAAAATTACCAAAAATGTGCTTAAGTAATACTTGAACGCTCCCTTACCACGGATAAGTCGCCGCATGCTGTGGTCTATCGTCTGAATGATTTTTAAAAACAAATGTAACAAAAAAATAATTGCATATTTCCATAATTCATATTTATAATTGGATATTTACATAATTTATTTGACAAAAGTAGAACTTTCAAATAACGAACATAAAATGGACTCGCATAGATTTATGAGAACATAAACTGAATTCTGTTTATGCGAAAATAATTTAAAATTTAACCATTTAGTGATTTATGCTGAATTGGAAAACTTTTAAGAAGCATATTTATTATTTTTTTGAAAAAGAAAAAAAAAAAAATCTTAATATACATAACACACGGCTGTAAATCCTCACTGTGATGTTGCTTTGATTGGCATTAATGTACACATGGCTGTAAATTCTTGTCACATTGATTTGATTGGCATTATCATACACACAACCATAAATGTATATTGGCTTTGACAGAAAGAAATTTTCTGTAGGAAATTATGCAAATTACACAATACGGAGAATTCGTAGTAATCAGCATTTTCCCACATTTAGTGATTTCGGATTTAAGAAGGGAATTGTGCTAATTATACTTGATTTGCACATTTTTGATTATCAACAATTGTTCAGATTCAACAAGCATACAAAATAGTAAAACTAGATGGAAGGACAAAATAGAAGCAGAAATGTTAGTCACCATTTAAAATATGTGAAGCACCTTTATCAGAAATTTTTAAACAAATTACATTTAGTTTTTTACCTTATAGTGAATAGTTTTTCATTTGAATAACACAACAAATTAGAAAATAAAAATATCGCACTTTAACTTCAATAATATCACAACTCAAAATTTGGTGATTTTGAGTTAATGCCATATTTGGATTGAAGAGGAACAAAACTAAGTCATGCATCAATGGGTTGTTGTTCTCTTAAAGGTTCAATGTGCTCTTTTTTCGCTTACACTGAAAAAGGTTTTTTGAGATACGACATTATTGAAGGCAATGTACGATATGTATTTAACAAAGTTTTGAAACTAAAGAAATAACATCTAATGTAAGTAAAACTATATTTACATGAGGGTAAAACATTCTAATACTGTGAAATGTATGAGGGGCAGAATTGTTATGCTGGATTTTTGAGAAAAAGTAGAAATAATTTGCTTTGCTGCAAATAAATTAATTTTATTTTATTTAAACTCTTAACTTATTAATATTTCAAATCTAATACATGTACTCTTGGTACTATAATTTTAAGTGAGCATTAATTTAAAGGTAATTGAATTCAAAAGTAAATTGCTATTCATATATGTATGTTAATGATTTTTATCTTAAGGACTTTTAATCACTTTTTATTTAATAAGAACTTTGACTGAATCTTGTGTATACTTTAAAAGAAATTGAAGTTGAGCAATCAAATTAATAAGTAAATAGTCATAAATTTTGTTCGCTAGTAAATTGCTCAGATTAATAATGTCATTCTAGCTTGAAAAGGTGAGAATAAACTTTAATTTAAATAATTGTTTATTTGCATAACAGGACTTTATAATAATTTTAAATGCACCTTTTCTGAATATATATACCTGGTCAGACTGGAATTTTCCCCCTCCCAAACGTGCAAATTGCTTTGAAAGCAATTGAGTGTTGTAACTACTACGAAGTCATCTGTAAACAATTCCATGTAAAGAGAATACCACAAACTATGTATTGCTTTATTACACCCAGGAAAAAAAATAGGAGAATTATTTGTTTTATGTTATAACTGTATATGATGAAATATTATTAGTAGTGTATATGTTAACAAATCATAAACATTTTTCATGCACAAAACTTATAGTTTTATGCCTTTTAGGAAGGTTTTTATAATTTTGGCAAAGTTCCTTTTTATAAATTTTCACGTTTTTTCAAAATGGCTACCCTGACGCTACTAATTTCAAGCGTCCCGGCATTGCAAACAAGCATATTAAGTTACTGATCGCTTTTACACATATGGCGTATGGTAGATACTTTTGGCGCACTTAGCTTCGTAATAGGAACTTTTTAGGCCTAGTGTGTGGACGCTTGCGGACTCTTGGCATGTTAAATTCGGATTGGCGCCGCCAAAAGAGGGTTGCCGGTTCGGAACTTCGTGCCAAGCAAGAGAGCGCTCCTCACTCTGGACGATGAGCTAGAAGTAGAAGGTCGAGGTTTTTTTTTTATCCTTTCTACTTCGTGGGAGAATCCGACGAAAGATGCCCAAATTACCCTTTTCACCCAAAACGTAGCTCTCGTTTTTTTGTAGTCCAAAGTGGTTTACGTTTTTCCTAGAATGAAATAGTTCTCACACACTTTTTTTTTCCAGGCCACACAACTTGTTACCATAAACCCCTGGGTTGGTCGTGTGGTCTGGGCCTTCAACACCTTTCTCTTTGGAGAACCATGCATGCAATCGACTGTATTTTGGGTGAGACCTACCTTTGAGTCGGAGCACTTTTTTTGGCCCAGTCAATACACCAGATCCACCTTTTTGGTACGGCAAGAGCTACCAGGCGGAATGCCCATCGAGCCCAAATTTGAGCCGGGAGTTTTCCCCCATCGACTCTTCAAAGCCGACGATCTGCTGATGCAAAATTTTAGAGGACTTGCCGCCATGCCTGACGTAGTCAGCCGTCCGGCCGCCGCCGGTGTGACCACCACGTCCTGCTAAGCCACGATTCACCGGACTCTCCGTGTCGATCCTACAGCACTTCCAGGTGACGGGTAGATCCCGATGATTTTTTTTTGTGACAACCTGGGGTAAGTGATTACGTACTTACATCGACTTCGTCTCATCGCAGTTTCTTCCCGATGGAAGCCTACAGAGCTACCTGGACAATTTTACATCTCACCTCTTAAAGGGAGAGGAATTTATAATTTGTTACACCTTTTTGTATGTCTCTCCTCTTAAAGAGAGTCCAAATTTTAATTAGTCTTTAATTTTCATTTTTTTTTTATACACACATTTTTCTATACACACCTTTTGGATGTAATTTCATCTAGTTCACTTTTTTTTTTTTGTTACACCCTTTATTATGTGTCTCGCAGCTTAAAGGGGGACTTTTTGTATGTCGCACCTCCTAAAGGTGGACTTAGTTTTAATTAGTTTTTAGCTTACTCTTTTATACACTCTTGTTGTTAACGATATGTATTTTCATATTCTACTGTGACCAAACTTTGTTCTCCAATATTTTGTAACCTGGGTGTAATCGCCTGTAACTGTTTCTCCATTTTTTTGTTAAGTTTAATAAACATCTACTTTTTATATTTCAAAATTTTTTCTTTATTTGTGAAGTGGTTGATTTTTAATGACTTAATTTTTAGTTTTTCAGCTTAACATTCACGGCCTAACTTTTATTAATCCTTAAAAGATTTTCCCTTAATTTTCACAATATGCTGATGTCGAAAAAGGCACAGCAGGATGTTCTGAATTTATATAAACAAAGTTGTTAAAGTACAATTACTAGTGTTCTTATGTACTTAAATCTATGCCTGTTAAAATATTTTAAAACTTAATACCTTGAAATGTAAGAAGAAAACAAACTAATTCCTATTTTTGCTTAATAAATGTAACCAAAAAAAAAAAAAGTAATTGTCCATTATGAAAAATGACAGCAGAAATATTTGATAATTACAAAATTCTGTCACCAGTAATGACTTTGCATCCTATAAATTGTATTTGGGAGCAAATTTTGAAGAAACTGTTATGAAGAAGCGGAATTTATCACCTTAGAAAATAAAAATTAGATCAAAAGAAAAAAACATTTGTAAGTGAATGTAAAAAAAAAAATCTGGCAACTAAATGCACTTTAAAATCTTCAGCTCTTCAAAATTCCAAAAAAACTACCTCAAGAACAGTTCATAAGTCAGGCTCATTTGCTTTGTTGTGCTACCAAAAATTATATTAAGAATAAGTACTTAATATATTTCAGCAATTTTAGTCATTTATTTCACATTTTTACGATCTTTACAGGTCAATTTGCAGAAAAACAAACAAACAAACAACAAAAAAAAAAAAAAAAAAACACTACAGTCAAAACGTCTTCAATTCCTAAATTAAAAAAACTTAAATATCTCGAGAATGGTTGATCTTAAATTAATGGGGGTTGGTCTTATTCTTTTTGCTGTCAAATATTACATATAAAACATGCATGTAATATATACATGTGTAGTATTTTAATTTAGATCTTGATGATTTTTGCAGGCCATTTAGCAAATATGTCAGATTCTTTTTTTTTAATTGTATCAAAATCTAACAAGCATCACAGTAACTCAAACAATTTATATGCCAAATTTTATGAAATTTGGTTAATTTGTTTCTTAGCTAAAGTGGATACATACGATTTTTGTAAGCCATTTCGCAACAAAAGGCAGGTTCTTTTTTCCTGAATAGTACCAAAATTTAATTAGCACCAAGGTAACCCGCTAGTGACTTATCTACCAAATTTTGTGAAATGTGGCCTATTACCATATATACTCGCGTATAAGTAGAGAAATTTGTGACAAAAGAAAAGCTTAAAAGTGTTGGGTTATACCTTTGGATATTTAATAATTTTAGGAGTTTTGTTTTTTGTCTAAACGTGTTCAGTGGTCTTATTTACATAGTCACTCTTCATTTTCCAATTGTTTAGGTTTTGATATTCTTCTGTTCCAAATATATTCTATTCCATAAGTTTTGTGTTAAAAACGGCGAAAGTTCGTTCTTTTTAGGTTTTAGCAATTTAAATTTATTTAAATTGGCTAATTTGGAATTCCATTTATTGCCCTTTTTATTCCCTTTAATTTGATTCCAAATTTATTGCTCTCGGTTAAAAATTCGTTAATTCATTGTAATTTTTCAGTTTTATTCTATTTTCAGCTTTTTAAATATTTCAGAATCGTCCATATTTAAATTGTTGCCGAATTCGTATATTTCCAAATTGTTTCACTTCATTTCTTTTTAATTTTCTTCTGCTCTGAAATTCCATTTCTCTTCTTTAAAATTTCGAGTTTTTAATTGGTTGATTGTAATATTTAAATTGTCTGTCATTAATTATTTTATCGTTCATCGATAATTTTGTTTACAATCTGTGGCAGCGATGTTTCGCAGTATATAAGCAAAGTCGTGCACTTTTTCGATCTCTTTTGCTCTTTGCTCTGGATTGGAACCCAAGATGTGATCTATTAAGTTGTTGTTCTAGCGCTTCCGCGCTAGCCGAACCGAAGTTCGAATTCGGCTTGAAATGTTTCATTATTCCGGGCTGTGATGTGTTTTTTTTTTCCAAGATGTAAATTGATTTGTTTAGTTTATAATCAATCAGCAGTCCTTTGCGGCTATGCTCTATGATGTTGTTTATGTCTGGAAGCTGCGACGGAATGAAGAGTCTTGCTAATTAGTTTCATATCATTTAAATAATGATCCAAGATATTTCACGATTTATGTGATGTCGGCCGAGGAAGTCTTACCGGCCAATTAGAAATTTGTTTATCCTGACAAGCTGCGAGTTCTATTTATGATGAATGGAGTTCGCATTTCCGAGCCCAATTGACGGACATATGTTAAGTTCTCCATTTTGATGTCAGTAGTCCGGTGCAGAAGTTGGGAGAAATTATTTTTATTACTCGACGTCCAACTGGTGTGGAGAATCTCTTTGGAGTTGAATCCCGTGGAACGGTCTTTTTCCGGATTTTCTGCTGGACATAATTGTGACCCTGTGCCATGGATTTTCCTCTTCTGGTGTTCTCTGGATCTGCTTTACGTTTGGTGACTCTTCTGATGATTCTTCCTCCCACTGAACTTTGCAGTTTATCTTGGAGCCTTGGTGATATTAATCTTTTTCCGCCAAATTCTAATTATATTTCTCAATAGTTAAAATATGTTTTTATTCTAATTGTTTTGAGTTAGCATTGAATAAGACCCCTTTAGACTTATATATTTTAGGTCACCAGAACCTGTGGTTATTTAAATTTTGTTGAAATTCCCTTTTGGCTAACTTATGTTCTTTTATCCCAAATTCTAGTTTTAGTAAATAATTGTATAATTTTAACAATGTTAACTTTAAAATTTAATATTCTAACGTTTTTCTACCACTATATGACCGGCCATTCCTTTTATTTATTTATTTAAGTTGTTTATTTGATTTGTTTAGTTAATGAGATGAAAAATGTTTTGAAAATTCTTTAAAAATGAAGTTTAAATTTTAATAAACGTTAGATTTTGAAAACCTAAAATCTCTGTTCTCTCTCTTTTACTTTTAATGTTTTTATTTTTAGGTAAAGTGTCATTTTTAATACTTTACAGGATTAGTACATTTTTGTACACGTAAGGTAACTGGTCAATTGGTCCCCTTTCAGTTTATTTCAGAAAGTTTTTAGGTTTTTAGAACATTTTCAGATTTTAGATACTTTACATGTATAGGTATGTTCCAGAAATATATTTTAGAATGTTGTTTTTTTTAGTATATCATAAATGTATAAAAACTACCGGACAAAAGTGTGTGTGTGGAGGGTCGATTTATAAAAGGAGTCTATAAAAAAAAAAAAAAAAAAAAAAAAAAAAAAAAAAAGTCTAAAAGTTCTCTTTTCCGTAAGGCAATCCATCCGCATTACTACCGCATCCAAAAATGATGCGGTAGTAATTACATAATTGTCCACCCAGAATTTCTTTGACTTCAAAACTCTCCTGTGAGTCACTGCCCTACCGATTATCTGACTACCAGCGTCATCAGAGCTGCATCATCAGAGAATATACATACATCTCATTTCATTTAATTTTTATGTCTCGCTTTTTTGATTACAGTTGATCGTTTTTGACAAAAAATGGCTCTTTTGCAGAGAGAACTCAATAACTGTGCTGCTTCAAGTCAATTCAGGATTAATGAAAAAATTGGCTTAAATAACTGGCGGAAGTCAGGTATCGTTTTGATTGCACAATGGGTCAAGAACACTTGGGACAGGGATGCGATACCTGTAGAAAATGGTTCCGAAATCATTCAAGAAATGTTACTTTAGTAATGAGTTTGATGGTATAAATCATGAAGATTGATGATGGAGTTTTTATAAATGATGATGACAGTGATTTTTATGACATGGACATAGATGGGATTGCCAATATTTAAATGACGTGAAATTGGTTTTTTAAACCATTTGGCAAGTTTGACACGGACTATATGTATTACACTTGCTTGGAATTGGACTAGATGAAATTTTTGTTATGGAAATTAAATTTTATTATTATATATATATATATGGGTTTTTTTTCCATTTTCAAGTGATTTTGAATAATTTATTGAAATTTTTTCTCTTTTTGGGATTGATTTATACATGAGTTTTGGATTTTTCCAATTTTTTCCCCAGAAAGTAGGGGGCTTGACTTATATGCGAGTATATACAGTGTTTTTTTAACTAGAGTGGATATGGATATACACAATTTTTGCAGGCCATTTCATAAAAAAAGGCAGACTTTTCCCAAATAGCACCAAAATCTAATCAGCACAAGGGTAACCTACAAGTGACTTACCTATAAAATTCGGTCAGTTTTTGAGTTAGAGTGGATATATGCATTAAACAGACAGGCACACAGATGTCACTAAATATAGTTTAACCATGTTCTAGAGGTTCCAAAATGTGTAAATCCATCAAAAACTGAAGTTGCAATTTTTGACATGATTCCAATACTTCCTTTATACATTACTATGTATTGCAGGGAAAGTAATAGGAAAGATATGGGTTGACAGTTGCATCAGAAGATCTTAGCATCCCCATCAGGATATGGAAAATGAACAAACTGGGGCACAAATGAACTACCATTGATTATATTCCATCGCGATACAATACAGTTAGTAGACTTGATATATTCTGTAACATCTTGAGGCTGCAGATGATATTAATGGTCAAAAGTTTTTAATGTATGTTTTCTAATCGGGTCCTAGACAGAGAACTATTTTTTTCAAATTACATAAAAATTTGTAACTGTGATTTGCCTACCAAGAATTAAGTACTCTCTTGGGAATTTTTTAAAAACATTTCTTGACAACCTGCTTGTTCTACCTTATATTTTTAATGAATAGAGCCTAAAGGCTTGAAATAACATCTTCCAAACATTTTAACAAATAAAAATATCATTTAAATTTACTTTGGGGGAAAAAAAAAATTGACTACAAACCACATTTTTCTGCTATTCTTGGATTAATTTTTTTTTCTAAAATACTTTATTTCAAAATTTCGTAAAGAGTTCTACATGAAATGGAATTTCTACATGAAATGAAATTTCAAAAGCTAATATACAGATTTACTCTAAATAGATAACCTGTTTTGATAACACATAAAAATGAAAATTAATATTCATAACTGAAAAATTTCTTACATCACATTCACTTTTATCTTTTTTGGGTGCTTTAAGTGGCTTTTTCTTTCCTCCTGTAATAGTTAAAAAGATCAATAAATTAACATGTAATAAAGCAGTTAGAAATAATTACTTTACAAATAAGAACGACAATATAAACATGAATGAATAAATAAAACCAATGAGTTGTTGATAGATGGCACCAATACAACACTCATTTCTTGGGTTAAAATAGGTATTTGGTAATTAATATTGGGAATAAGTTGGCTAAAAAATAAATAAATAAACAAGAAAGATCTATTATGCATAAAGCATTGATTATGAAACACTTTCCAACTGCAATGCAATTTCATTTAAACATCTCTAAAATGCGATACATTCAGCGGTGATATTTTTAAAATTATCACAATACTACAATTTATTATATTTGAAAACTTCATCAAAAATAAATGAGTTTTATTCAAATAATGTCATTGAAATATAAATCGCCTGACTATATAAAAGCAAGGAAAATTTCATTCATAAACCCTTTTCCATTTCTTTCATTCAGCGGCGATATTTTTAAAATTATCACAGTACTACAATAATTTATTTTACTTAAAAAATTAATCATGGTAAAGTACTGTATAATTCCATGCTTAAATCTTCACCGAAAAAGGAAATAGAATCGTTTGCTTTTGCATATAAAATCAATGAATGTTTCATTCTTATCAGCTATATTGCAGACTCCAGAGCTAGATAATTTTGCGTTAAAGAAATTCAGCAATTCTTATACAACTCATCTTACATCTTGATCTGTTTACATTCTCCATACGTGAAAATCAGGCTTTGTTGTAGAAATAATCAAAGGTTGATGATCATTTAAACTCACAAATATTGTAATTGTGTTGTCGCAGTATATAGATGCACAGAAAAAAAATAAAGCAATTTTAGGATGGATGCAATACTAAATATTTAAAAATCATGATTTTCACACAAGATGGATGCCAAGGTCACTCAATTTTCTGTTCATGCCTTAGGGCGAGTTGAGTGGTCTTGGTTTTCGACAAGATGGATGCCATTTTATTTTGAAGTAGATTACGTGATCTTTTCATATGATATGGGTTGTTGTTGTTGAAACCCAGACCGTCCGACCTACCAGAAAGGCATATGATATGGGTGTAATTATTTTAATTTCTAGTTAAAAAAACTACCAAATATATTTTACTGAAATTTTTTGTATAATTTTTATGTGATAATTTGTATATTCCCTAAAACTTTCGAAGCAATTTGTGAATTTTAAATTCACTTAAAAAATGATTGAAAAATTAGGATCCATAGGGTTCAATGTATTTCATTTTTTAACACTTTACAACAAAGTTGAAAAGTGTTTATGACTTTGTTCATTCTGTCTGTCTGTCTGTCTGTCCGTTAGCACGATAACTGCCGTAAAAATGACTTAATCAAAATGAAATTTTAGTATGTTGTTCAGACGGTCTATAGGACCTATGGGAATATAAATGAATAATATCACACAATTAGTTTTGGATTGAACCCGGGTTGAAAAAATGGAATACATTGAGCCCTATGGGACCTAATTTTTCAAGCATTTAAAATTCACAAATTGCTTCGAAAATTTTAGGCAATATTAAAATTGTTCCATAAAATATATAAAAAAAAATTCAGCGAAATATATTCAGTAGTTTTTTAAATAAAAATTAAAATAATAATAACACCTCTTATATGAAGCGATCACGTGTCCATGATATGAAACGATCACATGACCCACTTCAAAATGATATATGGCATCCATCTTGTGTCAAAATCGTGATTTTTAAAGTTCTTTTTAATTCATATTGAGTGTTGTATCCGTCTTAAAACTACTTTATTTTTGCCTAAATTCTGTGCATCTACATACTAAAACAACGCAATGACAATATATTTCAGTTTAAATGCTCATCCAAATATGATTATTTCTACTATTAAGCCTATTTTTCACCTATGTAAAATGTAAACAGCAAAATATATAGAATGAGTTGTATTAGAATCGCTGTAATTCTTTAGCACAAAATAATTTAGTCCATGGAGTCTGCTTAGCTGATATGAATGAAATATTTATTGATTTTAGAAAGAGAAGGACGATATTTTTCGATGAAGTTTTACACATAGAGATTACTTACTTGTAGCTCAATGGTCTTAATTTTTAAATAAAATAAATTATTATAGTATTGTGATGAATGACATGAATGGGGGAATTATTTTTTATGAATGAAATGTTGCTTTTATAGAGAGAGCCAGGCGTGTTATTTTTTTATGACGTCATTTGAATGAATTTCAATTGTTACCGATGAAGTTTTCAAATATAATAAATTATCGTAGTATTATGATAATTCTAAAATTATTACCGAGGAATATATCACATTTTAGAGATATTTAAACCAGGCAATTTATACTTTAATGCCGTCATTTGAATGAAGTTAATTTTTTTCGATGAAGGTTTAAGGTTTCAAATATAATAAATTAATGTAGTATTGTGATAAGTTTTAAAATATTATCGAGGACTGTATTGCATTTTAGACATGTTTAAATAAAATTGCATTGAAGTTGGAAAGTGTTTCATAATCAATGCTTTAAGCATGATTGATCTTTCTTGTTTAACCTGGGTTCAATCCAAAACTAATTGGGTGATATTATTCATTAATATATTCCCATAGACTGTATGAACAACATACTAAAATTTCATTTTGATAGTAATTTTTATGGCAGTTATCGTGCTAACGGACAGACAGACAGAATGAACAAAGTCAAACACTTTTCAATTATGTTGTAAAGTGTTAATAAAAACAGTCGATATTGCGAGAAAACATGAAATGCAACTAATGGCTTTCTTATATTTCAAACTTGCTTGTGGCTGTTACCGTTTAAAATGAAAGCATATACTAAATTCAGGGTTCATACTGTGTTTTCAAATAAAAGTAGGAAATAATAGGAATTTGAAATCTGCTGATGTATTTTAAAATTATAAATGAATATGAAATATGTTTGGAGAATAATAGGAAAAATAATATCCACGGAAAATTAGTTTGATGATCAGATTTATACAGAAAGTTTATGAAGATTGAAGACAAATGTTAAATTTATGGCTTTTAACAATAGATTCCAATAACTTGGTGCCAATACTAGTTACTACACAACATTATTGTAGGGAGATGCAAACTAACTATGGATGCAAAAGGCACCTTAATTTGAAAGCAAGCAACTTTCAATATTAAAATGGTTTATTACAGAGGCTTAAATTATGTTAAATGTAAATAAAATATTGTTAAATTTTTAAAAATGTAATAATTGCACATCATATTATAACTGAAGATAAAGAAATAAAATATAAAAATACTGTATTTAAATGCTGATTCAGTTACAACTTATTTCAATTATTAATTACCTTTCTTTATAAAATGATTAGAGTTGAGATACGTAAAAAATCCTAAAAGAAGCAGATACAATTTGATAGATATATTTATAAAAATTTTATTAGTTTTTCAATTTAGATAACTTAGCATCTACAAAATCTTTTTCCTTTTCAGTTTCAACTTTCAGACAACATTGCTATGCACTTTTCTAATTCATCTTTAGCAGCTTCTATGATGCCACTAGCAAGAGTTGATTTCTTCATGTCCTTCCTCCTCAGAATAGCATTTAGTCTTTCTAAACCCACATCAAGCAATTATTGGCTTATTTACATCATTTTGAAGCTTTTGGCATTTTTTATGCAATTTCTTTTAACTCCCCTACTTTTTAATATTTTCTGCTTTTCATTATTTCTTTTGCTGTTCTAAAAATATTTTCTCTTTTTTCATCTTTCTTTTGATGTTTCAGTTCAAAAATAGTCTTGTCTTGCTTCTTTAATTTCTTTAGGTAAAGCTGAAGTAATTGGATGTTTGCTCATGGTGTTATTTCTTTGAATGACGACTTTTATTACACGGATAGATGTTATTTATTGGCTTTTCACCAGGGTTCATTTTCATTATTTGTAGGGAAGCCATGTTCAGTATTTGAGTTTCCATGCAAAAATGTGCTTTAACTAGCTAGGACAAATTTTGGCTTTCCAAAATGTGTACCTATCTATTAAAATATTTTGATCCAATCAATAAACAAATTATTTTCCTTGTTAAAGATTTTGATTTAAACATTCAAATTTGTCTTATGTTGGATATATAAAATCTTCATAAACATCCTCACACTCAGATGCCCATTCACATATATAATTTTGTTAATATTATCACCACTTAATTTTAACAGTTTTATGCATGCACATAAGTAATGTAGTGTTCACAGTTTGCCCCTTTGCTTTAACAATTAAATATTTTTAAATCTTTAAGAATTGCAGAAGTAATAGACAACTTAGTTTGCAAGTATTCAGAAATACAAATGTAGTACTGCCTAAAGTTCAAATAAACAAGTCTTGATTTCATTTCATCTAATGAAGTAAGAGTTTTTCTTACACTAGCATCAATTTCTATTTGCTTTATAGGTAAAAAATTACTCCCATCAGATACCTCCAATTCTTTAAACTTTTCCTACGACATATTCAGGCTTCATATACCTTTTCAGCAAATTACTGAGGACTTCATTTAGAATACAAGATGCAAATTAAAGGACCTTCACTTTGGAAAAAGGAAAGACTGTAAATGTAGAAGATAGTGCAACAATAAATTGCATATAGGCTAGCATATTAGGAACCCTGCCTTATTCTTTTATATCCAACGTTTGATGAAATATTACCATAACTGTGTTCCTTTGTGAGGAACTGTAGGAAATATTCCACAATAACATTAATATTGTCCAATGACACATTTTAACACAGGTTCAATGATAAGCCATCTAGCACTAACATGATGTAAAAGAAAATGGGCTAATCCGGAGATTAGGTCACCTTGGTTAAATCAGAGAAGACGCCACGCACTTTGTGAGCGCTTTATGTTGCAATCTGGTAACCTCTTATATCGGATGTTTTCGGCGGAAATTGTGTAACATCCAATAAGAATACGTTTTTGTGTTTGCTACAGTTTTTTGATGTAAAAGAACATTTCTATCAATATTTTTGGCCATTGTTGTGCGTGTTTGTTCTTTCGTTATTTGATTTATTTTGTAATAATTATTCATCTTAGTTTTAGTTTTGCGGATTTGCTTTTGTCGTCGATCATATTTCCCTTATGTCTTCTGGTATGCGCGAGCAAATGGAAGGTGAATGTAGTTTTGTAAAGCGTGGTAGAATGGATGTTGGTATGAATGAATCTAGAATAAAATTTTACTATGATTTGGAGAATAAAGGTTTGAAAGAAGTGATTAATTGGTGTGTTATGAAAGGGATTATGAGTGATAAATATGTTTGTCCTAAGTGTGGAGATGAAATGAAGTTATGTGAGATAGATAGGAGGATTGATGGATTCGAATGGAGGTGCCGAAAGAGATCTGGAATGAATCAACATGATGTCAGTAGGAGTATAAGGAGGGGTACATGGTTTGAGAAAAGTAAGTTGAGTTTGATTGATATTTTAATTATGACTTTGTTGTGGTTTAATGATTGTGAGTGCAAGTTTATTATGAATCAGTTAAATATTTCCGACAAAACTGTTACTGATTGGAAACAGTTTTGTCGGGATATTTGTGTGAGTGTTTTTTTGAATGAAAAGATTAAGATTGGTGGTAATGGTGTGATTGTTGAAATAGATGAAAGTAAGTTTGGTAAGAATAAGTATGGGAGAGGAAAGCCTGTGGTTGGACAGTGGGTGTTTGGAGGAATTGAAAGAGGAACGAATAAATGTTTTTTTGCTAAGGTGCCTAATAGATCGCGTGAATGTTTGCTGGAAGTGATTGAAAGGTATATTGAGAAGGGGACCTTAATAATTTCGGACTGTTGGAAGGCGTATGATTGCCTTAAGCATAAAGGCTTCAAGCACCTTCAAGTGAATCACAGTTACGAATTTAAGGATCCCGAGACAGGCGCACATACTAATTCGATTGAGGGAACGTGGTCGGCGATTAAAAGAAAAAGCAAATCCCGCAAAGTGAAAGACCAATTTGATTCATATTTGTATGCGTATATGTTCAAAAGAAGGCTTGGACATGAGGTTGGGGAGGAAGCATGGAATATATTTATAAAAGGAATCATTTCCATCTTTCCTCCCCATACAAATGATGATGACCTTATAAAGCAGCAGGCGGAAGAAAGATTTCAGCATTGTTCCGACTCTGAGTCGGACGATGAGTCCTGAAGGTTAGTGATTTTGTTTAATTTATCCTGTGTTTTGAAACTCAGTTTATATTTTCAGTGTTTAGAAAATTGCTCCCTCCTTTGAAAGTTCTTAATCTTTTTAGTTAGAGTAGAAACTTTTTATAAGTATCAATTTTTAAACATTTTTAGAGTGCAAATTTCTTTCTAAGTTTTGTTCTTTTTTTTTAATTTGAAAATGAACGACCTTTAGGTGCCCCTACACGGACTACTTATACATTCGTTTCACATATGTCGATCTTTAGGTCGAACCCCTGTCCATACACAATAACTGATACATATGCACCACTGGTACATCTGTTCCATAAATTTCGACCTTTAGGTCGAACCCCTGCCCTTGTACGGATCCTCGTGTGCATGGAGAAAGTGATTTTGCTACATGCGATATGCACAGATAAAATTGTAGCATATTCTGTGTCTGGGCGCCGCAGGCG
Organism: Amaurobius ferox; assembly: GCA_951213105.1. Taxonomy (NCBI): domain Eukaryota; kingdom Metazoa; phylum Arthropoda; class Arachnida; order Araneae; family Amaurobiidae; genus Amaurobius; species Amaurobius ferox. The sequence continues at coordinate 118,884,974 of OX578147.1, forward strand.
ACCGTTCCTAATAAACCGGAGATCACTGGGGGCCCCGTTCCGGTGTAGAACGACCTTTAGGTCGAACCCCTGCCCCTGTACGGACCACTGATACATCCGTTCCACAATTTTCGATCTTTAGATCGAATCCCTGCCCTTACACGGACCTGTAGGTCGAACCCCTTCCTTTATATGGATCCTCAGTTAGATGGAGAAAGCGATCTTGATACGTGCGATATGCACAGATAAAATTGTAGCATAAAAATTTTAAATTTTACAAAAATCTGATTTTGGAACATTTACATGAGTATTATTAATATTTTTATTCTGCAGTTTTATAAAGTTATTTAATTTTCTTAAAATACACTAAAATCTGATTTTGTAACGTTTTTTTGAGTATTATTCACTGTTATTTAAGTTAAATTAAATTATCATATATATTAGAAAATCTTGTTTAGAACAAACACAATAGTCTGTCTTTAGAAATAGGGTTCTTCTACCAAAACATCATTTTGGTAGGAGGAGCCTATTTCTAATGATGGTAAATGACATCACTGAGGATGGGTGGAGCCAATTTCAAAACACGGAAGAAAGCGCTAACCACAGGCCAACTTGGTCCGATTTTGTACTTAGAAAAAAAATTTGTGGTGACCTGATCTCCGGATTTACCAGAAAATGATTTTCAACATTTAAAACTTTAAAACACTGAATTCCAGCAAAATCTCCCTTTAGTGTAGCACTTTTTTTTTTTGGGGGGGGTGGGGGGGGGTGGGGGTGGGGGGGGGGTGGGGGGGGGGAGAAAAAAAAAATTTAGTGGCAAACTTATTAATGTTCAAAATTTCAAACCTTTTGATACTGCATTGTGAATCTTATGTAGAGAACATATGCCAATATCTAAGAGTTCTGCTTCTCCAACTGTTTGTAGTTCAAAATTTAATTTCTTTAACATCAATTTATTAATATTTGGGCCATCTATTAACAATATGGTAGGGCGACTGATGTTGTTTCAAATTTAGCATGTCTTTCACTATGTTTGTTGACGCATGCCCTTGAAGTACACTTGCTAAATAAGCACATTCAATCATATTTTTTGATTACTACTACCATAACCATACTACAGATAAAATTGCTTTTTTACCAAAGCAGTATTTCATCAACTGAAAGTAAATATGTGTTTTCAATATTTTGCTGCATATCTCTTAAAAGCACAGAAGTGAAATAATATCATGGAATAAAATGTTCTTTCTTAAATCCAGATTGGCATAATGAAAACTAATTTTTATTTTTATGGTAGTAATAAATAGGATTGGTCATTTTGCCGGCAAAATGGTATTTTTGCCAGGACAGTGACAAAAAACCTGGTATAAATCAGCAAAAATGGCAAAAACTGGAAAAAATGGCTGGATTTAAAAAAAGGTACAAAAAACAATATAATTTTGTACATAATATAATTGAGACTTAAATCAGAATATTAATTAGTTATTTCATTAATATTAATTTGATTAATTAAAATGATAAAACATAATTAAAACATTGATTAATACGAAGATGTGGAATCAATCTTCATTTTATCCTTATTTGAACCTCTAGGTATAACTTTTATGAATAATTTATAGAAGTAATTTTTAAAATTCCTATATTTATTTATTTTTTTTGTATAAAAAAAACATATGGACCAGATAAAATTAATATACGTAAGATTGGGGAGGGTGGAATAATTTTAATTATTTAATGTTGCAAATATAAGCAATTTTGCATTGGCATCTTCTCGCTTATTTATTGCATCCTAAATACAGAGGGGAAAATCTCAATTATGAACAGAAAGAAAAGGCCAGAGCATGTCTACAAAAAATAAACCCTTTATTTATATCATATGCCATAAACTTTGAACTGAAGGAAAAACCGTATCCAGATACATTTTTTTTAAAGATCAAGTGATTAAGACTGTTGATGATAATAAATGGTTGAGAAGTATAGCAACAGCATGTGATATTTCTAATAACTTTTGCAAGTTACTTGCACATCTCCAAACATGCCCTACAAGCAGTGCTGAAATAGAGAGAATGTTCTCTAATTTTTTATTTGTGCATTCAAAGACTCGAAACAGGTTTGGAATAGATAGTGTTTCAAAACTTGTTTATTGCTATGCAATATTGACAAAACAAAATATGTGCTCTGATGTAGAAAATGCAATTGAATTTGATGAAATTTAGTTATTTTACGTTTAATTCTTTTCATAATTAAATTATAATTTAATATGTGCTATATATTTTTTTTTAATATCTATATTATATAGTAATTAATATACTTTATCTTTAAATCACTATTGTTCTGATTCTGATAGATAGCAAAATTCGTATTATTACTCAAGACTTTGTTAAAAATTAACTGAAGCATAAGAATTAGTTGCTTAATAGTTATGACTGTTTAAACCAAAGCCAGCGAGTTATTTTATTGTTATTTACTCTCTCCTTTCTCATGTTCTGCATTCATAGTATTAACTAAAAAAGTATTTTACTAAAACAATACAAACTTAATAGCATTTAGATTAATGTTTCAATGATGCATTGAACATTCTAAGTTATAAAAAAAACATTAAAGTTATATAGTATTAGAGTTAAAGGCTGGGCTTTCGCAAATGCGCCAACACAGGCGATTCCCTGCCAGTATGGTAGTCCGGATATCTCTATGACGTCATGAATCAGGGATTATTTTCTGTGTATTGTCACAATGCAGTGATTTCGGGACAAATATGATCACTCTCCGAATACGTGCAGTGCAATGAAATGCAATGTAAATGGTACTGATTTTACTGATGATTATATATTTAAAACCACATACTGATTACTTTATTTTGTTTCATTTAGACATACTGATAAGATATTAATTATCAATATTGATCGATGTTGAATGATTAAGATTGAAATATTGATTAAGATTGAAATATTGATAGAGCAAAGATAATGTTATAGATCATTAAATTATTCTTTTATAATTAATATCGGATTTAATTAATAACAGTTAAATGAAAAGCTTGGTAGATTATAAATATGGGGTAATGCTATAGGATTTTGAACTATTCTCTTAAAATGTCATCAAGGTTCATATACGTAGCCAGAATTTCAGAGGATGGGGGGAGAGGGGGGTAACGATCGAATTGAGGGAACTTTCAAGGAAAACTTGATACAAATATGGATATTGAAATATACTCGTATGTTTCAACAATGGGTGGAGAAGTCCTTCCGAGAGGTTGGTGGTAGGGGAAGGAGGGTACGGTCCCTGTGGATGCCACCCCCACTGGGTTCCGGTCTAAATTGGGTGGCACTTCCCGGCCGTCCATACAGTTACCTTACACCTTTCTGGTAGGTCGGACGGTCTGGGTCTCAACAACAACAATGGGTGGAGATGACTCCAAATTTTCACTGCTTACGCTAATGGTATGGCTTGAACGAACTCTTATAATTAATATTTTAGATTGGTATCAAAATACCATGGGTTAAACGGAAAGCTTGGTAAATTATAAATATGGAGTAATGCTATAAGATTTTGAACTATAATCTTAAAATATCAGCAAGGTTCATATACGTAACCAGAATTTCAGAGGAAGAGGGGGGTGGGGTTAACAATCAAATTGAGGGAATTTTCAAGGAAAACTTGCAAATATGGATATTGAAATATATGTTTCAACAATGGGTGGAGTGGAGATGACTCCCAATCTTCACAGCTTACGCTAATGGTATGGCTTGAACGAACTCGGTTATAATTAACATTTTGGAAACATCATGACATTCAATATTTCTATATTCAAATCGAGCATACGTTATAAACTGGCAGGGAAAGAGAAATTGTAAAAAGCACATTTGACCATCGCAGGCCGAACAAAATCCCCATATCTTGAACAGAACATAAATGTAACCCCAAAATAATGCCTTGGAAAACGCCAAACGTGACGATATCCTCCTCAAATAAATGTAACCCCAGAATAATGCCAAGCTTTGACTATTGGTGATGAAATGACGTTAAGGTCAGTTTTAGGGAAGCTCTAGACAGTTTTTGGCACATTTGTGCAAGCTCGACAGAGTTAAAATTTGTAAACATTAAAATAACTTAATTACATTCCCGTAAATATAATATTTATTTTTGCCACTGCAGCAAAAAGTGGCAAAAATGTAATTTTGTCGGGAAAGTTTTTTCCACCTTTGGCAAAAACGTGCCAACCCTAGTAGTAAAGTAGGAAAAAATAGGAAATAAGTAAACTTTTTTAAACAGTAGGAAGAGTATGAACGCTACAAATTCTATGGATATCATTTGACTGTTTAAATTTTCGGATCATAGTATAATCGTTCATGGAAATATTACCAGAACTGTAAAATGTTAAGAGACAGAAGTACATGCGCATGCAGGTACTTTTCGGATTTTAGCTAAATTTGGTTAGATTACGAAATGCATTTAATTCGAAAGCACCATCAACGACATATTTTAAAGTGAATTGATAATGATTGACTCTTGCACAAATTAAAATAAAATCAACTATTTTAATATATATATAAATTAGAAAAAAGCTCAACGAGTAAGTAGACAATTCTTTTGGCAGTGTTAACACAAAACAGTACGAAAGAAATGAGTTGAAATTTTATACGGTAAACAGCAGTTTCAAAATATTCATAATTCATGATAAATGAAAGATTTATGTGAAATTCTAATGTGACACTGACCTTGCCTTCCGGACATTTTAACAGTAGAAATTTATGTACAAACGAGAAAATGCGAAACTCAAAAACTGGATTATAAGAAATGAAATTTCAACCACAATTCCAGTTTTCCAGCAAATACCAAATACCGCGTTGAGCGTAAAACACAACGGATTGCCACGCGTAAAAGTACAAATGTAAGATTAAATTCAAGTTTAGGCACGTTTCTAAATTCTATCTTGGTGAGTTGTAGAAAATTCCAGTTGATAAATATAAGAACTTAATTAGTTAACAATATAATATTTTATATTTTCCTTAGATCTTAAAATGTTTAATGAACTTAAATCGTGAACTGTTATCCAAACTGTATTTGTCACTGTATTTAAAATTATTTTCTGTTTTTGATTCTCAAAGGTGAGTGTTGTGATTGTCACAGACTAATATATATTCTGTGGTGATTGTGTCTGTGGTAATTTCAATTTATTTAGCCCCATTAATGCGTTCAAATGGCAGGCATAAAGTTTTTACATGTGTGAAATTTTCTTTAAATTCCCTTATATTCAGTCGTATAGGTAAAAACGTTAGTGTTGTGTGTTGCCGTCTATATACTTCCAATAAATTTATGCAGAAAGACAAATAAAACAAATAATGTTATCTTTGTAAATAACATATATGAATATATGTAATTTATATATTATATGGGTAAGTCCCACACATGTTTCAATTAACTAAAGTAACTTATTTTTAAAAAAATATATTGGTTAAGAACAGTTACCGGCGAATCAACTACCAGATCCAGGGACCTGATATTTGATCTGGTCTATTTTTTTGACTCATTCTTCTAATGTCAACTCATTGTTACTCATCTTATGTTCAACATTTCTTCACAAAATTTAAACATTCAATTACTTTATATAAAAATTGTTATACTATTTACATGTTATAACAATTTGAACTGTATGGGCAATTCCACAGAAAGTGATTTTTTTTTCATGCTACAGGTTCATGTTGGGTAACATTTTGTAGATAAATATTCAAAGTACATTAGGTTTTTTTTTTAAATTTTTAATGGCATATTTTATATGTATGCTTTGAAAAGCATTTTTATTTTTATAGCAATAATGGCAACTTTGTTTGCGTACTTTAAATTAAATTAAAAGTGGTTTGTTTTGTTCTTGTAGCTATGTTACAGTAGTAGTTTTTATCCTTTTATTGCCATATGAAAAAAAAATAAAGAATCAATTCAAAATAAATTATGTAAGTATATATGGTTAATTATATTGATGTATTTGATAGCAAAAAACAAGCGTAACCAAAAGATAAAAACTTTACTAAAAATCATTACAAGTTCAATATATATATATGTATATATATATGTATGTATATATATATCCCATTTGAAGCCTTCAAGAGCTGGAAAGTGCAAATCACTAGGCATGTAAAACATTTGATCCAACACTTTCCCATTCCAATATATAAGCATAATTATCAAGAAATCGTTAAAGAAATCGAGTCACTACAAGACAAATTTGTAATCACATATGTTGACAAGGCATCCAGTAATTATGTGTTTATTTGCAAAAAATTTTATTTGGGACGAACTTAAATTGCAACTCAGTACCTCTCTTTCTTTAACTCCTTTATACACTCATATCAATGTTATAAATAAACAAATAATAGCTTACTACAAACTTCTTAAACAAAAATACAATCTCAATTTTCCTTACTTGGTACTCATACCTAAATTCCATAAAAGACCTATTTCATTTAGAACAGTCACTATAGGATTTAATTCATATACCAATGCAGCTGACAAACAACTTCTAATCATACTCAATCAAATTTATGATTATTTTACTGCACAAAAAACACATATAATCAAAAATAGTATAGAACTAATTAATAAAATAAAACTAATCCCTTACATACATGATGTAAAAACTTTTGATTTCAAAGACCTATTTAATAATATAGACATTAATGATTTATATAAAGTCATACTACTTTTATATGAACAATTCTCTCAAGCAAAAAACATCATTTCCAAAATTCAAAACTTTATTAAAATTCATTTTGTTCAAACAGTATATAGTTCAAGGAAAATGCATATACAAATTAAATAAAGGAATCCCACAGGGAGGTAAATCATCCACCATACTGGCCAACCTTTATCTACATTTTTACGAAAATCAGAACCCTTTCAACAGTCATATAATGTACAGATATATTGATGATCTTATTATTATTGGAATTACTAATGAAGCCAATGAATTAAATTTTGATTTCTATCCACCTAATCTACAACTCATTGAAAATGTATATACATCCAACTGGATCAATTTTCTAGACGTTAGTTTAACAATTAAAAATGCAAATACAATAAAATTTAAAATCTATGACAAAACAGAAACTTATAACTTCAAAGTAAATAAACTTCAACATTTCTCTTCCAATCTTTCCAAATCTGTATATAGAAATATTATTAATAACCAGTTATTAAGAATCAAAATGTTAAGCACACCTTGTTACTACAAAGAACATCTTCATAAATTCATCAACACCGTTATCAAAAATAACTACCCACCCAATCTTATTTTTTCTTTTATTAAAACACATTTTAAATTCAAAACTTGCAACAATTACAGCAACATATTGACAGATCATACTCTAGCATTTCTAAATAATTCATAATCTCCATGTCTTCTTCTAACAGTTAAACAATTCGTATAATTCACTTTAATCTGCTTTGCGAAAACTGCTTAGTCAGTAACTAAAAATTCACTGTAACCTGTTCTGAGATGATTGGTAATACACATGCTTTTCCAGAAGTACCACAGTACTAGGGGTAGATATATTTTCATTTTATTTTCATTATATTCTTTTGATATTACTTTATAATACTTTGCATCCTCATTTCAATAATTAGCCACAAGCTGGTGTAACAATATTTTATATTCATGTTTGATTTTTTTGTGTATTTGATCCACTTTGTCTTTTCTTCTACGTCGGGCCATTTACATTATTTCTGTAATACATTTTACAGTTGTGTAAACAGAAACGTAGAATCAGCATTAATGAAACATGTATGGCCCTTGATAACGTACATGGTTTCAGAAATGCTATTCATATTCATTTTATTCCTTTTATATTCACTAGATTCCATTTATTCAATTTCCAAACTTCTTGCCTAGCTCATCGTGCTACACTTGGCTTCTGATTTGCAATTTTTTTACCTTTACCTTCAGTTTACAAGCAATTTTCTTTGGTATTTCTCGGGTATATATATATTACAAGTAATCATAAAAATCTTCAATTATATGTATGTATATATATATATATATGTATGTATGTATGTATGTATATGTATGTATGTATATGTATGTATATATATGTATGTATATATATATATATATATATATATATATATATATATATATATTTGAAATGTAATAATAAGAATTATGTAAAAATAAAAAAAATAAAAATACAATTCAAGTAATATTAACATCACCATAGAAGCAAATTCACGGCCATAATGCCGATAAGAGAAAAGAACAGAACCTTCCCAAATTCGATGATTAATCAGAATTAAATTCCTCTTCAGGTCTGAGTATTTAACTCTAATTAACCCAAACAAATGCCTGTTTCAGATTAAGCAATAGTACATTACTATAAATGCTTAAACTCAGACTACAGGCATCAAAAAATGAAAAAATGAAAAAAGGATACATTAAGAAAAATGTATTACCATGCGGCATGAATCATTCTTCTTCTACCACGTGTATACACGATCAACCTCAACAACTTAATCTAGAAGCACCGGAATGAACAAGTCGAAATTCTACCAGGGAGGTAGTACGAACGTTCACGGAAATACTCCCAAACCCGTCCAGTGAGTCTAAGCTGGAGACTGGACAAGCAATTCAGAATACAACTTCCCAAACATGCAGAACTGAATATGAATATGAATCATAGATGAAAATTCCTACTAAACAAGAATTCATAGGAAAACTGGATAATCGAGAATGCCACTATACACCATTATAAGGGCGCACAAAATGTAGTTTCAATACTGACAAAAGTTAAATTTTTTTGCGAAAATAAAATTCAAAACATTAATGCATCTTATTTTCCGATTTTTTGATTTTTCTAATGTTTTTGACTTAGTTTATTATTTTTCATTTTTATTTATTTATATAATTAATAAATAATTATATATAACATACAAACATATATATATATACATATATATATATATATATATTTTTTTTTTTTCCTTCTCTCTCCTGTATGTTAGTCACTATAATAGGGAATGTTTTCTAGGATGTTATCGAGTGAAATTTGATACACTGAGTTGATAATTTTAAAAACAAAATTGGGGGGATATGCATTATTAGTCGCTGTACTCAATAATTCTATAAAGTGCGCTAATTTATAATATTCATCACAAATTTTATTGATTCTAAGAGCCTGGTTTATTATAATATTTCTAAATACAGATATATGCAGACAAGAGTCAAAATGTTGAATTTTTGATGTATTAAATTTAAAATAAAATATTTGATGTATTAAATTTAAAATATATATATATATATATATATATATATATATATATATATATATATATATATAATCCAAGAAAAAGAAGAATTAAAGGAACTTGGGATAACCAAATGCTTTGCATTTAATGGTTGGGGAGGATTGCGACTCCCCCTCCCGTTTAAAGCTGCTTTTCCAGCCTAGGCAAACGCTCACGGTACCAATACAAAGCAAAGGTTGGTCCCCATTGCGTGCTAATACGAAGGCACCCGAATACGGAAGAACAAGACCAACCAAACAGAAGGAAACTGGACCAAAAGTGAATCCTGCCCAACTCGCTATCTTATATATGTTCATCTTACGCATGCGTGCAATCTTAGCAGGTACGCATAAACTTTATTTACTTGCAGATTGAAGAAGTAAACTGTCAAAATCTACCTGATCCTTGAAAATCGATCTATAACAATCCTTTAAGAAATATAAAGGATAATGTTTATATAAAGCCTCTTTTATGATTTTTATATTGCTATTATTGCAATCTTTTTTAAACGTGTTGTAAATTTGATTTCTCTTGAAGTGTCAGAGTATGATATTTCTGAAAATATTTTTGGTAAGATTTGTTTTCAATCGATGAGATGATTGATCTTAATTTTATATAATTCTCTTTTGTCATATAACGTTGTATAATGACCATATAATCCATGTTTTTTTATTGAGATGTCCAGAAAATTTACCGCTTCATTTTCTGCTTTACAATTTTCTATTAATTCCAATTCCGGTGGGTAAAAAGTGAAATCGAAATTGGTGGTGGCTTCATATTCGTGGCTTCATATTCCAATTTCGATTTCACTTTTTACCCACCGGAATTGGAATTAATAGAAAATTGTAAAGCAGAAAATGAAGCGGTAAATTTTCTGGACATCTCAATAAAAAAACATGGATTATATGGTCATTATACAACGTTATATGACAAAAGAGAATTATATAAAATTAAGATCAATCATCTCATCGATTGGAAAACAAATCTTACCAAAAATATTTTCAGAAATATCATACTCGGACACTTCAAGAGAAATCAAATTTACAACACGTTTAAAAAAGATTGCAATAATAGCAATATAAAAATCATAAAAGAGGCTTTATATAAACATTATCCTTTATATTTCTTAAAGGATTGTTATAGATCGATTTTCAAGGATCAGGTAGATTTTGACAGTTTACTTCTTCAATCTGCAAGTAAATAAAGTTTATGCGTACCTGCTAAGATTGCACGCATGCGTAAGATGAACATATATAAGATAGCGAGTTGGGCAGGATTCACTTTTGGTCCAGTTTCCTTCTGTTTGGTTGGTCTTGTTCTTCCGTATTCGGGTGCCTTCGTATTAGCACGCAATGGGGACCAACCTTTGCTTTGTATTGGTACCGTGAGCGTTTGCCTAGGCTGGAAAAGCAGCTTTAAACGGGAGGGGGAGTCGCAATCCTCCCCAACCATTAAATGCAAAGCATTTGGTTATCCCAAGTTCCTTTAATTCTTCTTTTTCTTGGATTACATTCTGCTTCGGAGTATAGAGCGGCTTGGCGCCTTTTCCTGAGTAGTGCCTTTGATTTTTGTGGATATGCATAGGAATTCTATTTGAATTTGTTTACTGGCTTTTATATGATATATATATATATATATATAACTTTTCAAATGTTTTTATTATCTGTTGAGATAGGATGTTTGAAAGTATAAAGTTATATAGTTTTATGTAAAACAACTAAAGTTATTTAAAATTTAAATATGTAACTAAAATAGCTTCAAGCTATATGTAACAACTAGAAAATGTACCCAGTGTTGCCTGGGATTTAAAATGAGCGGTCGTGGCATGGCTGTATGTACACCCATGCAGCAAAATTTTATTTTATTTTTGTTATAAGTGGAAATATTATTAAAATATTTGGTTTCCTGGGAATTCAATACGAGTTCCAGTATAGTAATTAAAAGTTTGCCTCTTAAATCTCGAGCAACATCGGGTACATTTTCTATTAATAAATTTTACAAATAAGAATAGAAACACCACAAATCAATTTCCGAAATGCTTGTTTCGAACAAAAATTGTTCAAATTTAATGCCATATTTCGCCAATGAATAAAAAAACATAATTTCATTCCTCTCCTTTGTTATGCTATACACAATGAGTAAGACCCCCACACCCACCCATCATTAAATTTGTACAATTTATTTTTATACATTTCCAAATCCTTGCTACAAACTTATTTAAATATATTTTTGTTTTTATATTCTCATATGACCAATACGGTCACCCCCCCCCCCCTTTTGATATCAGAACTTTTCTCTTTTCCCTAAGCAGCGTTGACCCCGATTAGAAGATGGGTGGGTGCCACGACTCCTTTCCAGGAGACTTGTTTTAAAATTAATTTTTTATTGACAACACAATGGCTTTGAAAATAAACAACTTAATTATACTTAAAAAATAAAAAATTTTAAATACTTAGCTACATAAAATCTTAAAAATATACATGTGTTTTTCATTCTGTGATCGAATATGTTGTTGTTGAGACCCAGACCGTCCGACCTACCAGAAAGGTGTAAGGTAACTGTTTTGGACAGCCGGGAAGTGCCACCCAAGTTAGACCGGAACCCAGTGGGGGAGGCATCCACAGGGACCGTACCCTCTTTCCCCTACCACCAACTTCTCGGAAGGACTTACGGACCCACATGTTTAACGTGATCGTACTCCGCATGAACACGGCAGCAGTTGTGGCAGCGTGCTAACCACCGGGCTACCATGCCCGAAATGTGCCAACAGCACGCGTGATCGAATATGTGTCATTCTTGCCAAAAGGGAACATTTAGCATGAAATTAAAATAAAATGTTTATTTCTTTTTCAAAATTATTTAGTTAATGCATTGTACCAAAGTATAGCATTCTAAAAAAATGGTAGCAGAAATCATGCAACATAAATTTAGATTTTAATAGGAATTAAATGTTTTAAGTAACATGGTAATCACAACATACTAGAACATGGTAATAACATATCAAAATATGGTCATGATATTTTACATAAATAAATATTGCAATCCAAAGTACCATGCACTTTTGAGAATAAATTTACTGATAGAATATCATTTGCAGATATGTTCAATATTAAAAAAGCAGTCTTTTACAAGAAAAAAGTTTTTTCCGAACTTCTGTCCAATTTGAAAGCTCTGAAAATGCGAATGCAGGCCATACCTACTGATAGTATACTAGGAGACGATTGGATAGAGTTCCAGTAGCTAATGCTGTGCTGCGAGAAACACTATGACGTATGAGAGGAGTTTATTCTAAAAGCATCAGAAAATGCCATTTTCAATCTACAATTTAAAAACTGTGATCGACAGAATTCACCTATTTTAACTCCAGTGTTTACACACTAGCGTTAAAAAAGATTAATCCTGTTAGGGCCTATTACATTGTTTCTGTGATCTTGGGTACATATATGATACTCTTTTCCGCTAATCCTCCTTTTCTCCAGGAGGGGTGAGGGACAAATGACATCAGGAACACAAAAATTTTATCGTGGCTATTTTTCACAACAATGATTGTTCATAATAATATGTTTAAGAAACAACTTTGGTAAATCCGGAGAATAGGTCACCGCACGTATTTTTCTAAGTACAGAATCGGGCCAAGTTGGCCCATTCCCACCATCCTCAGTGACGACAGAAATTGGCCCCACCCATCCTCAGTGACGTCATTTTCCGTCTTTAGAAATAGGCTCCTCCTGCCAAAATGACGTTTTGGTAGGAGAAGCCGATTTCTAAAGACTGGCTACTGTGTTTGTTCTAAACGTGTAATGATAGTGTAAATTTAAATGATAGTTTAATTTAAATAACAGTGAATAATACTCATAAAAACGTTACAAAATCAGATTTTTGTGTATTTTAAGAAAATTGAATAACTTTGTAAAACTGCCGAATAAAAAAATGAATAATACTCATATAAACGTTCTAAAATCAGATTTTTGTGAAATTTAAAATTTTTATGCTACAATTTTATATGTGCATATCGCACGTAGCGAGATCACTTTCTCCATGCAACCGAGGATCCATATAAAGGCAGGGGTTCGACCTAAAGTTCGAAATTTGTGAAACAAATGTACCAGTGGTCCGGGTAGGGGCAGAGGTTCGACCTAAAGGTCGAAATTTATGGAACGTATGTACCAGTGGTCCGTGTAGGGGGCAGGGATTTAACCTGAAGGTCATTCTACACTGGGACGGGACCCCCAGTGATCTCCGGTTTATTCAGAACGGTCGCCTGCGGTGCCCAGATGCAGAATATGCTACAATTTTATCTGTGCATGTCACGCGTAGCAAGATTACTTTCTCCATGCAACCGAGCCAATATTTAAATATTGTATTTTTTGTTTCTAATTATTTTTTTTGTGTGATCCCATTGAGTGCCTATTTTGAAAATTGGTATACATGTAGTTAACATGCTAAGATGTTATAGTATACATGTAGTTATACATGCTAAGATGTTATAGTATTCAGGAAAAAAATATAGTGAAAAATAAGAAATTCGATTTTTAGCAATTTAAGGTCAAAGGTCAAATGCCATGACCTTGAAATGTTTCTCCCAAAAACTTCATGTGTTTGGTATCATTTTAAAGGTTATTTAAAGAGCATGAAACAATACCAAAATACTGTGTGTTAATTAGAACAGGAGTTATGGTAATTTAAATGTAGCCATTGGAGGGTAAATTTTATGTTTTCGGCCATTTTTAAATGCATATAATTAAAAGACAAATAGGCATAGGAGGTTAAAATTTTGCATGCTTTACATTCTTAGTAAATCTAATTAGTCCATCAGATTTTAAAAACATCGGAGACGGTGCGGGAAAAAATTACATTTTCTTGTGTTGATTTGACATGGAATGACTCTAAAGTTTAATTTTACAATTTTATATATTTAATGTTAATATTTTATTTTTTAATTAGAGATATTAATAAGAGAATTATAATTTTACTTATAGTAACACTTCATATTTTATTACCATATGCAACCTTTGCTTGTACTCAGTTGTCAGTTTTCACCTGAGCTGAGCTTACTGCTCAGAGGCAGTATTCTGCCTGCTGCTGTATTGTGTATATACTTACAAAATTATGTTTAAGCTTTAATATAATTATAAATTATAACAAACTTTTGTTTGTTTGATAAAGTGCTCTCAAATCAGGTTACAAGAAAACAGTATAGCCTCTAACTCTGCGACACCAAATGCCCAGAAGCACTTAGTAATCTTACAAAATGCAACATTCTTTGCAAGTACAGAATGAGATTTGACGGATGCAGAAAATATAGATTTGTTCAGTATATACAAAAAATATAGATTTGTTCAGTAGATACAGAAAATATAGATTTGTTCAGTAATGCCCATTTGATTGATCGATTAATGACTTATAAAGTGGGGGTAGTTGTTTTGCTAGAAATGAATGGGGGTATTCTCTGTACTTATTGTGGGGAGACATTGTTTTATGATTGCAGGATTGGTGATAATTTTTCAGAAACTATTCTACTGCCTCCATTTCGACATCTTAAATATGCCTGTAAAAAATATTATCAGTCACAACAGCATGCTAAGAATTTATCAGAGGCTATAAAAGAGAGAGCATGCTCTTTATGAGAAATATTATAAAGAGCAGGCTCTAAATTGTGTTGCAGCTCTTATATAAATTAGATACATCATATTCTTTATGTGAAAGTATTGTTCAAAAATGTGCAACAGTGACACAAGCATGGTTTTTAAATATCACTCGAAGGAATTTCTACAAAATTTTTTGCCACATGTGCATGACATATTAAAAAGAAAATTTCAAACTACATTATACAAAATGATTTGCCCATTGAATTACTGGCTGACAAGATTGAATTACTGGCTGAATATAAATCATCTGTCAAGGCACATTATTGACATATGAGTTCCAATATTTGAAATCAATCAATCATCTGTTTCACTCTATATATTGAGAACATCAGTGGGTTGATGATTACACTGGGCAAAGTTTGTGTAAGTGTGTGAGTGTGAAGACCCAGACCGTCCGACTCATCCAGAGGACTTGAGTATCTAATTGGACGGCCGGGAAGAGATCCGGCGACAACACCAGAATAAACACAACTAAACAAAACAGCAAACAAACAAAGCAGTAATCAAAAACAAAACACAACACCAAAACAACACGGCAAACCAAAATAAAAGGGAAGGCGGCACCACCGGGGAGGAGCAAGTAAAAACCAAGGGGATCAACAACCAGAGAAAAAGTTAAAAGCAGCAATGGCTCTCAGGCTATTCAAGTGATTTTGTTGGATATTTCTCTCGCTATGAGAACACAGTTTTTAATTTTGTTAATTGAAGTTTTATTCGAGCAGACACTCGAGAACCAGGCCGTGGAATTAGCGGGGGAAGGTTTAGAAAGATGAAAAGGTTTTGAAAAGGTATGTGTAAGTGTAAAGACTTATTACAACACTGCATTACACACATTTAAAATATTCGCCAAGCGTTACGGACAGATGGAGAAATGGGTTTTTCATATAGTCTACTCTTATGTTCTTTCCAAGATATATAACTTTCATCAATTAATTGTCATTTTCATTGATTTAGCATCATTTTTATCAATTTGGCGACAATTTTGTTAATTTGGCAAAATTTAAAATAGTCACTAAATTGGCGACATTCCACCAGATTCATCGTCAAAATCTTGCCAAGCATTAGGGACGTAGAAATAAGTTATTCTTATAGCAGATAAATGACTATATTGGTATATTGGTATCCAAATACAAAAGTATTGCCCAAAGTATCTTGTGAATGGAACGAGCTAGATCCACGAGAATGATGTCATCAAATTCATCGCATGATATTACATATAATAGTGAAAATATTTCATAATAGTTAAACATTTATTTGATAAATGTGCAATATCTCGAGAACGGTTCATGCTAGCTTTCTAAAGTTTGTCAATCATTTTCTAATACAAAATTACATAAGAAATGATTATTTATGTAACTTTATTGAATGTTTTAATTTTTTGATGATTTTTTAAAAATTTCTTTTCAAAATTTAGGAGGGTTCTGAACATTCGATTGCATGTAAAAACAATAGGCTTCCAGTATTCACTGATTGTGATTTTTGTACCAAATTGTGTTTGAATTGCTTGATTCGTTCATGAGATATCATCTCCAAAGACTCACTGACACACACATATTTTCATACACACGTCATCTCAAAAACGTTTGATTCATGTTCAGGGACACATGAAACTTGCTCTCCCATTGAAAACCGTCACAATACTTTCTTTATACATTATGTATATAAAGTAAAAATAGTTCACATATAAGTATATGACCCCTCTCTCCCCTATGTCAGTTATTTTTTACCTATATACATATCTTATAGATACTATGAATATTGATGAGTTAAAATGCAACTGCTCTATATACTATGTTACATGCTAGGGAAGTTTTTATGTGCAGCTTATAAATTGTATCATAGATTTGATTTAATGATTAGTGTCATGTTGCAATTCCTACCGAATAGATTTGCTTTGCAAAAACAAGGGACTTGCTTTCTTTTGGTCCACAAAATGATCAAAACTAAAATAAATTGTTCACAGGATATTATTGTTTGCAGAATTTTTGTGAAATATTTGACAGTTAAAATAGTATTAATAGCATAAATGACAAACCTATTTTTAAAAAATTTTCAGTATTATTATTTTAATTGCATATTTTTTGTAAATGTATTAGTTCAAATTTTTTAGATATCTTTGCATTGGGTCAATCTTTTTTGACTGTCAAGATAATGGGATCAAGATCAAAAGGTTTGGGCTTGGAACAAAGTTCATACAGAGACCAACAGTTTAAGGTAAAAAATTATAAACTTCATATATGTTCAAGTTCAACTAAAGAGTTCCATCTTGCATAATAAAAGAAGATTGTGTGTGTATGTGTGGAGGGGCGGGGGGAGAATCAAAGCTACAAACAGCTGATAAATTTGGTACAGGGATAGCTGAATTCCTTGGACAATGTACCTCATCAAGACTTTTTTAAATAATTTTTATACAAATTGGTTCCTTAGCAATCGAAAATACAGTCAGACCCGCTTAATGGAATAGTAATTTGCAAAGATAGAGAGAGAGAGAAAAAAAGCAGACTATTCCATTATTCGGGATCACAATGTCATACTCACAATTTTTCAAGCAGCAGCTAAACCAAAAAATCATTAAAAATTACCTAGATCATGGCAATATTTAAACTATTCTAATTAATAAATAGTTTATTAAATAAAAGTAAGAAAAACATTCAACACAGGTAAGAATAAATTTAGACATAAGGATTCTAATGAAAAATAAGTTTTTTTATTGTAGAAAACACCTCTTAATTTTTGAAAAATAATTACAAAGTATTTACTTATTTCTTGCTTAGGAAGTCTGATATTTTAGACTGTTTACTTTTCTCTTCATTTAACAAATTTATTTGATTTTCCAGTTTATAATATAAATTAAAGTCTACACTTGCTTTTGTTTCTAAGAAATGCCCTATATCACCACAGGCATTGCCAACTTCAACATGTGATGAAGCCTTGTTAACAGTTAACAGTACATACATCAAAATCATTTTCTATTTCAGTTTGTGTGTTTAGAGTCTGAAGTTTAACCAAATTTTCCAAGTCATTGTCGAAGTTTGCAAAAGTGGAAAAAGTTTCTTCGGTCATACCTTCTAGTGGTAAATCATTCACGTTTCATATTGATTAATATGCTTTTCCAGGAAAGAAGTATAAAAATTTCTATTTTAAATATAAATTCATCTGAAAATATCGAAAGATGCAGAAATTTCCGCATTCTTGTTTGGCCCTATTGTTTGTATAGATTTCATGTCATAAACCAAAGTAGAGTACAGCATAACCAACACCAACCTGTTCTGTACATGTGATCTTTTCGCTGATTGACTGGCTGGTGAAAAATTGTCCCGAATAAACAACTTTTTCTGCTTGGTCTAGAAAAAGTTCAGAGTTGTCCAAACTTTTTGTGCTTATCACACATGTTTTCCTCCAACTCTGGATAAAATTGTTCAAAAAGTTGGTTGTCTAAAAAGTTGACTGAAAAGTTATTGAATGTGATATGAACCCTAGGGAACCAATTAAAAAAAAGTCCCTTATTTAACTAATAATCAGGAGAGAAGAAAATTTTACTGAGTGATAAAGATGTAAAGGAGCAGCTTTGAAGTGCCTTATTCTTAATTTTTAAATATTATTCGTAAAAAGTATAAAATTGCACATTTTGTGTAATGATATATACACTAGTACTCAAAATTATCTTTACATGCACAAAAACACCATTGGATTTTTTTGGGGTGATGCATAGCAAATTGTAAAAGTTCACAGGGAAATATACTTTGTGCACAGTGCTTGCATCACTTATTTTCTATGTATGTAAAGATAATTTTGGACACCCTTATACTTAATTATAATGAGAACAAATTTTTGGTACTTTGTTGACTTTAAAGTCATTAGACAGACATTGTGTTCAGAATTGAACTTTGTTTTCCTTAAGACATAAACAGAAAGCCCTACCATTAACAATTTGTGTCTTTATATTGATGTTTCAATGATGGTGGCAACAGCTTTATCTATTAAAGCAATGAACAGTGGTCTGATATAAAACATAGCTTTTAAATGGTAGCACTTTATGAAATCATTGTTAGTTAAAATTCCATCAAAATGTTGCATTTTAGAGACAAGAGGATGTTTTCTATCAGTAAGTTTTGTGACTGTTTTCTATTTCATTATACTTCAACATTTTTAGTTGTATGTTACTTTTAGGGATCTAGGGGCGAGTTAGAAAGATTGCTTCACAAGACTTGTACTCTCTACATTGGCAACCTAAGTTTTTATACAACTGACTTACAAATATATGAACTTTTTTCTAAATGTGGAGATGTGAAGAGGGTTATTGTTGGCTTAGATAGGTTCAGGAAGACTCCTTGTGGATTTTGTTTTGTTGAGTATCCTTTTTTATAATTCTCAGTTTTCTTTTTGTTAGTTTATTTAAAATAATTAAATGTAGTTTAAAACAATTAAATGTCTGACATGTCCATGTACAGAGAATTGTATTGCTATAAACTTATGTTGATTATGTTACAGCTGATATGTATCATTGAATTTAATTTTTTATTTAGTATGGAAGTATAAACTAGTTTATAGCAATCTAATATTGTGTTGGTTACAAAATTAATCAAATTGTCCTTAAATTAAGTCGGAATTGTACATTGAATTGCTTTTATGGCTATAATTGGTATAACAAGTTTTTACCTTGTTGCTTCATTGCATCTCAAAGATGAATGAAATGAATTGGAAGTATAATAGAAGAAGATGTTTATGTCGCCTGTAGCAGAAAATTGAAGCTTCAGACAACCACAAAATTTGACACAGCCAAAGTGTCAAGATGATATGCCACATTGATATTTTTTTAAAAATTTTAATTAGTTTAAAAGTAAACTTATGAATTGAAATTCTGCCAAAATTTTACCATTTTAAAATCAATTTATTTCAGCAGACGATTTTCTGAGTGTAAGAAATACAAAAGGCGATCGATTAACTAAACATCTGTCGTGACACAATTGAATGTCAAAATTCTAATTTTTTAATTTTTTAAATATACAATTTTTTTACCATAAGCATTCTGTGAAAAATTCACTTGAATCAGTCATAAGCTTTTGAAGATAGTATTTAAAATTTTAATTTTGCTTCCCTGGCTAAAAGGAACTTTTTCTGTTTTGAAAAAGGTTTTAATTAGGGATTTTTGATCTGATAGTGATGCACTTTGCAGCTTATTTTTCAGATTGTTTTGAAATGTTTTTAAACTTAATTTTCACTGCATATGCTAGCTTTTCCCCTTAAAAGTTTGAGTTGAATTCATAGTGTGCCTTATCAATCTATTGTGCTTCTTTTTTTATAATTTATACTTACTGTTATCTGCATGAGAAATTTTCATCACATTATAAAATTAGATAAATGAAAAATATGTATAACTATTTGAGTTTTGATATAAAGTAAACAAACGATTTGCACTAATAATTGTCAAATTATTGTTCACATAACTATTTAATATGTGTATGTTTGTGAATTTAGTGACACACAAACATGTTAAATGATAAATCACTTTAGCTACTTTGATTGACCGAAAAAATTATTGAAAATAGTCTCAGTTAAAGAAGAAATGCAAAACTTAGGACTCTGAAAATGATTTCATTGACTATCGCTAAAAATTTAATACATGTGTGCAGATGTTTTGCATGGATACAGTTAGTTCTATTAATTACTATACAGTGCCCTAACAAAACATATTTTGTTTTATGACCCTCTCTCTAACAAAACGTATGACATCCCTGGTCACCAAGTTGGAAATATTGTGCCAAATTTGTTACAAGGTTGCCAAATTGCCATCAAATGTTAGACATACAGAGATAAGAACTTTTCTTATATAGTATTATGTAAAAAGAACCATATTATGTTTAGTACAATACGAGGGTCACACTGAAATTTTTGAGATACAGCTAAGTGGTACAAGTTAAATTTACCAACTCTTAGGAGTGTTCAAAGTACTCCCCTCCAACATCAATGAACTTTTGTACATGAATTTTTCAAAGATTAAATGCTTCAAGCCATCCATTTTTTGGAATCGATGAAAAATATGCTTTTATAGCCCCATCAATCTCATCTTCGGAATGAAAACAATGCCCACGTAAATTTTTTTTTTAGATTAAAAAATAGCCAAAAGTCACACATAGCAAGATCAGAAGAATAGGGTGGATGTTCTAAATCACTTTGATGTTTTTTTTATATCACTTTGATGTTTTTTTGTTCAAGAAATTCAACTGTCATTCTTGCTGAATGAGAAGATGCATCGCCATGGTGAAGCATGAGTCTCCCAACATTCACTTCCTGAAGAATTTCTGGAAGACACTTAGTGGTGTACCAGTTAGCTGTAACTATCTTCTGTCCCTCTAGCTTTATGGCTTTGACCAGACCTGTACTGCTGAAGAACACTGCATACATTCCTTTTTTTATTACACATTGTCTTTTCATCATTATTGGTTTGGGGTCATCTTCAAAGACCCATACTTTATGTTCTTGACATGTTGGAATGTCAAAAAGCAGTATGTATGTTTCACCACCAGTTATGATTTTAGAAATAATGTGGTGTCCACAATCAAGTAATTTTAAGATTTCTTTTCTGATTCTGACACTCTCCGCTTTTTGGTGTTCTGTTAATTTATAGGGGATCTAATGACAAACTAATTTTTTCATTGTTCTTCATGAATAATTTTATGTATAGCTGAGGATCCAATGTTAAGTTCCTTCTGTATTATTTGGTAAGTATAGCAATTATCATTGATTAACATTTTTTGAATAGTCGACACATTTTCTGGGACTAAGCTGACAAAGATCTTCCTGTGTGTTCTTCATGCAGGTGAGAATTTCGATCTCTTCTAAACTCTGTAAACCATCTGAATACAGTGGCACGAGATGTAGCATCATTTCCATATGCTAATTGTAGATGTTGAAGACATTCTTCTTGATTTAGCCCCACTTTAAAATCATAGGATATCATATCTGGATAATGCTCTTGCACAAACTCCATTTTCTTTTCTTTCAAAATTTATTTTACGATAGCTAAATTGTAATTGTTGCCACAAATTATTGCCTGCAGACATAAAAAAGTTCAAATTTAAATATCTGACCAATAATTTTTTTTCAGCTCATATCATTTGCCCCTGTCTCAGAAATTTCAGTGTGATCCTCGTATAAGGCTGAATATTTTATAATTGTCAATTTTCAGGTTTAAAAAAAAAAAAAAAGCTATAGTTCCTACAAACTTTTGCTTCGAATAAGTTCTTGGAAATGTCTTAAGTTTTCTTATGGATGACAGAGTCGTTTAATCTGATTAAGGAAATTTTAATGCATATTCATTATGTTAAAGTTAGTAGAATGAACTGCTTTAGGGCTATAAAAATTTCAAATTGGAAAATAAGCATTTTCAACATTTTAAAGGTTTTTTGTGACAAATCATAGATCTTGTACAATATTATTGTGATCATAATAAATTAATTTTTGTTTAATTTTGTTAAAATGCATTTGATTTTAATTTAAAAAGTGCATGCTCTCATTTTGAATATCATGCAGAGATAGGATATTTCATATGTATTTAGTTTTCCCTATTTATATTTAGAATATATCTGAAATGTGAAATTTCATTTCTGTAGTATTCAGAGTATGCAATGTTTTGTTATAGAGCAGAAGTTGTTTTAATGTAATTCTGAGCCCTTAAAATTTAGTTAATCATGAAATAATGGACTGCATTATTACTGGTTCAAAGTAAATTCTTCCAGAAACATTCTAAAATCCACCCTTTAATTTGCTTTGCACTCGCTAGTCATCTCATTGTTTGGCCCATGGTGATGAGCGATAATGATAGCAAAACCATGGTCCACGGTTGGTAAAAGGATAAGTTATGAAGTTTTACATACTTAAGATTTAGTTTTAAGATTTATCTATTATTCTTTATATTAGTTAGATTATTACAGTTAGTTTACTTCATTTTTATTAATTAAATTTTACTTGAATTGCAATGTTATAAAATATCAATAAAGCTTATATGAATTACTTGACTTGAGCTTTTTACAAAGTTATTTAATTTAAAAATATATTTAACTCAAAATGTATGCAAAACATCTATCTGCTCCTCTTCTAAAATTTTAAAGGAAAAGAATAAAAATAGTTACATAAAGGTAATCTAACCTATTTTTATTAAACCGAATGGGTGATTGGAATACAAGAAACTGGGTATGATTTGAATGTTAACATTTCATATTGTAAGCCCTTGAATCATAGATGGTTAAAATTTTTGCATTACATTCATAAACAGATATCTAATAAAAATTAAATATTTAACCTATCTAATCAAAGAGGTAATCCAGGTAAAAATCACCCAAGTCTTATGATTTGAGCTTGGTCTGGTCGGTGTGTGGCTGTTCACAAAAAGAAATATATCATTTTAAATTAATATAATAACTAATTAGCTTAAAGTTTCAAAATACATATTCGGTTAGACTGTCCACCTTGGCTGACATCCCTGACTGAAAAATACCAAGAAAAGACATAAGAAAAAGAATAGTGTTCGGTATCTTATATCAGTGGTTATCATTACTTAAACTATAATCAATGTGAGAGACTCAATATATAAATGTTTACTTCAATTATGAATTGGGGGAAAAAATAAAGACTCGGATCTAAAGGTCTATGTGTTCATGCTACGCTCTTTTTGTTTAGTGAACTTTAATTGCACTCCTAATAAGTAATTTATATTAAATGTGTTATTTTGTTATGATGCATGTAGCACCTTAACTTCGTAGATATTATAACAGAGAAGATGCGGAAGATGCCATGCGGTATGTAAATGGTACAAAGCTTGATGACAGAATTATAAGAACCGATTGGGATGCTGGTTTTATCGAAGGAAGACAATATGGCAGAGGAAGAACGGGCGGCCAGGTAATTAGTTTTTCTTTATATGCATATTGTAATTATGCTGTTTTATTTTTTTAATATCTAATCAAATTGAAATTAGTAATAAGTCTGTATTTTCGCTCAAAGTCGTAGATACGTATAATATATAAGCCTGAGTACTTTCAAGTGTGAAACGCCCATCATCAGAGGCATATGATAGAAAGGAAAGAAATATTGAGCTATTTATACCCAGGTAAATTGTGATCAAAATTTACATGGTCAAAAAGTACACTAAATACAAATGAAATGAAAAATCACAAAATATACAAATGATACAGTATATATAGAATTAAAATTAATGAAATAGAAAATATAGCACTTTTAGATGTTTAAATATGCAATGATTTAACCTTCATAGAATCAAGAATGAGACACCACATGAAACTGAGATGTTGCACAGGGTCAAAATTACAGTTGGAATATGAATAAATATAAATACATAACGATTCGAAAAGCAAAATATTACAAGGATTATTGCAGTTAGTCAAAAGAAAAGTTTTATCGAAAAGTGGAATAAAATTATCATTGATCACA
This sequence comes from Amaurobius ferox, assembly GCA_951213105.1. NCBI lineage: Eukaryota > Metazoa > Arthropoda > Arachnida > Araneae > Amaurobiidae > Amaurobius > Amaurobius ferox. Next base: position 118,909,321 of record OX578147.1, read on the forward strand.
GTTTGGGATAAGGATTTGGAAAGTTTTTGTTTTTGATATTATGAGCATGTTTAGATAATATAATACATACAGTTCTTTTAGTACTACCGATATACAATATATAACTATTTTCAGAGGAAATAAGGGTGACAATGTACACCCCAGCCTGAAAACATTACTTTTAAATTTATTAGTACCAGTATGGCTAAACATAGGAGTAATAGTAGAATGGGCAAGTATAAAATTGAATTTACGACAAAACTGAACAAGGGGGCAGAAGATCTTTGGATTATAAGGAAGACTGGATTTGAGAGACAAAATATTGGTAGATGGGACAAGCATAGATTTGGGAAAAATAAAATTAGTATGGATAGTAGAGAAAATTTGATGAATAAACTCAAAGGAGTAAGCAGCTTCATAACCAAGGCTAAAGATAAAATTAATTTCATCATGCAAATTATAAATAGAAGAACAGATGATAAAGCCACAATTAAAATAGGCAATGAAAGAAACTTTTTCAGAGGAAACAAGGTGGAATAAATAGTAGTTGTAACTTGTAGAAGATACTGTAAAATTTATTTTCACGTGGTTAAATTTATATAAATAAATTTCATATTTGTTTGTAATTTAGAAAGATTAATGTATTTCAACTATCTGTATTTCTTTAGTTACCATAAGTTTATATTATTTGTTGTAAACAAAAAAAAAAGAAAATGAAAACAATGAATAAACTTCTTAAACTTTATTGGAGTTTTATTTTAAAATGCACTATTCATGCTTTTCGCTCTATCAGACTGAAGCCACCACCAATTTTTCTGAAACTATAACTTTTTATTATATTTATAAACCAAATAAATACAGAACATGATAAATAACTAAGTCACAATGTAAAATGCTTAAAAAATAAATGTAAAATGCAGATAATTGTAATATTTTGGCATAAATAGCAAAGCTAAATTTAGCTTTAGGCTTGTTCACACTGAAGAAAGAATTCAAATTAATTCTGAAATAGTTTACTTTTTACATTTTATTTGTGTATCATTTTATGTTATGATCTAGTAAATAATTATTATATATATATTTATCATATATATATATATGTATTTATATATATTTATGAACTGTTAACACTCTTTCAGGTCAGAGATGAATATCGAACTGATTATGATGCTGGACGAGGAGGCTATGGTAAAATTGTTCAACAAAAAATACAACCTTTAGAATCACCAGAAGAGTAGCTTCATCGAATTCATTTGTGATACAAGTTCATGTCCTCTTAAACTATCTTTTGACTGGTCTCTGGGAAAACATACACATACTTATTGTTTACATCATCATCTTTTGTTTTCTTAGATCATTATCATTACTTAAATGTTTTCTATCTTTTGATAACTTGCTTAAAGTTAATCAGTACTGCCACTGAAATTTTTAAACAGAAAAGTAATGGTGTATATATCTTTGTACAATAAATCATTTTCCAGTTCTTGGTGAGTCTATTCTATAGCAGTTTATTTGCTCATCTATACAAATTCCACTTTTTATCATGTCAGAAGTAAGTTTGGTATGCTATCTAATAAAATTATAAGTGGGTTTCGGTAGTAGTTTAATTGTAACAGAGTTCAAACTTCTAAAAAAACTAACTTCATAACTGTTCAAACTGTGCAAAAAGCACCCATTACGTTTTCAAATTAAATAAATTATTTTTTTAATCACAAATATTTAATTTTTTTCCCTCCTTTTCATTTCAATCTTTCTGTAAAAAGCCAAGTACATCTATAATAATAAAATGTCTGTTTGCTTCTGTTATCTATAGCAGAAAATCAACTTTCAAACTAGTTTTTTAGTTATTTAATAAAATGACATTTTGAATGACATTTGTACAAATTGATTTATTAGGTTGGAAAATATTATCACAGAGTTTTCATCTTGACACCATCAAAAAGATCGAAAAACAATCTATTCAACAAATTTTAAAGGGAATCTGTATGACAATTCCTTCATATTTAAAAAATAAAAATTCATCGAAATAAGAGTAGTTCATGAAATTTCATATGTATATTGTTGCATCCAAAAATTGAAGAGTTGCACAAACCAAATTTTTAGCATGAATATGGAATGATATCTTTGCATTCAGATAAAAGGAATTAATTATTCGATTTTTGAATTTTATATAACCACTGCTGCCAACAATTATGCACAGTGGATACATCCCTGCAAAGTCTTTCTGCAATATCATGGAAAGAAAATCCACCTTCTCATAGCCCTATTATACGGCCTCATTCAAACTCACTAAGCTGCTGATACTGCCTTCTTCGTCTCCTTGAAAGCATTCTTGACTCAAACCTAGCTCACAACGTCCAATCCGGATGATAAATAACACTCACGAAGTTTACATCGTGTATTTAAAGCAAACGTGATTTGCATGATTATAGTGGTGCTACTAGCTCAACTCTTATTCGTCTAGCGCGAAATTTGAATAGGTGTCATCTTTTACATGTGCAAAAACGCACCTTCCAAATTTCGTTTATCTAGCACAATGCCTTCTTGGTCTTGGGATTTTATTTTCCGCCAGTGTATTTCCATATTTTTCCAAACTATAAAAAATAGTGTTACAATTATAAATCGTACTTAAGTATTAAACTGACTAAAGCTTTCAATACTGCCTTAATTAAAGTAGGCATATGAAAATTAGGCGACAATTGTTTTGAGGGTGTTTTGGCCTGAAGAAGAGGGCTATAAAATGCTCTTGAAACAATTGTCACCTAATTTTCATATGCCAGCTTTATTTAAGGAAATATTGAAAGTTTTATTCTCGCAAGTAGAAGTTTTATTTATTGTGGTTGAACTGACTGCTGGACACATTTACAGTACAGGGTGTTTCATAAAGATTGCACAAATAAATATCTCTTGAATGACTGATTGGTTGTAGACCCATGGTTTCGGTTTAAAAATGTTTTAATTAAGGTAGACACCTTTTTGTAAAAAATGTAATTTTTTATATTGGTTCTCAAGAAAATTTTTATCAATCATAAAAATACATTCTGTTGCAAAAAAAATATATGCACCCATAAGAAATTACCACAAAAAAACAGCCACAAAACTCAGCATGTATATATTGTTTGAGGAAATATGCAAATTATTAGAATTTGGGAACAAAAAAAAACCGTTTTATTAAGAAATGGTGGCAACAAGAACATGACATTTTAGTAAGTGGTAAATCTTCTCCTGGCAGCTATAGAAGGTGATATTTGGTGTGGTACAGAGTGAATTAAGTTGCTTATGTCCCTTAGTGGAAGATTCTGCCACAAATGTTTCGACTCGTCAGCTAATTTCGCTGTATTCTGAGAAGGCTGCAATTGTCATCCCAGCATGTCCCAGACATGTTCTGTTGCTGATAGGTCTGGGGACCTGCATAGTCATGGGAAGGTATTAAATCCTGGAAGACATTGTTGAGAAAGTTGTGCAATGTTGAGGGGGTCAGCGGTAGACACTTAAATAGACTTTGATACCTAATCTCACTTTCTGCCAGTTGTCTCCGAATAGTATACAGGGTGCATGGAGGATGGCAAATGTCTTTGAATGGCTGATAGTGGTGTGGACATGGCTCCTCTCTTGGCAGCATGATTCTTTCGAGTAGTCTGTCTGTAGTGTAGCATCCTGAGCTTCTGCAACGGTTACAGGTGCCTTTGCTAATCCACTGTTGTCTACACCGAATAAGCAGTTACCATATTACTTCAACCAAGATGGCGACATATGTCTGTTGTACAAACCAGCTTCCCTAAGACCTATGATACCACCTCTCTCTAAATCTGATAATTCTGAAAAGCATCTTTGTATACAACTTGCAGTATCAAAGCAGAAAATCCAGCTTGAATTGCCTGTGAGTGAGAACACTGGTCATTTTAAATGCTGTATGATGCATCGTTCTTATGCACATTGCATGAACCCTATAACATCATTGGCATTGACAGTTTGATCACAAGTATAATTCTTAAAATGACATTATTACCCATTAAATTAATTGCACTTTGCTGTTAATTATTATCCATTATTATTTTTTAAATACTCCCTACTTTAGAAAATTATACAAATGTTCGGAAAGGAGTAAAAATACCTATAAAAAATTTAATTCTTTGTGGCTGATCTCTTGTTGTGTCTATTGATCTTGTTATGTGAATTGATCTCTCTTATGTCTATTGTATGTAACAATTTATCTTTGATCTCTAATTTGGGAGGTTAGTTATGATGGATCAAAGGGGGATATAACCCATGTACTATTAAGTCTTTTGAAAGGAAAATGGCAACCATTATGTGCAGAAGGATAAAAGCTTAATGGGGGGGGGGGGGGGGGACAAGTTACTACTCAAGATGCTTCAATAATCCTGTCATTGATTAAAATTTGCAAAAAGTTAAGACACAAAATTTCTCTCCTAAAAATGACACAGCAGAAATATAATAAACATTTAGCTTACATTTAACACCTATTATTGTACTAAAATAACTATACACGAAGAAATAAAATATATATAATGAACAAAAAGCAACAAATTTTCACTATTTATTTCTGCCAAAATTTTAAAATAATCCAAAGTAAAATCGACAGAATTCCTAGATCACAATCACTTCTGAATGAGTTGTTAACTTGGGATAGTAATATTTAACAATATGAGTTGAGAAGTGACAAAATTAGTTGTAAACTTTAAGATATCTTGGAATATTTATTGTTAAAGGAATTCAGGAATTCTTTACTTTCTTATACTTCTGTGTAGAACAGCAATACCCAACCTTTCTTTTTTTGTTTAGAGGAACCCCCCCCCCCCTTTAATTGGTTGATACATATTAGGTTCTATAGGGGTAAATTACAAAATACATGCTGTGTAAAGCAGAAGAGTTTATAAATAACCAACTCATACTTTTGAATGAAATATTACAATAGTATTTATTGCTTATTTTTAGTTATTACTTACTATTAATAAGAAAGACAATTGTTTTTTGCTTTTCATCTGATTTACTAGTTACAAAAAAAAAAGTGTATACTTTTGTAATTATTTTGATTAATATAATAGATTTTGTTAACAGTAAAGAAATTATATTTTACTGATTTAGGTTACATTCATATTTTCAGGCGATGTGTTGAAGAAAAATATATTTTAACTTACCATTTTTCTATTATTGTTTGGCTTTTTTTTTTAATTTTTTATCTAACAAGCCTTTGAGTATTTGGCGCGAATGCTGGTAATGTTCATTCCTGCCAACTGATTTCCTTGCTACTACAAAATTTATTTTCCAAAGTAAAATTCTATGCTTACATTTTAGCTGTCACCTAAATATCTAACCAAGTTAAATTTTCAAAGTGTCACATTGTTATATGTATAGATCACATTAAAAGATTGATAATTTGAATTTTTTTATTCAAATACAAAATACAAAAAAGTGGTGTTTTTCGTAAGCATTTGAAAATTCTTGCAGAATTGGGACATAAGCTTGTAAGTACCAACTCAGGTTCACAACTAAGGTCCTGTGGAACCTTAGTTGGGAATCCGAGATGTAGTTAGAATTTTTGAAAGGGGGTGTGCAGGTGTTTTTTGTAGTGGGGGATAGTCATGGGCACCTTGTATAAGATGCAATTTGTGTTTTTTTTTTCCCTGGATTCTTGAGTTTAAGTGTGATTCATGACTTTTCTCCAGAAAGATAATCAAATAAAATCTGAAATTAGATATTTATTTCCCTTTTTATGAAAATGGTTTTTCAGACCTATACAACAAGCCAAATCTAAACATAATGTGTCTTGTTTTCTAAATATTATAGTAGAAAGTTAGTAAAAGAATATACTTCTGTCAAAAATCTATGGATCGACAGCTTTAAAATTTTTGCTTTTTACCCACAATTTTCTTTCAGCAAATTCTTTGAAGTTTCGCGATAGTGTCACTCTGTTCTTTTCCCTATAGATTTAGATTTTATTCCAATTTTTTATGTACAGAAAATATTTTGTAAACTTGGCTTTTTAACCTAAATTTTTGTTTTAGAAAGTTTTCCATAAATCTGCAATCTTACTATTGCATTTTATGTATAGAATCTTTTTTAATTTGCAATTTTATTTTTGTTTATGGATCTTGGAAAATTTAGTGATTTTAGATTTTCACCTAAAAATGTTCCACAATAGTTCTTCATACAAAATTTCAAAATTATTATCTCTTAACTTTGTGCTCCTCAAACGTAAAATTTCTCTACAGAATTCTCCATAGTTTTCAATATAAAATAAATATTTTAAGTCATTATCATAAAACAATTCAAAATGTGTTCAAAAATCATCCTTCAAAATTTGTCCTAATTTTCTAAAATCTGCTTTTGTTCATCAAATATAAATTGCTACTCCAGAATTCTTCACGAAATCGAATGTGAAATGAATATCTTAAGAATTAGTAGATTTTTTTTTTGCAAGGCAACATAAGTTGATACAGCAAATAAAAGTTTGAGTCAGGGTTCGAGTCCCTTCCTGAGTATAATTTCACAAATATTAATAATCTGATTTCATTGAAATAAATTTATTTAAATTAATGAAGCTGCTATAATTTTTTTATAACCAGATAGCAGCACTTGACCACTAAACTACATATTGTAATGAAAAAATTATTTTTTCAATAGATAAAGTTTAAAAAGTTACATCTGAAGTTATACCTGTCTCAATAAATGAGTTACAAAATAGTCAAGCTTTAATTGTTAACCTGTAACTATTTTACAAAACTTTTTTTATTCAAATACACGAAATTTAGCAAAACAGTACAAACGTGATATCAATTGATATACAAAATAACTATCCTATGGAAGGTGCAATTTTGTGAAAGAAAAATGATGGATAAACTTTTTAGGAACAATGTATTATTATTAATTAAATCAATATAGGCAAAAAGAATGCACTCTATATGGCTTGGATCAGTTGATTAGAATGCAATATATTAGGGATAAATATAGTTTTTAGTTGCACTTCTGCAGCTGTAAGTAATCCCAGTTTCTAAGTATAAAACAACATATTTGTTTTTGTATTTCAACAGGGAGAAGGGCGATATATCTAGAAATCTCAATTAACCAATAATCTAGAAATATTTTTCATTTATACTGTTATTTAATAATAGAATGTCTTATCATTTATGACATTAAAATCTATTAAAACTTGAATATTTATTAAAAGGGTCTAGATTACTATTGTGTTCCTCACCCCAATTTCTCCAAATATTTAAAGAAAAAAAAAACATATCTTAAATGTTTAAAAGTAGCCCTACAAAAACTTATAAAAATAAGAAATATTTTATTTGCTTACAAGAGTGTCGAAAGCCCAGATCGTCCGACTCATCTTGGGACATGAGCAGCTGTTTGGATGGCCAGTCTTACAAGAGTGTGTCAAAAGGAGATCTCAAACTATACAGAATTAATGTTTATGATAAGAAAAAAAAAATATTTCACAGATTAGTAAAAATGAAAATATACTTTTTCTTCTGCCATGTATATTAGGGTGGAGCGAGAAAATGAAAGTTGAAATCTTGTTTTGGAATACCCGCCAAAAGTTGCGTATTTGTAAGTACAATACAGGTCTAAAATATTGTCAAGTTTGAACAACTCCTTGGGCCCTCTACCGAGGCTTATTTTTCTCCAAAAATTGTAACTTTATTGTACTTTAATTGTACTTTTTGAATAAAACACAAAATTTATAATTTATTTAATATTTCATTGCATGCTAATAATTTTTATCATTGCATGCTAATATTTTAATTATTCATTAATTAATTAATTTGTATTCACACACACACACATTGTATTCATTATTCAAAAATTAAAATATTAGCATGCAATGTAGCATTAAGTAAATAGGTTACGATTGAATGTAAATAAGTTACAATTGATTTCTTTGCAAACGGTAGATGGCACTAATGATCTGTTATCAGCTCAGAGTTCAGTTATCAGATGGTTTTATTATTCGTTATTCGAGAGGTCGTTATTTGGTGTCTGTTTTTAGAAAGACGAAGAGCTGCTATTTCGCATATGTTTTGATGATTATGGTGAAGAAGGACATTTGAAGAATATAGCCGAGTCAAGTAATCGTGATAGCAACAGGTATTCATTTTTTTAATTCTTTGTTTCGCAATATTAGTTGAATATTTGTTTACATCGTTTGCGATAATGGCTGGCGGTGATGGTGTGAGTGGAGGATCTGTTACCAGAAGTACAATTTAATATCCCATTTTCGGTTCCCCATCAGAACTTAAAAATACAGTTTTTCCAACTATTGAAGACACTATAAAAGGTTATTTGTATGTTAGACATGAATTAAAACCTGAAAGATCCGGCCAAGAACCAAGCATTTCGGAAATATCCAAAAAGATCGGACAGCAATTAGAAGAAATTTGGCAACGAGCTTCGATTCCCACAGTCTCACAGAAATGCTTCCTTCAAATGATTTGTAAGCATTATAATAGCTCAGCCTCATCCGATATCCCCAAATAAAAAGAAATGAAAACTACACCATTAGAGTGGAAACTTTTAAAAATGAATCAATGAATCGCATTTGATATCGCAGCTTGTAAATGCCAAATATTCACTTTCTGCTCTTGCCATAAGTCGCATAAGGTTCCAACTGAAGAATAACTTTTCCTTCAGGATCAGAGATCAACCAGAAGAATGGTTATTGGAACGATCGATATAATAGAAAGTAATAAATTAAGGAAGAAGTTTGAAAGGATAAAAGCAGAAATAGAACGGGAAAGCCTTCATCTTCAACGGCAAGAACGCGAATGTATTAAAAGCGTTGAAACTGATAATATTGATGAGGGTCAGCGTAGCATCATTGCAATTCCAGAACTAGAAAAAGGTGCAACTGATATGTTCTCTGCAACGGAGCCATCAAATCAAAAGCGGGATAAAATGATAAATGAGTTTTTCACTTCCAACTCTCTCACGGGTGTGTGACCAGTACGGCATTTCTGACAGATGCGCTGCAGCAATTGTTTCAGTAACATTACAGGACGTCGGTATTGTGGCAAAGGATGATTGCTCTAAAGTCGTTAATAGATTCAAAGAGAGCGACAGAAAACACGTGCTTCACTTCAAAACCTGCAGGCTAGAAGTGGAGGAGACTTGAAAAGTATATTTTTCGATAGCAGAAAAGACAAAACTCTCTCACAGGAAATGGTTGGAGATATACCATAGAAGAACTATAAGCGAAGAACATGTATCTAGGATACAAGAACCAAATTCTCTTTATTTGGGGCATGTGATGCCGGCTTTCAGAACGGGGAAACAAGTAGCGACAGCAATATGTGATTTTTGCATTGAAAATGGGTTAAGCCTCGACGAACTTTTAGCTGTTGGTTGTGACAGCACAGCCACGAATACCGGAAGAAAGAACAGTGCCATTGCAATCTTACAGAATAAAGTGGGATGTCCTTTGTGCAGTTGGCCAGAAAGTATATCAATTCAGGTCCCTCCTTTCACATCACACACGGAAATTGGCTGGCATTCGAAGCGATCGCCAAATGTATTACGTCATGCGCGGAGAGACTATCGCCTTCAAGGTTATTTTAGAGCAAGTCAGCAAGTCACGTGATATTTCTCTTTTAAAATAGGGCAGAGGAGGGGGGAGGTGCAAAAAACTCTGAATGAATGATGGCGAGCATTCAATACTTCGGATCTGATTCATTTAATGCACTAAAGACTTCGCATTTACGTTCAAGTTATAACTGAATAATGCAAACAGCTAACTCTAAGGCAATGGATTGATTTTTACTTTCATATATATAGGCAAAAATTTGAATTCCAGTTTTTGTCGGGAGAGCACGTTTCAAGCAACCTTGATCACGAATCAGTTGTTTTTAAAGTCATGCATGTATGTGTTTGATGTGTGTGGCTGCGATTGTGTGTGTGCATGCGAGTGCATGAGTGTGCATGTGTGAGCGTGTGTATTTGTCTGTGAGTCTGTGGAGACGATATCTCATGAACGAATGAAGCGATTCGAATGAAATTTGGTACAAAATTACAATTAGGGAAAACCGGAAACCTGTTGCTTAATGTTAGAACATGTATTAGCAAAATAAGATTTCTTTTAGCAAAATGCTAAAAAAACTAACATAGTTTAAACCTTTATTTGGAACTTGCATCTCTGTCAAGGAAAAAATAACAATTTATAGTTTCCGATTATGAAGACCTCATAACTTGTCAATATATATATATATATATTTTATATATATATTATATATATATATATTGTATATATATATATTATATTTATATATATATATATATATTAAAATTGTAAATCCAATGGTAGAATGGAAGTAGTAACTCAATATTCACTATCTTAAAATTTGTCTACAAAATACAATGAAATAAAATGAAATTCAACCATAATGAGGAAATTATAATACATATTACAGTTCAGAAAACTAAAGATATATATATATATATATATACACCGGGTAGTCAGAATTAAAACACCCCTAGTCTGAGCTCTCTATACACGGAACTGATCAGTGTAAAGGCTCCAAAATTGTTGAACCTACTATTCAAGACATGGGGAAAGGGATTACACAAAAAAAAAATAATTAGATCCAGAAACACAGATAGGTGGCGCTGTACAACAGGAAATATGTTGGAACAGACACAAAATAATCACAAAAAAACAAACACATGCGATATGGAATTTTTCCTTTTTAATTTCTTTTGCTGATATGAAAAAAAAAAAGAAGATAAAAAAGTGAAAAAACTTAAAACTGGGAAATTTTCATTCTTATCAGAGATGGCTGTGACACTGCCAGAATGCGCTTTGCTTGTGAAGCTGTTTTATGAAAACAAAGGACATGCTGCAGCTGCACTTCGAGAGTTTCGTCGACTTAAGAATTTGCGCAAAGGACCATTACTTCCACAAGCTCTCAGGAGAATGATCGCTCGATTTGAGAAAACTGGACATCTTGGAGTTCAGCCGGGTTGAGGACGCAAATTGACTCGTTCAGATGTCGTCAACGATGTTGCCACCGCTATTGTTGAACAATCAATGGATAATGTTATATGCAGCATTCTCTGCATTGATAAGGTCCTTGTGATATGAACGTTTGGTATGTTCGAATAAAATGTGTTACAAATGTGTATTTTGTGTCTTTTCAGCATATTTTCTGTTGTACAGCGCCACCTATCGGTGTTTCTGGAACTAATTTTTTTTTTGCATAATCCCTTTCCCCATGTCTTGAATAGTATGTTCAACAATTTTGGAGCCTTTACACTGAGTAGTTCGATCTATAGAGAGCTCAGAGTAGGGGTGTTTTAATTCTGACCACCTGGTATACATTAAAATTGTATATCCAATGGTAGAAAGTAAGTAGTAACTCATAATGCACTATTTTAAAATATGCCTATAAAATACAATGAAATAAAAGAAATTCAACCATAATGAGGAAATAATAACACAAATTGCAGGTCATGAAGATAAAGATAATCATTATTATATATATATATATATATTATATAGATATTATATATATATATATATATTATATAGATATTATATATATAATTATATATATATATAATCCATATATATAATATATATATATATTATATATATAATTATATATATAAATATATATATATATATTATTTATATATATATATATATATATATATATATATAATTATATATATAAATATATATATATATATTATTTATATATATATATATATATATATATATATATATATATATATATATATATATATACATTATATATATATATTTATATTTCACAAAAAAAATTCATAAATATTAAATTAGTGAGATTTTACATTCTACGGCATAAATATACATTTAAATTGGCATACAAAAATTAAAGTTTATTTAGTCCTTTAGAGATCCATAATTGTTATATTAGGTCCATTTGTGTGACGGATAAAACTGAGTGTAAATGTATATTGTTCACAACCCACTTAAAACTGTAAGTCACAGACAATTTATCTCATGTGTGTACAAAAAATAATAATATAATTTTACTCTAAATAATTTTGAAATGCAGATTTTGGTGGGAAAATTTTACAATTTGCCCTTGTGTTTAACGAATTTTTTTTTAAACATCTATTTCATAGGATTTAGATGTTTAAAAAGATATAGTGGCTAATATGGATGCAGCATAAAATTACGGAGGAGGTAGGGTTCATGAAGGATTTCTAATTCTTGTTCTGGAGAGAGATATGTCACTTCCTATTCAAAAATTTACAATTTCATTTCAATATCTGTTTTTCAGACTTTGCTTTAGGTACAGCTTAGATGAAGACTGATATAGATTAAACATTGAATTCCGGAGGGGTTGGTAGGGTTCACTAAGGATTTTCTGGTCTGAATATTAACTTCTGGTTTTTCCAATAATTCATATGACTGTATGAAATAAGTGTGCTAAAATGTATAGAAAGACTTAATAGTTCTTTCGAAATTGAAGTTACACATCACTTTCAATTGCATAAAGGCTCTTTCATATTTTAATAATTTTTTGTATTAAAAATTTCAATTTTGCCAAACTTAAGACGTATAAATATATTACTAATAAAATATATATACTTGTGAAATATATTACTATTACTAATTTGAATGAACGATTACACGTACGTAAGTTGCTGGAAATGTAATTGACCAGAGAATTTTTAAATGCAAAGTGCAATTAATTTTGATATTTGTTTATCATATTTAAATTAGGAAGTATTTTTATTTATTTTCCAATAACATTTAAAATTCTTCTATTTAATAATAAAGTATTTAAAATTAAAATAATTTAAAAGTATAAAAGTATTAAAATTTTACCCATTTTTAAATTTTTAAGAAAATTTTCTTGAAACTATCACGTTGCAAAACTCCAAGGGTTCCGCAGAACACATCTTCAAAAACAATGCATTATCCTATGTGTGTCAGAAAAGCAACATTGCTCCCACAAACTGAAAAATGTCAAGCAAATTTCCTTAAAATGTTACAAATTTTGCATTTTTAAAATGGCAAATATTTCCTCCGTTCAAATAATCTTCAAATTTCATTACGGATTCTTGTACTATATAAGAATTGAATAATATACAGATTCTACACATATATTTACTACGAAATCTCTTATAGAATCGTTTTATTCAAATAATAAATTATATGTATGTGTGTCGAACATTTCTTTAACTAATTTCAAACAATCCGTATGCAGTACACAAAGTTCTTAAATACATGTATATTAATAGTATTACTTGTGTGTGAAAACCACATTAGTTGGATTGTTATTTGGTTTATAAATAATCAAACCAGTATTTGAAATGCTACTGTATACTTTGATAAGACAAATGTATCTAACGACATTCTCTTACGCAATCAAATTATGAACAATATTCTTTATTAAACAATTCGTCTTTCCCCTCCAATTGCAGGTGTAGCCAGAATAAACCAGAACTGGCGATAAAACAACGTTTGGCATGTGGCATGATAGATTACTTCTGAATGTTCTGAATCGGCATACGTTCTGCCTTATCGCGTCCTTTGTAATGGTTAATCTGCCAACTGCATGCGAAAGAGCTGCCTCTGAGTCACTTATTTGCATTCCTTGATGGTACAACTAGCGGTCCCCATAAATATTCGGGACCAATAGGTAAATTGCTAGAAAATTGCAAGCAAATGCCAACTGCCCAATTTGAAGCAATTACTTGCATCTTGCCGGAAATAGATCATAGCGATCTTAGTACCTATCAGAAATACATCTATGAAATGTGTCAAGCAGTTTCGTCTGGCCAATGCTCCCTAAATCTGAGTAGCCGTAATCCAGGAAAACTGTTGCACTCGAGATGGATTACAGCCGCAAACAGAATGCCGAGGCTTTACATTGCAAGTGAGAGTCCATCTTCAAATATAAAAATTCTAACAGAGTACAGTGTAAACGTTTATGCTCCAGTTTGGTTCCAGATAAAGAAACAACCCTCTTGCTCGATTGGAGCAAGGCAAGTATTTAAGTCAATAACATCATCTCGTTATCTAAGTGACGATCTCAAAAAAAGTATTGATCCTGTCATTTAACGGAATGCATATTTTTGCCACCCAGAAAACATTCTGTTAACAATGCTAACTGATGAACAAAGGCACATCAAAGAACTCGCTTTACGGAGAATTTTGAAGGCTAGAGAAGTAGCCTCTGTTCCCACAGAAGTGAGAGAATTCCGTATTTCTAAGCTGAACTTTAGTGCCTCAGACTACATTGATGTTATCAACTGGCATGCGTGTGAAGTAACTGCACCCCCCATTCTAGCTGGCGTATTAAATTAAAGTCTCCAACAATCGATCAAAAGTACCGAATCGGATTTGGAGTTCGTTCAGTTTCCCTGTCATACTCAGGCGGTGGAAAGCTGTGTTAAGATGGTGACCGAGGCTTCTTTGTCCATAATTGGCCAATCGGCTAGGGATGGCGTCATACGAGTAAAAATTAACTCTTGAAGCATCATGTCATCGTTCAAATCGATAAAAGATTTCCAAGTGGTTTAATGACAGAATAGTGGCTATTCCTTATGGCTATAATTGTCTAATGACTATTAAAGTTTCTTATCTAGTGAAATATTGTTACTTATATTGTAGTTACTGTGTGCCTGTGTATTAACAACTCGTACATAATATTCATCCCTTCACTTTATGGTTTCTTAGTACTAAATAAATCATTTTCCAATTTTACTTCTAATGTTAAATGAGTAATATATACATATTATACAACATCGTCCGGTAGAGGGCGGAAGACATTCTTTGAATGAGTCCAAATTTTAAACTTACATTGAGGGATATAAAAGGCAACTTTTTTACCCTATTCCATTAGTTTTTAACGAAATTTTTTTTTTCGCCCTATTTCACTCCACCCCAATGTACATATCATACCTAAAATGTACAGCAAAATAGAATTTGAAAATTTTCAAAGGATTAGGGTGTACACATCCAAATACTTCCCTTGGCTAAGCCAGTGTTGGGGATTACTGATGTAGAGAAAACCTTGTTTTCCATAATTCTCATGAAGGTTCAAGGGATATGAGCTAGTTAAGACAATGGAGAAAAAGCTTGTTCTATGATCTCCTGAACACATTTCAATTTCTTTCCGAGTAATTACCAGTCTGTATGTGCGCATGTTTATAATGTGTGAGCAATGTAACTCAAGAATGAATGCATATATTATGAAATTTCATATGTAGCTATATTATGTAGAAAACTAAAACTACATAATAATTTGTAAATTGTATGATTAAAACATGAATTATCAGAATTTAAGTTGTTAAATATGGACATTATAATAATTGCTATGAAATTTTATGTACAGGGTCTTTATAATTAAAGTTCCACTTTGAAATGGCCATAAAAGGAAAACTACTGAACAGAATGTTATCGAACTTGATAATAGTTTACATGAGGTCATGGGATTTTATTTTCTGCAAAAAAAAAAAAAGTTCAAAAACTCACCGTCAGAGGGAATGGTGCTGTATGCAATATTATTAAACGAAATAAGACATGAAGACATGGATTCAAAAAGTTTTTAATCATTTCTAAAACGTGTTACAAACCATGTTCAATGTGGCTTCCACCATTTTCTGAAAGCAAGTTAAATCACATTATTGCGTTCTCAACAGTAGCTCTTAGCATATCAGGAGGAATGTTACGGACATGTCGGTGTATCACATTTTTCAATTCCGCCAAATTGTTTATGTTATCACCATAAACAGTGGCTTAGACACCAAGATTTTTATGCAGGACTGGGTTCCACCTCACATTGGTACATGTGTCAAACAGTTACTTAAACAACATTTCACGGATGACCGGATTGTAAGCCGATACTTCATTTCTTGGCTACCCCGGTCACCAAATCTCAACCCTTGTGACCTCTGGCTATGGGGTTACCTCAAAGTACCTGATATGCTAAGAGCTACTCTTGAGAAAGCAGTAATGCGATTCAACTTGCTTTCAGAAAATGGTGGAAGCCACATTGAACATGATTTGTAACATGTTTTAGAAATGATTAAAAACTTTTTAAACCGATGTCTTCATGTCTTATTTCGTTTAACAATATTGCATACAGCGCCATTCCCCGCTGACTGTGAGTTTTTGAACTTTATTTTTTTTTTGCGGAAAATAAAATCCCATAACCTCCTGTAAACTATTACCAAGTTTGATAACATTCTGTCCAGTAGTTTTCCTTTTATGGCCATTTCAAAGTGGAACTTTAATTATAAAGACCCTGTATATATATCATGCAAAAATTAGGAATATACAGAATTTTATTTCATTCTTATAATTAGAAGACAAATTATTCAAAACGTAAGGTGTTTTCAGAGCATTATTTCTTATTGAGAAAAAAAAATGATAGTAGTAAAATCAACAGGGTTCTTGCTAACTCTAAAAATTGAGTGAGAATTCAAAATTTTTTGCTTCAATGAGACAATTTTAATTTACAAATATCGTATAATGTAAAAAAGTGCAATTAGGTACACAATATACAAAAATAAAACAAAACTTTAGCAAAATGACTGTGCATTTAGTGGATGCAAGTCTAATGTAGCTAAAAAGTTTAGTATTTGCGAAGCCAATCAGAAATTATCCTTTCATTTTCTATTAATTAAACGTTTTTCTTGGCACTTTAGCGAAAGATAGTTCACATAAATTTTGTGGATCGATTAAAAAATGTCATTTTTGATGTTCGGTAACAAAATTTTTGTGAAGCCTCCCACAGACACAGGAATTAGTTTTTTCTTTTTGGTATTTTAGTAAAGGATAACTCCCATAAATTCCATTTCTTTAAGTTAAAAATGTTATTTTTGATGTTTGGTAACACTATTTTAGTCTAACGAATTTGCTTTGTGATCACTGAACTTAAAGGTGAAAGTAAAGAGAGGCTAAAAAGAGTTAAGTGTTTTGCTTTCTAGTGAGAGAAAATTTTGCACAGCAATTTTTTTTGTGAGAGATTCTCTAGAAAAGTTAGATTCTCACGGTCTTATAATAATAGTTTGAATTTCGCTATGCATGTTGCAGCAAATCAGCTAAATAAATCAAATTCAGTGATTTGACTGACCTATTGCTAACTTAAAACAAATAAAACTTATACACAGGCTCAAATAATTGAAACAATCTATTTTGTAATTGAATATATATTTGACAGTTTACAAAAATAAAAGTATAAACAATTTCACACAAGATTTTGTTGGAACAGTAATGCATACAATGCTGTTACAAATTAACTGTGTTAAGTTGGTGGAGATTGCTGACGGTGAATCTGCTGACGACTGCCCTGCTGTAAATGTTGATTCTTTAAGCGTTCAAGCTCATTTAGTCTTGATTGCGAATGTTTTAGTCTATGCCATGCCATTTGCATCATTTTCTGGCTTGCATAGCTTGAACCTTCATGAGCTTGACCTATAAACAATTATAAAATATGCTGTTTAAGTTTACCGTAATAATTTCGGCTAAATACAAAACATACACAAAGATGGTTTTATTACAAACTAGAAAAAATTGCCCAGCATTGGCCCAGGTCCATGGAATAAATAATTTTTTTTTGCAAGAATGTTAACTAAAGATTTACCCCCCCCCCCCCCTCTTGGCAAGACCGTATATCAAAAAGTGTTTTACGGCCATTTAAAATTTTAGCTCCTAACTTAAGAAGTTATCATAGAAATGTGATTTTATCTGGGAATGTAATACTATTATAATCTTATATGTAGACATTCAAATCTCTATCTGAAAAATTCTGAATCTTAAACCCTACTACCGAAGAGCCAGCTGTCTGGAATTCCAGCTTCGCGAGTGAGACACTTATATCTATGATCTTGCTACAGTGTCTCGAATCCGGCCACACAGAAAGCTACCATTAGCCTATGGGTTGGTCGTGTGGTCTGGGTTTTCTACAGTGTCTCGAATGATATGTGATTGTGAGCGCCATTTTTTTCCATGCGTTTTATGATGTCTTTAATGGTTGTAAAGGAAATTTGAGTCTATAAATTGACTAAAAAACTAATTTGAAATTATAAAATATAATACTGAGGTGCATCTAATTAGGTCCTGAAGTACCTGTGTACCAAATTTCATTGTTGTATGATGCTTAGATTCCCTGCTACAGACAGACAGACATTTTCCTTTAAAAAGTTAAATTAGTAGATATACTTGAAAATATGCGCAAATTCTATTTACATTCCAAATCAAAGTCATTACAAAAATTCAACTGTGTGTGTCTATAGTGGAATTTATGTACTTTCAATTCCTAGTGAACATGATTGCATAATTTTGTAATTCCTAGTAGTAATGCATAATTTTGTGATACTTTTACTAAAGTTCAATACTTCAATTCATCGCCACATGAATTAAAAATAACATGTAGAAAAATATTGAAATTTAATTGTGTCATCATCCTGAAATATAATTGTGCTAAGCTCAACAGTTTTAATACATAGAGCTTTACCACATGTCATCTGATCTGTTATTTAATTATTTAAGAATCATTTTGATAAACTGCTAATAGTATTTCACACATTAAACCACTGAATGGCAATACAAGTTTATTAAAATTATTTTGACAAGTTTATTACAATTGTTCAAGATCCCTTTGTCTCCCTTAAAAAAAAAAATTACTGAGTAAAAACATAAAATTGCTTCTACCTTTTTGAATTTGAATAAATTTTATTTTGGCTTGACAAATTGTTTCTAGTTGCTATATTAATCTGTGGCTTTTGCTGTGTGATAAGCAGACACACACTAATTATAGTGTGTTTTTCATATTTATAGGATATGAGCACACCTAAAAATTGATTATGAAGTTAAAGAGAAAAAGAGAGAGTGTTCAAGTGTTCTTTAGCAGAATAAAATGGAGGTTACCAGTTTAGAATAATTGGAGTAAACTTATCATGAAATGCATGAATGCTTTAACATCAGAATGTAAATAATTAAGTAAAATACACTTTGTGCAATGGACAAGCAAAACTAGAGCAATGTAAATATGCACAAATAACACAATAGCATATTAGGGTGAGGGAACATATTATTGTGCTAATTGTGCATATTTACGTTGCTTTAGTTTTCCTTGTAAATAACTATTCATTGATATTTTAATAATATGTTGTGATGAATAAATGTGATCCTTGCGGTACAAATAGTGTTGTGCTTCATTGATATTAATGCTTTTGACAATGGATAGTGACGGCGGATAATAAATGCATAAAAAAAAAAATGCTAAATGAAGAAAAAAAAATGGTAGATCTGCAGAAAATTATCAAGTACGAATAAAGACTCTTTTAAAACATACTGTTGGTCAATTTTAAAAATATTTACAGTAGCTAAAGCAAATGTAAATAAATAATTAAAGTATGGGTATAAGAGACAAACCTGTAGAAACTTGGGTAAGATATGAAATATGTTTAGATAATCCACTTTCTACATTTTCCAAAGTTTTAAGAAAATTAGTACTGTAAGTTTCAGCTTGCTTAACACTTGGCTTTTCTTTGCTCAATTCTAAAACAGCCTGACCTGTCAAAAAAGACAAAATATTAAAGGGAAAATTTCAAAAAAATGTTTAAACATTTTAAAGAAATAATTAAAGTAAGTTCACCTAGTATAAACATTCAATACAAAATTAATAGTGTTGACTAGTTTAGAAGTCAAGAAATAGCTTTCTTCGTCAGGACATACAAGAAGCACTCAAGCTAGATCGGCAACTTATGTTAGAATAGCAAACATAATTGTAGCAGGCAAAAAGCTCACAGCAAGAGGAGAAAAAAGATTTCAAAACCCCAAGGAGGAAGGAACAAGAAGTAGGGCAGTATAAATGAATGGTAAAATACTCAAGAAAAAGTAAATATTTAAAGGATTCAAAGCACTTGTTCAGTGATAAAAATTACAAATATGTATCCTATTAAATTTTAAAAAATGGCAAATACCTGGTTTCGGAAGCTACATGAGTCATTCAAACCAGTAGAAAAATAAGTTTCTAAATAAACACAGAAAATAAGTAGAATAGAAAATGAAGGAACCAGTTGGAAAGAAGCTAAAAGAGCCAACAGTTATGTTTGCTGTATTAACATCAATAGCCAATCTAGTTCTCATTAGCGACAGTTGTGCTTCTTGTGTGCCCTGATGGTTGTTTCTTGCCTTCAAAACTGGTTGGTGTGTGTATAACTAGAATATGAAAAATGTCAAAAGAGAACAAAAAAAGGTTCAATATAGCATGGCAATACACATCACTAATTAATTATGTGTGTATAATAATCCATGTTGCATGAGTTCC
Organism: Amaurobius ferox; assembly: GCA_951213105.1. Classification (NCBI taxonomy): domain Eukaryota; kingdom Metazoa; phylum Arthropoda; class Arachnida; order Araneae; family Amaurobiidae; genus Amaurobius; species Amaurobius ferox. Next base: position 118,929,591 of record OX578147.1, read on the forward strand.
TTCGGTGCAGTATGGCTACACTAAAGTATTTTTCATACAGGGGAAACTAAAATTCTGGCAGAGTGCCAATGTACATTGAACTTTCCCTTGTTCTTTTTCAGCATTTTTTTTATTCTAGTTATAAGCATTGATGGTACATTTCCATTTGGATGGAATTGTACTTGGAACCAAAATATGTGATTCTGATTCTGTTTTTGGCTGACATTTTTCATTATTTGGTGGAATTTTTTTTACAATACGGTTGTTTTCAATAAGTAAAATACACTTTTTGCAAAGGGTAAGGAAAAATAGAGCAAAATAAGTAAGCACATTATTATGTTATTTGTGCTTACTTATTGCTCTATTTTTCCTTACAGTTGTTTTTGTTTTGAGATATCACATTTTTGTGGAGGGCGCAGTAGCCCAGTGGTTAGCATGTAGGAATTGCACTCGGTAGGTCCGGGTTTGCTTCCTGCCACTGCCAAAACTGTTGCCGTGTTCATGTGGGTCCGTAAGTCCTTCCGAGAGGTTGGTGATAGGGGTAGGAGGGTATAATTCTTGTCGATGCCTCTCCCACTGTGTTCTGGTCTAAATTGGGTGGCACTTCCTGACTGTCCAAACAGTTACCTTACACCTTTCTTGTAGGTCGGACGATCTGGGTCTCAACAACAACATCTTTTTGTGGTGAATATTTTTTTGTTAAAATCAAAGTAAGATTTGTGCTTGCATACTTTGCTCTGTGCTTAACTGTGGTTTATGCCTGGTTTAAATTTTTAGGAATGTAACGATTTTGTCAGTGTGTGCTTTATACATGCAATGTATCTGTATCGATTTTCGATGTGGAATTCGATTGGGAAATAGACATGCTTGTTATAAGGCAATTTTCTTTTTTATATAGCTTACTGCAATGTTACGACCTGTATGGATAGCTGGGAGAGCTACACTTGTAATTTATCCTATGCAAATAAAAATGGTGACAATAAAATAGACCATTTCATGAATGGAGGTAAACAATCTCTATAACTCCATGATTTCAAGTTTTCAAAATTTTATCTAATGGATCACACATGAAACAAATATAATAAAAATTGCTGAATTTCATTGTTGGGTTAATTTTTACCACCAAAGCCAAATGACCTACAAAATTCCTACCTAATTTTTTCCTCTTAATTCCTACAGAAAAAAATCAAAATTTAAATTTCATTTTAAAAGGTACACCTTTGGATCATAAGGAAAAAGATCATCAAACTGGTTTGGGCTGTAGGTCCTTCAACAGAGAAACATGACAAGAACAAGAAATACTCAAACGCTTAACAAAAAGGCAGTTTTCAGCAGAATTTTTCTTTACTTGTAATCCACTGATTTGATTTTTATAATTTTGTCTTTAGGCTTGCTTTCATGACAGTTATGAAAATTTATTCCTCTAGCTTTAATTGTGGCTGAAATCCAGGGGACGGGAAAACCCATCTTTTGGTGTGAAGTAAATTTATTCTTAGAAGCACTTGCACATTTTCATTCATATTTCATCACCGTTTAATTTTCATTATTTGGTGTGAAATGCTGTCCCATTTCTAAATTTATGGTATAGCAAGTGATTTTTTAAAAATTATATTTTATCAATGAATATATAGTTTTTTATTGTTTATAGATAGTAATATTATAGTTTTTGATTCCACTGTGGTAACTATGATAACTAAATCACATTTCAAATAAAATCTTTTGATAGCTCATTAAACTTTATAAATAATGCTAAAATAATTTATATTTATCTTAAAATGCCTCAAAACATTGAAAATAAGATGACATACAGGGATCAGAGATGAAATATTTTACATATCTCAATTTCCTTGTTAACTGAATTATAAAATATGTGCCATTGTTAAGTATTAATTTTAAACAGTTTTTTATATTCAGAACTTTTATTATAGGGTTTACTCAATTTTAAAAACAAAAATTAATGAACATAGAACAGGAAGAAAATATGGTTTCAATTGAAAGCTCTAAAATTTTAAATTGGGTGAATTAAATATAATTATTCAGCAAATTAAATTTTAAAATTGTCTTCCAATCACATAAAATCAACTTTATTCATAAAATGGTTTTATCAACTTTCCACAAACATTTCCATTTTCAAACTGATTTTATATTATTACTTTGGTATTTGGGGGATTTTATAACAACAAACATCTATGTCTATGATGCACAAATAATGTAATTATTTAACAAGTATTTATAAAATATATAACACAAATATGATTTACCAAATATTTTAAGTTAGGATTAACTTCAGCACCGAATACATGCATTCATAACCTATCTATCTGGATAAAGAATGGGTGATAACCTGATGTCCAGATTCATGAGAATGCCATTTTTAAACTAAAAATTTCTCACATTTTAAGGAAGTAAAAGCTAATAAGTCTTTTCTGATGGATATTTTTTTATTTTTATCATATATTTGTTATTTTCAATTAGACATCAGAAAAATCAGGGAAAACTGCAGAATATACCATATTGTTTATTATAACTAAACTACTAATATGCTGACATTATGATATTAATTATTATATCAATATTTTTTTTTTCTCTCTTTAGTAAGTTTTAAATGTACTTATTAGCTATAATTATATAGTTAACCACTATTCAATAACCATCTGGCTATTAAATTTTTATCAACTAGTAGCCTATATATAGACTAGATTATTGCAATTACTTTAGTGATGCTAAAGAATAACCAATAAAATATTCTTATAAATCACATTTATGAAGAATAAAACAAGTACAATATTTGCAACATATTTCAATATTAAATGATTTTTAATTACTAAATCTACATTTCTACTTTTTAGTTTAGTTAAAAATTCACAGGTCAAACAATATGCTAATTAAAAAAAAAATTACTTTTTTTTACAATGCAAAGATATACACTCATATTTTTGAAAAGTACAGAATTATGCTAATATTCAATTTTCGTACGTTACAAAATAGGAATGGACAACTTAAAAAATGCATTGGAAAAGAACATTTTTCAATGATGTTGAGATGGAAATTATGATAATATAGTAAAATCTCGATAAATCGTCACTCAAGGAACTAAGAAATTTCAACGACTTAAGTGGAAAGGAGTAACCACTGAAAGTACTCGATATACATTACTGTAACGATCATTTAAATTTTAAATATATCATGACATTTATACAAAAATAATTTAATAATTAGAAGTACCAATAAATTACGTAAATGGTAACAAAAGTTGAATTTATCTTCTCTCTTTTGAGCTTTATTCGAACATACTTCAAGCTTTAATGCTACAATTTTACATATGTATTACTACAAAGTACTTGTCTAATTTTGACTGAAAGGTACACTTATCAAATTAACTCTGAATTCATCATCTATAGTAGACGTAAAGTAATATTGAATGGTTAAGTCACCAAGAACTTTGATGGTGAAAGAATTTTGTCATATATTAACTTTCATCAGTAGCATTTTCATGTTTTTCTTCTAAAAATGTTGCCGTTAAATATTTTAGGGTCTGAAACACACTACAACACTGTTATCCTATGTAGCCATTTATGTTGGGAACAATACATTTATTTTCATTTACGATTTCAAATACATTTAATAAAGAGTCCACATTTTAGACAATTTGTTTGTCATTAGATACATACTCTGCATATTTAAAAATGTTCACCTTTTTATTTGAGATTGAATTACAACTTCGGTTTCTTACCTTTTCCACAGTAATGAATTATCCGGAGTAGCATTTGAATCGGTGACAAGTATACGATGGTTTAATCACATTGTTATCTCTGGAAGGGCAGAGACAATGTCTCAGGACTGAATGAAAATGGTAACTTAACCGGAGTGCTGAGTTAGTTATTCTGACAACTTATCGAAGTTTTACTGCATTTTCGATTGCCAAGGAACCAATTTGCGTGAACATCATTCAAAATCGTGCTTTAAAATGGAATAACAAAAAAACTAATTCAAATTTAAAGAAAAATCTCACTGAGGTATGTTGTACTGGGAACTGGGCTAACCCAGTACAAATTTCATGGTTTATCTGAAACTTTGATTTTCTGATAAACAACATACACACACATTTTATTATGTAAGATTTACAATCAATATTATAATCACATCAAAGTGGTGTTATTTTTCTTTGGCCAAAAATGTGTAACATGGTTAGCTACTAAAATGGAGTCTAGGTACCAATGGTTAATAATTATAATTTAAGCTATATACTACTTATCCAGCCTGTGAAGCAAACTAATTGGTGACAACAGAGTTAGGCCTTGGCATGCCCTAATTTTTGCAAATAATATATTGTACTCTCAAGAGGTCAGTTTCTCAAATAACATTCATACTTCATATTAAGTTTGACATCATATACAAGAAATGGTTTTTCAGTATGTTGTTACACCGTTGGCAGTTTTCAAATAGAAAGTACTCAAGTATTTCAAGATATTTTAATCCTTACAGGGCTCACAATAAATTCTTGGCTCAATTTAATAGACTTTATAGACTAAAATTTACAGATGTACAGAAAAAAAAAATGAGATATTTTTAAATATATAAAACTAGAGAATTGGAGCAATCCCAAGGTTTTTCACACAAAACAAGAAGGCACTTGACTGCTAAGTCAAATTATGTACATTTAGAAATGTTCTTTTCTGCATTCTAATCTACATAATATATTACTTAAATTTGGTCTAAATCGCTTTAGTGGTTATTGAGATTAAGAAGGGTCACTGATTTTGACAAAATCTCATTTTATATACATTTAAACAAAATTTTCTACATTTACACATAGCCAATATATGCAATATACAATCAAAATTTGGACCAATTCAGGGGTTTTCGAGATAATGAAGGGTTAACGATTTAACACATTCACACATCAACAAAAGTTATTTCTGGTATAAAATATATCTTTTAAGATAATTTTAAGGGGTATTTTTCATATCTAGGGATATTGCTATGTTTTTTACTTTATCTTAAAATGGCAAACAATGCACATGATTGATTCAAAATATAGTAACATAAAATCTTTAAAATGGATTATTTTAATTTTAAACCGACTGTAAAAAATTAAAAAAAAAATTCCATGATAGGTGTTAAAATACAGTCATTATAGACTGATGGTAAAAATATCTAGACTTTTATAGACTAATATAGACTTCATAGATTAGTTGGGAGCCCTGCACTTGAGATGTACAAGCATACCTGCTAGCAATACTTTGAACTTCAGAGATAAACAATAAATAAATAAGAATGATTACATACAAATAAAAATATACATTTGCATGTAAGATTTCATAAATGTCTTTTTATGTAATGAAGAATGAAAATACTATTTTGAAACAATTTTTTTTACATGAAATCTTATATAAGATAACATTACCATCAAAAACTTTTTTACCTGATTTTTAAGTGAAAAATTTGCTTGAATGCTCATTATCTATTTATAAAAGCATAAATAAATAGGTTGCTAATATGTGTTCATTCTATAACAACATGTTTTCTCATGTAGTATAAGCAAAGTCAACAGCCGTCATGTTTTTAAATTGTAAAGCAGAAGTCCATAACCTGTTGCTCAGCACCATACTGTTTTTAGGAATGTAAAAATATGTAGAATTTTTTTTACTAAATGGTTTTTTTTTTTTTTTAAAAATTTTTAATATGCTAGCACTTGCTGATGATAGACCTATTTTATAGGAAGGCAATATTTTAACATATCACAAGATAAAACTCTTATGTATTACAACAAAATTTGACGTAACGCACAAAATAATTGTCATTTCAAAATCTAAAATTATAACTAATTAAAAATTTTGTTGACTTTTCTTCTCTGCATCCATTGCGTTCAAGATTGGTTGACGTTTGACTTGGTAACGTTGTCTTAATTCTTCAATATCTCTTTCCATTTCAAAGTCCAAATTAGTTACACGTTGACTGAGTTCATCATAACTAAGAAATTTTAAAAAACTAAAATCACACTCATTAAAGGAACTTTGAAATTTGGCAGAGTGTAAAGCTACAGGTTGATCAACATTACTTATTTGGTTGAGTTGTCTTTGTAAATGATTTAAAAATTGCTTTTCTGAAGTTTGAGGCAGACTATTTTGTAAATTTAAATTCTGTGAAGTTTGCTGGAAATCATTTGGACAAGGAGTTTCATCAGTGTGCAATGCAGAGGTAGATATAGTGTTTAAACAAGGGACTTTTCTATGTTGCTGCTCCTTTCCTTTATCAAAATAATCCAGAAAATTAGGATAATTTACTTTTTTTGCTTTTACCGTTTCATACTGTTTTATCGTTGAATATTCACCTTTTCCATCATTATTAATTAAAAGCATTCTTAAGTCAGATTGAATATCATTATTATTTACAAGCGTAGTCATATCATTGTGAGTAATCATTGTATTATTTTTACTAGATTCATTACCACTTGGAATTAGAGTACCAGAATCTTGTATAAGTTTGACTATTGTCCTGGAATCAACATCATCATCCTCAAAATCTATGTTGATTTGATCTTTATAATTTTTACTTTCTTGAATTTTGGTAACTTCTGAAATTATTAGCTGCAGGACGGTCACAGATTTAGCATTTTTAATATATTCATGTTCTAACAATTCTGGTGCTGAGGCTCGTTCAGTAGGATTTTTAACTAAGCATTTTGATACAAAATCTATAAACTCTGGGGACCATTTATCAGGATCATGAAATGATGGAGGGGGTTTTGTGGGGATCATAAATATAGCTCTCATAGGATGTATATCGCCATAAGGTGGTTTGCCTTCAGCCATTTCTAATGCTGTGATTCCAAGACTCCAAATATCAGCGGCACAATTATATCCTATTTCTTGAATGACTTCTGGAGCCATCCAGAAAGGAGTGCCAATTAATGTGCTCCTTTTAGTCATAGTATCTGTCAATTGCCCAGCAACACCAAAATCAGCTAACTTAGCACGCCCTTCAGCATTCAGCAAAATATTACCTGCTTTTATATCTCTATGAATTTTTCTCCTACAATGCAAGTAATCAAGCCCTTTCAAAGTATCACAAAGAATACTGATAATTTCTTTTTCTATGAATGTCTTTTTTCTAAGTCTCATAATATCAGATACTGATCCTCCACCACAATATTCCATGATAATCCATAAATCTGTCCCTTTGAAATAACTTCCATAATATTTAACAACATATGGACTGTCACATTGCTGCATTATAGAAATTTCTTTTATAGTTTCCTGCAGATCGGTGTCAACTGGAACTTGTTTTATAGCCAAAACTTGACCAGATTCTTTGTGAAGTGCTTTATATACACTTCCATAACTCCCTTCCCCTAATTTGCATATGATATCAAATACTTCTTCGGGTTGCCTTGTCAAACTTTCTTCACTTAACTTCTTTAATTCATTCTTAGATGGCATGATTAATATAATTATAAACAGTTTCTCATTATCAAAAAATTAGCACTAAATATTGATATGTGCATCCTAAAATTACTAAACTACTTGCTCTTAATTTTTTAATCAACAAATATAACTTTTCATAATTGTTTGCTTATGCAAAAGTATGCCATTAGTTGCTCAATTTTTTACGTAGTATTTAGGCTTACATTTTATATCAGGATTTTTGTTTCTCCAAATAAATTCATTTTTGATGAACAAATGTAAGTGGAATTTGGTTTATCAAGCAGTTTCCTTTTATTTATTCATCTAAAGTGAACAATATAAATTTGCTTTAAGCAATACAATAACCCTGAATAATGAATTTTTCCTTAGAATGTAGAGGTAAAATATTTAGCTGCATCTGTACGCTTGGAAAATAATGCTAATGATTGACTATAGATTTTTGCACAATCTTATTTGAACGATCAGTGTTTGATGTAAGGTAGTATTAGAAAATTTTGTTATAAGAGGTTAGTAAAAATCAAGGACTTTGAAGGGCCTTTGTGAAAATCAAGCACTTTTAAAGACTCTTGAAAATAAATACAAAATACTTTTCAAGGACTGTAGGAACCTTGTTCAATTAAGTATTCAAATCCTGTGATATGAGTTTTTAGCTTGCTAAATAGGCTTATTAACTGTGAAATATAAAATATTAGGCTTCTTTAGTTCATCATTTAGTGCAGCAGTGTCCAATCTGGTGACTTTTCACAGTGTCTCAAAATAGTCGCATGTGTTTTCCACATAAATAATTAAAAAAAAAAGGACATTTTCATGTTGTAACCTAATATTCCATATATTTAGGAAATAACATTACAAGTAACTGGGTTGAAAATTTTCATTTTTTATTTCACATTTAGCATAAAATAATTTAGTAATATAAGTTAGTTGTGCAGACTTTAACGTAATAATTGTATGGAATCTTGGATGGATTTATTTTTAAAACTTCTCTTCTAACATTTTACTTGGGTAAGCACAAAATTTTTATACCAATAGTACAGTAGTAAATGAATGGAAAATAAGAACTTCCGAGACACACATGGTCGGCTTATATATATACATTTATTCACATATCTGATTTGTGAATTAGAAATATTTTCTCAAAGAGATAACTTCAAATTAGAAACTTAAAACATGCAAGCTTTCAAAATCCAAAATTACGGAAATAAACACAGCGAATACGTGTTCTTACACATAAACACTTTAATTGATAACTATTCGGGATTAAACTGAAATTAAAGGTAATCTGAATATCAAACGGTGAAATTAAAAAAAATAAATTTCATTACTAGCAGCATGAAGCGCAGCTGCTAACTCTTTTTCTAAAGCTTCCAACTGCTTCAATTTTTCTGCTGGTGAAGTCATTCTTCAGAGTATTAAACTGTACCAGAGAGTGGCAATTACAACTGACATGTATAACACAACTTGCTTAAACAGAAAATATTATAATACGCAATATAAATTAAATATTGTACAAAGCCAAACTTTGTATTTGAAAAAAAAACAAATGCCCTGTGGTTGCAGTTAGTCTGAAAGTCTTTGCACCTATTGCAAAACGAAATTCATCAGTGATATGCGCAATATGGAGACGTACGCAAGGTTATTATATCTATAAGGTTGCGCCACTTCACCTCTAGCCAATGAGAGCACGTAAAACGCAACGTCACTCGGAGTTGAAAATCAGGAACGGCCCAGTAGACTCCAATGTTAAAGGGTGGTAACAAAATTAACTTAATCATTTTTTTTAATTAAAAATATAAAATAAATACTCAAATAACATTAATTTTACGTGAACACAACTTAAATATGCAGTACTGGGGTTTTTTGGAAGGGTATATACATAATAAAACTGTATTTCCTTTTCTGAAAAATATAAATCATCTGAAAGTTTCGTTTCGTTTTTTGACACCTGTCATTGTTATTACAGGAGGCGATGTTTTCTTTATTAATGAACTTTGTTTTAAATACACGAATTTACAGAAATATGTTCGGAAAGTTTTCTAAACAAGCAATCATTCTAAAATTTTCATTATACACAAATAAATATCGCGTAATTTCTTTCTAAATGCATATAAATAAAGTTATTTTCGATTATGTTATCTGTAATAATTGAAAATCAAAAAAATAATTATAACGCTAAGAGTTGTATATCTTTTTAGAGGGGGGGGGGGGGGGGGATGTACTTATGCCTAACTAGTAAACGATTTAATTGATGCTTTTATAGTGAAGAACTTATATTATTGCTAAACACTTTATTTTATTAGTTTTTTTTAGATTAAAAAAGAGAATTTATATCAAATCGATATTCAATGTAAACATATAAAAATATAGAAACCAATCGTTTAACACACTCACTATGATATACTTTCAGAATAATAAATTAAATGTATTATAGTATATTGATTCATGATGAAAAATATACGAGCAAGCAAATTATATCATTACATTTATTTTTCACTTACTATGGTGGTCACCCGCTTCAGGCTCCTGGAGCATATAACAGCGTTCGCAAGAACGGTTTTGCGCTCCGTAACTCTTACTATGGTTAAGCATCTTCATCAGACTATAACTTTATATTTTCAATCTTCAGATATACATAAGACATTTCACACTAGCAAATCAACCAAAACAAAGTAGAAAATTTAAAATAATCCTACTTTATATCAGTTAATCAACTAGTAACAAGAACGTCTATTTTATTATATCATTGTTCAAATGTCTTGAGAAATCTAGAATAGAAAATTAACCTTGCTGCCAGCCTACAATGTGGTGTTGTATATGTTATAATAATTTAATATTAGTTTGTATGCACAAATACTTAATAAAACTATGTATATATTAAAGCACTTCAAAGTTGATAATAACTAGAATAAATACTTATCATAAAAATATTAAGTTATATTAAATAATACCCTCTGTAAATGCATTTAGTTTCATAACAAGCATTTAGTTTCTTCATTGGGTACACACACACACACATTAAAATAACAAAGTAATAACAGTGAAAGATATAAATAAAAAATCACACACATACTCCAGGCCAGCCGTCCAAATAGTTGCTCTAAGTCCTCTGGACGAGTCGGACGGTCTGGGTCTTCAACACATACTCCAGTAACTTTTGCACTCGCATTCAAGAGCACAAGTTTACAGATCTTTACGACCATTCCATTGACTTGTAAAAGCCTTAATAAAGATTGGATAAGTTAGCCTGAATAAAGACTGGATTGATTTAAAACGAAACAAAGTTTACGTAAAAAGATACGTAAGAAACAACAACAGCAACAAACGATCAGATTGAAACAGCTTGAGAAATAATAAAATATTTCGCCGGCACTCTCAGGCGAGATATATATATAATCTCAGGCGGCGATTGCCACACCATCTTGTGGCGCTTTGTGTCGTTACTGCAAGTTCACTCCATCTGACGTCACAGATAATGTTCGTGGCACCCCCCTGGACGTACTATTAGACTTTACCCGTATAATTGTATGAAACAAATTCTACTCAGTGGTTGTACCGTCACCTTCGTGAACTAAAAAACTTTGAACGTGAACTTTTGATCTCGAAGGTGACGGGTTGTACTTTATCAAGGAACTCAATGAATACAGGACTAACAATGAATGCTCAAATGATAGTCTTTCATTATTTGTGGACTATGGTGGTGCAGGCAATGATCCGCTATTAGAATTTTTTTTGGAAGAAGGCTTTATTTCGAACCCAATAATAGTGCAGGCCATTATCCTTGCCTTGTCCATCGCAAACACAAATCTAAGCTGTCATGATGGCAGAGAAGTGACCATCTACAAGAAAACGCTATATAAAAGCAAGAAAGTGCTCCACTGATAATCCTTCATGACCCTTGGATCATGGTTTCGTGGTTATTGAAACTCATCAAAGTTGAAAAGTGTTTATGACTTTGTTCATTCTGTCTGTCTGTCCGTTAGCACGATAACTGCCGTAAAAATGACTTTATCAAGTTGAAATTTTAGTATGGTGTTCAGACAAGCTGTGAAACCTATGGGAATATAAATGAATAATATCACCCAATTAATTTTGGATTGAATCCGGATTGAAAAAATGAAATACATTGAACCCTATGGGACCTAATTTTTCAAACATTTTTTAAGCGGATTTAAAATTCACAAATTGCTTCTAAAGTTTTATGAAATATTCAAATTATCCCATAAAATATATAAAAAAAAATTTCAGCAAAATATATTCAGAAGTTTTTAAAATAAAAATTAAAATAATAATAACACCTTTCATATGAAGCGATCACGTGACCATTATATGAAGAGATAATGTGACCCACTTGATTATTTCTACAACGAAGCCTACTTTTCACTTATGAAAAATGTAAACAGCAAAATATGTAGAATGAGTAATAAGAATTGTTGCATTTTTTAACGCAAAATTATTTAGCTCATGGAGTCTGCAATATAATTGATATGAATGAAATATTCATTGATTTTACAGAGAGAAGGACGATTTTTTTCGATGAAGTTTTAAGCATAGAGTTTAATTACTTGTACCTCCATGGTCTTAAGTTTTTTAATAAAATAAAGAATAATAGTTTTAAAGTTTTATGAAATATTCAAATTATCCCATAAAATATATAAAAAAAAATTTCAGCAAAATATATTCAGAAGTTTTTGAAATAAAAATTGAAATAATAATAACACCTTTCATATGAAGCGATCACGTGACCATTATATGAAGAGATAACGTGACCCACTTCAAAATAAAATATGGCATCCATCTTGCGTCAAAATCATGATTTTTAAAGTTCTTTTTAATTCATATTTAACGTTGTATCCGTCCTAAAACCTCTTTATTTTTGCTTACATTCTGTGCATCTGTATACTGAAACAACGCAATTACAATATATTTGAATTTAAATGATCATCCAACTTTGATTATTTCTACAACGAAGCCTATTTTTCACTTATGGAAAATGTAAACAGCAAAATATGTAGAATGAGTAATAAGAATTGTTGCATTTTTTTAACGCAAAATTATTTAGCTCATGGAGTCTGCAATATAATTGATATGAATGAAATATTCATTGATTTTACAGAGAGAAGGACGATTTTTCGATGAAGTTTTAAGCATAGAGTTTAATGACTTGTACCTCCATGGTCTTAAGTTTTTAAATAAAATAAATTATTATAGTATATTGTGATGAATGAAATGAACGGAAAAATGTTTATGAATGAAATGCTGGTGTGTTATATTTCGATGACGTCATTTGAATAAATTTCATTTGTTTTCGATGAAGTTTTCAAATATAATAAATTATTGTAGTATTATGATAATTTTAAAAATATTACCGAGGAATGTATTGCATTTTAGAGATATTTAAATAAAATTGCATTGAAGTTGGAAGGAATTGCATTGAAGTTGTAATGAATATTGGAAGCCTATTGTTTTTACACATAATCGAATGTTCAGAACCCACCTAAATTTTGAATTGAAATTTTGAAAAAATCATCAAAAAATTAAAACATTTAACAAAGTTACGTAAATAATCATTACTTATGCAATTTTTCATTAGATAACGATTGACACAAACTTTAGAACGCTAGCATGAACCCTTCTTGAGATATCAGGTCAGGTTTTAGGATTTTGACTGACCCAAACCCTTCCCATTCATTTTTCGATTAATATTTGCAAGCTGCATTGGAATAGAAAAGCTGATAAATCGCCATTTCTTAGTAAATTTTGGTCTAAATGCTTGTCAAAAGAATGGATCTTTTTTTTCGGAAAGGGGGGGGGGGCAGGGGGATTTAACTTCTTTCTTTTATGCTTCCGTTTCAAACAAAAAAAAAATGTGCAATATCTCAAGCACGAACGAAACACGTTAACGCTATATAAATGATGACAGTCGCCTTTAAATAATATAAAATCTGATGTGTCCAACGCATGACATTGCAGATTAACAAATTTCGTTATTTTTAGAAAACAATAACACAAATTAGACCGCCGAAGAATAGAAATCGCGGAAGATCAAGAGAATTTTTGTTGATTCCTAGACAATTCAGCGTATCAAATTTCGAACAATTTGTTTCATTATTTAGAGCTATATAGCTCTCCTTGTGAAAAAATAGTTTCTAATATCTCGAGAATGGCTTGTGATAACTATAAAAAATTTTGTCCATGTATTTCCAGTCAAAAGTACTTCCAAACCGACTGAAACCACATTATATGAAGTGGTATGTTACCACATGACTGTGAGAACAACGCAGCGATTATTTCTTTTTCGCACATATTGAGCACAGAACATACAAAGGAATTTTGAATTTTATTGTAATATTTCTTAAACCCCAATTAATGACCCTACCGCGCGCATGCGGTGTAAGATTCTCCACGCGCATTCGCTGCTTGAACTACCAAAGGTACTCTCTCTACCACAGCGTATGGTCTGTTAGAACTACAACACACATACGCTATTAGACTAATAACCAACTTGCGATGTAATATATATTTAAGGCGTATCCGTTGTTAGCTTTCACGCGCATGTTCAGTAAGAAATACAGGGCGCATGCGCTGTAGGACTCTCAACGTGCATTCGAAGTTCAATCCCACAGAATACTATATTAGTCTGTGTTCAAGTATTAGTGTGTTGCTTTTGCACTGGAAGAGCTTCCACACGCATGCGTTGTAAGAGCCGTTTACACGCATACTCTGAGCTACACCGTACGCGTGCTGTAGACTTTTGAGATACAGCGCGCACTTGCTAAAAGACCTTCCAAGCGCATGCTCAGTTCAATCACAAACTTATGATGTTAGAACTCCCACGCGCTGTACAATTTTCAATGCGTACTCTCGGTAAGAACTTCCATGCACTCCAAAAATATACTAATTCGCATACGCTACAACAGCCTCTATATCAGTGGCGGCTCGTGAGCGACATGTAGAGGGGGGCGCTCACTATGTATTTATGCCTATATATATGTTAGTAATATATATATATATATTATATATATATGTATATATAAAGCATATGTATATACATATACGTATTTTGGGCATAGCAACGGGAGTATTAAAAATATAAACGACGGATGTATTAAGTAAAATAACGTACCTCCCACCTGCTCGCTCGTTCATAAAAATCCTGGACACATGGAACGTATCTTTCCTAGTGAAAAACATTACATAGTCCTAATTTACATTAAAGTAAAATTGTAGGAGCTAGTTAAACTAAAAGTTATGCCCAGGGAGTTGACTAAAAATATGCATGTTCTGGCGATACGTACTGATGGTTCAGACACTATAGCCACCCGTAAAATCAAAATCGGTGGATTAGGAGATGAGATAGAAAATTGGGGGGGGGGGGGTAACCAAAGTAAGAGTTACGCTCGGGGATGAAGAAATAAAATATATATATAATGAAAACAAAAAGCAACAAATTTTCCCTATTTATTTCTGCCAAAATTTTAAAATAATCCAAAGTAAAATCGACAGAATTCCTAGATCACAATCACTTCTGAATGAGTTGTTAACTTGGGATAGTAATGTTTAACAAAATGAGTTGAGAAGTGACAAAATTAGTTGTAAACTTTAAGATATCTTCGAATATTTATTGTTAAAGGAATTCAGGAATTCTTTACTTTCTTATACTTCTGTGTAGAACAGCAATACCCAACCTTTCTTTTTTTGTTTAGAGGAACCCCCCCCCCTTTAATTGGTTGATACATATTAGGTTCTAAAGGGGTAAATTACAAAATACATGCTGTGTAAAGCAGAAGAGTTTATAAATAACCAACTCATCAGTGGCGGCTCGTGAGCGACATGTAGAGGGGGGCGCTCATCTATGTATTTATGCCTATGTATATGTTAGTAATATATATATATACATATATATATCATTTATATATATATATATATATTATATATATATATGTATATATAAAGCATATGTATATACATATACGTATTTTGGGCATAGCAACGGGAGTATTAAAAATATAAACGACGGATGTATTAAGTAAACTAACGTACCTCCCACCTGCTCGCTCGTTCATAAAAAGCCTGGACACATGGAACGTATCTTTCCTAGTGAAAAACATTACATAGCCCTAATTTAAGTAAAATTGTAGGGGCTAGATAAACTAAGAGTTATGCCCAGGGAGTTGACTAAAAAATATGCATGTTCTGGCGATACGTACTGATGATTCAGACACTATAGCCACCCGTAAAATCAAAATCGGTGGATTAGGAGTCGAGATAGAAAATTGGAGGGGGGGGGGGGGTAACCAAAGTGAGAGTTACGCTCGGAGATTTGTCATATTAAAGTTGCATATCCAGGTGACATGTACAAATGGTAGAGAAACTCACTACAACGATAAGCCGAACCAAAATCGCTCAATTAGAAGCAGATATGTAAAATTCTGGGGACTAGTTAAACTAAAAGTTATACCCATGGGTTGACACAAAAATATGTGTATCCAATTGAAATGTACAAATGTTGCTCAGACTATATAGTCACAAGCAGAATCAAAATCGCTCAATTAGAAATTGAAATGTAAAATTATGGGGACTAGTTAAACAAAAGTTAAGCCCAGGGGTTGACGCAAAAAACGTATGTATATTATATCCATCAAATACGTATATCATGTTAATATGTACATGTGGGTCAGAGACTATAGCCACCATCTGAATCAAAATCGCTTTATTAGGAGTCGAGATGGATAAGTGTGTGTGTGTGTGTGTGGGGGGGGGGGGGTGCTATTTGAAGTAAAAGTTACGCTCAGAGATTTATCACTATAAAGATGCAGATCCAGGTGACATGTGCTAATGCTGCTGAGACTATAGCTACTAGCAGAACCAAAATCGCTCAATTAGAACATCGATGTAAAACTGTGGTGGATAAAAGTTACGCCCAGGGGTTGACACAAGAAACGCATGTATATTATGTCCATCAAATATGTATATCAAGGTGGTACAGATGGTGCAGAGACTATAGCCATCAGTAAAATCAAAATCGCTCAATTAAGAGGTGAGATGGGAAATTGGAGAGGGGGGGGGGGGCGTAACTGAAGTAAAAGTTAATCTCAGGGATTTCTCACAACGATGCATATTCAGGTGACATGTACAAATGCTGCAGAGGCTATAGCCACTAGCAGAACCAAAATCTCTCAGTTAGGAAACGAGATGTAAAATTGAAGGAGTTAAGCTAAAAGTTACGTCCAGGGGGTTGGCACAAAATATATATTCAGGTGACACGTACAGATGGTGCAGAGACTATAACCATGATTAGAATCAAACTCGCTGAATTAGAAGCCGAGATAAGAAATTTGGGGGCTACCTCAATTTAAATATAAGCCTAGGGCCAATATTATAAGTCTAGAGCCAGTTTAGGGGCTACCAATATAGTCGGCAGCGGTCGGGCCAAAATTTCCAGAAAAACGACGTCAGATAAAAGGATTATGTTGAAAATTTAATTTTTAAGTTTTTTAACAAATACTTAGAATTTCTTTAATTTTTAGGCATTTTTTAATGTTAAATAGCTGAAAAAGTAAGACAGCTGGGTAAGTCAACTCAAACTAAATATCCGAAACAACACATTTATGAAAGTGTCACTAAAAATAGCCTATATGTCACAGTGTGCCAAAAATTGGAAACTCGTGACGTTTAAAGAATTATTTTGAAGTCAAACATATTGAAATTCGTCACCAGCAGATCAACCAGAGCATAGAAATAAATCCCTTCCGGAAGAACAGAACAACAGACAAACTACATCAGAAATGACGAAATGCGAAACAACTTCAAAAATTAAGACAGCTGGGTGGGTCAAGCGATCCCTCAAACTGAGTGTCCTAAACAAGGTACTTTATTCACGATAGCCAGAAACCCCTAAAATATCATAACCCCCCCCCCCTTCCCATCACCACACACGTACACTTAATTCTCTCATTTGTTCAAATGTTTATTTAAACTTCCAAATTTGTAACAAAGACGAGAATAAGAGCAAACACATTCTTAAATGTAGAAAATTGAAGCCAAATTAGCGAAACTGAGCCAATTTGAGAAGTCCCTCTTCGTGTTTTTCTACTCTTCTGTTTCTTTTTGGCTGGGGCGCGCTAAGTCCCGCGACACAATCTACTAGTAAATCTGCAATGTCTGGTTTTTTTTCACGCCAAATTTCTAATATTGCTCCTATACCATTCTTTCACTCAGGAGATGCCGACGGCAGGGAAGCGGGTTTAAAAATATCCCTGTATTTTCCCATATGTGTTGAAAATTCTGTGCAATACAGCTTTCGTGTGTCGACTTTCTACGAAGAAAGGTGTAGTGCTGCCGTCTAGTGACTTTTATCATTACTTATTTTTAATAATTCTCGATTTAATTGAACCAAAAATTCAGATTTTTTCAATAGAAATTGTAATAAATCTGTATAACTAAAAAAATAATATGGGGTGTTTACTCAATGGTGTCGCGCGTACTCGCGGCCCCCCCAATGGCCGCCACTGCTCTATGCACATGTCTTGTCAGAAGAACCAGCACGCACATGTTCTGTAAGAGCACTCCACGCTGTACAATCGTTCCTCGCGTATGCCCTGTTATAACTGCCACGAGCGTGCGATGCAAAAATTATCATGCGCATATGTTGTACACGCGCATGCGCTGTAAGTTTTAATGAGCATGCGATGACTTCTCTCCCCGCGCTTCAAGTCTTCCCATCCTGTTCAATCCTAAACGCGCATGCTCCGTAAGAGCTTCCACGCGCATGCGCTGTAAGATCTCTGCTCGCGCATACCATGTTAGAACTGCCATATGCGAGCGCTGTAAAAAGTATCACGCTCGTATGTTGTAAGAACCATCCACGCGCATGCCATATAAGTTTTAATGAGCATGCGATGAATTCTTTCTCGTGCTCTAAGTCTTCCCACCCTGCTCAATTCTCATGCTCTGTAAGAGCCTCCACGTGTATGCTCTGTAACCAGTGGCGGATTTCAGGAGGGGCGATCGAGGCGATCGCCCCCCCCCCAAACGCTTGACGAACGTCTACGTTTTATCAAATAAATTGTAAAATTAAAAAATATATATATCATTAGGGAGGTACTTTGGGCTTGCTCTCCCTGCCCCTCAGTTTATCCACGAAATCTCGCCCCCATAATGAAAGTCAAAAGTCTGCGCCTGGATGTCTTATATTTACAAGATTTAGTACCATCGACTCTTTTAGCGAAAATCAACATGGACGAAGAGTCACTCCTCCCATCTTGGACAGAGCTAAGCAAGAAGTATCACAGAATAGCCGAACTGGGAGTGGAAGAAATGAACAGTAAGTACACTTCAAGTTGAGGTGATTGACTGGAGAACCAAATGGATGCGAGAAAATACCGATACGGGCAAAGTACCCAAGTCTGCTTTTGAAGCACTACAGAACTGTGATCCTGCAGTGTACCATGTGATCTACGTGTTGCTGAAATTACTTGTAGCATTACCGATTACTGTAGCAACCGCCGACGGTAGCTTCTCAGCACTAAAACGATTGAAGACATGGCTTCGAAACACAATTAGAGAAGATCGGCTAGTGGGATTGGCTTTGTTGCATGTGCATTATGATATCGCAATTTCACCAGTAACAATTTTAGATCGATTTGCTAAAGAAAAAGAAAGAAGACTTGAGTTGATATTATAATGATGATTCTTCCTGGGAGGTGCCAGGGTTTTTGCGATGGACTCCGTAAGGCTGTTAAGGATAATGATCGACAATAAGCTGAATTGGCAATTACATTTGAATAGTGTTATAGGTACTACTTCTGGCAAAAATTATGGAATCACTTCCATGTTATTTCAATGGGATACGACGTTCAATACCCTACAACTTTTGATGCACGGATACCCTGAAAAACCCTTTTTGAGCGAAATTGAAGAACTTTAAATGCTTAACAAAACAAAAAATATTTTAAAAATTTTGCACTTTTCATTATTTAATAATTCACGATCAAAAAATGGGAAAAAAGCTAGAGATTGAAAGAAAAAGCTCGTAAAAACTAATTTGGAATAATAAATTTGATCATGGAAAATCATTAAGATATAGCTCCTCATATTTATATGATTAAATTTATTATTCTAAATTAGTTTTTACGAGTTTTTTCTTTCAGCCTACAGCTCTTTTCCCATTTTTTGGTTGTGAATTATTAAATAATGAAAAGTGCAAAATTTTTAAAACATTTTTTATTTTGTTAAGTTTTTAAAGTTCTTCAATTTCGCTCAAAAAGGGTTTTTTGGGGCATCAAAAATTGTAGAGCATTGAACTTCGTATCCCATTGAAATAACATAGAAGTGATTCCTTAATTTTTGCCAGGGGTAGTAAACTCGATCAAACCATTGGTCTTTTCTTTTGATGTTTTTGCATAATGTTTTTGCGTGATGTTTATACGTGATGTTTTTCACGTAAAAATTTATTGATTCCTGTGCAGCTAAAAATGTAAAAAAATGTAAATCAATGTTCAGTGCTTATTAATACCTATATTAACTGCATTTACTCATGTTCATCCTCCTTTTCTACCACAATCCAAGAAAAATAAAATTTATTTGTATTGTATCGTATGATAACCATATTTAGTGAATAGAATATAAATGTGTGCTTATTTAGTAAATATTCAGTATTAATCTTCTCACATGGAAATCTCTTACTTGTGTATACTTTTGTGTAAACTTAATGCAGAATATAATTTAGTTTCCTGTTTCGACTTCAACAATAAGTTTGTTTCCTTATATAGTCACGTAATTTTTTTTCTTCCAATCTTCATTGTTTTGCTTTGGTCTTAAAAAAATGATAGACCGTATTTTATAAGCTGCAAAGAACTTACTGTAAACTTCCGAATTTGCTCTAGTTATTTCAAAAATGTCAAATATCCGTATATAGGAAGCCGTTAAGAAAATCTCCGAGAACATTTCGATCTACAAAATCGCCCCCCCCAAACAAGAGGCCAAAATCCGCCACTGGCTGTAACATCGTTCCTTGCGCATGTGCTGTAAAATCGCTCCTTGTGTATGCGCTGTAAAATCGCTCCTTGCGCATGCGCTGTAAGAATCTCCACGCGCATGTTCTGTAAGAGCACTTCACGCGCATGCGCTGTAAGATCGCTGCTCGCGTATGCTCTCTAAGATCGTTGCTTGCGCAAGCTCTGTTAGAACTGCAGCGCGCGTGTGCTGTAAAAATTAGCATGCACATATGTTGTAAGAACTATCCACGCGCATGCGCTGTAAGTTTTAACGAGCAAGCGATGAATGCCCTCCCTGCGCTCCAAATCTTCCGCCCTGTTCGATCCTCAGCGCGCATGCTTTGTAAGAGCATCCACGCGTATGCGCTGTAAAATCGCTCCTCGCGCATGCGTTGTAAGATCTCTGCTCGTACATGCGCTGTAAGGTCGCTGCTCGCGCATGCTTTGTTAGAACTGCCACGCGCGTACGCTATAAAAATCATCATGCGCGTGTGTTGTAAAAACCATCCACGCGCATGCGCTGTAAGTTTTAATGAGCATGCCGTGAATTCTCTCCCCGTGCTCCAAGTCTTCCCATCCTGTTCAATCCTCAACGCGCATGCTCTGTAAAACCCTCTACACGCATGCGCTGTAAGAATCTCCACGGAAATGCATTAAAAGAGCCCCCCATACGCGCCTGCGCTATTTGTATTAGGTTTTCGATTAAACAAGACTCATCGAAATTATAATACTAATAATTTCAATCAGGCGGGGTATTATCGGACCTCCTCGAGCCAATTCTACTAAGTTTCAGAAATTTCATCTCTTTTTAGCACCTAGGGTTTATAGTCGTCTGCCTCAATATTTTAAAAGTGTTGTTACCTACCGTTCCTTTTTCAGGGCTGTCAAAGACTGATTATTTACATATAATTCAGTTGGAATTGAGAATTTTTTACTTTCCTTATATCCATATAATGTATAAGAAAAGTATTGTAACGGGGTCGAAAATTCGAAGTCGAAACATTGCACCTGCTGCAGCAGGTGCAATGTTTCTGGACGCCATGGATTTCCATGGACTCAATTTCTGGATTTCCATGGACGCCAATGCCTGCAAAGGGGGATTGAACTGTTTGAGATAGGGTATGTCAAATACCTGTGTGTTTGTGGTAGTTCTTCGCTTGGGATGGACGCTGTCCCACCCGTAAGCAAAAGGTTGAATGCATTTTTTTCGAAACGGAATTTTCAAAGGTTTTACATTTTTAAAATACTCCATGCGTCTTAATTTTTGTCTGGGATGCATGAAATTTAGCAAGAAGACACCTCTCATACTTTTTAATGAAACTGGGTATGCATTTTATAATTCGACTTTATTAAGGTAATTAAAAGTGAATAAGAACCTAATTAAATGATGAAAATTAAGTTTTAATGCAGAAAAATATTTTTAAAAAATTGACTTGCTAAGGGATTTAAAAATAAATACCCAAATTTGTTCATAATGTGTTTTTGAGTGATCATAATGCAAAATTAATCAAAAATGTGAACAAATGTCACGCAAGGAGCATTTTCAAATTTTCGTTAAAAAAATTAAATTAAAAAAATACAAAATTATAACAAAATTGAAAAAAAATTTAATGGTATTGTATATAGTAATGTTAAGAGTAATATTTATACAAATTTTCACGTTTCTAAGTCAATAAATAAATAAAAAAAATTTCAACGTCCACCATTCCCTTAAGCAGGATTATCTTAGATACGATAATGCACCCATAGAACCCACAGTCTGGCAAACAATGCTAAATAATACTACCATTGTCATAACAGTTTACTCGAGCACCTAACTTTCTAACAACTCCAAATTATGACTCGACCATAAAACTGCACGGATCTTTTAAACCAGTGTTGTAAAGGGAGGCAGGGTACGTAAGCAACTGCTTTTATATAAAAATTCACACCTATTTCTGAACTGCGAGCTTGAATTGTTCATTCATGCTATTTTTCCTTCAATATTTTTTTGGGGAAAAAAATCTCATTCCGATGCTATTTAAAGAAGATATTAGCAACAACAAAAAACCTTAATTACTTTCAAATTTCTGTGGGGGCAGTGCACCCACAGAGAGAAATCTGTGTGTGCAAGTTGCACCCATGGATTCCGACGCCACTGAATATTATACTGTTTGAGCACATCAACTACTTGCATACACTCAAGGATTGCACAAAAAGACAATCCATTGGCAAGCGATCCTGAAAATCGCGTTTCTCGTCTTTAACCGACCTCTTCTTCCGCTCACGGCTTTTGAACAAGAAAAGGATGAAACGTAGTAATTTTCACAATGCGAAGCAATGTTCAAACTCACAGAGAAAAATAAATAGAGACGGAATAAATTATCAGCAAGCGAATGCAGACACTTTTATTTGCAATGGCGAATTGACCAGAAAGTGCACGACGACTGGAGTTGACTCATATACTATATGCGAAATCATGCTGTGTTTCAACGCCGTCTGTCGTCCGTGAAAGATATCATCTCTAATACCGTACTTAGGATATTTAAAGATCGCAGCAGAGCATGTTTGTATTTTTCCAATTCTTGCTGTTTTTTTTGCAAACAAACGCGCATGTCTACAGCAAAAATAAAATTATACGTAAATAATTAAATATAATGTACATTTAATTATTAACATAAAATTTTTTATGCTAAGAATATTTTTAATGAAAATTTTAAGGCCTTCAAAGTGTTTTTCCTTGAAGGTTGTCGCGGGCCGCCAAACCGGTCTCGCAGGCCGCGGGTTGGACCGCCCTGTTCTAGAAACTTAGAATTTTGCTGCCGGTGGGCAGGGGCTAAATCCTCCGTGCATTACTGGGATCGAAAGAAACACATCTACCAGAAAAATTCTAAAATCTTTTCATTTAAGAGTTTTGTGATCACTGATTATCTCGTCGTCTGCATTTTACAGTATTCTGTGATCAGTAGGGTACAGTCGATAATTTACTGTGGAGTGGTGTGGCCACCTCGATCATCAAACCTGAATCCGTGTATATTTGGGTTTTGGTTTACCGCGATAACTTTAATAATTTATTTGAATTTAAAAATGTTTGCAACATCTCTCTTGACATGCTCTGAACAATACATAAAATGGTGGATTCTAGTAATTATTTATAATGTTGGCTACTCTCAATAAACATCCATTTCTCTTCTGGTGATAAAATTATGTAATAATTATCTCCATACGTTAGATTTCCCTATTTGATCTGAATACCAAGTTTAGATGATTTTCGTTCTGAGAATTTTTAGATAGGTTTAAAAATGTGACCTTAAATTATGATCAGCTTGTATGTCATTAATTATTAACAATCGTTAATTAGCCATGCTAATGAACAATCAATAGTAATTAGTTAATATTTTATGTATAAAGTGGCTTGATTAAAAAATTACCCTTGCTTCTTGCTACTGGCGAGTTAATTTGTCTACCAGGCACTAAATGAGTCGTCAGCGTCAAGCCTGGTGACTACAACATTTTGCTAACAATCAGATGTCTCAACAAAATTGCTACTAATTATTAATAATACACCCTGTCAACCATTTGCCAGAGTTCGTCTTCTAAACGCGACGGTGGCAGTGCACACAAGCGACGTGCAATCACGTCTCAGACGTGTTCGGTTGGTGAGAGATCAGGGGAGACTGGTGGTCAAGGAAACACCTGGGTACCTTTCAGGGCATGTTGGCTGATGCGTGCCGTGTGTGGTCGGGCGTTATCCTGCTGGTAAATGACATTGGGCACTCCTGAAGGAAGGGTAGTGTCACCGACCGCAGCGTGTCATGCACGTATCGCTGGGCCGTCATAGTGCCCTCAATACGGACCAGAGGTGACCTGCTATTGCAGGCGATGGCGCCTCAAACCATGATGCCGCGTTGTCGCGTTCCACAGATGCAGCCGGATTGGACCTGTCACCACTTCGGCGCCAGACTCGTACACGGCGACTGTCATTGCTAAAACAGAAGCGTGACTCGTCTGAGAATACGACCCTGTGTCATTCCGCCGTCCATGTGGCCCTATCTCGACACCATTGCAAACGGAGGCGTCTGTGCTGTTGGGTCAATGGCAGTTGTCTTAAGCGCCATGAGAGTAGGTCGCAGGCGGATAATGGTTCTGGCCGATATGGGAGCATCTAGGGTGTCCAGCATATGCTGTAAAAGGGCGAAGGAAGTGGTCTGCGGGGCCGTCAAAGCTTGCCGGCGGATGCATCGGTCCACGTGCGTTGACGTCACTCTGACCGTACCGACACCCTTCGAACGATATGTAAATTCTTTGATATATTCTTTGAACCTTTCGATATGTATATTCTTTGCTTCGAACGTGTGACATTCCCTTGTTCCAACCATCTTCGCCACAGCCGGTGCACCGTGGACGCGTGTAGGTGGCTGTCGGCTGAGATTTGACGTATGGACCAACTTGCCCTTCTGAGTCTGATCACCATACCCCTCGTGAACACGCCTATCTGCTGGAACTGCTTCGGTTGGCGGCGGTCTGGTATTCTCTGCTACTACACGTTTCCTCTGAGACAACAAATTGCAAAATGATTTCTCTGGCAGATAGAGCGACGCAACTATTGCCGATTCTGCAGGTTCCTGTCTTTATATCTCACTCAACGTGCTCGGGACAGCTGCGCATTTCGCATCACTTACATAACTCGGTGAGCTGTGTATACCCTGCAATTTGCATATTTTTCTGCTCACTCCTTCTTGGTGTCTCATTTTCTCTGTCACGTAGTGTATATTAATTAATGCTATCAATCATAGTGTGTGAGTCTGTCTCTGTAAACTCATGATCTCGTGAATGAATGGAGCGTTTTGAAAGAAATTTGGTATGGTTATCCCTAGAGAGAGGATTTATAGGCATTAAAAATCATAAAATAGGCAGGCAAATAGGCATCAAATAGAAAGCGAGATAGGCACAAAATGGTTACAAAGCAACGAAAACTTAATTCAATCTGAAACAAAAAATCTGCAAATCGTGTCCAAGTATATTCGCCCCCTCGTTTCAACTAAGGCCGATGGAAAACTGTGTATAATACCTTATATTCAAATTATGGAATTTATTCTTACAAAATATAAAGTGGTATTAGTAATTCGAAGAAGAAAATTTTTTCAGTCACAGTGAACGAAGCTTTCCACACGAACTACTTCAAATAATTTATATAATTTTTTTTTCACTGATGTGGCAATGTGAAACTAAGTATATTTCTAAGCTTTTAGGCACACCTCCTATCCATAATGTTTACATAGTTCGTCTGCATTCACCGTGCA
The DNA here is from genome assembly GCA_951213105.1 of Amaurobius ferox. Lineage (NCBI taxonomy): Eukaryota > Metazoa > Arthropoda > Arachnida > Araneae > Amaurobiidae > Amaurobius > Amaurobius ferox. Next base: position 118,955,271 of record OX578147.1, read on the forward strand.
CTGACCAAAAATATTTGAAGTGCGTTAGTTAAAGTTGGTTACTTAAAATCATTATGGTAGGCTATAGGAAATAGCCTACGATAGTAAGATTGGACAAACAGATCAAACGAAGAAATGGCGTCGAAGTGTGGGCTATTGGAATGTTGCGTGTGTGTGGTGGTGGTGGTGTTGGTGGGGGGGGGGGATAGATTTGAAGGGGAAAAAAGATAATAGGCAGTTTTAGGTACAGTGTTTCTTTCAGTCATTCATTTTGAGTTAACCTAGTTTCCATTTATGTGACACAGCATTTAGATATATTTATATAGGGCAAAAAGAAAACTTGCTTAACTTAAAATTTTATTCCCCCCCCCCCTGGCCAAACAGTCCTGAAATAAACACTGCTTAGGCACGATTTATAGAAATAGACACGGACCATTCATATAAGCAGGCATTTATGGGCACTTATAACCAAATAGGAAAAAGTATGGTAATTTTCAAAATCTGGGAATATTAGAACCGTAGAATTCGAAAAATTTCGGGAAAATACCACTTTCTCTACACCAAGACCACATGCAAGGTGAGTGTTTCGAGGTTCTTTCCCCCTTCTTAGTTCTATGTGATGGTTTACAGCAGGGGTGTTCAAACTTTTGGAAGTCGCGGGCCAATTTTGAAATATAAAATATGTGGCGGGCCAATTTTGAAATATAAAATATGTGGCGGGCCAAACAGTAGACAAGCCTATAGAAGACAATGGCGGATTTAGGGGAGGGGGCACGTGTTCCCCAGAACTAGTCAAAAGCATATTGAAATGGACACACAATTACCAAAGCAATTACCTTATACACAATTTTTACATTATGTATTAACTTTATTTTTTGTAAATCTGGTAGTCGTTTAATAGAAAAACACCAACTACATTTAACTACTACAACTATATTCAAACGCAAATTGTATTACAAAAGCTGGGAAATGCCAATGAAAAATCATTTACAGAGTTTAACTTAATGAGAAGACTGGCTCTGCTTATTTTTTACCAATGATTCAATGTCTGGAGCTATTTCTGAGGCAGCTAATCGGAGGCAGTGTTCCAAATGGCAATCGGTAATTTCCGCTTCTATATGTCATTTAGTATGCTTCATTCGCGAGAATAACTGTTCACACAAATAAGTGCTACCAAACAAGGAGCAGATTCTTGCAGCATTAATTCTTGAATTTGTGAACTTTTCTTTCGTTACATACTTCCTATAAAATTCCAGAAGGAGAATTTCGTCAAATTTGCTCCTCAGGGCTGAGTCGCATTGAAGGTCAATCATTTCCATTGGGAGATCTTCTGGAATCTCCGCCACATTTACAGTGAAAGGGTTAGCCACCCCATTGAAGGACCTGTCTTGAGAGCTTTAATCAAGGAATCTCTCTTGAAATTCACTCTGTAGCTGAGAAATTGCAGCTACATATTGAGGAGCGTATTCTGCAGACTGTAATTTTAACATTATTTTGAAATGAGTCATGTTCCGGTTTTTTAATTGCTGCTTAAAGAGTTCTAATTTCAATTAAAAGCTTTGATGTGATTGAACAAAACATGCACCAGTTGATCTTTTGACTGGAGCTTCAAATTTAAACCGTTGAAATGTGAAGAAATGTCCGATTCCAGAAGTCCTCCAATGTGAAGAAGGAAAATTCAGCCATCCACTTAGGGTCGTTGAACTGTGAAATTAACTTGCCCTTTGTTACCTTGAACTCCTGTATGGCTTCCTTCAATTCGAAAACCTTTTCCGCAGCTTAACCAACGCACGTCACAAAAGTAGATAATATCTCCTTAATTAGAATCCCACTCAGTCTGTAAAAAGTTTTGAAACTGTCGATGTTTCAAACCTCTTGCTTTGATGAAATTTACAATATCTACTATAATCTTCGTTATCAAAACCAAGAGATTTAGTACACAAATTCTCCTGGTGAGTAATGCAATGGGAGCTGATTAAATTATTAGTATCCACTTCTGTCAATTCTGTTAGAAGAGCTATAACCCCAGCTTTCCTGCCAACCATAGAAGGCGCTCCATCTGTTGCCAACTATGAAATGTTTCGTTCAATGCCAACGAGTAAAATGTGCAGGCTTGCAAATTCGTTTTCAATATCTCTTCAACATTTAGTGCCAGTTTTTCCACTCTCCTAATAATAGTCTCCTAGAGGTTGGTGGTAGGGGAAGGAGGGTACGGTCCCTGTGGATGCCTCCCCCACTGGGTTCCGGTCTAAATTGGGTGGCACTTCCCGGCCCTCCAAACAGTTACCTTACACCTTTCTGGTAGGTCGGACGGTCTGGGTCTCAACAACAACTCTCCTAGTAATAGTCGGTCGAGATAAACTTATTTTTTTGAACGCATCAACTTTGTTTGGACACAAAATTTCTACCGTTGATACCAAACATTCCTTTACAAAATCTCCATCTGAGAATGGTTTTGACTTTTCGGCAATTTTTTGAGCGATGATATATATGGCTTAAACATAAACCTTAGCATCCTCTGATACTGTTGATATAAATTGGCTGTTGAGATTTTAAACGATTTTTTAAACGATTCGATCGCTCTTATAGTTTTCGATTAATCGTTTTGTCAAGTTGAAGAAGATTGAAAATTTTCCGTTTTTTAAGTTTGTAATGCTTATATCTAAAAAACTAAAAATGCTAGTTTTGAACAATAAGCAAGAATTTGACGATTTGATTTTTCTTATAGCATTTTTGACTGGATAATATCAATTACGGTCTTCAGGTTTAAACGTTATTATTATTGATATTTTCGGGGATTATTGATTCAGAGATTATTGATATTTTTAAGTTATTATGCAATTGTTTTATTATGACAAAAATTGTTTAACCTCATATATTGTACGTTGTACGAGTAATCTTCTACAAATACACGGGTATATCTTTTAATCTAGAGAATATAAATAGTACAGGTATATTGGCATGTTTTGATATATATTGGCATATATTGGAATCAATTACGACCTTCTGGTATAAAGAGTACGGGGATTATTGATATTTTCAATTTATTACGTCATCTCTTTTATTTTGGAAGAGATTTTTGAGACTCATATTTGTAATACGGGTAATCTTCTACTAACACACTGACCTATTTTCTATTCTGCGACAATATAAGTAGTACGGGGGTTGCATATATTGATTCCTTTTTTATGTAAATTTGCTTACAAAAGAGACCAGGATGTTTTATTCTTCAAATCTGTCCGTGAAGATAATTTTGCATAGTGAGAACAGATATTCTTAAACTTCTCTTTAGAAGCAAAAAAATTTAATATTTTAACAGAATGCACATGATTGCGAATTATAAGTTTATATTATATACTCCGTACGAAGAACGGGTATGCCGCTAGTCTGTGAATAAAATTTAAATTAGACTTAAATACTTTTAAAAATGGTCATTTGATTTCAAATTTTCGAAACCCAAAATAATTTTTCAAGTCAGCAACTATGCCTGTGTCGCATTCATGATGAGACACTGCTTTGCAAAACAAAGGAAAACATAAAAGGCAACGCAATACAAATAAGGACAGTTTATTTTAACAAAATACAACATTTGATACTATTTGTAAATTTAGTTACATATCACTTTTGGAATCACAACTTCCATTCTTCAGGCGTGACAGATTAGAACAAAATATAGTGCCTCGCTGACGTAGAACACTTTTTTCAGTGCAGTGGACTGAAAAATCTGAAAAATGAATATATAGAAGTAAATAACAAAAATAATAAAAGACAAATTTAGAAAAGTTTAAAATGAAAATAAATTACCATGCGATAGACTAAAAGAATGAACATTTGTTTAGAGTAACAAAAGGTATAATAGAAAGAGTCCGAAATTTTGCAGCCAGTGTGCAGAGTCCATTTCAACGATAAGACCTTGCAATTCCTTCCCAGTAGCTCAACGTTAAGAGCATCGGCTGGCCTGTACGAAGACGGTGGTTCGATTCTAGGTTGGGGCAGCAAGGTTCTTTACAATGGCGCCGAACAAATCAACCCTGTAGGTTAATGCAAATATGTCGATGGTCTGAAAGTAATCCTAGTACTACTAGCACGGATTCAGTGATATATTGAGCGTTGATTTCAAATCGGGAGCTTAGCGACCACGCAGTTGGCTTACCTGAGGTAAAAATAGCAGGAAGTGGTCAGTCAGATTGTTAGTTGCTCGTCAATCTGACGTTAGAGGGTGGAGAATGCAGACTTCACTTCGACAATAAGAGCTTGCAATTCCATCCCAGTACCTTAACGATAGAGCGTCGGCTAACCAATACAAAGATCCGTGGTTCGATTTCCGCGTTGGGACAGCAAGGTTCTTTACAAGTACAGTAATTATACTTCGCTCAAAGCTAACTTGATTATATTTTGAAAAGTTTTGTCTTTATTTCCGTCTGTCTATTATGCTTACACTGAGTAGATTGCTAATTAGTTATAGTAACACATTCGCATTAGTAACAACTAAGAACACTTTTTACTTTCCTAATACACCGTATATTGTACAGGGACGAAGGAGCACTGTGACGAAACCAAAAATTCGAATTTGATTTTTCGACGGAAGACCACGTTTTAAGTATCTTTGAACTTGAATCAAACGTGTTGGTGAATCTGTGGACGTGATACAATCACGAATAAATGAAGCGTTTCAAAAATAATTCAGTATAATTGTTACAATCAGTTAATACTGGAATTTCATTGACTTTTAACAAGGTCAAATGTTCGAAAGCCCCCCCCCTCCCCCCTCGAATTTTCAAATGAATTTTGGAAAAAATCAGGACCTTGAATATGTTAAATGAATAATCAGATCTCTCTCATACAGTTAGTTCATAATTTTACATTAGGAAACGAATGACATAAACTTTATAACGCTAGCAGGAACCATTCTCGATCATTGCACTTTTTTAAATAAATTTATAAAAATAATTACATAAAATTGCAAAAATGTAGTAAATATCATTAAATAAGTTGGCTTTTCATATGCAATGTTATGAGATAAATTTATTTACATTTATTCTTATTGATCTAGCTCGTTCCATTTACGAGAGAAGATACCTTTTGCAATACACTGGTGTCCAAACGTCAAGTATAGTTCGTAAAACGCACAAAGTAAAGGGTTAATGCAAACAGAGCAGCATAAATTTGCATGTAGATTGTCCACTAACTTAAACCAACTTCTGTGCACTTAGACATTTTATCAGTTTATGGTATATATGTAAATAAGATGCGTATTTTGCAATTCCATAAATAAAGCTGACTGTAGTAAGAATTTCTTATTCAGTTTCTTGCAAACCCCGTAAAAAAGGATGTTGTTATTGTTAAGCAGGAACCGATTATGGCACAAAGACGCAAAGTTGACCTTCCTCAAAGGGTAGAATTATCAGAATCAGAACAGTCACAGGCAAACGTTGCCAAAGCACTGAATGGGCTACAATATGTAATCTCCAGACCTATGGAGAAGGTTACAAAATACTGGAGACGTTAGACGACAACCAGTATAACATTGTCCAAGAGTTCACCTCTGCAGTACCGATATTTGCCGTTAACTGCACGACGCCACAGGACGATGGAAGGAGAGATGGGGACTATGGAGAGCTGTGGTCTGTGGAGAACTGTGGTCTGTGGAGAACTGTGGTCTGTGGAGAGCTGTGGATTGTAGACAGCTGAGGTTTCTGAAGAGCTGTGACCGCTCTAGAACGAACTGTTCTCAAACAAACTCTCTCAGGAGGATCAGGGACACTGGTCTGCCAGACGTCCAACAGTTTGTGTCTGGTTGACCCTTGCCTACAGGAGTACCATGAATTTACAGTGGAGTCAAGAACATCTTAACTGGACTTTGAATCAGTGAGGAATTGTGCTCCAGATGCAGATTGCAAACTGAAAAATGTCGACTATATGGAGAAAACGAGAAACACGTTACAGTTTAGAGGTGGCGAAGTCTCGGTATGGGCAGACTTAATACTAAAGACCATAGAGCTTCACATCTTCGACAGAGGCTCTGTTGCTGGTATAAGGTACAAAGATGATATACTAGAACTCCATGTTCGGCTTTTTCAAATTGCTGTAGGCTCAGAATTCGTATTCATGGACGTTAATGCACGCAAAGCAGTTCTCAGCCGGTCGATGATTTTCTTAAAAGTTTATTCAGTGAAAACAGTGGCCATCTAAGTGTCTGCGTATGAATTCCATTGAGCATGTGTGAGATGCACAAGGTAGGTGAAGTGCATCGGGTCAGCCTTCATCAAGGATCATTCCGGAGCTAAAAATAGCTCTACTTCAGGAGGGCAGCTTTTTGCTCCCCACCCCAATTCATGTACAACCTCATAAAAATTTGAAAAATCGATGTAAGTTTTGGCTTGCGTGGCTACAAGAAGTGCTCAGGCCCAACATGTATCAGTGTTTTCTACAAATAACAAAAATCATGTTTAGGCATTTAAAAAAAATTCATAATTCCTGTATACATTTTTTTTCGTTATTGTTCTTGTATTTGCCTTATTATAGACGCATACCAAGTTTCGTTACATTCCGTCTTTTGGTTCACACGTTTAACGAATATTCTTAACTTTTGGACACCAGCAAAGTGTTATATTTTTGTGTTAAAAAATTTTTCCAATAGTCATTACTTTTCACTCTATATCAGTTAAATGTCAATTGCATTTTGATGAGGATTTTGTACGTGAGAATGAATGGACTAATAAGTTGCCCAAAGTTTAAAAAAAAAAAAAAAAAAAAAAAAAAAGTGGCAAAAATGTCAATTTACGTGATGGTATTTCAAAGTCAAAGACATTGTGCTGTCGATTTTGTATATTTATTATTTCATTGTGAAATAAATAAAATCTTTGCATTGTGTAGAGGAAGCAATATGCTGCCCATATCACACACTTTTATTGTCCCTACATACGTAGCATAAAGGTTTAAGGAAAGTATTGTAACAGGGGTCGAAAATTCGAATTAGAGTTTTCTCCGGATTAGCACATTTCAAGAATACCTGAACTCGAATCGAACATTTTTGAGGTGTGTGTGTGTGTGTGTGTGATTCTGTGAAAGCGATAGATCAAGAAGGAATGGAACGTTTCGAATATAATATGCTACGATTATCATGATCTGTGAATATACTGGAATCCAGTTTATTTTAAACGCGATCGAACGAGACCTCCAAATTTTCGAAGGAATGTGTGAGAAAATTATAAAAAAAATCAGAGCATTCAATAGTAATAAATAAATAATCACTTTATAAGTAATTTTCTTATTGTAAAACGAATGAAACAAACTTTAGTTAGAATGTTAGCTTGTACCGTTTTTGAGATATTAGAGGATTTTCAAATAAATTTATCTAAAAAATTACATAAAATTGAACAAGATTAAGCACTGTCGATGCTTAAGCATGAAGCCAATTTTACGAAGATGTCGCTAAATTAGCAAAAAATGACGCTAAAGTTACGAAAGTAAAGTCAAATTGATGAATTAATAATTAGCATTTTTCAATGTAATAGACTATATTGCTTAGTAAGGTGCTAGCAATATTTCTAATTGTCCCGTTATATTCGAGTGAAATGCAATTGAATTTGGTACTTCGAAACATTACTTTCCTTATTTACATATAATGTATAAGGAAAGTACTGTGACGGGTCGAAAATTCGAATTCGAGTTTTCGACGGGAGAGCACGTTTCAAGCATCCCTGACCACGAATCAAACATTTTTAAAGTGATGTCTGTGTGTGTGTGTGTCAGTGAGTCTGTGGAGACGATAACTGACGAACGAATGGACCGATTCGAACGAAATTTTGTACAAAAATTACAATCCATAAATACTGGAAGCTTATTGTTTTTATACGCAATCGCACGTTCAGACTCCCCCCCCTAAATTTTCGAGTGAAATTTTGAAAAAACCCTCAAAAAATCAAAACCTTTAATAAAGTTATGAAAATAGTCATTTCTTATCTAATCTTTCATTAAAAAACGATTAAAATAAATTTTAGAACGCTAGTATGAACTGTTCTCGAGATATTGTACATTTTTAAAAAAAATTATCAAAAAATCATATGAAATTAAAAAAAATATTACCTATTGTTGAAATATGTTCACTTTTCATAAAATATCATGCAATGAATTGGGTGACATCATTCTCATGGATCTAGCTAGCTCTATTCATGAAAAAATATACTTTAGCTAATACTTATATTTGGACGCCAATGTCAGTTATCTGATACAAGAATATGTAACTTATTTCTCCGTCCATAACGCTTGGCGAGATTTTGGCGGAATGTCGCCAACTTGGCGCTCTTTTTAAATGTTGCCAAATTAACGAAAATGTCGTCAAATTGATAAAAATGACGCTAAATCAATGAAAATAACGACTAGATGATGAAGTAATTATCAAAGTATTTTAATATATGGACTATATCGCTTATTGAGGATGCTATCAATATTGATGATTGTTTAGAGTTGCGAGAAGTATAAGTTAACTGCGTATTTTGAAATAGTTTAACATGTTGTCATCCTGAAAATCGCCCAATGTACAATTCAACGATAAAAACACAGCGCCGTGGATCTTGTACATTATTTATTTATTGTAAAACTAGTAAATCCATTGCATCATATAAGGAAAGTCATGTGCTGCCCACATAAGATTTTTTTTATGTTATCATCTAGAAAAGCGCTAAATTTTAGCCTATTTTTACTTTCCTTATATACATAATGTATAAGGAAAGTATTGTGACGGGGTCGAAAATTCGAATTCGAGTTTTCGACGGGAGAGCACGTTTCAAGCATCCCTGATCACGAATCAAACATTTTTGAAGTGATGTCTGTCTCTGTGTGTGTGTGTGTGTGTGTGTGAAAGTATGTGTGTGTGTGTGTGTGTCAGTGGGTCTGTGGAGACGATAACTGACGAACGAATGGACCGATTTGAGCCAAATATGGTACAAAAATCACAATCCGTAAACACTGGAAGCCTATTGTTTTTATACGCAATCGAATGTTCAGAACCCCCCTAAATTTTTGAATGAAATTTTGAAAAAATCGTCAAAAAATCAAAACCACTAATAAAGTTACGCAAATAGACATTTCTTATGTAATTTTTCATTAGAAAACGATTGACATAAATTTTAGAACGCTAACACGAGCCGTTCTCGAGATATTGTACATTTAAAAAAAAATATCAAAAAGTTATATAAAATAAAAAAAAAATATTTCCTATTGATAAACATGTTCACTTTTCATATGTATTACCATGCGATAAATTGGGTGACATCATTCTCGTGGATCTAGCTAGTTCCATTCATGATAAAAGATACTCTGAGTAACACTTTTGTATTTGAACGCCAATAGTCATTTATCTGCTGTAAGAATAACTTATTTCTTAGTGCATAACGCTTGGCGAGATTTTGGCGACGAATTTGGCGGATTGTCGCCAACTTGGCGACTTCTTGAAATGTTGCCAAATTAACGAAAATCTCGCCAAATTAATAAAAATGACGCTAAATCAATAAAAATGACGACTAATTGTTGAAAATTTAATGTCTTGGAAAGAATATTAGTATCTACTATAAGAAAAACCTATTTTTTTACTGTAAAAGTAGTAAATTCCTTACATTATATAAGGAAAGTCATGTGTTGCCCACATCAGATTTTTTAATACTAAAATCATTATGCCCTGGATCTTGTACATCATTATTTTGCATTGAAAGAATTAAAGTACTTGCATTATGTAGTAAAAGTCATGTGCTGCCAACATCAAATTTTTAAAAATGGAAATATGGAAAAATATGAGTTGGGTTTTGAATATTCATTTTGAAAATCAACTAATACGAATTTTAACATCAAAACTTTTGGTTTGAATTATTATTAGCGTTAAATGTACTGTATAGTCTTTTGAAGGCTCACATTTTTTGCTTAACACTTTCAATCGTTGCGTTAAATTTGCAAGAAGTTGAAAAGCTGTGTACGGTGTACCATATTACTTTCCTTATATACATAATGTATAAGGAAAGTATTGTGACGGGGTCGAAAATTCAAATTCGAGTTTTCGACGGGAGAGCACGTTTTAAGCATCTCTGATCACGAATCAAGCATTTTTGAAGTGATGTTTGTGTCTGTGTGTGTGTGTGTGTGTGTGTGAAAGTATGTGTGTGTGTGTCAGTGAGTCTGTGGAGACGATAACTGACGAACGAATGGACCGATTTGAACGAAATTTGGTACAAAAATCACAATCCGTAAACACTGGAAGCCTATTGTTTTTATATACAATCGAATGCTCAGAACGCCCCTAAATTTTCGAGTGAAATTTTGAAAAAATCGTCAAAAAATCAAAACCGCTAATAAAGTTACGCAAATAGACATTTCTTATGTAATTTTTCATTAGAAAACGATTGACATAAATTTTAGAATGCTGACATGAACCGTTCTCGAGATATTGCACATTTTTCAAAATAATTATCAAGTCATATAAAATAAAAAAAAATATTTCCTATAGAGAAACATGTTCATTTTTCATGTGTAATACCATGCGATAAATTGGGTGACATCATTCTCGTGGATCTAGCTCGTTCCATTCATGAAGAAAGATAGTTTGAGTAATACTTTTGTATTTGAACGCCTATAGTCATTTATCTGCTGTAAGAATAACTTATTTCTTCGTCCATAACGCTTGACGAGATTTTGGCGACGAATTTGGCGGAATGTCACCAACTTGGCGACTTTTTCAAATGTTGACAAATTAACGAAAATCTCTCCAAATGGATAAACACGATGCTAAATCAATGAAAATGACGACTCATTGAAGAAAATTCAATATCTTGGAAAGAATACGTATCTACTATAAGAATAACCTTTTTTTTAAACTGTAAAAGTAGTAAATTAATTGCATTATATAAGGAAAGTCATGTGTTGCCCACATCACATTTATTTTTATTTCGTATTCAAACGTTTACAACACCGCTGGAGCATTATTATTCTAGACCAGGGAAGGATGTAAACATTTGGCCCTCTATAGTGAGATCGGGGCGCTGTCGACTAAGCTACCCAGGTACGGGAGGGAACGGGACATTTTCATAAATTTATTAGACGAAATTGAAGAGCTTCTTTTGAATGGTAAATCTCCCAAATAGAATAATTCTTATAAAAATTGTTACTTTATATAGTGTGTTTAACTGTAGATCAGTGGCGGTTTGATGACGGAGCACAAGAAAAAATATCTGGAGTGCAAAACTTGCCTAAAATTACAGTCTAGCGTGGATTCACAGTCATATTTATTCTTGGACCATTCTTCGAAGAAACAAAGCCCAGTGGCCCCGTGAAGGCTCAGAGATACTAGGGATACTCAACACTTTCGTCGTACCTCAATTGCAACAGCGACGATGCTTCAAGTCAATCACTTTCCCGTCCAATCAATCTTTCACGTCCAATATGTGAAGATGGAGCATCTTCACATATTGGACGCTAGGGCGCGGTAGCCCAGTGGTTAACGCGCGGGAATTACACTCGGTAGGTCCGGGTTAGATTCTCGCCACTGTCAAAACTGCCGCCATGTTCACGCGGAGTACGATCACGTTAAACACGTGGGTCCGTAAATCAAATCCTTCCGAGAGGTTGGTGGTTGGGGAAGGAGGGTACGGTCCCTGTAGATGCCTCCCCCACTGGATTCCGGTCTAAATTGGGTGGCATTTCCCGGCCATCCAAACAGTTACATTACATTTGTCTTGTAGGTCGGACGGTCTGAGTCTCAACAACAACATATTGGACGTTGTGCACAGAAGTTTCTGCTATATTTTGTCAAGAGCAGAGTGATTAGTCGTGCGTTTTCTACCGCATGACCTGGCCACGTCGCAGTGTGTCTTTCAGGACGTTTTGGCCGAGGCGGGGTGGGTGGGGGGCGAATGAAATTTTAAGGGGGTGAGTATTCCATTTGCCCTATAAAAATATATCTAAATGCTGTGTCACATAAATAGACACTAAGTCAACATAATATGCCTCCCGGGGGGGGGGGGTATGCCTGAAAGAAACACCGCCACCTCGTTTGGTTGTCCAAACACTCAAAATGTGCAGTTTATCGAGGACATGTTGCAAATGTAACAGCTGTGAAAGGCAGCACGTGAAAAGCACCCAGGGGATCAGTTACGGTCGGCTGTTGAATACAGTGTTCATCGCCGTTAGGTTTGACCACTTCAGTATGGGCACCCCACTGAGCAACATGCCTCACACAGCTAGGTTAGTATCACTGTATAGCATGAGTGTCTTGTACTAACAAAATGATCGTTGTTTGCAGTCTCACAGGTGTCAAAGTAATGAGTTTGGGTACTATTTTTTTTACGAAAAAGTTTTCTTCAAGTCTTGAAATGTTACGATAACTTGGTTGTACATGTTACATAATTACGTATAACATGTTACATAATTTGGTTGCATTTGGACTGCCAAATATCTGATTAGACAGCGTTGAATAGGGATCATTTAAATTACGATCGCCCGTTAGGCCAAAAAATGCAGGAAGCATTAACATTTGATTACTTGTTAAATGTTAAGTTTCTCAACTCGAATGAATATAATTAATCATTAACTCAAATCTGCAACAGGATGTTGCTAAATACATTATCCAATTGCCATTTCGATCAAATCTATTTTACAACTCTTGCAAAAAGCACAAAATAACATCTCTATTTTGAGTTTTGAAACTTTTGATATGTTGTTGATGCTTCCAAAAGCAACCAGGGCCGTAAGCGGGAGAGAGGGGTGGTTGAGGGTCATAATTCTGCCCCATTGGTTAAAAATTTGTATTAGTTTTCTATAAGACTCATATCGGAAAATGATATCCAATATGGATTGCTCAGGAGCTCTTCTTTGGATGTAATTACTCCTATCAATACAACTCTATTTTAAATTGTGATATTTTTGATGCTTTACTCATGCATTTAATGATATCTGTGTTTTGATAATCCCAGAATCAGTCTAAAAGAGGCGTTTCTAAAGACAGGATCGCACTCCTATTGCAATTGCCAGTATCCGTGGTCCCATTAAGAGCTTTTTAGCTCTTTTCAGCATGGAGTTGCCGATACCTGCAATTGCAGAAAAAAAAAATTTACACGTGCTACAAATGGTGCTATGGTCCACGTATGCTTGCATTTGCAATGGGAATGCGATTCTATCTGTATTTTGAGTTACAATTCTTTTGATGCTTTGTACACAAAAGTAGACGTTTTTCGAGTTAAGACACTTTTTACTAAATACCTCTCTTTTGTAGATCGTTTCTGACCAATTTCTGGAAATCTTTATAACAACACAAGCGTAATTCCGGGGACTAATTATGAGGACACTTTAACTTGCTCTGCTGATTGATAGCGCAATACTTACTGAAATTAACCGTAGTGATTACTCAAAAATTTCAATTCTACAGTTATGTTGCTTTTGAAGCATGTGATATATATGTTTGTACATTTTTATGTGGAGAACACGTGTTCTGGCACAGTGTTTCTTTCAGGAATTTTTGGTCTAGGGGGGAGGTGGCGAATGATATTTTTGGAGGCCAAATTTTCTATTTGTCCTATATAAATATATCTAAATGCTGTGCCATATAAATGGAAACTAGGTTTCATAAAATGTCTCAGTTGTGTGTGTGTATGGGGGGGAGATATGCCTGAAAGAAACACTGTTCTTACACCCCTTTAAATGGGCCGCCACTGCGGAAAGTGCAATATACTTGCCTGTTTATGCTTTACTTCTTAAGATAAGTGTAGCCTAGAGCGTATTCTACCGGCGGTGCGTAAACAATGGGCTCCGGTTCCACGTATTTCACGAAAGTAGTTGTAGCAGGTGCATTGTACGTGTAGCCCACAGGAACTGTGTATCTGTAAGCATCGGATGAACTGTACGGGTATGTGTAGCCGCTGATGTAGGAGGATGGCACGACGGCGTGCAAATCGTAAGTGGCCAAGGCGCTGGAGGTCAAGCAAATGAAAGCGAAGACACCCTGTGGGGATAAAAAAATATTTCGATTTATTTTTATTTTTAGATACAACACAGAAAAAAATATTGTTTTCCTGAAAATTTTCGTATTCAAGATTTTAATAGATATACACATTTTAGCTCATTGTATAATGCCTGTGGTAGCGTATCTGTTTGGACAGCCGAGAAGTGCCACCCAATTTAGACCGAAACCCAGTGGGGCATCCACAGGGACCGTATCATCCTTCCCCTACCACCAACCTTTCGGAAGGATTTACAAACCCACATGTTTAACGTGATCGTACTCTGCGTGAACACGGCGACAATATGGAAAGAAGCTGGAATCGAACTCTGGTCGTTCGACTGCAATCCCCGCGCGCTAACCACTGGGCTGTCGCGCCCCGTAGACACTTAAATGACGATAGGTCAAAGGAACATGAAGTGGAACATTTAACTTTTTCAATTTGATTTTATCTCTATTTGCTCTTTGTAGCAGGCCAATCCTTTTAATTTAGAAACGAGAAAGTCTTTTATATTCAGATCTTTTAATCAGATTTCATAAGCAAGTAAAATGATAAATGCACACAAGAATGTACATATCATACATTTAGACTTTTTGAATACGTGATTACGATAAAATAAGTTAATAATTTGGTATGGATGTAGAGGGGAAGGGTATAAAACTTCATGTTGGGAAAACGCCGAAATAGTTCCAGACAATAATGCAAGTACTGTAAGGCTTAGATAAGTCTTATCGCATTGCATGTATTTCTATGGCTTCTATTCTTCAACTGTTGAGTTTGAAGAAATAAATTATCAGTGCAATGTCAATTATAATTCAAACAATACTGAATATTGTTACGGATATGAATTTATTTTACATTTCAATTTATTTTTGGCTCCATGTATTCTGTATCCTGGTCTAGAACCTGGAACAAAACATTTACTACTTCTATTCATAATTAGGGAACTTTAATTAGGACATATTAAAAATACGTATAGTTGTACTAAACACTATGCTTTATTATTTTGTCAAATGAGAACAAATGGGACGTTGTTAGAACTAGCGACACAAATATTTTCAAGCTTTTCATCCACAGGTTCTCTTATCTCAGATCTTTTAACCCCATGCAATTTGGGAATTTAAAAGAAATATCGAGTCTTTGGGAAATGTAACAAGTACTTTTTACTCTCTTTGATTAATGTTACAATTGAATCTGTTATTTCGAAAACATAATACGTCACTTTTTTTTTTTACGAAAACCGGATTATTGTGGTTTCGGAGGTTGCAAAGTTAGTTTCCTGTTGTTACGCCGTGTCTTCTAAAATCGTGGGTGTACTCTCAAGATATAAGAATAAATCAAAATTTCTGGATAATTAATGCTTTTATTCAAAGGAAAATAATAGGCGTAAACAGGAACAATATACAGCGAACAGCTCTATAATTAATTTACAAGATCACTAAACACCTGTCAGATATAATTAAACAGCAATAAAATTCTCAACTAATTTATAAAATAACGTATATTAGCAGAAACAATAAGATCACAACTATAATGGAAGGCCTTTATTTCAATTCTTTAAGACGTACAAAACTTTAAAAGGCCAGAGCGCTTTCGAGCGTAAATACGCTCTTCATCAGTGGCTACATGGAAATAGGAATGATCGTTCATATATAGACCAGAAAAGGTGACAAATTTGCATAAATACAATTATCAATAAACTTACGTTTATCTAAGGAGAATCCAAAAATACAAAACATTTTGCACAGATTCAAAAAATCGAGCATATATCACGAAAAGAACAGTAAAAATTTACAATTTTATTACAGAATATTCAAAAAGTTTTGTACGTCTTAAGAAGTGAAATAAAGACCTTCTATTATAGTTGTGATCTTATTGTTTCTGCTGGTTGAAATCAGACGTGATGCCAATTTTATTTATTTGATCTTTATAGCGTATTTACGCTCGAAAGCGCTATGGCCATTTAAAGTTTTGTACGTCTTAAGAAGTGAAATAAAGACCTTCTATTATAGTTGTGATCTTATTGTTTCTGCTGGTTGAAATCAGACGTGATGCCAATTTTATTTATTAACGTATATTATACTCGAAACACTGACGTATCTCACAATTCAGGTTGTAGCTCGTATCACGTCAGTTCTCTCCAAGTGATGACTTCCTAATATAATCACCAAAGAAAGTTCTAGAAAGTGCTCGGCATCTCCAGGAATATTCGATATATCGAGAAAGATCTAGTATATTCGAAAACTCGCCAAGTTGGCGATAAATCACAAAATATGGCAATATTTGCCTCAAAGTCGCCAAATTCTGGTAACCCTACTTTCACGTAAAATGAATGGCTGCCTGTAAAAGTATTTTTCTCCTTTGGGAACTCAAAGAGCCGTGAAAGCATGTTACATGTTCATGCTGTGTAAAATCAGCAAAAGCCTCATTAAATTTAACGTGTAATACAGGCACTTCATTTTTGCATTGAAATAAGCTTATGCTGCTAATAAAGTACCAATAAATAAAAAGTGACACTATAAAATAAGTCAAGAATAGCAATTTAGATGATTATCCAGATGGTGATCCTTTTATGAGGAAATACGGAATTGGATAACTGAAGAAGTGTTAGTGAAGTGACCGATGAAAATGTGGCGGAATCAGATAGCGAATATTACAATGTGGCTCCAACAAATGCCTAAATTTTCTTATAAATATTTTCATATAATGTTACAAAATGAACACATATTTGTATTTTTTCCAACAAAATTGTCACTTTTGCTTTCTCATACTATGTAATATACTACTATAGAGGAAGTATTGTTTTCACGAAAATTTTAGAATTCCAGACTTTGATGCCAATATATGTTTCAAGACTTCCTGAACACGTTTCGACTATTTTTGGAGTGATATCTGCATGTCTGTCTGTGGTTGATTTCTTGTGTACATAATAGTGGCTACAGATAATTATGAATTTTCGCGAAATTTTATATCCGGCTTTGCTATCAAAAAATCTAGAACTAGATAGAGTTTTTTCAAATTCGAACGAAAATTCCAAAATTAATTCTAAATTTTATATTTTTTAAATATGGCGGTATAAGATAAAATTTGACGTAATCATGCATTATAGGATTTATTTATGGTTCAACGGTCACGAGACTTGAAAATTTCAATCATTGTGAAAAAAAGCCGTGATACGATATTTTTTTTTCGTGACGTCATTAGCCCCCCTTCAGGGGCAAGGTACCCCGCCGGGGGAAGGTTTCTTGTAAAATTTGAAAAAAAGAAAAGAAAGGTTATTAAAAATTGGATTCTAGAATGAGAAGGTCGAGCTGAATCACACTCCAGATAATTTTTTAAGTATTATAAGTATTTTTAAGTATTATAAGTATTTTTAAGTATTATAAGTATTTTATAAGTATTTTGTAAGTGCCCATCTTATAAGTATTTTCGCACTTTGTTCTTTGTTTCTGGCCAAAACGTCATAAGTCAATGGACTTAAATGTTACATTTATTGAAATTTTTTTTAACAAAACTACTTGTAGCAACAATATATATATATATATATATATATATATATATATATATATATATATATATATATATATATATATATATATATATATATATATATATATATATATATATATATATATATATATATATATATATATATATATATATATTGTTAAAACATATGTTGCATTTTTTTCGCTATCTTAATTATATTCCGATTCATACAGTTTTTATTGATTCCTGAAAAAATTGTGAAACATGACTTATGCTGAAAAGACCCATTCAATTTCAGTTACTTTTAAGAAAAGCAACGAGTGCAGGATCTCTGTTACTAGTGAACTTTACAGGTAACGCGGTTACTTTTACTCAGTTTCTACCTAGTCCTGATTACGATTCAAGTTAGCCTAATCAAAATGAGAGTATATGACTGAATCAGACAGCTGAACGATTCTCAGTAATTAGCAATTATGAAAGTAGCAAAAATACCACTTACCAAAAGTTTCATTCTAAGATTCTACTCAATGCAACGTCTCAGAATTCGATGTGGTAGATTAGCTTGATTTTAGAAATATCTCCTTTTGTCTAGTTTTTATATATTCACCGAAAAGCCTCGAAGTCATTAACTGCCTAATGCGCATCTTATGCCACTCGGTTCCCTTAGGCGGGATGTTTTGCCTCTTACAAAATATCTGAGAATTACCAAACATCAGGAAGAATAATGGAGGGTTTGATGCATTGCTTTTAAAATATTTGTCACCAAAATCTTCATTGCCATTCCAGGGCATACGATTTTTTCACAAAGTTAAGATGAGTTGTTGTTATTCTGCTCATGAAGTCACTAATTTCCAAGATGACCGGCGGGATTTCTAGGAGTGGGTCAGTATAGTGGGTGACCTTTTAGCATTGCATGCGAGATTAACCCACACCCAGAATATATTTTTCTCACAGTTAGTTGCCGAATTCAAATTGCATAGCATTTTCTTAGATTATGATAACGCAACTTTTAGCTGGAAATGTCTATTTTCCCAAATCCTCCTAATATTAATTTAATTTATTTCATTGAGTATTGTTGGGGTCATAAAGACCCTCCCCCCCGTTTCTATTATTGTAATCTATTGCCGCAGTCTCATGCCACACTAAAATTACTTCCTGACTATTAAAGTCACCAATAAAGTCAATTTTCCATTGAAGTAAATGTTTGTTATTATTATACATTGAAACAATTGCTCTTTAAAATGGATTGGGGCCACAAGTGACTCCAATGGCATTGGGAGGGTAAAATAGATGTTGTAGAGGCAACTACAAATATAAGAGAAAAGCTATCGCCTCAGTAGCTTAATGAATAGAGAGTAGACTGGCCAGGCAAAGATCCGTCATCCAAATCTTGGGACATAAATTCTTAGGTAGGGCCGGTGGCAAAACGTGACAATGTTATTTGGGGAGACATGATTTCAGAGGATATAATTAACAAAAAAAATTTTTTTTTCATGCTGTATATTTTAACAAAATTAGAAATAAAATTAAATACAATGAAAATAAATGAATGACATTTTGCAATTTTGTTATTACAGTGAAACTCGGCTTTGCCTTTCATTGTGAAACCGATTCAAAAAAGTAGGGAAACGTACAATGCCCGAAAGTATTTTTTTATTCGTATATAAATATCAAAGAAACATGTAAGAAAATGACTTTACCGCTTAGATTCACATATAAAAATTCCACACATATAAAAATATGTTAACCACTTATAATTTAGCGATTCTCGAAATCAAATATTTTATTTGCTTTTAAAGCGACTCTCCAAAAGTAGTGGTTTACAACTTTTATGAACTAAAGGCCACATTCGAATTAGAGGCTTTCAATATGCAAGCATGTATATGGGTGCCCATAGAACTTTTCCCAAAAGGGAGCAAACCACTGACAAACTTAATAAGATGTATAACATCGACTAACTTGATGGCCACTTTTGTGACTTTGAACGTCCAGAGGGGGTGTCCGTCTTGCTCTCCCCTATGGATGCCCATAAACATGTATACAAGCACATGCTTGCATACGCACGCACGTACACAAACACATTTACCGCAATCAAATTTGAGTGTTAAAAAATGAATCGGACAATGATTGCCCAAGTTTCTCCTGAACTCTTTCTTCATGAAATTATAACAAGGCGATGTTATGAATTTTTCTTAATAATCTTACATAATGAAATATGTTTGTCTGTATGTGTGTGGAAATTTAAGCATCGGACAGCGACGGAATTTGGTGCAGATGTACTTCAAAGCTCGTGACGATACGCCTCGGCGATATTTTTTCCAAAATTCGAATTAGTTTTTTAGTTATTTTATGATTTAGCACGATTTTGATCGATTTTCTCACAAATCGGTCCCTTAGCAATTGAAAATATTATTACAGTTTCCATCATGACATCATTGGAAAGATGGAATATCGTTCTTTCCAACGATCTTTGAACTGAATCTGTAGACAAATTCCTTTATTTAGTTATTTCTAAATACATCGAAATTGGCATTTTCCCGGTTATCTGATATTTATTTCGCCGCATTCAGAAAAGTAAAATTAGTACAATTTTGCAGTTTGTGTATATCTTCGCATTCTAACAAAAAGAAAATGAATTACTGCATTATCTCTGAATGCCTTGATTGACATGTCCACATATTTTCACTATACACATTAACTCAATATTTTAAATTAAACACCCCCTCCTAAGTTTTTCAATGCAATAAATATTGCGATTGTTGTAAATTTGATTTCTTATGCATAAATTATTTTTCCAAGTTGAAAAATCACAGTGAAGTTTTAGGGAATGAAATACGTACAGTTATTGTACTTTAAAACTTCTTAGAACGGATACAAAAAAAATAATAAATAAATAAAACAAAAATGAAAATAAAACTTTCAAAAATATTAATAAAGTGCATATGCACATATAAACAACTATTAATTTGCTCAAGTCCGCTATTGCTAAAATATTTTCGAGTACTCCAACTGCCGTTTCATGTACCCTCAGGGGTACTCCTACGCATTTTGTTAGATGGTAGATAAATTCAAAATTTCCGTTTAAACGTTTAAAATTGTATACTTATCTACCATAAATAATATTATAAAATTTTATATAAAAAATCAAATTTCGTAATTTTGATCATACTTGATCGCTGTTATTAAGTTCTTAATCCAGCACAACGTTCTTTAAGCCTTTTTGGTGCGGAACTGTTTTAGAATTTTAATTTCATGGTGAAACCTCAAAGTCAGGAAAAGTCAAATGTGGTACAAATCATGCATCCACATGTTTCAATATTTAAAAAAATGCACACGAAATTATTACATTTTGAAAATCGTTTACAATAAGTAATTTGTTACACTGGTTCGATCTAAAATGCCTATATAAGTTTCTATGTGTTTCTTACATAGGCATTCTATTTATGTCTAATGCTGCGGGCAGAGATGAAATTAGCTGCAATTGGTTTCACATTCTAAGTGTTCCTACAAAAATGTCTACACTTTAATAATCCGAGATATGTCAAAGTAAAGATTGGTGGCCACAGTAGGGGGGGGGGGGGGTCAGTTATACTTACCCTTTCATTTTCAAAACACATTTAAAAAAAATAATACTTTCACAAAATGCAAATTTAAGTCACTGATGCGGAAGTTCACTCTTAATGAGGTATCCTTTTTATTTTTACTATGCATAAAAGAAAATTATACTTTAATTTAAATCTTTTTCCGGTGATGCAAATCTAAATCACTCCTGCTGATGTTCGATTTTCATTTTTATTTTATTTTTTCTGAAAATGAAAATCGTACTTAAATTTGGTAGGCGTGGTTAATATGCTGAAACCATACTTTGTATGTTTTAAAGGGATCCTTTAAATCTTGCTTAATAAAAGATCTTAGTGTGTGTATGGCATCTATAGAGGAAATATTAAACGTCTGACAGCGATGAAATTCGGTACAGAGGCATTTCAGGACCCGGGAAAATACGCCTCGGTGAGATTTTTTGATGTGAATAATATCTATGTTTGGGATATCTCTGGCTGAAATCGGAGAGTAACGAAAAATTGGACGTTTACAAACGTTGGATACTTACCATATCTTCGAAATTAATTGATAAGAAGGTAAACAATTTTTACTTGTTTTATTTAAAAGATGGTACAGATTATGACTATATAAAAATAATTTCAATAATTTAATATTTTGAGCGTATATCACGGAGAAAAAACTAAAATGTTTTTGTCCGAGCTAGTTGTTTTCTTCAATTTGCTTACTTTCATTCAAATATCTTCTAAAAATATTAAAGATATATTTAAAGAGTAAGCAACAACACTATTCAGTAGGAAATCCAGTTTTTAGATCTATAATTTGTTCTTACAAAACTCATATAGATTTTGAGGAATTGTCTTGTCAACTTGAAGAATATTGAAAAATTTCCGCTTTATCAAATTTGCAATGCTTATATCTCAAAAACTGAAAACGCTAGCTATAAATTATAAGAAGTAATTTGTGGCCCTTTGAAATCCCTATATGGATATATAATTTTATATTAAATCAAGTTTTTAGTTTTTGAATTATAGTGGTTATAATTTCGATATTTTAATTTTTTGAACTGTTAAAAGTTTTTCAATGGAAGGGAAAGCCGTAACAATTAGAATTAGAATGTCACGAGTGTTGCAGGTCAATGCGTTTCCTCCTTGGTGAAATATGGGTGCGCAAATATGAGATCTTTTGTTTTTTGTTAAAGAAATCGGGAAGCGAAGTGGATTTGGGGATACTAAAGATGTTTAATGACGAATGAGATTTGACGAAAAGAATTGGAAGTATGAAATTTTAGTGCATACTATTTATGTTCCGCTGTAGTTACCACCTGAGTCATAAATATCGTCAGCGATATTGTATAAGCATTGTTTATATGCCCAAGTTTAAAATATAATTTGATATTTTGACACGAAGTCTATGGTTGTGGTACTCGGTTGAAATCGGAGAGAAAACTGAAATTGTTAGCTACAGATTACGAGCAATTTGTAGCTCTTTGAAAACCCTGCAAGGATCTATATATACTAATTGCCGAGTGACCGTCTGTCTGTCTGTATGTCACGCTTTTTATAGGCACTTCCCGAATAGATAGAGATTTGCAATCTGGTACACGGGTCGATCGTTCAACAACCTCCCCTGGAAAAATCGTACTTCCCGAAAATGTTTTGTAAAGGTGGTGTTCCACACCAAAACGTTCGAAAAGTGAAAAGATAAAAAAAGCATGCTTTGCAATGAGATAGAGACTTCAAATTTGGTGAATGGGTAAATCGGTTGAAAGGAAGAAAGTGTGCAATTTCAAATTTTCAATATTTTCTTCTTTCAGTGGTGCAGCACACCAAAATGTTCGAGTTGCAGAATAAATGAGAAATGCCTCCTTTAAAATTTGATAGAGGCTTGATATTTGGTATATGGGCCAATCATCTCAAAAATGTTCATTTACAGGAGTGCTCCACAGAAGAAAAACCTTTGAAAGGTGAAATGATATAAAAAGCATGCTTCGCGATGGAATAGATACTTCAAATTTGGTGTATAAGTAGATAGTTTGAAAGGGAGAAAATGTGCAATTTCAATTTTCCAATATTTTCTACTTCAAAAGGGTGCCGCTCATCAGAATGTTTGATTTTCCGAGTAAATGAGAACGATTCCCATAAAATGTGATAGAGGCTTGAAATTTGGTACGTGGTCCAATAATATGACAAAAAAGTCAAGGAGGAGATAGTTTTTCACAGATATTCATTCTCAGGCGTTGGTACTCCACACAAAAACGTTCGAAAGATGAAATGATAGAAAATCATACTTCGCGATTAGATTTAGACTTTAAATTTAATGGAATGGTAGGTAGTTGGAAAAGGAAGTGTACAATTTCAGTTTTTTATAATTTTATACCTTAGGGGCGTTGCACGTTAAAATGTTTGATTTGTTGAATAAATGAAATGTCCAGATTGAAGTGAGACATATATTTGAAATTTGGTATACGGGTGAACAGTTTGAAAAGGACCACTGGAAAAAAATTGAATAATTCAAAAATTAAATTCATTCGAGCGTTGCTTATTTTAAGACCGTTGAATTTCAACGGGTATTCAGCTAGTATGTAATTAGATTTTGAAATTGGTTCTTAGTTTTCGAAATATAGTGGTAATAATTTTGATATTTTAATATTTTGAAAATGTGGTTTTACTTTTCATATTTTAATATTTTGAACTGCTTTGAAAACGTTTTAAAGAAGGCAAACCGCTTACAAACAGTGTTTCTTTCAAGCATACATCTGATTATTCATTTCCTCCAGGGAGGCATTTTATATTAATATAAAATGCCTCCCTGGAGGTGGGTGAAGAATCGGATGGACGCCAATGTCTGCAAAGGGGGATCGAACTGTTTGGGATAGGGCATGTCAAACACCTGTCTTGAGAGGTTCTTCGTTTGGAATTGACGTTGTCCCACCAGTAAGCAAAATATTAACCTAGTTTCTGTTTATGTGACTGCATGTAGATATATTTATATAGGGCATTTATATAGAAAACTTACTCCCCCCCCCCTAAAGTTTTTTCGAGTCCTGAAAGGAGCACTGAACGAAGAAATATGTTATTCACGCAAAACTATTTCGGCTCCATCGGACTAGAGTCTCTCCCGATTTTTAGTTATTTAATGTCTTAACACGATTTTGAGCAATTTTCACACAAATCGGTTTCTTTGCGACCAAACATATAATCACAGAGTTTCTATCTTGACGCCATCGGAAAGATCGACGAAAGTTATTTCCAAAGATGTTTAAACCGAATCCGCGGTACAATTCCTTTATATTTATTTATTTCTATTTAAATACTTCGAAATTGGCATTATTTAGCCCATTTGATATTTAATTTCGCTGCATCCGAAAAAAGAAGATTAGCACAATCCTATAGTTTGGCAATAAATTTTGTGTATATTTTCGCACTCTAACAAAATAATTTTTTTTTTAATTATTTCATTAATTTATTTTTAGTATTTTTAGAAAATTACTGTCAAACCATTATATTATTCCTGAATAAGACAGAAATTCGTCAATAGCATATTATGTGAAATAACGTCTTTCTTTAACTGTCTTATTGTCGAATGCTACTTATTAGACACAGCTTTGTAATTGACTTTTTTCATCTAACTCGCTTTGTTGTCGAGTTCGTTATCCTAACTTTTTAATTCTCCGCTAGGGACACTGCAATCGCTTTTGTTCAATCGAGTATGGTCACTTTACTATAGATAAAACTAACGTGTACATTCATGTACCTTTCCTTACAAAGTTATTGGGGTGCTTACGGGCATTTCTAGGAACCCTGTATATTTTAATGAAATGGAAAATGACTTTTGTAAATACAAATTAAACAATAAATTTATAAACGAGCTTTTTTATGGCGGCATGTGGTGTGTATATTTTTTTTCAGCCGAACAATTAAGAATTTTTATACTCTTTTGTACACTTATTTCGTATACAGTCATACGAAAAAACTGGAAGTGACATTTCCAGTATCAAAAGTGGAAATTCTTACTGAATCCTCTACTCCCTCCAAAATTCGATGTTGATTCCATATCATTCATCATATAAGTTCCATCTGTAACCAATTCTGAGATATATATATGTTGCTAGGGGAATGCAATTTTTTAATTGGGTGATATCTCTAGAAGCAGAACTTGAAATCCTTGGTGAAAACCAGATCCTCACCATAGTATGGTAAAGAATCCACATCAGTTGTCATCTGAGCTGTATCTATAATCGATTCTGAAAAGAAAAAAAATAATAATAGATGTTTCAAAAGGAAAAAAAAAATTGAACCGCAATTTGAAAGTGAATTCCTTTGCTCCCAAAGCAACTTGTAGCTGAATTCATGGCAATCATCATCTAAGTTCTATTCATAGCCGAATCTGGGGACAAGAAGTTTCAAGGAAGATGAAAATTTTTGAACCGGGAATGAAAAAACTAGACGTGCAAATTTTTAGTGAAATCCCCAACGTCTACCGAAATTTAATACTAAATTTATATCAGTTATTATCTTATCTCTATCTATAGCTAATTTTGAGAAATAAGTGTTTCAAGTTTTTTATTTTTTAATGTAAAGAGTATAAAATAGAAACTCTTAGTAGAACCAAATCCTTAGTGAAGCTTCGTATCCACTTTTGAATTTGACGCTCAATCCAAAACAGTCATCATTTGAGTTCTATCTATAGCAGATCTTGAAAAATAGATGTTTGTCTCAAGGAAATTTTTTATTCCAAAAAGCAACAGTATGGTAGAATTTTTACCACCAATAATACATAATGGTGAAAAAAAAAATAAAACAATATAGAATAATTGAGAAAGTTTTTTGATTCCTGGGCAATGCCAGGTTTTTCTGCTAGTTTGCAGTGCAAAAAAGTAGTACGTACGGTTTTTCATTTTTGGAATACTGTCGAAAACAGTAACTGAATTTTTCGACGGATGCACACGTTTCGAGCACCCTTGAACGCGGGAAAACAAACAAACTATTTTTAGCGTAACTTCTGTGTGTCTGTGTGTTTGTCCGTGCAATTTATGTATCCACTCTAGCTTAAAATCTAATTCACCAATTTTTACAAAATTTGGTAGATAAGTCACTTGCGGGTTACTCTGGTGCTGATTAAATTTTTTAAAAAAATAACCTGCTTTTGTTTTTGCGAAATGGCCTGCAAAAATTGCCAAAGTTTGAAATAAAAGATTACGTATGCACAAATGCATCAATTAAACGCTTGTTTTATACGTAAGTTTTAACGACAAAAAGAATAAGACCAACAGTAAAATTCTAGCATTAACCGTTCACGAAATAATGTAGGTTTTTGCATTTTTGCAACGTCGTCTTTGAAAGTACGTCCAGTCGCCAAATAAAAACTAAAATTGAATTAAAACTGCAAACCCAATGTAATTTAAAAAAATCTGATGTGGGTAGCCGACGACTTTCCTTATATAATGCAACGAATTTACTTCTTTTAGAGTAAAAAAAAATAGGTTATTCTTATAGTAAATACTTATATTGTTTCCAAGATATTGAATTTTCCCCAGTCGCCATTTTCATTGATTTAGCGTCATTTTTATCCATTTGGCGTAATTTTCGTTAATTCGGCAACATTTAAAAAAATCGCCAAGTTGGCGACATTCGGCCAAATTCGTCTCCAAAATCTCGACAAGTATTATGGACGGAGAAATAAGTTATTCTTATAGAAGATGACTATAGACAAATGACTATTGGCGTTCAAATATAAAAGTATTACTCAAAGTATTTTTTCTCATGAATGGAACAAGCTAAATCCTCGAGAATAATGTCACTAAATTTATTGCATGATATTACATATGAAAAGTGAACATGTTTCTCCGCAGGTAATATTTTTTTTTATTTATGAGATTTTTTGGTAAATTTATTTTAAAAAATGTGCAATATCTCGAGAACGGTTTAGACTAGCGTTCTAAAGTTTACGTCAATTACTTTCTAAGGAACAATTACATAAGAAATGCATATTTGTGTAATTTTATTAAAGGTTTTGATTGTTTGACGATTGTTTCAAAATTTCACTCGAAAATTTAGAGGGGTTCTGAACATTCGATTGAGTTTAAAAACAATAGGCTTCCAGCATTCGCGGATTGTAATTTTTGTACCAAATTTCTTTCGAATCAATCCATTCGTTAGTCAGTTATCGTCTCCATAGACTCACTGACACACACACACACACACACACACACAGACATCACCTCAAAAATGTTCGATTCGTGATCAGGGATGCTTGAAACGTGCTCTCCCATCGAAAACTCGAATTCGAATTTTCGACCCCGTCACAATACTTTCCTTATACATTATAATGTATATAAGGAAAGTAAAAATGTCCGTGTTATTTTGTGCAATTAATAAATTATGAAAGAAATAAAGAGAACATTTATGTTAAGTCTGTAGGGAAAGTCACTAACTAGTCTCCCACACCAGGTTTATAATTAAGAAATGTATTGTTAATGATGCTCTTAAGAAATTTATTCACTTAAAGTTGTCTTATCAGACGTCTTCAATGATGCATGGTGGAATCCTGAATATGCATTTTTTTTAACGATGGGGTTAATCTCCAACCCATGCTCTAATTTCCCTAGAGATTTTCGTGTGTAGAATACAAGGTATCTCATTAAAACTATGCCTGGTTTAGAGAGTATTTCTCAATAATAGAGTGGGTAAGCTTCCGGGCATGCACGAGGGAGATTTGAGGTAAACTCCATGATTTGTTTATGAATATCGTTAGGTGAGTTATTCATAAAAGTGACAAGAAACGTTTTGAGTCACTTTTTGTTTTTGTGTTATCTGCATAAAGGAACACCGCCTTTAGTGAAAATCCAGAAAGTTTGGTGTGGGCAGCACATGACTCTCCCTATATAATAACCTTCCACAGCGAAACGATACTGTACAAAATCCACGATTCAATGTTTTTGGCTTTGAATTAACACCAGCATTTGAGTTGAAATTTGGCGATTTTGGCAACTTAAGAGTATAAACAGGATTACTTATTCACACTTAAATGTAAAATTCTTATCAAAATCCAATTTACATTTAACTAATATCCCGTGAAATAAATGACTATTACCGAGTTCTTTGGCGTCAAAATATAAAACTATTACAAAATGTTTTTCTCAAGTGAATGGAACATGCTAGATTCATAAGAATGATGTTATTAGATTTGTTAAACAATATTGCACACGGGAAGTGAATATACTTTTATGATACTTACTTTTTTACTTTCCCTGCAATACATGGTAATGTATAGGGAAAGTATAGGAATCATGTCGAAAATCGCAACTCGAGTTTTCGACGGATCTACACGTTTCGAGACCTCTAGAATACGAAAAATCTATTTTTAGCGTGACGTCTGTGTGTGTGTCTGTCTGTCTGTCTGTGCAGATTTTGTATCCACTCTAACTAAAAAACTAATTGACTGAATTTCATAAAATTTGGTAGGCAAGTCACTTGTGAGCAAATCTGCTGCTGATTAGTTTTGGGTACGATTCGGGATAAAAGAACCCGCCTTTTTTACGAAATGACCCGCAAAAGTTTGTATCCAATCTAGCTGAAAATCTAATAGACCAAATGTCACAAAATTTGGTAGATAAGTCGCTTGTGGATCACCCTGGTGCTGATTAGATTTTGGTACGATTCGGAAAAAAACAACCTGCCTTTTCTTGCAAAATGGCCCGCAAAAATCGACAAAATCTAAAATAACAGACTACGTATGTTGAAATATATCCATTAAGTGTTTGTTTTATGCGTAATTTTTAACAAAGAAAAGAATAAGACCAACCCCATTACACTAGGACTAGCCGTTCTCGAGATATTTTCGTTTTTTCGTTTTTCCTCTACGCCACCTTTGAAAATGACTCCAATTACCAAATGAGAACGAAAATTGAATTAATAGTGAATTAAATTTAATTAAAATAAAGAGAATGTGCATATAAGTCTGCAGAGAAAGTCATGTGCTGCCCACATCAGATTTTTACTTTCCCTGCAATACATGGTAATGTAAAGGGGAAGTATTGGAATCATGCCGAAAATCACAACTCGAGTTTTCGACGGATCTACACGTTTCGAGACCTCTAGAATACGAAAAAACCATTTTTAGCGTGACGTCTGTGTGTGTATCTGTGTGTCTGTGTGTCTGTCTGTGCAGATTTTGTATCCACTCTAACTAAAAAACTAATGGACCGAATTTCACAAAATTTTGCAGGTAAGTCACTTGCGGCCGGGGCTGGTGCTGATTAGTTTTGGGTACGATTCGGAATAAAAGAACCCGCCTTTTTTGTGAAATGGCCCGCAAAAGCTTATATCCACTGTAGCTGAAAAACTAATGGACCGAATTTCACAAAATTCGGTAGATGAGTCACGTATAGGTCACCCTGGTGCTGATTAGATTTTGGTACGATTCAGAAAAAATAACCTGCCTTTTTCTGCAGAATGGCCCGCAAAAATTATCAAAATCTAAACTAAAAAGCTACGTATGCTCAAATAGATCCATTAAATGCTTGTTTAATGCGTAATTTTTAACAAAGAAAAGGATAGGACCAACTCCATTACATTAGGACTAGCCGTTCTCGAGATATATTAGTTTTTTTCGTATTTTTCCACCACACCTTTGAAAATAAGTCCAGTTATCAAATGAGAACGAAAATTGAATTAAAAGTGAATAAAATTTAATTGAAATAAATAGAACGTGGATATAAGTTTGCAGGGAAAGTCATGTGCTGCCCACATCAGATTTTTACTTTCCCTGTAATACATGGTAATGTATAGGGGAAGTATTGGAATCATGCCGAAAATCGCAACTCGAGTTTTCGACGGATCTACACGTTTCGAGACCTCTAGAATACGAAAAAACTATTTTCAGCGTGACGTCTGTGCGTCTGTGTGTCTGTCTGTCTGTGTGTCTGTCTGTGTGTCTGTCTGTCTGTCTGTGCAGATATTGTATCCACTCTAATTAAAAACTAATGGACCGATTTTCACAAAATTTAGTAGGTAAGTCTCTTGTGGGCGAGTCTGGTGCTGATTAGTTTTGGGTATGATTCGGAATAAAAGAACCCGCATTTTTTTGCGAAATGGCTCGCAAAAGTTTGTATCCACTCTAACTGAAAAACTAATGGACCGAATTTCACAAAATTCAGTAGATTAGTCACTTGTGGGTCACCCTGGTGCTGATTAGATTTTGGTACGATTCGGAAAAAAAATATAACTCTCTTTTTTTTGCAAAATGGCCCGCAAAAATCGTCAAAATCTAAACTAAAGAACTACGTATGCTCAAATATATCCATTAAATGCTTGTTTAATACTTAATTTTTAACGAAGAAAATAATAAGACCAACCCCATTACACTAGGACTAGCTATTATTTTACTCTAGTTATCTATTGACTCTAGTTATCTATTGACTCTAGTTATTTTAGTTTTCCGTATTTTCTCTACGGCACCTTTGAAAAAAATCTGATGTGGGCAGCACATGACTTTCCATGCAGACCTATATTAACGTTCTCTTTATTTTAATTTCACTTTTAATTCAATTTTCCTTCTCATTCGGTAACCGGGCTTATTTTCAAAGGTGGCGTAGGGAAAGTACGAAAATCTAAAATATCTCGAGAACGGCAAGTCCTAGTTTAATGGGGTCGGTCTTATTCTTTTCGTCGTTAAAAATTACGTATTAAATGAGCATTTAATGGATATATTTGAGTATACCTAGTTCTTTAGTTTAGATTTTGACGATTTTTGTGGGCCATTTTGCAAAAAAAGGCAGGTTATTTTTTTCCGAATCGTACCAAAATCTAATCAACACCAGGGTAACCCACAAGTGACTCATCTACCGAATTTTGTGAAATTCGGTCCAGTAGTTTTTCAGTTAGAGTGGATACAATATTTTGCGGGCCATTTCGCAAAAAATGGCGGGTACTTTAATTCCAAATCATACCCAAAACTAATCAGCACCAGACTCGCCTACAAGTGACTTACCTACCAAATTTTGTGAAATTGGGTCCATTAGTTTTTTACTTAGAGTGGATACAAAATCTGCACAGACAGACAGACACACAGACAGACACACAGACAGACAGACACACAGACACACAGACACACACACAGACGTCACGCTAAAAATGGTTTTTTCGTATTCTAGAGGTCTCGAAACGTGTAGATCCGTCGAAAACTCGAGTTGTGATTTTCGGCATGATTCCAATACTTTCCCTATACATTACCATGTATTGCAGGGAAAGTAATAAGTCCGGTTACGGAATGAGAAAGAAAATTGAATTAAAAGTGAAATAAATTTAATTAAAATAAAGAGAATGTGGATATAAGTCTGCAGGGAAAGTCATGTGCTGCCCACATCAGATTTTTTAATTTTATGTAATATTTTTTATAAATTTATTTTAAAAAAATGTCCAATGCCTCGAGAACAATTCATGCTAGTGTTCCTTAACAGTATTAAAAGTGCTGATTTTTTAATGATTTTTCTTGAAATTTGATCTAAAATTGTGCATTATCGTGAGAACTCGTCATACTGATGTTCTAACTTTTATACCATTCGTTTTTTAATGATAAATTACATATGAAACGACTATTTATTTATCTTAATTGAAGATCCTGATATTTTAATGTTTTTATAAAAAATATTTGCAAAGTTGAGGTATTTCGCATGTTTGACCACGTTTAAAATCAATAGGTTCCAGTATTCACTAATAGTAATCATCATATCAAATTACGTTCGAAACACTTAATGCCTTCGTAAGATATCACATACACGCAGATATCCCTTAGAAACGTTCGATTCGAGTTCAGGAATGCCTGAAACGTGCGTTTTCTCACAATATTTCCCCTACACATTATAGGGAGGTTTCACCTACGTCACGTTCCCGTAGCAACTATTTGAGCAGACGACTGCTTTGTACAAGCAACAGCTAGAACGCAATGAATCAACGTTACAAATCTTATTTTTCGCAGATAGATCCTGGATATAAAAGCTTATATTAAGCTAAAATCAACGAAATTTGAGGTGAAGATCCTTATGATGGATGCAGATTACTCACAGAAAAGTTATATTTTGAAAATCAACTTGGTAATAGTTGGAAACTTTATTATATGGAAAAAAATGTTTCCACAAATCAATCTCTTGCCAATTCAGAGACTTTTGATGTAACTTCATGGTCACTGAAATCTCATGCCGGTTTTATGTCATGTCTGTCAAGATAGGTTTTAATTTTATATTAAATAAGTAGACAAATTGAGATTTTGAAACTTCCCTAGGAAATAGCTGTGATGTAGATATACATATTGTGAATAAAATTTCTTTTCCTAGAAATATTATTTTCCATGTCAAATATACTACATTACATATCTGATGTCATGTCTGTCACAAACGAAATTAACCTACAGGTATCTACTACTGAATTTAGTGATTTTAATTTGATGTTGATTTTTTTTAATTATAGATTTATGAAACAAAATAAAAATTACGGAGTTGATTGCTAATAAATCAATGATTGTATAATTAAATTATAAAACTAGAAAAGTTTACGCTTTTTTTTAAGATTTATTAAACTTAAATTGAAAAGCATACTGTGCCATATAATGTACTCACCATGAATAAAATGCTCACCAGTGGCTTATCCTGACTCTAAAAAGTTTGTGTGTGTGTGTGTGTGTGGGGGGGGGGGGGGGGGGGGGGTTCACTGCAAACTTTCCTGTGCTTCAAATTTTCAGTATTCCAATCTTCTCTGTTGATTCCTAAAGGCTTCTTTTAACAGACAAGTCCTTGATTTTATTCCCTTTATTTTCAATATTCGAGGGAATAAAAAAAATGATACAATTAATTACGGCACAAATCGCCATTATCAAATTCAATTACTTTATCTTAAAGAAATTATGATTATATATGATATCGGCTGGATATAATTTTAATAAAACGACTTTTTAAAAAAAATTCACTCCAAAACGTATCTTTTACATATAAACCTAATGCAAGTTCAAAGTTTTTTTGTACAAAGAGAACTTAGGATTTTCTTCACTAGATGGACGTGAAGTCACGTGAAACCTCCCTATACTGTATGTAGGGAATGTATTACATTGAAATAAAGATAAGACAGCCAAATACATGCAAAATGCAGTCAGAAAACAATTTATTTTGTGTTAAAGTGACAACAAACATAAGTGAGCTTCGGAAAGGGATATTTCTGTAGGATTTTCACCATTACACGTTGAGAAACCACAGGAGGCCCAGAAGATTGATTCTGAAAGAGGTTAAAATCTTTAATTAGAGAATTACATACATTTAATTTTATAAATGAAAATAAATATAAATTTTAAGCTGGTTATTACTTCTATATTGCAAACTTGCTTCAAAAGTGTCGCTACTTAAAGTTTGTAACTTTTGAGCTGTTGCTATATGGTTAACTTGGTTAATCTATCAACTAACAAAAAGTGCATTGATTTAGGTCTCTAATTGAACCAGTAAGGGAAGAAAAAGTTGACCAAAACAAAATAATCTTACCATTGATTGTAGAAAAAATTTCACTATTATTACATAATAAATATTATTATAAATTATGTGTACCGAAGAGTTTTCTCTTTCGACTGTTATTAATACTTTATTATTTTTATTAATATATTGAATTTCGGAGTCAAAAATATATATTTACTTCTTAAAACAGTTTTCTTTATTTTATGGCAAATGGAATATATTAAGTTGCGCCACTTTCGAAGAAGCAAGGGCTGATATGAAGGCCGAAATCACATGACCCTGCCAGCTTGATTTTAGCTTTGTGATTGGCTAATATGGTTTTCATTACGTCACATTCATCTGAGTCGCTATATCAAAGTCGAAATGAAAAATATATAACAAATAACTTTTTAAGTTACACAGTTTTAGTAAAATGCCCTAAAAAGTTAAAAACAAAATAATTTTTAGCTATCACAGCATTCTTGGCCATATGTAAAAAGAAAAAGAAATAAAATCGTGGGGCGCCCATAAAATAATAGTGTTTATACATTAACAGAATTTTAAGGAATAATAGAAGGGATATCATAGAAATGACTTTTATAAGAGTGATTACATTCAATTCATTAGAATTTATCTTTTATAATTTTGATTTCAAAATCCGTCATTCCTGTATAGGTCATTTCTATGCTATCACTTCTATTGTTCCTTGAAATTCTGTTAATGTACAAATACAATTTTTTAAGGGCGTCCCACGATTTTATTTTTAGTCACATATGACTAAGAATGTTGCGATGGCTAAAATTTAATTTTTTACTTTTTAGTGCATTTTACTAAAACCACGAAACTTAAAAAGTTTTTTTTATATATATACTCGTATATTTTATTTTAAACTTTTAAAAATTTTTTAAAAACGGACGCTTGCTGATAATTGTTTGCGCCTTTTCCGAACTATTGCTTCAAAAGATTACAAAATCTGATGTGGGTAGTACATGACCTCCCATATATGATGCAAACACATCACTTTTTTCATAGTGAAATAATGGTGTCTACGATCTAGAGCACAATATGTTTTGTATTGAATTAACACAACAAAAATTGATATTGAGAGCTTGCACTTTTGGCATCTTGTGAATCCAAATATGATGACTTATTCACACTCACGTTCAAAATCCTCATCAAATTACAATTAGCATTTGATTATCATCCAGTGAAACAAATGACTAGTGGCGAATTCTTTGGCTTGAAAATACAAAGCCATGACAGGAAGAAACTTTTCTCATGAATGGAGCAAACTTGATCCTCGAGAACGATGTTAGCAAATTTGTCTCATAATATTGCATATAGAAAGTGAATCTATTGGCTGGCACTTACAACTTTATTTTAATTTGATGTATTTTTTTCGATAAATTCATTTGAAAAACATGATATATTTAGAGAACGGTTGCTGCTTTCGTTTTCTAATGAAAATATACGTATAAATAATTATTTATTTATCATTATTGAAAGTTCTGACTTTAAGACGATTTTTTTTTTCAAAAATGTATTCGAAAATCAGGATCTTTTGAACATTCGATTTTGTTTAAAATCAATGGGGTTCCAATATTCACGGACTGTAATAATCGTACCACATTATTTTCCAAACGCTTCATACGTTCGTGGGATTTCACGCCCACAGACACATACACTAATATACGCACACACACAGACATTACTTGGAAAACGTTCGATTCGAGTTCAAAGATGTTTAAAACGTACTCTTCCGTCAAAAACTCAAATTCGATATTTTCCCCCCGTCACAATACTATTTTTATACGTACTATGTATGTAGGGAAAGCAACACAAACTCTTTTAATATGCTATATGTACAGTATACCTTCATGTACTATCATGCTACTATTTTATTTAGAAGATGAATTCAACTCCAATCTCTTAAGCTGAGCTATCAGAGAACTTCACCAAAAGACTCATTTTACACAAAATTAAAGTTTTAAGCAACGTACAAATCCAAGTTACCTCTATTTCTTTATATAATAGTAGTCATGGTCATATGCTCCAATAGAGCTGTAGCCTTTAGGGGATGAAACGTAGCTGTAGCTGACTGGGGCGGAAACGTAGCTGACTGGAGCTGGAACGTAGCTGACTGGAGTCGAGTATCTCTTGACGTAGGTGGTAACAGGATTTGTGACGGCATAGGATAAGGGTCTCGCATAGCTGTAGCTAGTCGGGTAGCTATAGCTATTCGGGTAGATATAGCTGGTCGGGTAGCTGTAGCTGGTCGGGTAGCTATAGCTGCTGATATAGCTGGATGGGTAGTAGGTAGCAAAAGCACATGCTACAAGGCAGATCAACAAAGCTGCTGTCTAGAATGAAAAAAAAAATAGTAAATACACAAAAACGCGGAAAACTTTTTATCAACTTTTAGATTGAAATAACTGTATGAAATGTAAAGTTTAGATAAAAGCATATCCAAAGAATTTTAACCATCCATTTCTTCTTTAGAATATTTAGAGTACATCCGGGGGGGGGGGGGGAGAGTAAAGCTCCTGGAAGTGACCATTTGCTTCCCCAGATGCATTTTATGTTAATAAATTCAAATGATAATAAATTCAGGCTATAATGAAAAATAAATTTTCTGTTTTTAGAGAGTTACATAACACAATGTGCATTATGAACTTCAAGGATTATTTCTTATGTTGTATGATATTTCTTTCGTAAATATTAAACTCTTAATGAATTACTCAACTCAAACCAACAGGAATTTTTATTCTACAGTTTTTATTTCGCACGTGTATTTTAAATTATAATTTTTAGGTTATATGAAAAATTCTATTTTGTAGAGCTTCTCTATTTTGAAAGTTGTGTTGGGGAACACAAAATAATTTTTATAGACCATTTGCAAGAAAAAACTTTCCATTTTCACCTACTTTCCACTTAAGTGACAGAATTTAGATCTTTATATATTTTTATTTCGTGGTTGACTATTTTGAGATTAAGATTTTGTGGTTGGCTTCCTCTTCCTCATTTAGCTGGAGAAATTTTGTTCTTGCAATGTTTAAATGAGTAATTATTATATACATAGTAACTACTTCTGTAAACTATGAACACGCTAGCACAGGCGCCAATGGAATATTGACAATGCTCTGCCAAACTCGATACGAAACTAAAGTCTCTCTATCCTTCTGCAGTCATTTGGAACTGGGTCTAGCCAGCAACCCTAAAAATATCTGATATCAGATTTATAAATCCTTAAGAAATAAATAAATAAAATAATGACTTAAAAGAGAGAGAGAGAGAAACTGAAAATTGTTGGATTAAGGGAAGTTGTTAAGTAAAAAAGAGTGTTTGAGCAATTTCTAATGGGGGCGCTGAACCACCCCTAGCAACCCCCGGGGCGCCGCCTATGCTTCCGATCTGAATGACGTTTTCCTTCTGTACTTATTATTAATTTAGATTAGCATCTTTTGTTCTGTAATACATAGGAACTGAAAATCGTTTTAGGGACCTTGGAAAATCGAAACTTGATATTTTTTAGACCTCCTAGCCTGCTTGGGAAAGTTTTTGGGTGCTTTTCTAAGTCTCATTGGTCATACTCGTTTTACCCACAGACACTTACTGTTAGGAGAAATTGAACCCTTTT
Organism: Amaurobius ferox; assembly: GCA_951213105.1. Classification (NCBI taxonomy): domain Eukaryota; kingdom Metazoa; phylum Arthropoda; class Arachnida; order Araneae; family Amaurobiidae; genus Amaurobius; species Amaurobius ferox. The sequence goes on from OX578147.1 coordinate 118,992,391, forward strand.
GTAATAGTTGTCAGACGTCAGCAAATATCAAACATATTTTAATTGAGTGTTCGAAATATAAACAGTTCCGTTTTAAGCATTTCAAGACGTATACTTTACATTTGGCAGAATTGATTGGAGAAAATCCTCATTTAGAGCTTTTCCCATTCCTTCTGGACATTGGTTTTTTCCATCATTTTTAACTTCACTTTTTATAAGCTTTTAGTCATTTTTCATCTCGTTTTCATTGTTGTACATGTTCCATAGTCATGGTTTTTTCACACATTATAACTCTTTTAAATTATACACGTGTTTTAATCCATACTAATATATGTATCTTGGTACCATATGTCTGGCGCAGCATATCCTCTTTGGATCTTGTGCCATTAAACCATAATCAACCAACCATCTAAGTCTCAACGGGAAATCGAACCACGGGTATTCGCTGGTTAGGCAATCGGTTAAACTACTAGGCTTATATTCTTATCTGCTATATTGGAAGTGGACCGTACACCTATACTATAGGAGAGTATGAGTGTTTACAATACAACTTGATACGCGAATCCGATGCATTAGCGACCGATTTCACGATGTCTTCTATAGATTGTAAAAGCAATACACATAATGTACATTAGACAAGACAGATGAAATAGGCAGAGGAACACACAGTTTTGTTAAAACAGTTCTAAAAAGGTTTTCTCCAGTGCAGAAGAACAAAATGTGCTCCAGGGTCTCCTCTTCCACAGAGCAAACAAAGCACTTGTTAGAGTCAGTTAGATGAAGTCTATTCAAGTAGGCCTGGGTGACTATGTGACCTATCCTAGCCTTAGTAGCGAAAGTGGCAACAATTCTAGGGAACTTTTTTGAAATAATTAAGACCATTTGGATTCCTTTGGAAACGAAAAAGGGGTCGATTCATTCCAGTTTTATTCTAAGAATCACACCAGAGCACACGAACCTCTCATTTGATCTTACTGAAACACCTAGAAAGGGTGACTTTCGGCAGGGGGACTGGACCCATTGTGGACGACAATTTAGCCAAATTAGCTGCGATTTTATTACCGTGCACACCGCAATGTGCGGAACCCACTATATAGTAATAGCTTTGTGCTATAATTTAAGAAGGAGATGTCTAATTTCTTCAATTCTAAAGTAATAGGAGTATGAGTGTTTAAAAGTGATAAAATTTTCTTTGCTTTTTGGACGAGATGAGAAGACTTCTCGATGAAAGATATTCCGTTGATCTATATATCAATATGATAAACGGTATAAATTACTGTTATCTTGAAAGTATTCTGAAAAGTCAAAATGGCATGTTCCATGTGTCTGTTAGTTCGTTCACAACAATAATTTTATTTTAAGAAGATCATACAAAAACTTTTTATACATTGGTTGTCATTTCGTAAGTTTTTCCAGGTAATTTGAGACTAAAAATTTTAAATTCAAAATCAATATATATATATAAAATTGAAAAGTTTATTTTTGTTTGTTTGTATGTTTGCACAGTTTTGACGAAATTTTTTCAAATTTGGCATGGTTATTCTCTACTTTGTATCGGATAATCTTGTTCAAGTTTCGAGTTTTTAGGACTACAGATGTCGAGATATTAATAAAAATAATGTAAAATCACAACTTCCATAAAAATATCATAATGCAGACGATTATTTTCCGAAAATTTATTAAGAAAATTCTATCATGCTACTTAACAAAGGAATAGAATCCAATGTGTTTATACGGTAGACGACTTTTATTTATTTATGCGATTTAAACTATAGATTTAGAAAGAAGAAGATAAAACTACTATAAAATGCTTGAAAGTGCCATAATGTTTTGAGAATTATTTCAAGGTGTCGCTAGTGTTAGTAAAGTAGTCGCTATTGTTAGTTGACACAACAGAAAGGTGTAGTATTTAGTATATGTATTTTTGATTATTTTTAAATTAAAGGTTCTCTAATTATGGGTAAAATTAACCAGTATTTTTCGTAGTCGTAGGATAGAGTACAGAATATATGGAGATAACAATAAATTGAACGAAAAATAATCTTGAATATATAGGAAAATTCATTATTATTTCAGTTCTAATTTGCATTGCGCTAATAATTTATGTTTACAAAATTGACAGTTTAAATAAATATTTTGGACCTTTCAACCTTTCGCCATAGGAATGCATACAATGCAGGACTACTTATCTTACCCCAGCGCCACCTGAGTTATTGTTTCAAACGATATTGACCTTTTCTTAATATGAAGTTTTAATTCTACTTTTATCTCCACTATTTAAACAGTATAGTTGATAGAATGTTTTTTTTTATAAATGAACAGTATTATATTTTTGATAGGAGAACATCAGTTAAGGACTTGGGATATGAGATTATGTGAGAATTATTTATATTTACAATTTCTTAAGTCATCTGTTTTATTTCGGCAATTAATTTTCAAATTCATATATTTTCTATTGTGTTTTACCGATTATTGAAGAAGAATAGAAATGTACTGGTAGATTTAGCATTTAAGGATCTTAATTTTGGTTTATGCTGACCAAACTTTATTTTTTGTAAACATATTTTCTATTCTGTTTTACCGGTTATTGAAGTAGAATAAAAATGCACGGGTAGATCTTTTTCTAGCATGTTAGGGTCTTTATTTTGGTATATGATGATCAAACTTTATTTTTTTGTAAATTTGTCTATAAACGGTATCAAAATGTTTTGTTCTTCATATCTTTCTGTGGAGATAAAATTGTATAGCGAGGACAAAGAGTCTTTCGCTTCTTTTGAGGGAAATTTAATTAAATATTTTAGTAAAATTATTTGAATAACAATGTCATTTAGAATACTGCAGGAATTTGCATATATTTTAAATCAAAGCAACACCGTGTATATCTGCTATATAAATAGTAATAATATTAATAATAATCCGTCCATAGAATCGCGTGCGCATACACACATACTAACATGCATACACACACATACACATACTAACATACATATTCGCATACACAGATATCACTTCAACATTCGATTTGAGTTCAGGAATGTTTAATACGCGTTCTTCTGTCGAAATCTTAAATTCGAATTTTTAATCTCGTCACAATACTGTCCCTATACATTGTACTATGTATGTAAGGAAAGTAATAATTATTATTAAAATGTTATTTGGGGGGGGGGGAGGATTCTTGATTCCTATCCCCACTAGTTCTTTATTAAAGACGAACCTGCATTCTAAACATGACGAGAGTCTTAGACTATCTTGTCTCGAGAGATATGCTCTCTAATTGTGCTATTCAAATTCAGGATAAGACCAATCATCATACGATATCCACGTATAAATCAGGAAATCATTAAGGAAACATTAAACATAAAACTATCCTTACCAATGTCTTCATTGTACCAGAAAACTAAACTTTTCAGAAAATTCTAGAGAGAAAAGAACAGTATTGCCAACAGTCGAATTTGATCATATTGCTCCATTTATCCATTCTTATATACCCCAGAAGAGAGACCTTGGGAGAATACCACCCAATCGTTCTAAAAGGCATGGCAAACTCATTTTTTTTCTTTAACCTTGGTGGGTAGAGAGTTACCATGTTTTCGAACTTTTTCTGCACCAATTAAACCTGACATTCCCACTGAGGGTTACCACACTACCGCCTTACAAATGAGCATAAACATAAGAGGGAGGTTCGGAAACACAAAAGAAAAACTCTTTGAAATTCCGAGACAGCAGAAAGAGAACTAGTTCATTGGTATTGGCAAGATAATTCCACATTCCATGGGAAGACACTGAAGGTGTGACAGAGGCGGAATTGTTTTTCAAAGGCCGCTTAGCGATAAGAACTACATCATAAAACACAAGGGGTTGACAAAGTGATTGTTCGCCAATTACGGAAGTCCTTGGTGGATGGGTATGCACAGCGTTTTGAACACCATTTCGTTCTGAGGATATGCTCGTATCTTGGAAAAAAAAAGTAGACCTTGCTGTCAGATTTAATTTGTAGGAAAATTTCCGATGGGTCTAACACAAACTCTCTCATCAAACTAAAAAAAGTCTGATGTGGGCAGCACATGACTTTATCTACATGGTGCAATGACTTTACTTTTTCCAATGTGAAAAAATCTGATGTGGACAGCACATGACTTTCCCTGCAGATTTATATCCACGTTCTCTTTATTTTAATTAAATTTAATTCACTTTTAATTGAGTTTTCGTTCTTATTTTGTAACTGGACTTATTTTCAAAGGTGGCGTAGAGAAAATACGAAAAACTAAAATATCTCGAGAACGGATAGTCTTAGTGTAATGGGATTGGTCTTATTTTTTTCTTCGTTAAAAATTACGTATAAAACAAGCATTTAATGGATATATTTGAGCATACGTAGTTTTTTTAGATTTAGACTATTTTTACAAACCATTTTGCAAAAAAAGGCAGGTTATTTTTTTCCGAATCGTACCAAAATCTAATCAGCACCAGACTGCCCACAAGTGATTTACCTATCAAATTTTGTGGAATTCGGTCCATTGGTTTTTCAGCTAGAGTGGATACAAGCTTTTGGGGCCATTTCGCAAAAAAAAAAGGCGGGTTCTTTTATCCCGAATCATACCCAAAACTAATCAGCACCAGATTCGCCCACAAGTGACTTACCTACCAAATTTTATGAAATTCGGTCAATTACTGTTTTAGTTAGAGTAGATACGAAATCTGCAGAGACAGACACACAGACACACACACAGACGTCACGCTAAAAATGGTTTTTTCGTATTCTAGAGGTCTCGAAACGTGTAGATCCGTTGAAAACTCGAGTTGTGATTTTCGGCATGATTCCAATACTTTCCCTATACATTACCATGTATTGCAGGGAAAGTAAAAATGATATACAAAATAAACGGAACAATGTTTTTACGTTGAAAAGTAAGCTCACATTTGGCGCTTTTCTGGATGACAACATATAAAAATATTTTGAAGTAAAAAATTGATTTACATTTTGTGCAAATGCAACTTGGCAATTGCAAATATTGATTACACATGCTAAGCAATATACTCTATTATATTAAAATATGTTAATTATTATTTCATCAATTTGGTGTCATTTTCGTAGTTTTAGCGTCATTTTTGCCAATTTAGCATCATAAGTTGACAACTTGACGATATGTTGTAAAATTGGCCGCCAAGGTCGCTAAACCAATCCACAAGCGTTATACATTAGATGATACTCATTTCTAACACTTTACAACATACTTGAAAAGTGTTTATGACTTTGGTCATTCTGTCTGTCTGTCCGTTCGCACGATAACTGCCGTAAAAATGACTTTAATCAAAATGAAATTTTAGTATATTGTCGAGACGGTCTGTGGAACAAACATATGGATATAAAAATGAATAATATGAAACAATTAGTTTCGGATTTAACTCGGGTTGAAAAAATGAAATACATTGAATCCTATGGGACCTAATTTTTCAAACATTTTTCCAGTAGAGTTAAAATTCACAATTTGTTTCGAAAATTTTAGGAAATTATTTAAATCATCACATAGAATGTATAAAAAAATTTCAGCAAAATGTGTTGGATAGTTTTTTAAATAAAGATTGAAATAATAAACTCATGATACATCACATGATACACTGCAAAATAAAATATGGCATCCAATTTTTTTCCGTTGCGTAAAGATCGTGATGTTTACAGATCGTTTAAATTTATATTTAGTGTCGCATCTGTTATAAAATCGCTTTATTTTTGCGTATTATCTGTGTATCTAAATTCTGTGCCAACGCAATTACAGTACTTTTGATTTTAAATGATGAAATATTCATTGACTTTATATAAAGAGGCAGACGATTTATATTTCGATGACGTTATTTGAATAAAGTTCATTTAGTGTAACTAGCATGGATTTAGAAATAAGGAGATAAAACTCCTATGGAGAAAATGCCTAAAAATGCCATAATGTTTTGGGAATTATATCTAGGTGTCGCTAGTGTTAGTAAAGTAGCTGCTATTGTTAATTGACACAACAGAAAGGCGTAGTATTTAGTATATGTATTTCTGATTATTATTTAAATTAAAGGCTCCCTAGTTATGAGTATAATTAACCAGTATTTTTTCATAGTTGTAGGATGGAGTATAGATCTATGGAGATAAAAATAAATTAAATGGTAAAATAATTTTGAATGCGCAGGAATATATATTTTATTGTTTCAGTTCTAACTTGCATTGAGCTACTTATTTATTTTTGAAAAATTGACAGTTAAAAAATATTTTAGGAATCAGTTGGAAAATGTTTTATAATCAATGCTTTATGTATGATTGAACTTTCTTGTTATGTAATTTTTAGATACATTTATTTGAAAAATGTGCCATATCTCCAGAAAGGTTCAAACTATCGTTAATATGATTATTATTTTAAGATTGGTCAAGCATCCGTTCAGCTGCAGACCTGCGAACAAAACTCTCCGACTTGTACCAAAAAGCTTTAAATTTGGATTAATCACCCCCAGAGAACTGTTTTCTAATTATCACTCGTTCAATTCTGATTTGTTTAGCCCACTGTAATCGTTTATCTTTGTTTATGGGCCTTAAGAGTGGAGTTCTTACTGTTTTTCGTCTATGAAGGTTTCGCATCAGCGAGTTTGCGTTTGACAGTTACAATAAAATAACACATTTACTCTAAAACAAGGGAAAAGAGATTGGATAGATATTTATTGACTTAACGTGAAAAAATGATTAATTGCCCCTTTCTTTTTTTTCTTGTTTTTAGCACTTTCCAATATAGTCGAAAAGTGTTTATGACTTTGCTCATTCTGCCTGTCTGCCCGTTCGCACGATAACTGCCGTAAAAATGACTTTATTATAATGAAATTTTAGTATGTTGTAGAGACGATCTGTGGGACACATGGGAATGTAAATGAATAATATCACCCAATTAGTTTTGTATTGAACCTGGGTTGAAAGAGTGAAATACATTGAACCCTATGGGACCTAATTTTTCAAATATTTTTTAAGCGAATTTAAAATTCACAAATTGCTTCGAAAGTTTTAGGAAATATTCAAATTATCCTATAAAATAAAAAAAAAATTCAGCAAAATAGGTTTGGTAGTTTTTTAAATAAAAATTAAAATAATAATTACACCACCTATATAATATGAAGAGATCACGTGACCCACTTCAAAATAAAATATGGCATCCATCTTTTTCTCAGAGTAAAAATCGTGGTTTTTAAAGTTCTTTTAAATTTATATTTTGTGGTGCATTCGTCCTAAAACCGCTTCATTTTTGCGTAATTTTTGTGCATCTATATTCTGCGCCAACGCAATTACAATATTTTTGAGTTTAAATGATCATCAAACTTTGATTATTTCTACAAGTCTAATTTTAAGTCTAATTTTAATGGATGCAGAATGTAAACAGATGATTGTAAAGATGAGTTGTATAAGAATTGCTGAAGTTTTTCATGCAAAATTATTTAACTCTGGAGTCTGGAATAAAAGTGTATGAATGAAATATTCATTGCTTTTACATAGAGAACTAGACGATTTATATTTCGATGACGTCATTTGGATAAATTTAATTTTTTTCGATGAAGTTTCAAGATTTCAAGTAAAATAAATTGTCGTAATTCTGTGATAATTAAAAAAATATCACCGCTGAATATATAGCATTTTGCATTTCAGTTGGAAAGTGTTTCATAATCAATGCTTTATGCATAATTGATCTTTCTTGTTTTTTTTAATAACCCTGTTAACATTGCCCCCCCCCCCCCAAATTCCTCAAAACTTCTTGCTTTCTCCGTAGTCGCAGCGGCGTTGGTGCGGGTTCCAGCTACGGTTTTGATCATGTCGACTTGGTAGGGCGAAACGCTGCCGCTTTCCTAAAATTTATTCACATCCTTTTGCGCAGATTATGTTCCATATCCACCACTGGGAGTTTAGATCAGCCTGAAAGATAATTCAAGTGTCACCTAATCCCTTGTCATCCAAGACACGCTCAGAAAACTTTTGCTTTACCACTTTAACTACCTCCACTGAAGCCCAAATTTTGCCCATTCCAATGCATGCGCTGTTTATTTCACTTTATTATTTGGAACAAGGACTCTCAACAAATAACCAGATGTGGGCGTAAATGCATCCCATAAAGAAATAAATATTTGGAGTGGGTGTCTCCACTCGACTTTCTCGTGTATTAATAATCAATACTGTTACGCGTTTAATCGTTGTTAAGCCCGTCATATGACGTATTGTGCAACTCTATTGGTGTTAAAAATTTTACCATTGATTTTACTAAAAGCTTTTATTGGAGCACCTAAATCTTAGGCTCTTCTATAGATAGAGTTTAGATATAGATACGGCATTGAATTTAGAAGGCGGTAGATGAGTTCACAAAGGATTTTCCCTTTTGGTTACTTTTACATTTCCCGTTAAAATATTTTCGTTTTACATGAAACATCTATTTCTCAAGATCGGCTATAGAGAGAACTGGTATAAATTCAGCTTCAAATTCTGGAGAGGATAGGATAGACTGCTCAGGATTTCCACTTTAGGTTCCTTTTCGATTTCCGGTTCACAAATTTCCCCTGAAACATCTACTTTTCAGGATTGGCTATACATAGAGATTAGATGATGACTGATACGGATTCAGCATCAAATTACAGAGAAGACAAGGAACTTAATAAGGATCTCTATTTCCGGTTGTGGAGATGTCACTTCTAATTAAAATAAATGTATATTTTCCTTGCAACTTTATTTCTGTTCCCATACATTCTGTAGTCTGCTCTAAAACCAGGAACAAAACACTTAATACTTCCACTCATATTTAGGAAAGTTTAATTAGAAAATAACTAAAAATATATGTGCAAAGCATTACGCTTTATGCTGTCTCAGTGGAGAACAGATGGGACGGGATTAACACTAGCGAAATTCATATAATAATTTTTTAATGTGTTTTTAATTTTTCAAACCCTACAAAAGCCTCGTGGTGGCTTAAAATAATGAATGTTTGCACACATAATAGTACACACAACGTGACAGAACTTGACGGAGCCAGATTTTCGATACCCCGAGGGGGTAGAGTAAATGGTGGATTTTCGAAAAATAATTTAGGCCCTCCAGAAACTCCTAGTGATCTAAAAAGATGAATCATGGAAGATTTAGATTTACGGCATTTATCAGGGAACAAAATCTAAGACAGCTAGATCTTTGATTCCTCCTTCGGAGGGAAGAGAAAGTAAATGGTTCTTCGAAAAGTCTTTCTAGACCATCAAGAAGCCCCCACATGATCTAATAGAATGAATCATGGAAAACTAGTATTTATCACGAACATAATCTAAGAGAGCCTGATGATCTTTAATTCCTCCTTTGGAAGGTAGAGAAAATAAATGTTTTTTTGTAAAGTATTTCTAGATCCCCCAGAAGCTCCCGATGACTTAAAAGGATGAATCATGGAAGACTTACAGTATTTAGCAGGGAACAAAATCTAAGAGAGCTGGATCTTTGATTCCTCCTTTGGAAGGCAGATAAAATAAATGGTTTTTTGTAAAGCCTTTCTAGATCCTCCAGAAGCCGCCGATGACCTAAAAAGGATGAATCATGGAAGACTTACAGTATTTATCAGGGAATAGTATCTAAGAGAGCCTGATCTTTAATTTCTCTTTTGGAAGGCAGAGAAATAAATGTTTTTTTATAAAGTATTTCTAGATCCCCCAGAAGCTCCCGATGACTTAAAAGGATGAATCATGGAAGACTTACAGTATTTAGCAGGGAACAAAATCTAAGAGAGCTGGATCTTTGATTCCTCCTTTGGAAGGCAGATAAAATAAATGGTTTTTTGTAAAGCCTTTCTAGATCCTCCAGAAGCCGCCGATGACCTAAAAAGGATGAATCATGGAAGACTTACAGTATTTATCAGGGAATAGTATCTAAGAGAGCCTGATCTTTAATTTCTCTTTTGGAAGGCAGAGAAATAAATGTTTTTTTATAAAGTATTTCTAGATCCCCCAGAAGCTCCCGATGACTTAAAAGGATGAATCATGGAAGACTTACAGTATTTAGCAGGGAACAAAATCTAAGAGAGCTGGATCTTTGATTCCTCCTTTGGAAGGCAGATAAAATAAATGGTTTTTTGTAAAGCCTTTCTAGATCCTCCAGAAGCCGCCGATGACCTAAAAAGGATGAATCATGGAAGACTTACAGTATTTATCAGGGAATAGTATCTAAGAGAGCCTGATCTTTAATTTCTCTTTTGGAAGGCAGAGAAATAAATGTTTTTTTATAAAGTATTTCTAGATCCCCCAGAAGCTCCCGATGACTTAAAAGGATGAATCATGGAAGACTTACAGTATTTAGCAGGGAACAAAATCTAAGAGAGCTGGATCTTTGATTCCTCCTTTGGAAGGCAGATAAAATAAATGGTTTTTTGTAAAGCCTTTCTAGATCCCCCAGAAGCCGCCGATGACCTAAAAAGGATGAATCATGGAAGACTTACAGTATTTATCAGGGAATAGTATCTAAGAGAGCCTGATCTTTAATTTCTCTTTTGGAAGGCAGAGAAAATAAATGTTTTTTTGTAAAGTATTTCTAGATCCCCCTGAAGCTCCCGATGACTTAAAAGGATGAATCAGGGAAGACTTACAGTATTTAGCAGGGAATAAAATTTAAGAGAGCTGGCTGGATCTTTGATTCCTCCTTTGGAAGGCAGATAAAATAAATGGTTTTTTGTAAAGCCTTTCTAGATCCCCCAGAAGCCGCCGATGACCTAAAAAGGATGAATCATGGAAGACTTACAGTATTTATCAGGGAATAGTATCTAAGAGAGCCTGATCTTTAATTTCTCTTTTGGAAGGCAGAGAAAATAAATGTTTTTTTGTAAAGTATTTCTAGATCCCCCTGAAGCTCCCGATGACTTAAAAGGATGAATCAGGGAAGACTTACAGTATTTAGCAGGGAATAAAATCTAAGAGAGCTGGATATTTGATTTCTCCTTTGGAAGGCAGATAAAATAAATGGTTTTTTGTAAAGCCTTTCTAGATCCTCCAGAAGCCGCCAATGACCTAAAAAGGATGAATCATGGAAGACTTACAGTATTTATCAGGGAATAGTATCTAAGAGAGCCTGATCTTTAATTTCTCTTTTGGAAGGCAGAGAAAATAAATGTTTTTTTGTAAAGTATTTCTAGATCCCCCTGAAGCTCCCGATGACTTAAAAGGATGAATCAGGGAAGACTTACAGTATTTAGCAGGGAATAAAATTTAAGAGAGCTGGATCTTTGATTCCTCCTTTGGAAGGCAGATAAAATAAATGGTTTTTTGTAAAGCCTTTCTAGATCCTCCAGAAGCCGCCGATGACCTAAAAAGGATGAATCATGGAAGATTTACAGCATTTATCAGGGAATAGTATCTAAGAGAGCCTGATCTTTAATTTCTCTTTTGGAAGACAGAGAAAATAAATGTTTTTTTGTAAGGTATTTCTAGATCCCCCTGAAGCTCCCGATGACTTAAAAGGATGAATCAGGGAAGACTTACAGTATTTAGCAGGGAATAAAATCTAAGAGAGCTGGATCTTTGATTCTCCTTTGGAAGGCAGATAAAATAAATGGTTTTTTGTAAAGCCTTTCTAGATCCTGCAGAAGCCGCCGATGACCTAAAAGGGATGAATCATGGAAGACTTTCAGTATTTATCAGGGAATAGAATCTAAGAGAGCCTGATCTTTAATTTCTCTTTTGGAAAGCAGAGAAAATAAATGTTTTTTTGTAAAGTATTTCTAGATCCCCCAGAAGCTCCCGATGACCTAAAACTATGAATCATGGAAGACTTACAGCATTTATCAGGGAACAGAATCTAAGAGAACCGGATCTTTGATTACTTCTTCGAAAGGCAGATAAAATAAATGGCTTTTTGTAAAATCTCTCTAGATCCCCCAGAAGCCCTCCCGATGACCTAAAAGAATGAATCATGGAAGACTTACAGTATTTATTAGGTAATGGAATCTAAGAGAGTCGGATCTTTGATTCCTCCTTCGGAAGCAGATAAAATAAATCGTTTTTTGTAAAGTTTTTCTAGATCCTCCAGAAGCCCCCGATGACCTAAAAGGACGAATTATGGAAGACTTACATTATATATCACAGAACAGAATCTAAGAGAGTCGGATCTTTGATTCCTCCTTCGAAAGGCAGATAAAATAAATGGTTTTTCGAAAATTCTTTTTAGACCCTCCAGAAGTTCACCGTTCACCTAAACCGATCAATATTTCGACACCTACAGTATCGCCCAAGGGGCCTTAATTCAGGGGGACAGATTTTTGGTTTCTTTCTGGGAAGACGTAGAAATGGATGGGTTTTCTAAAAGTCTTTCCAGACTATGACGAAACGTTGACCTAGAAAGCTGAAATTTTGGACACTTATAGTATCCGCTCCCGGTCACCAAACCTGCTACTCATACCTTGGGGTGAGTCGGATGAGTTGGGTGACCTGGGTCTTCAACACTTATAGTATCGACCACAGAACCGAACATTATTATGCCAATGTTACAAGCACGGTACATTGTTAAACAAAATATAACTTCTTAAAAAGTATTTGCAACTTAATTAAGTGTTATTTTCCGTTCCTTTGCAGGCCTTGTAATTCTTAAAGCACTTTCAAGCTTTCATATGAGTTTTATCACTTTTCCAACTTCATGGCTGGGGGACCATGATAAAAATTGATGCAGTTGATATCTGGAAAATTAACTTTAATTACAATTACTTTTTCATGTCTTAATAAATTGTCAAAAGACGGTAGTAGTTTTTCCGTAATCAAACGAGGATATGACATAGGTTTTTAGAATTGATTTGTTGCCACGACGTGGATATTTTAATATAATTACTTTCCTTATATAGATAGTATAATGTATAAATTATCAAAAGACGATAGTAGTTTTTCCGTAATCAAATGAGGGTTTGACACAGGTTTTTAGGATTGATTTATTGCCACTACTTGGATATTTTAATATAATTACTTTCCTTATATAGATAGTATAATGTATAAATTATCAAAAGATGATAGTAGTTTTTCCGTAATCAAATGAGGGTATGACACAGGTTTTTAGGATTGATTTATTGCCATTACGTGGATATTTTAATATAATTACTTTCCTTATATACATAGTATAATGTGTAAGGAAAGTATTGTGACGGCGTCGAAAATTCGAAATCGAGTTTTCGACGGGGTGTACGTTTCAGGCATCTCTGATCACGAATCGAACATTTTTGAAGGGATGTCTGTGTGTGTGTGTGTGTGTGAAAGTATGTGTTTGTGTGTGTGTGTCAGTGAGCCTGTGGAGCCGATATCTCACGAACGAATGGAGCGATTCGAGTGAAATTTGGTACAAAAATTACAATCCATAAATAGAAGCCATTTGTTTATAAACACAATCGAATGTTCAGAATATCCCTAAATTTTCGAGTGAAATTTTGAAAAATTATCCAAAAATCAAAACCTTTAATAAAGTTATGCAAATAGCCATTTATTATGTAATTTTCCCTTAGAAAACGATTGACATAAACTTTAGAATGCTACCATGAACAGTTCTCGAGATATTGCACATTTTTCAAATACATTTATCAAAAAATCCCATAAATTAAAAAATATATTAACTGTTGCGAAATATGTTCACTTTTCACATGTAATACCATGCGATAAATTGGGTAACATCATTCTCGTGGATTTAGCTTGTTCCATTCATGAGAAAAGATACTTTGAATAATACTTTTGTATTTGAACACTAATAGTCATTTATCTGCTATAAGAATAACTTATTTCTCAGTCCATAACGTTTGGCGAGATTTTTGCGAAGAATTTGGCGGAATGTCGCGACTTTTTTAAATGTTGCCAAATTAACGAAAATCTTTCCAAAAGGATAAAAATGACGCTAAATCAATGACAAGGACGACTAATTCACGAAAATTCAATATCTTGGAAATAATATAAGTATCTACTATAAGAATAACCTATTTTTTACTGTAAAAGTAGTAAATTCATTGCATCATATAAGGAAAGTCATGTGCTGCCCACATGAGATTTTTTATTTTTTAAAGATTTGAAAATTCTTCGATCAAGGACAGTTTCTTGCATTTAAACCACGGGATGTAAAATGGTTGTTCAAAAATGATTATCACAAAGAGGATTGATCAGAAGCAATGAATGGCGCAGACGAACTTTGCACATTTTGAAGGACAACTTTGTAGGATTAAGGTGCTTCAGTTTGAAGTGATTGTGATTCAAGTTACAAGAATTTGAGTGCCCAATAGAAGTTGAGTGGGATAACAATTTTGAAGTGAAGAAATATAAAAGAAAAAAATCTGATGTGGACAGCACATGACTTTCTCCATATAATGAAACGAATTGACTTCTTTCATACGAAAAAAATGATGCACAGGTCTATGGTACAATGTTTTTAATGTTTAATCGTACTTTTGCGCTTTTTTGGATGACAGCATCTAAAACTATTTCGAAGTACCCAATTAACTTACATATCAGGCAACTTTAAATTGTGAATTATCAGTATTGATAGAATCCACAATAAGCAGTATAATCCATATATTGAAATAGTTAAATAATTATGTCATCAATTTCGCGCCATTTTCGTTAACTTGGAATCAGTTTTGTAATTTTAATGATATTTTCGTCGATCTGGGACGAAATATTGCAAAATTGGCGATATTTCGCTAAACTAGTCGCCAAATTTATCACCAAGCGTTACAGACGAACGGAGGGAAGAGCATTTCTTATATATAAATGACTGTTGGCAAATTGGCAGGCGTTAAAATACAAAACTATTACACAAAGTATCTTCTCTCGTAAATGGAACGAACTAGATCCACGAGAATGATATTAACAAATTTATCGCATAATATTACATATAAAAGAAATGAACATATTTCACAACAGTTAATACATTTTTTATTTTATATGATTTCTTTGATAAATTCATTTGGAAGATAAAACAAAGAAATATATCAAGAATAGTTCATGCTAGTGATCTAAAATTTATGCTAATCCTTTTCTAATGAAAAATCACGCAAGAAATGATTATTTAATTCACATTATTGAAGGTCCTGATTTTTTAACGATTTTTTCAGAATTTCATTCGAAAATTCGGGGGGGGGGGGAGGGGGTCTTTCAAACTTTGATTGTATTTAAAATTGATAATCTTACAGTATTATTGTAATTTTTGTATCAAATTTCATTTGAAACGATCCATTTGTTCTTGAAATATTGCCATCAATAGTCCAACGGACACACACACACACACACAGTCATCTCCTAAAAAAAGTACTACTTATATGTTATCTAAAATTGCAGTTTGGTAAATTTAAATTCGAAATTATTTTCTGCTTGTAGAGGCCCAAAACTTGTTGCTCGCGTGTATCGCTCATTCACTTGGTGCTTACTCTCTTTAGTGATGATGGCTGTTTGACATGAGTATTTAAGTTTAAACATTTGTTTGCGAAATAATGTTTTAAATTCTATATTGATCTGTTTGATCAGATAAATCAACTTCTAACTGAATGATATTAATATAAAGAGCAAATTTATAATTTTAACAAACTCGTATGTTCTCATGTCATTTATTTTGCTTCTCAAAAACAATAAATTCAGTATTTGATATCCTTTCGCCGCCAACAATTAAAACTGGTAGTTAACAACTTTTGATTAAATGTGTCACATTTGATGACCATTACACCTCTAGAACGCTAAAAGCAAGGAAGAAATGGATAAACTCACGAGATTTTTCTTTTATTTTGTCATGTTTTGTTTTCTGTTTCGTTTTGTTTTTTGTTGCTTTGTGTCTAATGATAAATGCTCACTAATAGTAAAAGGCTGCGTATCCCTTTGAGCAATACCTTTGAACACTACGGTTTTGATTAAAAAACAAAGCAATAAGAAATAACACATAACAAAATAAACAGAAAAAACGAAAAATCCCTCGTGAGTTTATCCATTTCTTCCGTGCTTTGCGCGTTCTATATGGGTAATGGTCATTAAATGTAACACATTTAATTAAAATTATCGACAACCAGTTTTAATTGTTGGCTGCGGAAGGATGTCAAATAGTGAATTTATTGGTTTTGAAAGGCAAAGCGGTGCAAGCTTTTTAAAAATCCAGTCACCTTTAATTTCTAATTTTTACAATATTCGATTTTTTCTCAGATCTGGAAGTTGAAACGGATCGAATGAGACCCAAACCGAGATTCTGACTCGAGTGGTGGAAGTGCTCGATCATTCTGAAAAGTGGTTTTGAACTTTTTTAATTATTCCTTCGAATCGTCACCCCTAATTTGAAATTTAAAACCTTTTTGATTTTTTCGCCGACCTCGAAGCTGAGATGGATCAAATGAAACCAAAACCAAGATTGTAGCCAGAATGAAATGTGCTTCTGAGTGTTTTGACTCCTTTGCACTGTTACCCCTAATTCGCAGTGGAAGTTCTCGATAATTTTGATATAGATCTTCCCATCACTCAGCCAGTCAGTTCAGAGTATAATATACTAGACATTAAGGCGAAAGATACACCTTATCAGATCAAAAATCGTTGCTTGTACTGGAATAGTCAGAATTGTATGAACTTGTCAAATCACATACATTTTTTAGGGTGTGTTGTCTCTATTACTGAAATAAAAATAAAAATACGTTTAATATAAGTTTAGTAGAACATTTTATTACTTTCCCAACATACATGGTATAAAATATTATAGGGAAAGTGTTGGGACGAGATCGAAAATTCAAATCTCGAATTAAACGGTTTTGAGGTGATGTCCATGTGTGCATGTGTGTATGTATGTGTGTATGTATGTATGTATGTATGTATGTATGTATGTCTGTGTGCGTATGTGTGTGTGTGTGCGTATGTGTGTGTGTGCGCGTATGTGTGTGTGTGTGCGCGTATGTGTGTGTGTGCGTATGTGTGTGTGTGCGTATGTGTGTGTGTGCGTATGTGTGTGTGTTAGCCTTTTGATGCAATATCCCACGAATGAATAGAGCGTTTCGAACGTAATTTGATACGAGTATTACGATCAGTGGATGCTGAAATTCTATTGATTTTAAACGCGATCGAACGTTTAAAAGCCCCCAAATGTTCGAATGAATTTTAAAAGAATCAGGGATTTTAATAATGTTAAATAAATAATAATTTGTACGAATTTTTTACTCTAAAACGAATGCCACAAATTTAAGAACGCTAGCTTGAACAGTTTTCGAGAATGAAAATGAACAGTATTATCATCAAATATATAACCTTTGTCAAAGTATTTGACAACAATGGTGGCTTATTTGGCAAATTATTACCAACTTGGCGAATTTTAATAGGGGGGGAGGAGGGTCAAATGGATGGAAATATCGCCAAATTGGCAAAAACGATGTTAAAGTTACGAAAATGAAGCTGAAGCTACGAAAATGACACCAAATTAATAAAATAATAATTAACATGTTTTACTATAATGGAGAATATTGCTTAGCAGATATTACCAATATTTCAAGTGTCAAGTTATATTTCCAGGAAATAAAAGTTAATTGGGCACTTTAAAATAATTTTACGTGTTGTTATCCAGTAAAGCGCCCAATGTCAGTTTACTGTTCAACGTTAAATCATTGTGTTGTGATCTTGCCCACCATTATAAAGAAGTAAAGTACTTAAGTAAAGCGTTATGAAGGGAAAGTCATGTGTTGCCCACTTCAGATTTTTTTTTATGACGGATTAATTGATAGTTTTTGAAAATGTTTCTTGTGATACTTGTGCTGCGCTTAGGATTCTGTATGAACTTAGACACATGCATTTTTAATTATTAATGTGAATAACATCAATACTTAGGTTCCTGTTGTGGAAAACGGAGCGTTACAAAAAATGTTAACACTTTGGGCGCTTATACCCCCGAACTTGATAGATAAAAATGTAAATACTTTTTAGGTTGTTTTAAATAGGTTGCAGATTATGAATATATAAAAGTAATTTTAATATTTTATTATTTTGGGCCCTTTTTCCTAAAAAATGAATAAAAGTATCTCTTTGAGCGAGTCCTTTTTATATTTTCTTACCTTAACGCAAAATATCTTCAAAACTATAAAATATAGATATAAATTGTAAGTGGCAAAAATATGTACTGGGAAATTTAGTATCTAAATCTATATTTATTTTTTTAAATAAAGCTCTTATAGTTTTCGAGTAATCGTCAACTGATGAAGTCAGTAATCGTCAATTGATGAATCGTCAACTTATCGTCAGTTGATGAAGATTGAAAATTTTCCTTTTTTCAAGTTTGTAATGCTTATATCTCAAAAACTGCAAGAGCAATAAGTAATAATGTGCAGCTCTTTGAAAGCCCTATAAGTGTATATAATTGGATTTTGGGTCGAGCTCTTGTTTTCGAAGTACAGTGGTTATAAGTTTGATATTTTCGTATTTTAACCTAGGTTTTTCAATTTGTGAGAAAGCTGTAATATTTAAAATGATTCATGATTGTTGCAGCTCAATCTGCTTACTTACTCTTTGGTGAAATATGGGTGCACATAGCACAAGTACGATATATTTTCTTTTGTTTAGAAAATAAGAAATTAAATGAACTTGAGGATCCTAAAAATATTTAATAATTGCATTTTGAACATAATAGGTAAAAATATACGTATTTAACTACGTATTTATGTGCCGACAGGCAAGTTTATAGATTAATTTGAATGTGAAATCTCGTCTGATATATTGTCCAAGTTCAATTTATATACCACAAAGCAAGTTAGTAAGATAACTGAATAGTTTAGAGGTGAAGTCTATGGTCGGAGTTTTCAGATGAAATCGGGGCGAAAAGTAAAAGTGCTAGCTATAGCTATAAACAGTTAGTAGATTTGTAGTGCTTTGAAAGCCTGGAAACGAAACAAATAAGTCTGAAAACATCGAATAAACTTATTGAACATTTTGAGTTTTATTTTACAAAATGTTATTTACGCAAAACCATTTTAGTTTCATTGGACTGGAGTCATCATCGATTTTTTTTAGCATATCCTCTTAAGAGGTTATACTTTAACTATCACTTAAAATTATATTGAATTTTGTAAAAAAATAAATCTTATAGCAGTTTTGTGATTAAATGCTGAACAATTTATAGATTTTTTTAAAAATAAAATTTTGTTGACACATCATGTTTTACTTTTAGGTGGAGTGTGTATTATAGGCATATAATACATACCGGGTGATTCAAAAGTTCGGAGCAAAAGTAAAACGCTATAAAAAATATCTATGGATCGGAGAGACATGCGGTTTGCAGATTAATATTCACCGTTGCAGGGGGCTTTGTGCGGCATGAAAAAAAATAGTTCAAACTCTCGACACTTGGGGGCAGCGGCAGATAAAGCCATGGAGATGACTTATGCATGGAAGTGATTGCACGCATGACTGGCCTGCGAGATTCCCAGATCTCACATCCTATGATTTCTCGTTGTGTTGGATTCTCGTCTCCATTAAAATCATGGATCTTTAGAGGAAAGCCCCAGTCCTTACCAGCACTGAAAGGCGCTTTACGGCAGAAGGTAGCAGCCATTCCGTAAATACTCTGTTTCATGCTGTATCAGCCATAATACTGCGACTGCACTCAGTACTGGAATGTGGTGGTGGACACAATGAGCACTTGCAGCTGTAAATCATGCTGAAATAAAATATTTCATTTCACAATTATTACCTCACATTGTTTTCTTCGCAGCAGCGCTCCCCTAGTGTCGAAATTTTGAACTATTTTTTTTTTCATGCCATACAAAACCCCCCACCACGGTGAATATTAATCTGCAAACCGCATGTCTCTTCGATCCATAGATATTTTTTATAGCGTTTTTCTTTTGCTCCGAACTTTTGAATCACTCGGTACTCCACCAATAATATAAAGTTTTGTGATTCTAGATTAACTAGTTTTGACGCTACAATGAGCGCGAGATTGAAAATAAAAGTTTTGAGCTCTAAGTTAGTGAGGCTTGCTTGATTTGTGCGTTGTTGTTGTTGTTGAGACCCAGACCGTCCGACCTACCAGAAAGGCTTGATTTGTGTATGTAATTCTTCACCAATGTTATTGTGAAATGGGTTATGATTGTAATACTTTTATAATTATTTTTAATAATTATTCTTAGCACTTCATTCAATAAATATAGCAAATAAACGAAATGATTTCTTTAGGTTTAAATAGGGATCTTCCTCCCCCCTCTTAACAACTCAAATTAAATATATAAGACCATTAAACTTTGATTAGGTATTTCAAAAATTTCCTGTTGAGATGCACATGCTTCACCTTAGCTTTAATTACTTGCTTATTAATTGAATTTAAAACGGCATACTTAATAAAAAACAAAATGCGATAGATGAATAAAGACATACAAAATGAACAATTAAAACAATAAATTTAATTTTGACACAAGCTCATATCTTCTGTTTCAAACAATTGATTCCAAATGTCCAAACAAATTTTAAGGTGGCATCTGTGTCGAAGAGACTCTGGAAAACTGGCCTATTTATCGAAATAGACGAGATTTTCGAAAACAAGTTCTTGCAGTTCCATCTGCTCAGATCACGAATCTAGAAAATAAATAAATAAATAAATAGCTTATAAAATCATATCGAACTGCACACGAAAAAAATATTATTGTTGCAGTAAACGATTTCATATATGATATTCATAAAATTAAATGAGTTCAAAATATAGACCAAATACAATTTATGGCGTGAAGCACGGATAATGTGTTACATATAATAAATAATTTTTTCATATTTTTCTATAAATTAGTGTTCACTCCAAATGTTCGAATTTGAGATTTTGACAGACATGCACTTTTCAAGACCCTCTGAAAACATTTTGAACACTTTTTGAAACATATCCGTCTATTTGTAACTATGTGTATGTACTGATACGGTAACTTAAGAAAAAATCTGATGTGGGCAGCACATGACTTTCTCTGCAGACTTATATTCACGTTCTCTTTATTTTAATTAAATTTAATTCACTTTTAATTCAATTTTCGATCTCATTTGATAACTGGACTTATTTTCAAAGATGGCGTAGAGAAAATATGAAAAAACTAAAATATCTCGAGAACGGCTAGTCCTAGTGTAATGGGATTGGTCTTATTCTTTTCTTCGTTAAAAATTACGTATTAAACGAGCATTTAATGGATATATTTGAGCATACGTAGTTCTTTATTTTAAATTTTGACGATATTTGCGGGTCTTTTCGCAAAAACAGGCAGGTTATTTATTTCCGAATCATACCAAAATCTAATCAGCACCAGGGTGACCAATAAGCGACTTATCTACCAAATTTTGTGAAATTCGGTCCATTAGATTTTCAGCTAGAGTGGATACAAGCCTTTGCGGGCCATTTTGCAAAAAAAAGGCGGGTTCTTTTATCCCGAATCTTACCTAAAACTAATCAGCACCAGATTCGCCCACAAGTGACATACTTACCAAATTTTATAAAATTCGGTCAATTAGTTTTTCAGTTAGAGAGGATACGAAATCTGCACAGACAGACAGACAGACACACAGACACACACACAGACGTCACGTTAAAAATAGTTTTTTCGTATTCTAGAGATCTTGAAACGTGTAGATCCGCCGAAAACTCGAGTTGCGATTTTCGACATGATTCCAATACTTTCCCCATACATTACCATGTATTGCAGGGAAACTAAAAATGCACCCGTTTTTTTTCAAATTTTATGTGCACATACATTATATGAAAAATTAGAACTAGACAGAGTTTTTAGTAATTCTCATAATTAGAATTCGAATTATTGAAATATTAAGATTTTCGCAGTATTCTTTCTTCTGGAGAACATTGATAATTCCCGGTTCATCTGTTGTGGTAATGTAAGTGGCATTAAAATCACTACTTCCGCCACAAGGGAAGTGCTAGTGGTGCCTCCACGCCAGGAGCCGTATTGACTTGGAGGCTCCGCTGTACCTCCATCCATATGACATATAGGGAAAGAAACGCTGTCAAAATTAATTCATACCCGGTGCCAAATAGTGTTGCTACGGTACTAAAAATCGCAAATATTTACACAAGCCACATGCTTCACAAAACTGTTGCCAACTTAAAAACGAAACGATATTTTAAGGACAAATATATTTTGAGTAAACACATGTAGTTTTCTCTGACAAGTCTTTATAGCGCTTTTAAAGCGTATAAATCGAAATTTACAGCTTTTAGGTTCTACAAGGATCGAAAAGTTCCGCACATATAATTTTAAAATCCTATAATAAATCGAGAAGTTGAAATAGTAGAATTTTTTGATGTGAATAACGTCTATGGTTGGGGTTTCTCTGGTGGATAAAACGGAGCATTACGAAAAATGTAAATACTTTGGTCGCTTTTACTTCCGAACCCAATAGATAAAAATGTAAATAATTTTTCTCGTTTTATCAGAAATAGGGTCCAGATTATGCATGTATAAAAATAGTTTCAATTTTTTTTAAATTTTGAACTTCTTTTCGAAAAAACTATAAAAAGTAGCTTTCCGAGCGAGTGTTCTTTTCAATTATTTAACTCTCACTTGAAATATATAGTAAACTATAAAATATATATATAAATAATAAACAGACAAAAATATGTACCAGAAAATATAGTATTAAAACCTATTTTTAATATTAAAGGGAGCATTAATTGTCTTGTCAAGTTAAAGAGGATTGAAGAATTTGCGTTTTTCATGTTTATTATGTTTATACTTCAAAACTGAAAGACTTAGCATTGCAAGAATTTGTATATCTTTAATAGCCCTACAAGTATATATAATTAGCTTTTAGATCGAGGTCTATTTTTTTCAAAAACACTTAAAAACGTATGTGTTTACTAGTTTTTCATACTTTCACTCCAAATATCTTCGAAATTATAAAAGACAGATATAAATAGTAAGCGACAAAAATATGTATGAGGAAATTTAGTTTTTAAATTTATATTTATTTTTAAAAAAAAAGCTCTTACAGTTTTCGAGCAATTGTCTTGTCAGGTTGAAGAAGAAGGAACATTACTGTTTTTCCAGTTTGTAATGGTTATGTTTTAAAAATTAAAACTAATAGATATAAGCAATAGGCAAGAATTTGTAGAGCTTTGAAGGCCCTATAAATGTATATAATCAGATTTTGAATCGACTTCTTTTTTCTTTCGATATTACAAAAGTTGAGTTTTATTTTACAAAATGTTATTCACGCAAAACCATTTCGGCTCCATCGGACTAGAGCTACCGCCGATTCTTTCTCATTTAGGTGGAACTTATATACTCTCAAAAATATTTTTGAAACATCGTCTGCTGTTTTTGATACGTCAGACGATCATTACAGACCTTTTGTTATCAATCGAAGAACATGGCGTTTTACCACAGTGAAATATTTTATTATTTTATAGCCATATTTCTCTAGTCATTTTTTTGAGACTGCTATTGAAAAGATTCTGAAGTGTTAGTTCATTGAAAAATGTCATCAACTCTCATCTGTATTTCAGACTGTTTTTTCTGAGTTAAAATGGTAAATATGGATGTTCTCGCTTTATCTGCAAAAGATTCAGTTTCTCGAAAACGCTTAATTTACCTCGTAATTGTTGAATTGTTCGGCGTTTATGAGCATGAGTATTTCCACTGAAACTCTTCAGCGACCCTCTCATAAGAATGGCTGGAGAACTAAATGCTCTAAAATTCGAACTGGAATCGAAGAACATTGGAAACGCCTTATTCTTCGATTGATAAAAACAGAGGCCTGTTAATAATTGTTTGATGTGTCAAAAACAGCAAACAACATTAAAAAAATATTTTTTATATGCCATTTAACTGAAAATTTATATACTATTTCAATATTTCGATACAATATAAAATTTTTAAAAAATTGATGCATATGATTTTTCGATGACCTGTAATTATCGTCTGGGTAGAAAACTTTTATACTGGTACCCTAATAATATCGTAGGTACGCCAACTTGACAACATTTCCCCCAAAAGATGTCCAGTTGTCTAATTGTCGCTAAATGTATCGCTAAAGTCGTCAAATTGACACGAAATTAGTCTTTAAGTGTGACAGCCAGAGATAACAGTTTTTGATAGTTTCTTTTACATTTCCAATTTCCTCGGCCCACCCATGTTCATGAGTATAAATGGTGTTCTCAATAAATAATATATTTTATTATTATATAATATATTACATGCCAACTTATTATATAATACATTATATGCCATGTGGTTTCACAGTAATAATTATGAATTACAGTTTTTTGACGTGGTGTTTTTTTAGGTAGGAGTAAATAAATGACTCAAATTCCACTTTCGAACGTAGCAAACATTTCTTCTGGCATAAATTATCGACATAATTTTCTCAGAAATATTTTAGAAATTTCTTATAGAATCTCTTGTGTAACATTTATGGATGATTCGTCTTTGCAGACAATGATGAAAAGCTTTGACAACGAACTCCGAAATACAAGTTAAATTCTTTATGGCAATATAACAGATTTCAAAGTAAAAGTAAAAGTCTAAATATTTTCTTACCTGACACTAGCGGAATTCAGAAACTTATTTATTTGATGCTCTTTCCACCGTAGTTTCTGATTGTGGGGAAACTGTAAGTACTGCCTCCACCATATGAGTGTCCTGAGCTTCCGTAGCCGTAACCTCCTCCAAGACCGCTAACTCTGTAGGAACCTCCAAGGCTTCCATAACCCAGTCCACCTCCAAGACCACTCGCTCCATAGGTAGAGTATGAAGTTTGTGGTACCACGCTCACAACCTGAGGGGCGGCAACGGTCCTGATTACGGGTTGGGGAGCAGCAACTGTTCTGATGATTGGCTGTGGAGCTGCAACATGTCTAATGATGGGCTGGGGTGCAGCAACAGTTCTGATGATGGGTTGAGGAGCGGCAACGGTCCTAATGACTGGCTGGGGCTGTACAACGGTTCTGATGATTGGCTGTGGGGCTGCAACCTGTCTGATTACAGGTTGGGGAGCAGCAACTCGATAAATAGGTTGTGGGGCGGCAACGTGTCTGATTATAGGCTGAGGAGCAGCAACTCTATAAATTGGCTGTGGGGCAGCAACCTGTCTGATTACAGGCTGAGGAGCAACTCTAATAATTTGCTGTGGGGCTGCGACGTGTCTGATTACAGGCTGAGGAGCAGCAACTCTATAAACAGGCTGCGGGGCAGCAATTGTTCTAATAATTGGCTGGGGAGCAGCAACAGTCCTAAAGATTGGCTGAGGAGCAGCAACAGCTGAATATACTTGCTGAGGAGCGGCAACTGTTCTAACAACGGGCGCGCTCTGTACGTAAGAAACCGGAGCAACACTTACTGGGCGACTAACATAGGAAGTTCTTCCTAAACCGCCCCCAGAATAAGAAATTCTTGGAGCGTATGAAGCAACTCCTCCACCGTATCCAAGACCGCTACTATATGCGACTCCTCCACCGTATCCAAGACCGCCACCGTAACTTCCGTAGCCACTTCCCAGAGATGAGTATCCTCCTAAACCTCCAAGAGAATAACTAACTGGACTATAACCACCAGTATAGTAAGTTGCGTAGGTACAGGCGAATATACCTAAGAGAACTGCGATGCTCTGAAAACAAAAAAATATCTGAATTAGATGTATACAGAGCAAGCATTTGGAAGCATGGTAATTTTATGGTTTAAAGTATTTATTAATATATTTAAATGTTTTTATTTAGTTCTAAATGAAGGCAATGTTCAGACAAAGAACACACTTTGTTTTAATGTTATCTTCCGAATGTTTTCCTGAACAGAATTCCCAAACATTTTGCTATTTGTAAACAACCGTAGTAGGTTGAATTTTTCCATAAGTGGTACTGTAACATTATATTCCTACAGGCAGCAATAAAGTGTTTTGTTGACAGTATATATGTACAGCATTTCTACTTTATAACCGTTTAAGTGTTCCAAATTTTTTTTATCCTGGACTTCAATTAGAGATACATTTGATTATTACACAGAATACAGCTTGAGTAAATCATGAAGTAAGTTCTTTCATTTTAAATGAACGTTTCCCAATATATTTCTATTACATCCTGTATCCCAATCTTTGTAGGGGTCAAAATAAATACAATTTTAAGTGTATGAAATTATTAAAATTTTTTAATATCTGGGATTGAAGTTGATATACAAAATGTTTATAGCAATGTATCTTGCTGCAAAGCTTTTACTTTCAAGCAATTAGAGATACTTCATACCTCACAGCATGTTGATCCTATAATTTATAAGGATAATAATCAAATCTTTGACTTGTTATTCCTTTATGCAATGGAGTTAATATTCATTTTAGAAGCATTAATACCTTTCTTATGATCAAAATTTAGAAAATAAGTAAAATTTTTACTTTGTTGCCCTATATATTTCGAAGACAGCTAAAAACAATCATGTGCAATTTTTCACTAATATGTTAGTAAAAACAGTACTCTGTGAGAAAGTACTTAAATTTATATTAAGTACAATTTGTCTCATTATAACATAAGTAGAAATGAGCAGCATTTCATTGGAATGCCTTATAACGTTGAGCACAGACTTGACCCCTAGATGGTTGCACCACTACGCATTAATGAGAGAAGAAATCATTTTTTTTTCAATAGTTGATGTGGGTTGTAAAAATTTTTTCTATGTAAAATTGGAAGTCTGATTGTTTATCTATTATGTATACAAATCCACAGATTTTGTCGCATTTTTCTAAATGTTGGTACAATTATTCCCAACTTCATCATAGATACCTCCGTTCATCTTTCGAGCTTTTTAAACCAGAGCTTGTCCATATCTTAATAAATAACTTAAAATAAAACCTTCTACAGAGATATAATTATGCAGACGATATTTTCCGAAACTACATTTAAAGAAAATTTTATTATGTTACTTAGCAACGGAATTAAATCAAATGTGTTTATTTGTCAGTCGAATTTAATCCAATTTATACGATTAAAATAATAAAAAAAATTGAATTTTTTTTTATAAATAAACTGTATTATATATCTGATTGGGTTGTATTGGTTA
Source organism: Amaurobius ferox (assembly GCA_951213105.1). Lineage (NCBI taxonomy): Eukaryota > Metazoa > Arthropoda > Arachnida > Araneae > Amaurobiidae > Amaurobius > Amaurobius ferox. The sequence continues at coordinate 119,019,390 of OX578147.1, forward strand.
CAGCCATGGGATATAAGATTACGGGAATTAGTGATATTTTAAATTTAAATTATTTGCTTCATTTTAGCACGTATCTTGAACAAAATTCAAGATCTACCTGTGAAGCTAATTTTGTAGAACAAGTATATAGACTATTAGGTTTCTTTTTAGGGAAATTAAATTAAATATTTTATCAGAATGTTTTGAAAAATAGTAATATTAAATTTTGAACCTATTTTTAATCACGAACAACGCCCGGTGCATCCTTAAGTTTTTCATAAAGAAAGATAGATCTTTGTAAAACACAGCTTATTTGAAAACAAACATACTGATAATATTATCTATTAATAAACAGCGATAATTCCCAGAAAAGCGATAGTAGTAGTAGTAGTAGCAGCAGTGGACTATAAGGAGCTAATCTTTTTTAAGATACATTAAAAAGTATTGACAATTATGAAAATATTTTTTTCATAACCAATCTACTTTGATGCACTTAAAAGATCATATTGGTTGAGAGTTAATTACTTTTAAAGCTCATACGAAGATTTAGTTTTTTTCGCTATGAGCTGACAAATATTTTGGGAACTACAACGGTACTGTAGTCCCTTACATAAAGCTGGTTGAAATGTAAACACAATATATGAAAATTGTAAACAAAAAATACATTAAATAATACGATTATTTTAACAAAATATTGTGAGCATGTTAAAACTGCCGTGGCTTTTAAGTAGAATCTTATTAATTTGAGTTTTAGCAAATTTGAACAATAGGGAATATCAATGAATGTAGTCAATGTTAATAGGCACAAGGACCAAAAGTTGCTGCATAATAAATGACAAATGCCTGCCTGGAAAACTTTTTAAAGGAAATTGTATTGAAATAGCGTTGCTAAATTTTGAAAATGGGATAAACCAAGCATACTAAATCATAATTTTTCTGTTTGGAAATAGAACGTCGCCAGACTGCAGCCTCGATTTTTCCATGCTCAGCATCTGATTATTCTCCGACAATTAAATCTCAAAGCAGAGTGGTTTGTATTCCAAAAAGTGATGAAGAATATTCGACAGTATAGAATCCATTTATGTAAAAACTCCAGCTTTGATCGTACGTCAAATGTTAGAAACCAAATGCTGTCTTACGTAAACCATTTTGCGACAATTTTCTTCAGATGCTGCTTCTTAAAATAAATAATTTTCGCCTTCTGCACTTCCCCCAAACTACAATATTTAGACTTTTTTTAATATACTTTTCTTACGCTTAATAAGATAAATCTTAAAAGTTTCATGTGAATTTTTAAAGTTTTAAGACTAGCTCTCAAATAAATGTTCTACGAGTACTAAATGGAATGGTACTAACTAAATTTTGTTTTAATGTGCAAATAATTTTGTGACAATCATTTTCACATTCCGACTTTTGGTAGTACTCAATGATGCTGCCATATAAATCGTACAAATTAAATATGGCTTAGACAAATAATTTTATGATGTTCTCCGCTATCTGGTGCTATCTCTTACATCTTTTAGAAATAATTTTAACTTTTTAAAAACCAGAGTTGCCAGATAATTTAAAGTCATTTCTTTAAAAGTTACACTTCAGAAGAGAATCCCTAAGTCTGATCCTTAATTAAATATTTCGCAAATCATTTCTTCACTTTCAGACTTTTGGCACTCAATGATTCTGTCATATAAATGGTACAAATCAAATATGGTTCTAGGCAAATTATTTTATGATGCTATTCTCCGCTGTCTGGTGCTATCTCTCGTATCTTTTAAAAATAATTTTAATTTTATAAAAACCAGAGTTGCTAGACATTATAAAGCCATTTATTTTACAGTTACACTTCAGAAGAGAATTCTTAAGACTGATTCTTAATTAAATGTTTCAAGAGTAGTTAAAGATGCTGTGACACTTACCAGCGACTTCATGTTTAAAGTAGAGAAGGTACTAACAGTGAGATGCTTAGTAGTGATCTACTGCTTCTATTCCGCCTGTCGCCTTTTATATTGAAGTTGTCCCCAATGTGGGCCTTGGAAATGGCCACATCCGGAGGACTCATTTACCGCCCTTGACCGGAACAAAGGGACCAAACCTGAGAGGACTCCCCATTTGCATAACTATCTACTCGACAACAGAAGTCAACATATGTTTCATTCATTATAATTTTGCACGCGTCACTTAAACAAAAAGCATGCGTTTTGAAATTTGAAAGTCCAGCAGCCCTACTTTAACTCCGCAGGTGGACGGGGACAGGATTTTTATCTTTAAAAGGATGCCAAATTAGCTTTCGTGGGAGAACTCAACCTATATATTTCAGAAAAAAAAAAGAATGGGATAAATCATATCCGATTCTAATTTTCTCACTTGCGCTTTCTTTGTTGGTTGTCTCTTGTGCCTGCGTCAGGCTAGTTACATGTCTTCCATGCAAAGTAACAGTATTTCGCAAACAAAGCGAAGATGTGTCCTGATAGGTCAGGTCAGCTTTCTTGCGGAGGTTACGACGGAAGGGAAAACTCAGACGGATTATTTGGTTTCTTTCGTACGTGATTTGGAGTAAGTCGTCCTTTTTTTAATATTCAATTAGTGAGGAGAAGCGTATAATTGAATGTTCTACTACAAATAATTGCATGAGTTCATGAAGTTCATTTGCAAAATATATCTGCTCTTATGTGAAAATCTGCTGTGGGCAGCACATAAATTTCCTTATATAATGCAATGAATTTATTTATTTCACTGAAAAATTGATGTATAAGACCGATTACACAAAGTTTTTAACGTGAAAGACCAGGCCAGCCGACTCACCTTAGGGTATGAGCAGCTGGTTAAGTGGCCGGAAAGTATTTAACGCGGAATTGTACATTGAAAGCTTTTTCGGATGGCAACATGTAAAACTATGTCGAAGTACCCAATTAACTTATATTTTGCGCAACTCTAAACTGATAATTATCAATACTGATAACATCCGCAATAAATAATATAGTTCATATATTAAAATATTTTAGCAATTAGTTAATTAATTTGGCGTTAATTTAACGTAGTTTTTGCAATTTTGACGATGTTTTCGTCAACCTGATGCGGAATATTGCCGAATTAGCGATATTTCGCTAATTGAGTTACCAAGTTCGCTAAATTTATCGTAAAGCGTTACAGACAAACAAAGGGAAGATATGTTTTCTTATATATAAATGACTATTTGCGATTTGTTAGGAGTGATAATGCAAAACTATTACCTAAAAGTATCTTCTCTCGTGAATGGAACGAACTAGATCAACGAGAATGATGTTAACAGATTTATCGCACAATATTGCGTATCAGAAGTGAACATGTTTCACAATAGTTAATATTTTATTAATTTTATGTGATTTTTTGATAAATTTATTTGAAAAATGTGCAATATTTCGAGAACGATTCATGGTAGCTTTCTAAAGTTTATGTCATTCGTTTTCTAATGAAAAATTGCATACGAAATAATCATTTACGTAACATTATTGAATGATTTTTTAATGATTATCTAAAAATTTCATTTGTGTTTAAAATCATTCGATTGTTTTAAAATCAATAGGGTTCCAGTATTCACTGATTGTAATTTTCTTACGCACACACACACACAAAGGGTTCCAGTATTCACTGATTGCAATTTTTGTACCGAATTCTCTTTGAAACGCTCAATTCGTTCGTGAGATATCGCAGTATTACACACACACACACACACACACACACACACACACACACACACACACATACACACACACACACACACACACACACACACAAAGGGTTCCAGTATTCATTGATTGCAATTTTCGTACAGAATTCTTTTTAAAACGTTCAATTCGCTCGTGAGATATCGCAGTCTTGCGCACACACACACACACATACACAACGCAGTCTTACACACACACACACACACACAAGGGTTCCAGTATTCGCTGATTGCAATTTTTGTATTGAATTCTCTTTGAAACGCTAAATTCGTTCGTGAGATATCGCAGTATTACACACACACACACAGACACACACACACACACACACACACACACACACACACACACACACACACACACACACACACACACAAGGGTTCCAGTATTCATTGATTGCAATTTTCGTACAGAATTCTTTTTAAAACGCTCAATTCGCTCGTGAGATATCGCAGTCTTGCGCACATACACACACACACATACACAACGCAGTCTTATACACACACACACAAGGGTTCCAGTATTCGCTGATTGCAATTTTTGTATTGAATTCTCTTTGAAACGCTCAATTAGTTCGTGAGATATCGCAGTCTTACACACACACACACACACACACACACACACACACAAAAACACACACACAAAGGGTTCCAGTATTCATTGATTTCAATTTTCGTACCGAATTATCTTTAAAACGCTCAATTCGTTCGTGAGATATCGCAGTCTTGCGCACATACACACACACACATACACAACGCAGTCTTACACACACACAAGCGGGTGCGGTAGCCCATTGGTTAGCGCGCTGGAGTTGCACTCGGTAGGCCCGGGTTCGATTCCAGCCACTACCAAAACTGCCGCCGTGTTCATGCGGAGTACGATCACGTTAAACATGTGGGTCCGAGAGTCCTTCCGAGAGGTTGGTGGTAGGGGAAGGAGGGTACGGTCCCTGTGGGTGCCTCCCCCACTGGGTTTCGGTCTAAATTGGGTGGCACTTACCGACCGTCCAAACAGTTACCTTACACCTTTCTGGTAGGTCGGACGATCTGGGTTTCAACAACAACAACAACAACACACACACACACACAAACAAAGGGTTTCAGTATTCATTGATTGCAATTTTCGTACAGAATTCTTTTTAAAACGCTCAATTCGCTCGTGAGATATCGCAGTCTTGCGCACATACACACAGTGCGCACACACATACACTTCTCCCGGCCATACACTTAATTGCCATTAACCCCTGGGTTGGCTGTATGGTCTGGGCCTTTCACACACACATACACAACGCAGTCTTACACACACACACACAAGGGTTCCAGTAATCGCTGTTTGCAATTTTTGTATTGAATTATCTTTGAAACGCTCAATTCGTTCGTGAGATATCGCAGTCTTACACACACACACACACACACACACAAAGGGTTCCAGTATTCATTGATTGCAATTTTCGTACCGAATTATCTTTAAAACGCTCAATTCGTTCGTGAGATATCGCAGTCTTGCGCACATACACACACACACATACACAACGCAGTCTTACACACACACACACATCATCTCAAAATGATCGGTTTGAATTCAGGGATGTTTGAAACATGCTCTTCTGTGAAAGCTCGTATTCGAATTCGGTGGTCTGTTATGTAGATCCGTCTGTTTACGTTTTTGTGACTGTCAAAAATTGAGTGCACTACTTCAAACCTTCAAAGTCCTGCTATATATATGATATTGGAATTCCGTAATACTCGTATGTATCAAAATTTATATTTCCTAATGATTTTACGATATTAGTGGCTTGAGACAGAGTAGGAAAACCCCACCTAGAACAATTTTTATATTATTTTTTATTGAGTGAATATTGAAAGATGCTTTCAGAAAAGGCAAGAAGAGCGTTTATGTGAAGATATACGATTTTTAATTTTGTTGGTATCGTTATTGTGTCTTTTCATCCTGATTACAAGAAGATTATTTTTGCCTCTAAAGCCAGTTGATGCTTCTAATTAACTATTTTTGGTTCTAAAGCCAGTTGAGGCTTCTAATCAACCATTTTTGCCTCTAAAATAAGTTGATTCTTCAAATCAACTAATTTTGCCTCTAAACCCAGTTGATGCTTCTAATCAACTATTTTTGCTTCTAAGGCCAGTTGATGCTTCTAATAAACTATTTTTGCCTTTAAGACCAGTTGATGCTTCTAATCAACTATTTTTGACTCTAAAACCAATTGATGCTTCTAATCAACTATTTTTGCCTCTACAACCAATTGATGCTTCTAATCAACTATTTTATCTGTTAATAATGGAAAATTTTAGTTGCAAGTACGGGCACTAGTTAATAATATTCTGACTATGTTTCAATCATTTTGGATAAAGCATCTGATGTGAACAGTACGCGACTTTCTCTATATAATGCAGCGAATTTACTTCTTTAACAGTGAAAAATATGATATATGATATCCACTGCACAACGTTTTTAGCGTTGAATTGTATATTTGGCGCTTTTCCGGATGATAACATGCACTATTTAAGTACCCAATTAACTTATATTTCAAGCAATTCTAAATTGACAACTACCAATATTTATATAGCATCTGAAATAAGCAATAGAGTCCTTAAAATACTTTAGTAATTAATTCATCAATTTGGCGCCATTTTGGCAATTTCGATGATATTTTCGTTAATCTGTACAGACGTATCGCCGAGTTGGCGACAGTTTGCCAAATGATAAATGAGTCGCCTAGTTCGCCAAATGTATAGCCAAACGCTACAGACAAACGGAGAGATGAGCTTATTTTATATATAAATGACTGTTGGCGAATTGTTAGGCGTCAAAATATAAAAATTACACACAAAGTATCTTATCTCGTGAATGGAACGAACTAGATCCACGAGAATGATGTTAATAAGTTTATTGCATAATATTGCATAAGAAAAGTGAACATATTGCACAATAGTTAATATTATTTAATTTTCTGTGATTTTTTTTATAAGCAGTATCTCACAATCACAAACGCTTGATGCTAGCGGCCTGAAGTTTGCGTCAATCATTTTCTAATGAAAAATGACGTAAGAAATGATTATTTAAGTAATATTATTGAAGATTCTGATTATTTGAGGGTTTTCTCAAAATTTTATTTGAAAATTTGTTGGTCTTCTGAACATTCGATTACGCTTGAACTCAATAGGGTTCCAGTATTCACTGATTGTAAAATTTTTGCACCAAATTTCATTTGAAACACTCAACTTGTTCGAGAGATATCGCACACACACATAGGCTCCACCTTAAAAACGTTCGACCCGAGTTCAGGTGTGCTTTAAACGTGTTCTTCCATCAAAAACTCGAAATTGAATTTTTAACCCTGTCACAATACTTTCCCTATACACTTACGTTTGTAAGGAAAGTAGCAAAAACTCGTTTAATCTTACACAATAAAAGATCACAATATTTCCCCTATACATTATGTATATAGGGGACGTAATATAATCTCAACAATATGTGCTAAACTTTGTGAGTGAGTGAGGGGAGTGACATATCAAAATTATCGAGCACTATATCTAGAATCTGGTTTGAGTGTCTTTCGATTCACCTCAGCTTTGAGACGAAGGAAAATAGAGGGAGCACTTACATTCGAGCCGATATCTCGGATTTGGTCTCATTTGATCTGCCTCAGCTTCCAGGATAACGGAAAAATCTAATATTTTGAAAAATCGGGTTTGGGGTGACGATACAAAAGAATGTTCATAAACTTTCACCATTTCTCTTTTTAGAAGTAATAAAAACATAATCTGATATTCTTTCCTTTGGCTATATAAATATAGAGCTCAGGTGATAATTGATATAGATTCAGCATCGAATTTTAGAGAGGATAGGAGGTATTAAATGAGGATTTCTGGAGATGACACTAATCACAAAAGAGAATAAAAATACTCGATAGTAGCGTAAAAAATTAAAGGTACCCACTAATTGCCATTAAATAACGACTCCCTCCTAAATTTCTTGTATTACATGTTTTTAAGAAATTTAAGATTTTTTTTCAAAAAACAGCAAACGAGAACTACTAAAAAAATATATTTTATTTTCACTGTCATATTCATTGATGCAAATAGACATACAAATATGGAATGCATCAGAAAATCGTATGAAGATTTACACTTCAGATAAGTTCAGGGGCGCGACAGCCCAGTGGTTAGCGCGCGGGAATTGCACTCGGTAGACCCCGGTTCGATTCCCGCCATTACCAAAACTGCCGCCGTGTTCACGCGGAGTACGATCGCGTTAAACATGTGGATCCGTAAGGTCTTCCGAGAGGTTGGTGGTAGAGGAAGGAGGGTACGGTTCTTGTGGATGCCTTCCCCACTGGGTTCCGATCTAAACTGGGTGGCACTTCCCGGCTGTCCAAACACATACCTTACACCTTTCTGGTAGGTCGGACGGTCCGGGTCTCAGCAACAACTTCAGATATGTTCGGTTTTTATGGGTTCGGAAGGGCGAATACTCGTCTCCGTGGGGCTTTCCTCCCAGAGATATGCCTGAAAGAAATATTGGATACGCCAAACCTCAACTCCAAGTGATACAGCCCCCATGTCAATAATCGGTGTCTGAAAATTCCCGATTATTCATGAATTACATTGTTCACATGTTCATTACATGTTTAACAAGAAAGATCAATCATGCATAAGCATTTATTATGAAACACTTTCCAACTGAAATGCAATTTCATTTAAAAATCTCTAAAATGTGATACATTCAGTGGTGATATCTTTTACATTATCACAGTACTGCAGTAATTTATTATATTTTAGTAGTATCTATACACCCGTACGAGCGCACATGTACTTTATACACTAAAAACTATATTTTATAGCTTATTTTTTATCTTTTTATATAAAAAAAAAAAGGTACCGATCCATTTTAATATTAAAAACATGATTTTATAGTTAAATAAGGCCTTTTTTACATTTAGACCAAATTTTAGATAAATGCGTGAAAAAAAGAGATCAAAGATAGTCCGCCCCATTATGGGGCTACCTTATTTTGAGGGACCGTTAGTCCCTCATACATAGGTAAATTACGGTGAAAAGGATGAAATTAAATAAATGCGTGAAAAAAAGAGGACTTCCAAATAATGGAAGTCCTCTAAGCTTTAAAATAAATGGGGGGACCGTTAGTCCCCCCATAAAAGAAGAGAACATGGTGAAAAAATTATTTTATTTTTCAAAGTTTTTTAGAAAATAAAAGGATTTATATGAAAGTCGTGAAAAAAAGAGGACTTGAATCCTCTAAATAAACTTTAAAAGAGATCCTAAAATAGGATTACAAAGTGACTCAAAATATATCGAAACGCGTCCGTAATTTACGGACGTGTTTTATAGAGTTATTTATGAACAGATAGAGTTATAAAATAGAGTTTTATAAATAATATAAATAAAAAAGGAAAGTTTAATATATACACAAAGTACTATAGTTTAATATATTAAAAGAATTACTAGTACTGCCAGATATAATATACACTTAGAAAATCACATAAAATATAATCACTTTTTTTCAATAAAAGTAAGTTGTATACAATCTTTACTAAATTTTTTCTCTCCACCAAAATCATAATATGACTTAATATTCTTACTAAGTTTTTTAAGATCTTTATCATTATAATTACTTAAAAATGCTGTTCCAGTATCACCGTTTGATTCTATAAATCTTGCTATTACACTAATTCCTTTCTTTTCTAGAGATTTTTTAATCTTATAAAGATCCATTTATTTAGAATTATTTTTTAACTCTACTCTAAAATATATTAAGCTTTCTCTAATATGTATTTATTATCACCTAAATATAAAAATATATATCTTCCTTTATTGATTTTATTTATCGATCTATTAGAAAGTTGTCCATGTTTATTCGAAAGGTAATACTCTTTTTCTTCACCTTCTACAATTAACTTTACGATTGCTGTTCCTGCAATCATATTTTTAATTTTTTTCAGTGATATCAGATCATATTTTCCAGGATATAAATCATCTAATACATATGTTTGACGATAACCACTCAGACTATTGAACTCTTCCATTTATTAGTAAACATTTTTTAAGACTTAAAAATACTGTCCCATATTGTAATATGGTCTTCAGAGTTATTATATACCTTATTACTAAATCTTCTTAACATCAGGGGTAAATTTATATTATCTTCATCATACCATATTTCATTTATTCTAGGTAAAAATATTAATTCAGTTAAAGATGTAATATCGTTTTCTCTACAATCTAATACTTTTAAATTTATTAAATTTTTTATTCCTTCAAGAGATGTAATATCGTTTTCACTACAATCTAATACTTTTAAATTTATTAAATTTTTTATTCCTTCAAATGAAGTTAATCTATTATCTTCACAATATAATTCTTTTAAATTAGTTAAATTTTCTATTCCTTCAAGTGAAGTTAATATATTATATCCACAAGATAGTATTTCTAAATTAGTTAAATTTTCTATTCCTTCAAGTGACATTAATATATTTCTATCACAATATAATTCTTTTAAATTAGTTTCTATTCCTTTAAGTGACATTAATTTATTTCCTCCACAATATATTTTTTTTAAATTTATTAAATTTTTTATTCCTTCAAGTGAAGTTAATCTATTATCTTCACAATATAATTCTTTTAAATTAGTTAAATTTTTTATACCTTCAAGAGATTTTAATTTATTTCTCCTACAATTTAATGTTTCTAAATTAGTTAAATTTTCTATACCTTCAAGTGAATTTAATCTATTATCTTCACAACATAATTTTTTTAAATTAGTTAAATTTTCTATTCCTTCAAGAGATTTTAATTTATTTCTCACATAATATAATTCTTTTAAATTTATTAATTTTTCTATTCCTTCAAGAGATCCTATATAATTAAATAAAGAAATAGATTTCACTTCAGTAGGATTCTCTATATTTAAGAAAGACATAGTTTTTTTTCCATACCATTATTATATGTAACATCCATTTATATAGAAACATTTTTATTAAATATTTATTTATCATTAGTTAATCGTCTCAAAATATAAACACACTCTCTCAAGACTGATTTAACTTCATATATTTCTTCAATAATTTTCTCTTGGTAAGGTTCTATTTCGTGATGACCAAACTTTTTATTTAATTCACTCATCTGTATTGCTTGTACTTTTTTCCAATAAACATTAAAAAAGTGATCAGGTAATAGCTCAAATTTATATTTAATCAAATAACAAAAATCTAATTTATGCATAAATTCTTCTATAAAATTTTCACTAAATGTTTGATATCTAGTTATATACAACCAATTTAAATCATCTTTTAATTCTCTCATGGTATCTTCTGTAAGATTTTGAAATATTGATACTTTATATAAATCTAAATTATCAGAAAATTTTACGATAAATTCGTTACTTAAAGTTTGATATTGAGATATGTTTATCCAATCTACTTTATCTTTACATTTTTCTATAAAATCTTCTGATAATTTTTGATATCTAGAAATTTTACACCAATCATCAGGTTGAGCAAATTCTTCAATAAAAGATTCAGACAGTGTTGAATATTGTAAAACTAAATCCCAATTTACATGATCTTTAAGATTTCTAATTACATCTTCAGATAAATTATTTCTAGAAAATTCATTCCAATCAATATCCATTTATTAGAAAGAAATTTTTTCAATATGCATATAAGGTTTTAAAGCGTTACCATCAGATTTTATCCATAATGTGATGATATCATCACGTTTACCGTAAGCAAAACATGTTACTGTATTTGTATTAGCATTTAAAATTTCCTTACCATTGATTTCGAGAGATATCAGTGGACTTTTATCATATATATATATATTTTCTACATATATAGTTATATATATAGATATTTTCATATACATATCTGTAGTTAATCGCATCTCTGGATTCAGTAATTTAGAACTCATCATATTGAAATTTACTTTTGTAAATTTTTCATCTATAAAAATAAGATCATCTACGGTAATCCAGATATCTCTATTGTCTAAATATATTTTATTGACAGCATCGTTATCATTTTCAGGTTCAGAAACATTCGTAATTATTTTATTTTTTACATCAAATTTATCATTCTGTAATATTAACGTATTTTTTTCCAAATATCTTTTATTCACAACATTTTTTTCATCTTTAGGATCTGCTACATTTCCTATTCTTTTTCCTTTTGCATCAAAAGCTTTTCCTTCTAAAGAATGTAAAGTTGTATCATTTAATTCTTTTATTCTCTTACCTGTTTCTTCAGTAAAGGTTAAAAAATCCTCATCATATTTAGTTTTTATAAGATCTCTCAATTCATGATGATGATTCTCTATTTTATTCAAAACAAAACTTTTAGTGGTTAAATCTAAATCATCTATAGGATTTTCACAATTTTTTAAAATTCTATTTTCCATATCATAATTTCCATCATTCATTAATTTAAAACCTATACCAGGAGGTCCAATAGGTCCTTCTTTCATTTGATCATCATAAGGTGGATAATAAGCACTCATTTATTTAATTTTAAGATTTTAAACTCTTAACCATTGTTATAGTTTTATTTTTTAAATTTATAAAACATCTCTTTCTTTCTTTAAAAATAAAATAAAACTTATATTCTTTTTGACTATTCGTTATCCAATTAAATTCAATATCTAAATTATTTAAATCGGTATAGTTTTCATGATTTGATGAGTCAAAAGGAAAAATAGGATACAGATCACCAAAATTCTTCTTATTTATCAAAAATCCTGTTTCTGTATTAATACTGTTATATCCTACATATAAAAGAGCTTCATACACTCTATTATAATCTTTATTGGTAAAATTTGTTTTATAACGCATAAGAGGAACTTGTTTATTATTAATCATCAACCAGCATTCTCTCATATCTATATTATCAAATATCATATTATTTTTTTCATAATTACTATCTCTTTCAACATATTGAGGAATAACATAGACACCTAAAACTTCATCTGACGTTGTAGTTGCTGTCACAGATCCACTATCGCTTCTATAAGGGCCTACCATCTTAAATCTATATCGATCCCAATTTACCTCTATATCTATATTAGATAGATATGATTCCAGAAACAAGCTTTCTGCAGAATTTTTTAATTCTATATAAGGTAAATGCAAGGTCAAACCTTCAACTACTACCTTATAATTTTCGTTTCTTATATTAGTATATATCATATTTTTATTTTCATTTCTTTGAATTTCTATTTTCACTTCAAAACCTGAAATTATCTTTTCATATTCTCTAAAGAAATCGATTATATCTTTTAAAGGTGTCCATATTTTAATGACATTGCTATCTTTCGTTAGTTCCCATCTCTTTACGAATCCTTCGTTATAATCTTTATTCATTTTCAAATTATTAAAAAATTCAGTTATTTTAGTAGTATCTTCTAAAGTACCATCATATTTGAACTCATTACGGTCAGCTGAATCAGATGTATCTAGATAAAAAAATTCATTTTGAGCTTGTGATGTTACATAATCAGGAGTATAATGAATTAATCTTAAAACATGATTCATGATTGAAAAATTTGACTGTGTATTTGATTCAATTTCGGTATCTCCTATATGTACTTTTAAAGTTTTGATAAAACCTCCACCATTTACCAGACTCACATTTTCGTTTCCAATGGATGATTTATCATTTTTTGTAATTTTTAATTTTTGTTCAAGATATCCTCTAGAATATAAAATTTTTGCTTTAGTATCATTAATATGAAAAACATAGGTAGCATTCTCATCTGAACTATGTTCTTTTGGATGAATTTCTCTTAATTCATAACTTTTAATGTGATCATTATAATAATAACGAGTATCACTTAAATCATAAATCATTTATTTAGGAAGAATTTTTAAACCACCTCCTTTCTTTTTCATAGAAAATATTTCATTTAATATATTCTTAGGTTTCAATAAAACCTTTAAAAATCCTTGTATTTTTTTACTTTTTCTATATAATCTATGTTTATTCATTTATTTAAGAAGAAATAAAATTAAATTCTACAGCTCCTTTATTTAAATCTATTAATTCACCTTTTTGATTAGTAATCCTCATTTTTATTCTTTCAACAGGATCTACTTTAACAGGAAAAAATATCCAATTATTAAATTCTTTTGAAATTATACTACCTGGAGGGTTTTTATTAGTGAAAGAATATATAACTTCTGAATTATATTGATTTATTAAAGATCCTTTTACAACATCACAGTGAATATAAATATTATCATTTCCATTAGATATATCAGCAATATGTTCACCTTCAACCTCTGTTTCTTCATCATAACTTCCATATGTAGGATTTAAAAAGCCTATAATTTTATGAAAGTTACTTTTTGTAAAATCAATTACCCAACCATTTTTCAGTTTAATAGATATTCTTTGTCTTGCTTCAATAATACCAAATTTGACAGGTGGATCCTCACCGAATATTTTCATCATATACTCATTTAATCCTTTTATAGTATAATTACCATTTGAGATAGTAATTGTTATATCTGTGCCTAATGTATACAATCTAAATATGTTATTTCCATAATTCTTACTTATATTAAACCAGGAAACTTCCATAGAGAATGAGTGTAAAGCTAATTTTTTTATTTTAAGAGGTGTAATAAAATTTACAGTAAATTCCTCTGATCTCTCATGACCTTCTGATTTTAATATTATCATTTATACATAACAAAATTTTCATTATAGTCACTAGGTTTTTGTGTAGGAAATGATTTGAGAACATTTTTAGGTGATATACCTTTATTCCTTTCTCTTATATATTTCATACAAAATATACCACATTTCACAGATGAAGGTTTCTGTAAAAAACTATCATTATAACCTATTTTTTTATTGGATGTAACAAGAAATGATTTAATATTTTTAGGAATATAGTCCTTCTTCATATTGTCATATTCACCAAACGGATCAAAATATTCCACATATTTATATTTAGGATCATTATAATAACAAACCCAATGAGTTCCGGGGCCTGTTGATACATCTAAATTAATGATTCCATTTTCAAATTTTCCTATTGTTTTAGGTAATAAATCGGAGGTAAACACACCTTTAAATCCTTTTTCATTTTTCATATTTTCTATAATCATTTTGTCGCTAATTCCCACTGTTGATATATTCCCTTTCCAAGTTTTTTTCCCCCAGATCCTTTCATCTTTTTTTGTATAGCTGAACTAGCTAATCCAGATAAAGTACCTGATGCTAATGCTGGAACTGCAATTTTAGCAGCAGTTATTAAAGAGGGTATAAGTGCCGCTAGAAATGGTAAAAATCCTCCATTTTTATGTAATTGAGTTTTACTGATTGTAATTCTTTTTTTATCATTAATATGATTAATTTGAGTTTTAGTTAAATACATCTCATGATTAGGAGTTTTAGATTTATCTATTTGTAATGTTACTTCTACTTTATTTTTAAAAGCTGATTTAAGTTTATTTTTCTGACCTTCACTCAAATAAACTTTATTTTTTATCATTTATTAACAGAGAAATTGTTTATGATATCGTTGTACATCATTATAAGTCATTTCTTTATTTTTTAATAACATATCTAACAATAAAGTTACTTGATTATATAATTTCTTTGATTTACTACCATTACATATTTTTTCTGTTAAATTTGATAATACATTCAATCCTTTACCCACCTTCATTTCTTTACTACTTCGAATCATATTTAATCTATGCATATAATTTTGCAACATATTTTCTTTATTTTTAATTTCTTTTATATCATTCTTTTTCTGGTTTAATTCCTCCTCTGAAAAATTTTTAGCTCTAGAAATTGTACTTTTTAAATTGCCTCTTTTCTTAGATAATCCTTCTTTTAACTGTTTAGCTCTTCCATACAGCTCCTCTAATTTTTCTTGATCGTTTAAAAATACTGACGGTCTGTATAATTTTTCCTCTTTTAAATATTTTAAATTTAAATTTTGATCGATATCATAAGTATAAGATACTAATTCTTTCACAGCTTCAATAGGCTCTTCTATAGATGGAAATGAAATATTTTCTACAACATTTTGAATACTTTTTACAACTTCTTTATTTGATTTTTCATATTTTTCAATTTCTTGAGTGACTGGTTTATGAAATTCCTCTAAGGTCTTTTGAATACCTATTTTTTCTTTTAGTTGATCTTCATTATTCTTTCTTATTTCTTTTTTTATTTTTACTATTTTAATTGAATCTTTTATTTGCTTTAAAAACTTGTGTTTCCGTTCTTTTTCTAAGTTCATTTATATAATATTAATTTTTTACTACAGCTAATTTTATTTTTACTGCAGCAAATTTTATTTTTACTGCTAGTAAATTAAGATAAAAATTAAAGATTACACGGAACTAGAAGAATTACCTAATCCTAAACAACATCCTTTGTTACCTAAACATCCATTTAGATTACTTATAGTAGGATCTTCAGGTTCAGGTAAAACAAATTTACTGTTAAATTTGATTTATGATTTATTATTTTTTCATACATTATATATATGTGCAAAAGATTTATACGAACCTAAATATTCTAAATTACAAGAAAAATATACATTGTTTGAAGATATAGAAAGAGAAGATATTTTGAAATGTAAGAATATAAAGAATAAGAAAAGATTATTAAAATTATATGATAAATTAAAAAAAAAAGTATTATTTTCTTCAGATCAAAATTTTATTACTGTAGATGATTTAAATCCTACATTAAAGAATGTAGTTATTTTTGATGATTGTGTGATTGAGAAAGATCAAAAAAACATCGAAGAATTATTTATCAGAGGTAGAAAGAAAAACGCATCCTTTATTTATTTAACTCAGTCATATTTTTTAACACCTATCAATATAAGAAGGAACTGTAATTACGATATATTTTTCACTCTACAATCTAAAGAAATTCAACAGATTATAAGAGAGATAGATGGTTTATTAAGTACTGAAGAATTCAAACAAATGTATAATAAAAGTGTTCAAGAAAAATACGATTTTTTTATGTTAGATTTAGTGAATCCTGAAATGAGATACAGGAAAAAATTTAATCCTATATAAATGGATGTATATTTAGAAAAAAGATTATATGTTTACAGAAAGAGTAGAAATTTGTATCAAAAGATAAGTATTTCATTATCAGTAAGTAAGGTTATTCTAAGTGGAACAGGTTTATCAGCTATTGCCTTTCTACCACTTGCTTTTTTAAGTTTATCAGTTGGTATAGTAGAAGCTATCGATCTTGCATTAAAAATTGTGGAAAGAAAGGAAGAATATAGACATTGTTATAATTTTTATAAAGAACTCATTAATTCGTTTTAAAGCTAAAAATATGACAGAAGAAGAAATTTATATGCGAGAAAAGGATTTCATAAAAAGTTTAAAATTTAATCCAGTTGAAAAATATGTAAAACAAATGCAATTGAATGGATATAAATTTATTCATTCTAAATAAATGGTTTGTAAAAAGAAAGGTGGTGATATTGTTGGATGGATACAAGATAAAATAAATCTTCCAGAAATGCATTTACCAGGATATCAATATTGTGGTCCAAATACAAAATTAGAAAAAAGATTAAAAAGAGGTGATCCAGGAATAAACAGAGTTGATAAAGCATGTAAAAAACATGATATTGAATACAATAAAACAAAAGATACAAAACTGAGACATGTTGCTGATCAAAAATTAATAGATGATTTAAATGATATACAAGATCCAACATTTCGAGAAAGATTAGCTAGAGGAATTATTAAACCTATTATTAAAGCTAAAAAAACTTTTGGATTAGGTCTTTCTATATATTGTGTCAAGTGTAAAGATAAAACCCCAACTAAAAATTATCATAAAACTACTTCTAAAAATAATAAACCTGTTGGTAAAGGTATCTGTACTATTTGTGGAAGTAAAAAGAATACTTTTTTAGGAATTTAAAAGAGGTCTATTATAATCCAGAAACAGGCTATTGTGGTATTCAAGAATTGAAAAGAAAAACAGGGTTACCTAATGTTGAAGAATTTTTACATGAACAAGATGTATATACTAGATATAAACCTGTCATTCGTAAATTTAAAAGAAGAAGAGTTTATGTTCCAAACAGTAATAATCAATTTGACTCTGATTTGTTATTTATAAAAAATTATAGCAAATATAATGATGGAACTAATTATTTGTTAACGGTTATAGATGCTTTTAATAAATATGCTTGGGCTTTTCCTATAAAAAGAAAAACATCTGAAGAAGTAGTACAAGGTTTTAAACAAGTTTTTAAAGAAAGAATACCAAAATTCATTTTGACAGATGAAGGTACTGAATTTACAGGAAAACAGACCCAAAAACTATTCAAAGATAATAATATACATTGGTTTACAACTAAAAATAAAGAAATAAAATCTGCAATAGCTGAGAGATTTAATAGAAGTATAAGAGAAAAAATTATAAAATATATGCATGCTAACAATACTAACAGATATATTGATGTATTACCTAAATTACTTAAAAATTATAACAATTCATATCATAGATCTATAAAAATGACACCCGTTGAGGCTAGAGAAAATGAATCTCAAGTTTATAAAAATTTATATACTAAAAAGATCATGAAAAAACCTAAATTTAAGATAGAGGATAGTGTTAGAATATCTACAATTAAGAAAACATTCAGGAAAGTAGATGATTCTACATTCACTGAAGAGATTTTTATAGTTTCTGAAGTATTGAAAACAGATCCAATTACTTATCGATTAAAAGATTTAAACAGCAAAGAAATTGAAGGAACTTTTTATGAAAATGAAATGGTAAAATATAATAAAAAAGATGATGTATATAAAATTGAAAAAATCATAAAAAAGAAAGGAAATAAGTATTTTGTAAAATGGCTAGGATATCCAGATGAATTTAATAGTTGGATTAGTTCATATATAAATGAATAAGATGAAATTAATCTATGATTCAGAAGAAGAAGAATATTTTTATGTTATCGATTATGAAAGTTTGAAACAAAGATATAATAGTAGAGTTTGTTATTTTAATCGATTAAGAAGGAGATATAATATATCTCAAGAAGTTGAGGATATGTTTTTAAAATTTTTAGATTTTATGTATTATGAGAAATCAATTAACTATTACTATTTTATGAAAAAGATTTGTGATATTTTTAATATTGAAAATAATATAAAAGTCCAAAAAGTTAAAAAGAAATATGAAAAAATATGGAATGATTTCTTACAAAGTATTTCAAGAAATGTTTCCTAATAAATGGAGCTTACAAAAAAGTGTATACACTGTTTGACTATGAAATCAGTAAATGAGTTTTACATATATCATAGAAATGAAAAAATTTATTTCCAAAGTCATTGCAAATGTTGTGATTCCTTAATTAAATATAAAAAATTTAAATGTGAATGTGGTATGCAATATACCTATACACACAAAAAGAGACATTTAAAAAGTATTTATCACAGTAAGCATCTTCCAGGAAAAAGTATTGTAAAAAATGTTTCCTAATAAATGGAGCTCAACTTAAAGTCAAAGACTATTAATGAACTTAGAAAAGTAGTAAAACAATTGAATATTAAACAACCTAAAGGTTGTAAGAAGGTTGATTTAATTAAATTATTAACTAAATATATCAGAAAAACAGGTGAATATAAACCTGTTTTAGTAGATTTATTAAATTTAGATTTGTCAGCATACTTGGAAAAAAAGAAAAAAATATTTATTGATAAACCTAAAAAACGTAAAAAAATTAAAAAGATTTTTGATTCTTTTAGTTTAAGATTTGATAAAAATGATTTTAAATCTGTCTTTCCTGAAGAAAATGTATTTACAGTAGAAGAAAATCTTGAAAAGTTATTTACAGAAGATAGAAAATGTCGTATATGTGGTAAATATTATGAAGATGAAGAACATATAAAGAAAGACTTAATGATTAAAAGATCAAAACAAAAAAGAAAATGTATTATTTGCGGCATATATTATAAACATTTAGAAAATCACATATCAAGTTGAAAACATAAAAAAGCATTAGATGAAGGTAATGTAGAAATTAAGGAATATGAAACTGCTTATAAATCTAGATTAAGATCATACAGAATTAATAATTGTAATAATATTAAAATCCCTCTAGAATTTTTAGAAGAGAAAAGAAAGGTTGTAATAGAAAAAATAAAGCAAATTATGAAAGAATTTAATGGAATAAAGGTAAATTTTAAATTGTTTTGTTTGTATAAATTAAATGAAGAAATTCAAGAATTTACATTCAAAACTGAGAATCAAATTATATTAAAATCTAATGATTATACTTTTTATGATTATGTTATTGACAACTTAATAAATGAATCTGATGATTTTATATCAAAAGGATCTGGTTGGAGTCTTGAAGAAATTAAATTTTTGGAATTGAGAATAAATAAGTATCAACCCTTGAGAGGATCAAGTTATATTGATTTACCTGAAAAAATTAAATCTAAACAAGCCATAATAAATGTAAAAAATAAAGATAATAAATGTTTTATGTGGTCAATATTATCAGCAATTCATCCTGTAAAAAAAGATCCTCAAAGAGTGTCAAAATATGAACAATATAAAGATGAATTAAATTTTAAAGGAATTGATTTTCCTGTTTCATTAGACAATATTAAGAAATTTGAAAAACTAAATAATATATCTGTAAATGTTTATAGTTATGATGGTTCAATTTATCCACTTAGAATAACTAACAATAAATTAGAAAAACATGTAAACTTGTTTTATATGAAAGATCATTATTGTTGGATTAAAAATATGAATAGTTTGATCAGATCACAAATTACTGATAATCAAATATTTTTATGTGATAGATGTTTAAATTATTTTTATTCTGAGGAAAGATTAAAGATACATGAGGAATACTGCAAAGATGCTGTCACAATTAATATGCCTAAAAAAGATGAAGTTATTCAATTTAAAAATCATGAAAGAAAAATGAGAGTACCATATACTATATATGCTGATTTTGAATCTCTCTTACCTAAAATTGATACATGTGAGCAAGATCAAACTAAATCATATACTGTGAAATATCAAAAACATGTAGCAGATGCATTTTGTTATTATATCAAATATGAAAATGAATACTTTAAACCTCCTGTTGTTTATAGAGGACCTGATACAATCAAAAAGTTTGTATCTATGTTAAAAGAGGATACTCTTAAAATTGAAAAAATTATAGAAGACAAAACTAAAAAATATGAAAGTATCAAATCAATGATAGGGTTCGATGAAAATCATTATAAAAGAACTAATATTTGTCATATATGTGAAAATCAAATCTTAAATGATGAAAAAGTAATTGATCATTGTCATATAACTGGAAAATATAGAGGTCCTGCTCATAATGTTTGTAATTTAAATTATCAAATTCCAAAATTTATTCCAGTAAAAATTCATAATTTAACAGGTTATGATTCTCATTTGTTTATAAAAGAACTTGGATTTGATCAATCAAAAATAGATGTTATACCTAATACTGAAGAAAAATATATATCTTTCAGCAAAAAAATAGGAGGTATGAAATTGAGATTTATTGATTCATTTAAATTTATGTCTTGTAGTTTAGATAATTTATCAAAAAACTTTAGACCAGAGAATGAAATAAATAGATATCCTCCAAAAATACGAAAAATGAAATATATTAAATACTTAAAATCGAAATTTAGAGAGACATCATTACATTTTCCTGATGATAAATTAGATCTCATTACAAGAAAAGGTGTATATCCTTATGATTATATGGATTCTAAAGAAACAGAATTACCTTCAAAAGATAAATTTTATAATAAATTGAATGAATGTAATATAACTGATGAAGAATATAAACATGCTCAACGTGTTTGGAAAGAATTTAATATAAAAATTTAGGTGAATATACAGATTTATATGTCAAAACAGATGTATTAATTTTAACAGATGTATTTGAAAATTTTAGAGATGTTTGTTTAAAAACTTATAAATTAGATCCAGATTGGTATTTTACTGCTCCTGGTTTATCTTGGGATGCAATGTTAAAAATAACAAATGTTAAATTAGATTTATTAAATGATTATGATATGATTCTCATGATAGAAAAAGGTTTAAGAGGAGGTGTTTCACAATGTTGTAATAGATATGGAAAAGCAAATAATAAATACATGAAAAATTATGATAAAAGTAAAGAATCCAATTATTTAATGTATTTAGATGCTAATAATTTATATGGATGGGCTATGAGTCAATATTTACCATATGGAGAATTTAAATGGTGTAATGAAATAAATTATGTTAAACGTGAATTATATAACAATAAAATAAAAGATGATTCAGAGATTGGATATATATTTGAAATTAGTTTAAGATATCCAAAAGAGTTACATGATTATCATTCAGATTTACCATTATGTCCTGAAAATAGAATTCCTGAAAATTCAAAACAAGGTAAGTTATTAACAACTTTACACGATAAAGAGAAATATGTAGTTCATTATAGAAGTTTAAAACAATATTTGAAAATGGGTTTAAAGGCTGTAAGAGTACATAGAGTATTGCAATTTAAACAATCGAATTGGTTAAAAAAATATATAGATTTAAACACTGAAATGAGAAAGAAAGCTGCTAATGATTTTGAGAAAGATTTTTATAAATTAATGAATAATTCAGTATTTGGAAAAACTATGGAAAATATAAGAAAACGAATCGATGTAAGATTATGTTGTAATTATGATCAAGTTAAAAAATTAATTGCTAAACCTAATTTCAAATGTAGAACTATTTTTGATGAAAATTTGGTAGCTGTTCACATGAAAAAAACAAAACTATATTTTAATAAACCGATTTATGTTGGAATGAGTATATTAGATTTATTTAAACATTTAATGTATGATTTTCATTATAATGTCATGAAACCGAGATATAAGGATAATATTAAGTTATTATATATGGATACAGATAGTTTTATATATGATATTAAAACAGATGACTTTTATGAAGATATGAAGTCTATGATTGATTATTTTGATACATCTGATTATCAAGTAAATAATCTGTATAATATGTCTAGATGTAATAAAAAAGTATTAGGTAAAATGAAAGATGAAAATAACGGTGTGATTATGGAAGAATTTGTAGGTTTAAGAAGTAAAATGTATTCAATAAGATTAGAAAAACAGAGTGTTGAAGAATATAATAATAATAATGAAGACCATAAAGAATTTGAAACTAAGAAGTCTAAAGGTACTAAGACTAGTACCGTTAAAAACAGAATATCATTTGAAGGTTATAAAGACTGTTTATTAAATAAAAAAGATCAATATAGAACACAGAATTTAATTAGAAGTAAGAAACATGAATTGTATTCAATTCAAGTGAACAAGATAGCTTTATCAGCAAAATATGATAAAAGATTTATATTAGAAGATGGTATGAATACTAGAGCTTTAGGACATTATAAAAATGTTTCTAAAAATAATTCTATATAAATGGATGAGTGTTTAGGTGATATTCGAGCTTTAAATTTTACAAATTCTGAAGAAATTTACTATATGACTTATCTTTGTAAAGAATTGTATGATATAAAATATGATCATAATAAAAAACTATTATCAGAAAGTTTTCAAAGGTTGACTGAATTAATTGAAAAAGAAGAAAATGAAGATATTAAATTGAAAGGATTAGGAGTTTTATATGTTATTTCAAAGAATTTATTCTATTGGTCATGAATTTATAAAAAATGTTTACTAATAAATGGACAATAGACTGAGACCTAAAATGTTTGAATTAAATGATTTATATCCTAGGATATATATTGATAAAACTAAATATTGTTGTGATACAGTAACCTTAAAGTTAGTTGAATCAATAAAATGTAAAGGTATATATATATTTAAGTATGAGAAAGCTTAATCAATATATGATTTTTTAATATATTAGAGTGTTTATAATAACTATTTTATTAAATCTAAAATTTTCTTAATATCTCTATAATTCAGGGGGGGATGGTCATCCCCCCCTATATCATATAATGTTTAGAAATTATTTATAAAAAAATGTTTACTAATAAATGGAAGAGTTCAATAGACTGAGAGGTTATCCTAAGACGCTTAAATTAAATGATTTATATCCTGGGGAATATGATCTGATATCATTGAAAAAAATTAAAACTAAATATGGAGATACAGTAATCGCAAAGTTATATATAGAAGGGGTAGAAAAGGATTATTATCTAGCGAATAAGCATGGACAACTTTCTAATGAATCAATAAATGAAATCAATAAAGGTAGATATATATTTAAGTATTTAGGTATGATTAATGATAAATATGAATATGAATTAGAGAAAGCATGATAATTATTAATATAATTTATTCTCAATTTTATATTTATCATAGTTTTAACTGGTTTGATAAAAGTTTCCTAGATTATGAAGTATAATAAACTTTACATACCTCTTTCATATAAAATTAATCCATTGTAAGATCTTTCATTTTTTTATAACATTAGCCTGATTTATAGTTTTTTTCCAATTTTCTACAGTTATAATCATCAATACTTTCTTCATTACTTATACGTCTCTTCGTTTCTCATATGATCTTTTACATTTATTAAATCTCTTTAAGTTAATGAACCGATAGTATTTTTTTCTGTTTATCACACAGTAAACCCTTACTACTCTTATCAGTCAGAACACCACACACCGGAAAGTGGTTTTTGTTCCAGGAAGCGGTGTCAAATCTATGTAGCGAGGTCAAAAATATTATTTTCCGACTGCGCTGGAAAAAATATCCCGCGAGCTGGGAATGTTTTAGATAATAAATGACCTCAGACTTTTTCAACCTCATTAAGACTGATAGCACGCAGTCGCTCATATAAATGGATGAATGATTATTTAAGTATTTCGGGTGATGATGAGAAAGCATTTTTATAATTATCTAGGTTCTTTTTATGGGGGGGACCGTTAGTCCCCCCATTTATTTTAAAGCTTAGAGGAAAGCACTCAGGAATAGAAAATTTAATACTATCAAGATTTTATGATATCTATAAAACACGTTCGTAAATTACGGACAGAAGGATTTTTTGACGCCATTTAAAATGGCAAATTCATTATTTTTTTTTAATATCTTCATTATTCAAATTTATAGTATCTCTTGGTTTTTAGAGGACTTCTATTCATATAAAAGTCCTCTTTTTTCACGCATTTATTTAATTTCATATAAATCCTTTCACCGTAATTTACCTATGTATGAGGGACTAACGGTCCCCTCAAAATAAGGTAGCCCCATAATGAGGCGGACTATCTTTGATCTCTTTTTTCACGCATTTATCTAAAATTTTGGTCTAAATGTAAAAAAGGCCTTATTTAACTATAAAATCATGTTTTTAATATTAAAATGGATCGGTACCTTTTTTTATATATAAAAAAGATAAAAAATAAGCTATAAAATATAGTTTTTAGTGTATAAAGTACATGTGCGCTCGTACGGGTGTATAGATACTACTTATTTTAATATTTAAAACTTCGTCGAAATATAAATCGTCTGATTCTCTATGCAAAATCAATGAATATTTCATTCATATAACTTGTATTCCAGACTCCAGAGCTAAATAATTTTGCGTGAAAAAAATCAGCAATTCTTATATAACTCACCTTAGAATAGCTTGAGATATTTGCATTCTGCATAAGTTAAAATTAGGCTTTGTTGTAGAAATAATAAAAGTTTAGGGATCATTAAAATCACAACTATTGTAATTGCGTAGGCACGGAATTTAGATACACAGATACACAGATAATATATGTGTGTGTGTGTATGTATTCAAAGTATTGGAATTGTGCCGAAGATCGGAACTTGAATTTTTGAAGGATCTACACGTTTTGGGACTTCTAGAACACGAAAAAACTATTTTTAGGGAGACGTCTGTGTGTGTAAGGGTGTATCTAAGTGTGTTTCTGTGTGTCTGTGAGGATATTGTATCCACTCTAACTGAAAAACAAATGGACCGAATTTTATAAAATTTGGTAGGTAAGTTTTTTGTGGGAAACCCTGATGTTCATTAGATTTTAGTACGATTCGTAATAAATGAATCTGCCTTCTTTGCGAAATGGCCGGCAAAAATTGCCTTTATCCACTCCAGATAAAAACTAATGGACCCAAATTTAACAAAATTTGGTATATAAATCACTTGTAGGTTGTTCTGGTACGATTCGGGAAAATGGAACGGGCTGTTTTT
This sequence comes from Amaurobius ferox, assembly GCA_951213105.1. Lineage (NCBI taxonomy): Eukaryota > Metazoa > Arthropoda > Arachnida > Araneae > Amaurobiidae > Amaurobius > Amaurobius ferox. Next base: position 119,045,328 of record OX578147.1, read on the forward strand.
GCGAAATGGTCCGCAAAAATCGTTAAACCTAAAAATAAAAGACTACGTGTGCTCAATTATATCAATTAAATGCTTATTTTATATGTGATTTTTGACATCAAAAAGAATAAGACTGGAAAGAATAACCCCATTACTCTAGGACTAGCCAATCTTGAGATATTTTAGTTTTTTTCGCTTTTTCGCTACGCCACCTTTGACAATAAGTCCAGCTTTCAAATGAAAACCAAATTTAAGTTTAACGTGCAAATTCAGAGTCATTAAAAATATTTATGGCTGTTATTTTGTGCAGATAAACTTAAATTATTATTGGAGAAATAAAGAGAACGTGAATATGAGTCTGCAGACATGTGCTGCCCACATCAGAATTTTTAACAATATTAAAACAATGATTTATAGAAGTGAACGGGGATTATTTGCAGGCCATTTCGAAAAAAAAATGTATGATCTATATTTAAAGATCCACCAAATTTTTGTAGAATAAAATGTTCAACAAATTTAAGCTGTGTACTAAATTTTAACTCTCTAGGACGTAGGAAAGTGCATTAAAAATGCCATCAAATAAGTATAAAATGACAGACAGACTGACGAGCATCAATCATGAAGAGTTATATAAAATTAAAAAAAATTTAAGAAATTGTTATCTACCATATTTATTACTTTCCTTATATACATAATGTATAAGGAAAGTATTGTGACGGGGGTCGAAAATTCGAATTCGAGTTTTCGAGGTTTCGCACGTTTCAAGCATCCCTGATCACGAATCGAGAATTTTTGAGGTGATCTCTCTCTCTCTCTCTCTCTCTGTGTGTGTGTGTGTGAGTGAGTCTGTGGAGACGATATCTCCCGAACGAATGGAGCGATTCATATGAAATTTGGTACAAAAATCACACTCCATGAATACTGGAAGCCTATTGTTTTTAAACACAATCGGATGTTCAGAACCCTTCTAATTTTCGAGTGAAATTTTGAAAAAATCATCAAAAAATCAAAACTTTTAATAAAGTTGCGCAAATAGACATTTCTTATGTAATTTTTCCTTAGAAAACGATTGACATAAATTTTAAAACGCTAGCATGAACCATTCTCGAGAAATGGCACATTTTTCAAATAAATTTATCAAAAGTTCCATAAATTAAAAAAACTATTAACTGTTAAGAAACATGTTCACTTTTCATATGTAATATCATGCGATAAATTGGGTGACATCATTCTCGTGGATCTAACTCGTTTCATTCACAAGAAAAGATACTTTGAGTAATACTTTTGTATTTGAACGCCAATAGTCATTTATCTGTTGCAAGAAAAACTTATTTCTCCGTCCATAACGCTTGGCGAGATTTTGGCGACGAATTCAGCGGAATGTCGCCAACTAGGCGACATTTTTAAATGTTGTCAAATTAACGAAAGTCTCGCCAAATGGATAAAAATGACGCTAAATCAATGAAAATTACGACTAATTCAAGAAAATTCAATATCTTTGAAAGAATATAAGCATCTACTATAAGAATAACATTTTTTTAACTGTAAAAGTACTAAATTCATTGCATTATATAAGGAAAGTCATGTGTTGCCCACATCAGACTTTTTTAAATTGTGAAGCCTCTCTTATATATAAAATAACTAAACGCTTGGGAAAATATTTATTATAAAATATATCTCTTTCTTTTATTATAAAATATATTTCTTTCTGGAGAATATAGCAAGAATCAGAATTTAATTGAATTTGTTTTTCTCCCTATATAAATAAATTTTTATTTAAAAAACTACCTAACATATTTTACTGAAATTTTTTTTTTAATATATTTCATGGGATAATGTGAATATTTCCTAAAACTTTCGAAGCAATTTGTGAATTTTAAATTTGCTTAAAAAATGTTTGAAAAATTAGGTCCCATAGGGTTCAATGTATTTAATTTTTTTAACCCGGGTTCAATCCAAAACTAATTGGGTGATACATTTATACATTTATATACCTTTATATTCACATAGGTCCCACAGACCGTCTGAAAAACATACTAAAATTTCATTTTGATAAAGTCATTTTTACGGCAGTTATCGTGCTGACAGACAGACAGACAGACAGAATGAACAAAGTCATAAACACTTTTCAACTATGTTGTAAAGTGTTAAAAATTTGCGGTTTGGACACTGACATTTGCTACACAGTTGTTATTGAGATGATCTGGTTCTGAGCTTTTCGACGCATTCACGAATATGATTTTCCTTGGTATATTTTCAATATGAAATATTTACACATAAAAAAAATTCGTAGAGAACTAAACCATCAAATTTCAAAAGAATCTCTTGTGGCCCAATGCTAGGGTCTGGTACCGAGCAGCGGCCTGGCTGTTGAGAAACACCGTTCTACAGTAGAGTGCTCCAAACGTGCAAATTAGTCAAAAACTCGAGTTCCGGTTATTGACACGGTTCTAATATTTTCTTTATACATTAGCGAAAGTAAAAGTACAGTAGGAGGTAAAGTATACAGTAGGGAAAGTAAAAATTTGATGTGAACAGCACATGACTTTTCCTACAAACTCAAATTCCTTTAGACTTTCATTTTTTCACAATTCATTGAGTTTAACTGCTTAAAATAAGACGCTAATTATGGGGAATGACACCGAATTTGCAGTTTTAATTTTATTTTCGTTTTCATTTAGCGACTGGGTGTATTTTCAAAGGCGACGTGACAAGAATGGGAAAAAACAAAAATATCTTGAAAACGGTTCGATCTGCAGATATGGGGCTGATATTGTTCTTTTCGCCGTAAAAATACGTATGAAACATGTGTTTAAATGTTGTATGCATGTAGTCTTTTATTTCAATTTTGTCTATTTCTCTGGGTCATTTCACACACACACACACACACACATATACAAAAAAAAAAAAAAAAAAAAAAAAAACAAGAAAGATCAATCATGCATAAAGCATTGATTATGAAACACATTCTAACTGAAATGCAGTTTTATTTAAACATCACTAAATTGCGATACATTCACCAGTGATATATTTTTTTAATTATCACAGAACTACAATAATTTATTTTACTTGAAAACTTAAACCCTCATCGAAAAAAAACTTTATTCAAATGACGTCATCGAAATATAAATTGTCTGGCTCTCTATGGAAAAGGAGTGAATATTTAATTCATGCACTTTTATTCCAGACTCCAGAGTTAAATAATTTTGCGTGAAAAAAAATCAGCAATTGTTATACAACTCATCTTACAATCACTTTTTTACATTCTACATCCATTAAAATTAGGCTTCGTTGTAGAAATAATCAAAGTTTGAGGATCATTTAAACTCAAAAATATTGTAATTGCGTTGGCACAGAATATAGCTGCACAGAAAATGCGCAAAAATGAAGCGGTTTTAGGACGAATGCGACACTAAATGTAAATTTAAAAGAACTTTAAAAATCACGATTTTTACTCTGGGAAAAAATATGGATGCCATATTTTATTTTGAAGTGGTTCATGTAATCTCTTCATATTGTATGGGTGTAATTATTATTTTAATTTTCATTTAAAAAACTATCGAATATATTTTGTTGAATTCTTTTATATATTTTACGGGATAATATGAATATTTCTTAAAATTTTCAAAGCATTTTGTGAAATGTTTTTTGTTTGAAAACTAAGGTCCCATAGGGTTCAATGTATTTAATTTTTTCAACCCGGGTACAATCCAAAACTAATTGGATGATATTATTCATTTACATTCCCATATGTCCCACAGACCGTCTCTACAACTTACTAAATTTTCATTTCGATAAATTCATTTTTACGGCAGTTATCGTGCGAACGGGCAGGCAGGTAGACAGAATGAACAAAGTCATAAGCACTTTTCAACTATGTTGTAAAGTGTTAAAAAAGGCTGGCTTTCTTTTCCCGAATCGTACCAAAAATCTAATCAGCACCATTATAACCCATAAGTGATTTTTCTACCATATTTTGTTAAATTGGGTCAGTAAGTTTTTCCGTTAGAGTGGATACATACTATGTTTGAGGTCCATTTCACAAAAAGAGCAGGTTCTTTTCTTCTGAAACGTACCAAACTCTAATCAGCACAAGAGAGACACACAAGTGATCTATGAATCAAATTTTGTGAAATTTGGTTAATTTTCAGCTAGGTGGATACATCCATTGCTCAGACAGACCAAACACACATAGACGTCACGATAAAAATATTTTTTCCGGATTCTAGAGTGTTCGAAACGCGTATATTCGTCGAAAAGTCGAGTTTCGATTTTCGACACGATTCCAATATTTTCCCTGTACATTTACCATGTATTGTAAGGAAAGTAAAAATTGTTGGTTTGAGGTTAAAGAATCAGAATTATCGGCTATGACTTAAACAATTGGTTGAAAATTTGCAAATTCGCATTTGCCAATGACTACATTGCAACCCTTATTGCAAATAACAGCATTCACGGATAGCGAAGCGACTTCGGATCTATAACAGAGCGTTGCACATAATCAAGAAAGGGAACAAGTACATCACCACTTGTGCGGTGTTTTTATAAAGCATGATTTCACGACCATTGTTGTTTGAGTAAGTAACAGAATGACCAGATTTTTTGAGACATTTCTACTGTCAGGTGAAAAATCTACTAAATTCGGAATTCAAATTTACCAATAATCCACTAACGAAAATGTAACAGATTTTTATTAAAACATTCTATCAAGCTTTAATATTTTTTTTTAATTTGTAGGTAGTTAGTAACAATGTGAATAACTCCCTCCAGAAAAAAGGTGGTTTTTAATATGCGAAATTTGATTTCCCAGTGCAGTTATGTTATAGCTGGAGGATCACAAATTGTCACATATCGCGCAAATATAAGTTTTTCTGGACTGCAACTAAAATAATAAAATTTTCTTAAGATGTAAATGATTAAATTGTAGCTAAGAGAAATAGTTCGCGAGATGAGAAAAAAATGGCGTTGCAGATCTATTGATTTTTCTCTCGCGCCATCATTTACGCGTTTTCTAAACTATTTCTCTTAAAGGCAAATAATTCTGGGAGAAATAGTTCGGGAGACATGAAATATATGGCGTTGTCTCTATTTTGATTTTTTTTACCCATGCTATTTTTTGTGTGTTATTTTAAACTATTTTTCTAAGAGGCAAATTATTGTAGGAGAAATAGTTTGGTAGGTGTACCATAGATGGAGCTGTCTTTCTTGATTTTTCTGTGCGCGCCATCTATTACACATTGAGTCAACTATTTCTCTTAAAACCAAAACATTCTACATTTTAGGAGAAAAAGTTCGTGAGATGAGAAATAGATGGCACTAATTCTCCATTGACTTTTTCGTATGCGCGCCATCTATTGCACATTCTTTGAACTTTTTCTCTTAGAAACATAAAAAACTAAGAGAAATAGTTCGCGTAATGAGAAATAGGCTCTGTCTATACATTGTCTTTTCCTCGCCCGCCATCTAATCCGCATTTCCTGAACTATTTCTATTAGCAAATTAAGCATTATCTAGGATATACGTGTCATTTTAAGAAGGATAAATTCTTTAAGTTGTGTAAATTCCTTAAATAGGATAAATTAAGTAGGATAAATCATTTAAGTAAGACAAAAGGTGTGTGTGTGTGTCCGTGTGCCTGCGTGGACAATATCTCAGGAACGTTGAGCGTATGGAGCGATTCAAACGAAATTTGGTACAAACATTACAGTTAGTGAATACTACAAGCCACTTCATTTAAGAGACAATAGAGTGTTCGAAACACCTCCAAATGTTCCAACGAAATTTTGAAAAATTTCTTAAAAAATCTAAACTTTTAAAAATGTTACTTAAATAATAATTTCTTATGCAATTTTCCATTGAAAAACGATTGACATAAACTTTAGAACGCTACCGCAAATTATTGCAAATTTTTTAATTAAATGTATCAAAAAATCACATAAAACATAATCACATAATCAATGTAACATTCCCTATTAAGATTGTCGTGTCTGTAAAGTACCACTGTGCATAATTTGCGAAAAACTTATGCAATAAGCCCAGGGATGAGCTCGGACCCTCACTTTTTGCGTGAGGATCAACATGAAAGAAAGATAGAAAAGTTATTGGATTCATTGGAAGGTAAACTAAATACAATCAATCAGCTAGAAATAGTTTGAAGAGCAACACCAAATAGATCTAATACATGTAGAATACTATGCAGACATGAAATAATTTAAGTATCAAATTTTTTTCATCTGGGTATGAGAAGATAATCCTTTAGAATGCTGCATATACACAAGTTTACTACTTTGTTATTTCCAGATTTAGTATATTATCTTTGCAGAAACCACATGATTGGCTTAAAATGGATCAGAATTCTACTTTCTCATGTTTACGTTTTTAACGTTCAGCTTCCATTTTTCATATTTTAAATGTTAAGAAAAGAAACAGAATGGAATTATTATCAAATTTAATCAAATGATCCGTTATATATTAATAACATTCAATTTCGAATCTGGACACCGTCACTTTTCTTTTTGTTATTTGGTCGAAATTAATGTGTGCGACCTCAAAATGCCGAAATTCTTTTTTATGCAAATATTAATAATCTAATACGAATTACCGGGCGTCTCCCGGGTCCTGCTATTTAAAGCGCTCTCTATTTAAATTATAACCGCTCGTTATTTAAATTATAAGAGTCCGCTATATAAATTATACATTTACAGAATCGCCTCGTCAAGCCCATACTATTTTCTCTATTTTCTCCAAAAAAAAAAGACTGCTACCGAACAATGTTAAAGTTTGATAAGCTCTCAGTTCAGTTGCATATTACTGTCGTGACGGAATTCGTCACTCCTTTGTAAATTACATAACTTCAGTACTTTTAAACTTTTATTTAATTAATCTGTGTCCTGGAACCCTCTTGTCAATGTATATATTTTGGCAGATGTTGAAGTATCGAAATCAGTAGTAATTTGTGCCATTTTTATTTCGTTATATAATTCTCGCACACTCTGGGAACGACGCCTGTTAGTCTGGCTTGCTGGCGGAGACAGATGTCTCCTTGTTGTCACGCGGCAGATACGCGTGCCTTTGGAATCGTCCGTTGTGGGGCGGAACTGTGGATGATTTTGAATTGGAAGTAATTTTCGATTGGTGGAAAGGAGAAGTTGTGAGCCCATGTGATTTTCTATTGGACGGCTCCTGGATCCATCTGGAATGTATATAAGCTGCGTAAATTGTAACTCGGGGCTCTACTCGGTACTCCACTCAACAACCCACATTGCGTACGGACGGACTCAGGGCTCTCTCCCTGGAAACATCTTCGAACTCACGTCGACGCGGGACTTAGCCCTCAGGCGGAGTTACCGTGTTGTGAGGGTCAGGAGAGATGCCACCTGCCACTGCTGTTACCATCGCCACTGCTGTTACCATCGCCACTGTTGTTACCATCGCCACAGCTGTTACCGTCGCCACTGCCGAGATCTGATGATGCCTTGCCCTCGCCGACCGTCGACCGCCGTGTAAACGTAGAGATGATGCCTCATCTCGCTTGGTCGAGTACCGGGACCAGAGAAAGCAAATATGAAGCTGTTCCTTCGGCTGACCTGATCCGGCCCCTTGCCGGAAACTGCGGTTCAACCGTTCCTGCTGGAGCGGGGCAATGTTGCCCCGAGGGAAATTATCAGTGGATGCCTGTGCTCTATCTGCCATGAGTCCTTCCAAGAATTTCGTGAGGTAAGACTTGTACCTTTAAACGAGCCGTTGGGCTGTTGACTGGACATGTGCATCGACCACTGCAGAACTTTTTATCCATGGGATCTTCTGCCAGCATTATTTATATATATTTTACCTACAGTCTCCTTCTTCATAATGAAGCATTATCTAAGCCATAGTATTTTAAATGGAATTTAAACTGTATTGAAATACAGTTAATACTTAAGCCTTTAACGTTCCCCGGGTGTGTGCATTCTCTCTGACCATACCTTTATTTTGCTAATTTGGAATATATGTAATTTATGAGTAATTACTTGATTTATAGAATGAATATTAAGTTCCGGCAAAGAGCCGATGATTTTGGTAAAGAGAGGTCCAGTGGTTAAATTATTAAATCAGTAATTGTACTTGATCTGCAACTCCATTTCTTGAATAATTAATAAATATTGGATTTGAATTTAAAATGGTGTTCTTATTTGAGTTGAATTTGTGTTGATTATGTATTTTTCAGCTTGGTGGAGTTCCTAAGGTAAAGATATATATTTCTGTTTACCTTGGTTTTTGGTTGGGTTTTCCTTCACAGGTCATCAGTTGGAATCCTCCAACTGACGGGAGGTGTGTTTCGAACCTGGGTTATAAATTCGGAGAAAGTTAGACTTTCTCGGTCAGCCGTGTCTGGCGGGAATCCGTTGCGAGATGCCCTTGGAACCCGCTATGACAATTGGTGCCTTTGACCTTCCCTCTCGAGCACCTGTGTTTTTAAAATTTTGTTTGTATGGAGTTTTGAAATTTTTGGTGAAACTGGACAGATGGTATGGTTTGAGTTTTGGTTTTGAGAGTTGCACACATTTGTATTGAAAATTTGTATACATTATTTATGAAATTATTGTAAAAAAGTATTTATACAGAACATTAATTTAAAATGTGTGAAATCTTGGTGAAAAGTGGCATGGTATAAAACGAAAATGCTTGGTGTACGATGAAAATGGTTAAGAATACAGTTTTGAAAAATTGTTTAGAATCTAAAAATTTTTATGATAATTGAAAATTACTAACTATAATAATATATAAAGCTGGTAAAATTGAAAATTTAATTGAAGAATTACCTTAAAAATTGAATTTAAATGGTATAAAATTCTAAAGTGAGAAATGGTTTCGAATTGAAATTTTGTGGAATTCTTCTGTTTTTGATCTGAATTTTGAGAGTATTAATGTGTGGGGTTTTTGAAATCTTGCTGTAATTTATCTTCGAGCTCTGTTGAGCATTTCCCCCCAAAAATTGGGTTGGCAGTTTTCGAAACTCCGTGTGTTCAGTTTGGTTTAGAATTTGAGATTGAAAAATTGGGCCGAGAATGGAGGCCGTCTTCTGAAATTTCATTCGAAATTTAAAATAAAATAAAATAAAATCTGTGTAAATTGAAATATAAATTGTTTAACTTGAATCTGAATCGAAAGTACACCTGCATTGAAATGACAATCCTTAATTATGACTACCAGATTACGACTACATGATTGTGACGTGTTATTGAAAATAATATCAGAAATAAAAGAAATATGGAATAAATTGAGTAGAATATGTGTTGAAAAATATTGTGATGTGAAAAATATAAAGTATTTTGTTGTTGGTATGTGCAGAGTGATACATAGCCAGATTTGAAAAAAAAAATGGTGCAAAAGTTGCACGGAAATAAAATGAGAAATTCCATATATATTTATTTTATTATGACTTGTTCAGGGGTGTATAGTAAAGTGATATAAAGTAATGGTAAGCAATAAGAATTTGACAGTAAAAATGTTTTAAGAAATGTTCTAAACTTTGTGGAAAACTTAAGAATTAAGAAATTGATTGAATTAAAAACTTGACATTAACTAAATTGAAAATTAAATTGGATATATGAGAAAGTTAAATGTAAATATTTGTTTTGAAAGAACTTTCGTTTTAGATTTTGAGAATTCTTCTCGTTTCGGTTTCGAATTTTTGTTTGAGTTATGTGAGGAGATTCGCTGCAAAAATGTTTATTACGACGAGCTCATTGAGCCCTTTCCCAAATGAAAAAAAAAAAAAAATAAGAATGAAATTTGGGGTTTGCAGAGTCCGAGTCTCATGGAATGTTAGATGGTTAAAAATGGATTGAAATTTTGAACTGGAAGTGAGGGTTGTTCTTGAGATTTGATCGAAAAATTTTGTAAATTGATTATAAATGCTTAAATTAAGTATTTGAATTTTAAATAATACTAAGATATTAAATACTGAAATATTAAATAGTTTAATGATTTGATTTTACACCCTGTGTTTTATAACAACTGATATTATGACATATAAGATTTGATAAATAGGATGAGTTTAAAAATAAAAATAATTACGTGAGAAAATAAAAATAATTCCGTGTGAAAAAAGTTTTGTTGTTGTATAGCCAAGAGAGCACACAAGTTTTGAGTTCTGTATGACAGACAGACTCGAGTTGATGGACCAAAAATTGTAAATTTGAGTTTTCATGAAAAAGATATAATAATAATAAAATAAAGGTCCCTTTTTGATCACGTAAATTATTGAGTAAAACAAATGAGTTGTGAATTGTTTATGATAAATAAAGAAAAAGTGTACATTTTATTACGGTAAGTGAAAAATATGGTATTATGTATAATTGAATACTGAAATTGGAAAAAAATTGATTACATATATGAGATATTATATTGACACATATTTGATAATGATAGTTACAAATGAAATATTGAATAAGTACATAAAAATATAAAGTGAAAAATTGTGTATTATCAAAATGAAATGTATGTACTGTGTCATTTCAATAATTCGGGGATGAGCCAGGAAATTTTTGAAAAAGGGGTAAATTTATTGAAAAATGTTGACTTAGAATTTGAAAGATGAAATTTTGACTTGAATAAATTGAATTGTTTGTGGAATTTATAAAATAAGAAATGAAAAATCTGTTTCCACAGTTTTATAAAGATAAATAATAATTTTATGAAAAATGATATTTTTGAAAAGTCAACTTGTAAAAATGTGTTTGTGTGGGACTGAGAGCCATGTTTGAATATTTATTTTCCCTGAGTGCTTGTGAGTGATTGAAATTGATTTGTTTGCCTCAGGATGATTAAATGAAATGATTGATTCTCCACCTGTTTGTTTCTGCCTCCTTGCTAAAATTTTGCATCCAAACATTTTCGCTAAATATTCATTTTCGTGTCTTGACCTTCCTAAGTTCAGTTTCGTTTTGTTGTGTATCGGATTCGCGACCCGATTTACACATTGTGTTTGGTTGACTGTGCATGCCAGTCAGTGTTTGTTGCTCGAAATTGCCTCACAAACAATTTTGAGGAGTGTTGAATGTCTTGGGTTGGAATTGACTTTGTTTGTTTGGAATGTTACTTAATATTAAGAACTGTCGTTTTCGTGGGTTGATCCCCTTTTGCACTCATCTGTGTTAATTTCGGTAGCAATTAAAAGTCTTGCTCAAAAAGAAAAAAGAAAAAAATTTGTTTCGGGAAGAACCGTTGGTCAGAATATTTGCTCAATTCCGTATAGTGTCCAACGAGTTTTTGTTGAAAAGTTTGAAAATTCTGTCAGAATGAGTTGCTCGCAAGTGAGGTATTGAAAAAAGAAATGTTGAAAAATTGAAAATATAATGTCGAAATATTAAATGGAAATTGTGGAGAAATAATGAAATGATTTAAATTGAAATATTATGAGAAAAGTCGAAAAGTGACTTATTTATTATCGTTGATGTTGAATTTAAAGTTTAAAATGTATTTTCGGCCTCAGATTTCCCTTGTTTCCCCTTTGGTATTGAATAAGAAAAAAAAAAATAATAATAATATTGTTCTGAAATTAATTACATAAAGAAATTGAAAGTTCCATTCCTAGGCTCTGGGTTTTCGATTGAGTTAAAAAGAGTTGTGTTTACTTCAGCCGATAATGAGCTGACGCCGAATGTGTAAACGAAGTGTTCTTCCCCCCCCGTGCTAGACATTCCTGCATGATGCAGAGCGTTAGTGAAATGTTTTGTTTTGATGACGTATAAGAAACATTTGACCTACTTTCAATAAGTTTTGGTTTGAAATGTAGAAGTAGAAATTTTTTTTTGTTGTGTGATTGAATTTAAGTGAATGTCTTTAATATCCAAAAATATATTAACTGAATTAGAATTTGAATAATAAAAGATAATTGCATTATAAAATAACTGAATGTGGAAATATTTTAAAAACTTAGAATAATTTTGTGACTCCGGTTGGTAATTTGAAATATTTAGAGAAATATTTAGAAAAAATAATATTATAATAATTGAATGGAGTCTGATTTTGTGGAAATTTGAATTAGAGTAGAGAAACTCTAAAATTTAATTATAAATATTGAATTGATATATGGAAAGTGAATCCACAAATAATTAATGCAAATTGAAATATTCTAAAGTTATATAATGATTTATTGTATTGGAAATGTGGAACGGAATAGAGTAAAGAAACTCTTAAGTTAATTACGGAAATATATGAAACATTGAGAATTTGTTCCATATGTTGAATTAAAATGAAATAAGAACATTTAAAAGTTTATTTACTTTGTGTGGAAATCTTGAATGAGTCAGTGAACTCAGATTTATTTTGAGAAATGTTGAATTTTTAAATTGGATTCCACAAATTAATTTACTTGATAATAATTTTGAATTTTACTTTACATATTTACTTTTTGAAATCCATACTTAAAAATATTTTGATTTGAATTTAAGAATTTTGATTTGAAAACGTAATGATAAACTATAAAAAAATAAACTTTGGATTTCATTTAATTAGGAGTTGCACATTTAAATTTTTGTTTGCACTTAATAAATTGACTTTGAGAAGTGGTGCAAAAGTGAAATAACATTGAGAAAAAGATTTTTTCTTTGAATAATTGAATTTCGTCCTTGACTTCAAATAACTTGATTACATCTTTGACAGGCAACTTAAACTTAATTTTAAGAGAAATATATTGAATTTAAGAATAATTTAGTGAAATTAAATGAAAATTAGTGAATTTTGAGATGACACTTATTTATTTACAAATGTTTGAAATTTTGAAAAATTGGTACTTTGATGATTTGTTATTTACAAATATTTTAAGAATTTGGTAATATTTAGATATTGATAATAATGAGAAATTAGAAATTGATTTAAGAAAATTTGAAATTTTGATCTGTGGTCTTGATGTTGATTGGGGAGTGGCGAAAAATTTGTATTGAAATTTTAAGATATTTTTACTTGGTGGCAAAGCTTAGTGAACTTCATGAGAAAAAGAAAAGATAATAATACATGAGGAATGATTACTACGAAAAATGTGAATTGAAGTTCAGAATTGATTTCGTGCCCGTGCCAGTAGAGCACTGATGAAATGGAGGCACTTGTTGTTTACGAAACAAAATATTTTATTTCGGTGTGAACCGGTGGTGACAGAAAAAAATTTTGGGTGTTTTCTCCGTGACTCGGTTGGTTCTTGAAAAGCGAGACCAAATTAAATTGCATATTAATGTGCTGTACATAAATTGATTTAATATAAAAACTGTATTTCTTTTACATGTGTAGTAGGATTGTGGAATTGGTCATCCTTGCTTTAGGCTTTTTTCGGAACTTTTGCCCTGCAAGTGTTGAGTGTGGGCCGCATTCTGATCTTGTAGGTGTGGTAGTAGTGTGGTCGTGCGCGCGCTGCCTTTCTGCTAAATTTTATCTAAATTGCGGACGACAACTTGGAGCTGGTTGTCGGTTGCTTCGAGGATGTTCCAATTTCCATTGAGTGGTATTAGGAGAATGATTTTCTTTTGGTGTGAGAAGTGTATATAAATGTGTTTTGTGGAGTAAGGCTTTCTCCCCTCCCCTTACTGCCACATTTGTTCTTGTTTTATTCATGTTATATGTTCATATATATCCTTTTGCTGTTATTAGGAGAAAGAATCTCTTGATAATTATTCACATATTTAATCTTTTGATGTTGAGAAAAATTTCTTGACATACTGATCTAGTGTATATTTGTATTTCTTTTTGCGAGCCACAGGACCTTGGAGAAAATTATATTTTTTGAGTATTGAAAAATAAATAATCATGGTATATTGAGTTCGGTTCTGTCACCCGGTCACCTTTGTTGATTACTTGCCACAGTTGTCCACAATTATTTACAGTTGACTACATTTAAGTAAAAGAAAAGAAATAATTTAATTTCAAGTTTGGAATTTAAAATTGTGTGGACGTGTTTTTTCGACCACTGATCCCCCTTTTCTACCACATGATCTGGGTGAATAACTGAAACAAAATAATAATGTTATATTTATAGAATGATTATTTGGAAAAAGTGTCATTAATTGATAAAAGAATGATTTGAATATCAAATGAGATTTATAGTTGATAATAATAATGACTTTGGAAATACTGTTGAATTGTTGAAAATTAAAATGATAATTAATTAATAATTTAAACATTTGAATTGAAAATTGTATAATATTATAAAATGGTATTATGGTAAGAATACCTGTGTCATGAATGTTGCCTGCTCGCTGCCTCTTTGTAAGAGGAAAAGAAAATACTTTTGTGTCAAATGGACACCTTTTGATTGTCAATGGATGTTTGTTCGCCACTGGACCAGGTTGGTATAAAATTTATTTGTCTTGGTATGGTCACTTAATTAAATCTGTTTTAATGTTTATATTGTTATTTAAAAATAGTTATTGATAAATTCTGTGTCTATTTAGACAAGCCTTGAGCCACATACTTGCTGCTGTATATAATTGAGAAGAAAATTTTGTGTGGTCATTAAATTTTATTGCAATATAAAGAAAATGAAACTTAATATTATAATTGAAAAATGTTCTGCTGACCACTTGTAAATATAATTGCTGGAAATTTAATTATTTAAAGAATGTGAAATAATATTTGAAATTTAAAAGCAGATAATTGAAAAAAAAATAGTTTATAAATTGAAATTAATTGAAAATTTTATTTGAAGAAAAAATTTATTTTTAACCTTTGTGCTGACTTGAGGGTTAATTTTGTAAATATTTAATTGAAATCTTGAATTTATTTGGAAACTTTGAATTTAATTGAAAATCAGAATTTTATTGAAACTTTAATGTAATCATTTGATATTTTGGAAATTCACTTAATGTGAAAATTTTTGTGAAGGGCTTGTATGCATTAGGATTTGACTCACTTGCAGTCACTTTTAGGTTACTTTTGGCCCTGGTTCTTCGACATGCGCCCATGTGGGATGGTGTTCGTGTCAAGAGCCCTTGATGTAGTTTGCGCGACTGCATCTTTTCAAAATTTTGTTGAAATTTTTTCTTGAAGGTCATGGACTTCAAGGAGCCTGATGTCTACTTGCTCCTGCTGGTGTGGATGAAAAAAATCCTGCCTTGTCGAATTTTTTTTCTCCGGAGGAAGGGGGAGTTTGTCGTGACGGAATTCGTCACTCCTTTGTAAATTACATAACTTCAGTACTTTTAAACTTTTATTTAATTAATCTGTGTCCTGGAACCCTCTTGTCAATGTATATATTTTGGCAGATGTTGAAGTATCGAAATCAGTAGTAATTTGTGCCATTTTTATTTCGTTATATAATTCTCGCACACTCTGGGAACGACGCCTGTTAGTCTGGCTTGCTGGCGGAGACAGATGTCTCCTTGTTGTTACGCGGCAGATACGCGTGCCTTTGGAATCGTCCGTTGTGGGGCGGAACTGTGGATGATTTTGAATTGGAAGTAATTTTCGATTGGTGGAAAGGAGAAGTTGTGAGCCCATGTGATTTTCTATTGGACGGCTCCTGGATCCATCTGGAATGTATATAAGCTGCGTAAATTGTAACTCGGGGCTCTACTCGGTACTCCACTCAACAACCCACATTGCGTACGGACGGACTCAGGGCTCTCTCCCTGGAAACATCTTCGAACTCACGTCGACGCGGGACTTAGCCCTCAGGCGGAGTTACCGTGTTGTGAGGGTCGGGAGAGATGCCACTTGCCACTGCTGTTACCATCGCCACTGCTGTTACCATCGCCACTGTTGTTACCATCGCCACAGCTGTTACCGTCGCCACTGCCGAGATCTGATGATGCCTTGCCCTCGCCGACCGTCGACCGCCGTGTAAACGTAGAGATGATGCCTCATCTCGCTTGGTCGAGTACCGGGACCAGAGAAAGCAAATATGAAGCTGTTCCTTCGGCTGACCTGATCCGGCCCCTTGCCGGAAACTGCGGTTCAACCGTTCCTGCTGGAGCGGGGCAATGTTGCCCCGAGGGAAATTATCAGTGGATGCCTGTGCTCTATCTGCCATGAGTCCTTCCAAGAATTTTGTGAGGTAAGACTTGTACCTTTAAACGAGCCGTTGGGCTGTTGACTGGACATGTGCATCGACCACTGCAGAACTTTTTATCCATGGGATCTTCTGCCAGCATTATTTATATATATTTTACCTACAGTCTCCTTCTTCATAATGAAGCATTATCTAAGCCATAGTATTTTAAATGGAATTTAAACTGTATTGAAATACAGTTAATACTTAAGCCTTTAACGTTCCCCGGGTGTGTGCATTCTCTCTGACCATACCTTTATTTTGCTAATTTGGAATATATGTAATTTATGAGTAATTACTTGATTTATAGAATGAATATTAAGTTCCGGCAAAGAGCCGATGATTTTGGTAAAGAGAGGTCCAGTGGTTAAATTATTAAATCAGTAATTGTACTTGATCTGCAACTCCATTTCTTGAATAATTAATAAATATTGGATTTGAATTTAAAATGGTGTTCTTATTTGAGTTGAATTTGTGTTGATTATGTATTTTTCAGCTTGGTGGAGTTCCTAAGGTAAAGATATATATTTCTGTTTACCTTGGTTTTTGGTTGGGTTTTCCTTCACAGGTCATCAGTTGGAATCCTCCAACTGACGGGAGGTGTGTTTCGAACCTGGGTTATAAATTCGGAGAAAGTTAGACTTTCTCGGTCAGCCGTGTCTGGCGGGAATCCGTTGCGAGATGCCCTCGGAACCCGCTATGACATTACAGTTCAATGTTAATTTCAAACCAAATTTCTAGTTTCTACGCATGCCCGCCGCAAAAATAGAAAGCAGAAACAAAAAATAAATGAAATGCTTCTTTCTCTAGACGAGAGCTGGGGAATGAGCAGACAACTGGGGAGGAACCAAATTCATCCGCACTTCTTTAGCGTTTGCTTAAAAAATCACAAAAAAGAAAATAATGTAGTAATTAATAATATAAATGCTTTTTGTTAGAATGCGGAGATATACACACAATTTTTTTTGCCAAAATATAGAATTGTGCTCATCTTCCTTTTCTGGGTGCGGTAACGTAAGTATCATATAACCTAAAATATATCGTCGAAAACTCGATTTGTGATTTTCAACATGATTCCCGTACCTTTCCTATACATTACCATGTATTACAGGGAAAGTAAAATGAACTCAAGAAAAAGTTTCGTGATATATAAATACCACGTTAAGGACATAGCACGCCTTAGAGTAATCTAGAGGGATTCTATATTGATAAATGCAATTTAGAATGTTTATATCTGTTTATCGAAAAATACTTTATAATATATATATTATAATATATATATATATATATTTTAATATATATATATTATAATATATATATATTATAATATATTATAATATATTGTATATATATAGTATTTTGTGTCTTTGGTTTCTTCTAAAAGCTCTAGTACAAGCATCTAGTCTTCTAAAAGCATCTTTATATTGCATCTAAATACAGTTCCGTAAATTATCTTCTATCGAGTACCGGCGATACTTTTGAGAAGTATTTTGTATCTTTATCATCTTCTAAAAGTATCTAGTATATTGCATCTAGATACAGTTCTCACAAAGTATCTCGTATCTCGCATCGGTGATATTTAAAAAAAGTATCTTCCCCAGCTGTCATCCTGAGCACAATCTTTGTGAAATATAAAGACAATTGCGTGGTAAAACTGTATTTGTTGGACATAGAGATTCTTAAAATTGTGAAAAATAGCAAGTTTCTTTTTCTAATTGCGGGCAGCGGCAAGTCCTTTGAAGCCTCCTGAAATCAATCGATAAGTATCTGCAATGGGAGCATGATTTTAACTTTAAGAAAGCGTCCTGTTTGCGAGTTCTTTGAGTACGAAGTTCGAGATTTATTTAAATATTAAGAATTCGTAAAATTTGGGTTAACAATTATCCATCATTTACCAGTTGAGAAAGTGATGCATTATTCCATTATGATTAAAAAATAAAAATGCAAAAACTAACCCTATCCAAAATGATTGTTTCCTGTTTAATTTATCTTCGACTGTTTTCCCATTGTGTTTAGATCTTATTTGAGCATACTTTCTATATTTTTTTCATGGTAATCACGTACGCTGAATCGCTCGGAAGACAGAAAAAAAAAAAAAAAAGTGAAACTTTGTTCCAAAGATTTATGACTGCACCTTACAGAAAGTAGATTTGACGTCTGCTAGAATTAAAAGCATGTTGATGTGATAAAAGCATGAATTTCTCTATTGGTAAAAGAGATCTTACTTCTACTTTAAAAGTATCATTTGATTTTCTACTACCTTTGCCGAAATGATTAATAATTGGATGGCGGATTTTTATGTTATTCCATATTTTTTTGCTGAGGTAAAAATATGCCACTTTCAACAAATGTTAACGTTTAAAAGCAATCTGCTATGTATAATGCTATTTTTATTTTCTTATACCATAGAATATGGTATAGAGAAAGTATTGTTTTCACGAAAATTTTAAATTTCCAGATTTTGATGTCAATATAAACTTTCGGACCTTTTTGAACGTCGCGTTCAGAACGTATATTCGGCATTTTACTTTCCTTATATACATAAGGAAAGTATTGTGACAGCGGCCGAAAATTCGAATTCAAGTTTTCGACGGGAGAGCACGTTTCAAGTATCTCTAATGACGAATCGAGCATTTTTGAAATGATGTCTCTCTGTGTGTGTGCGTGTGTGTGTGTGTGTCAGTGAGTCTGTGGAGACGATCGTTCGTGACCAAATCTAAAATCTTTCTTAAGAAAATGTAAATTTTTTTTCAAGCGAACTCCGGATCGGAGGCCTTCTGTTACAAAGT
The DNA here is from genome assembly GCA_951213105.1 of Amaurobius ferox. Lineage (NCBI taxonomy): Eukaryota > Metazoa > Arthropoda > Arachnida > Araneae > Amaurobiidae > Amaurobius > Amaurobius ferox. Next base: position 119,064,117 of record OX578147.1, read on the forward strand.
TTGCGTCTGACGAACTCCGTAATTCTGTTATTAAGCTAATGTTTTTCCGACTGTGACATGGAGACCATACAGACAATTCATTTTATAACAATAAAATAATTTGAAGAATGTACTTACCACCCCATTTGAAAACATGGGATTTCGGAGAAAATTCAAATCTATATCTTCTGTTCATCCGGAAAGTATCAGCTATCAAATAAAAATTTAATTTTGAAAATCAGTTCGATGAATTTTCTCAGAAATTATGGGGGAAAAAATGGCTTGTGTTTTAAATACACAGATTTCAGTTTTGATTCAAATCAAATAATAATGGAGCTTTTTCCGTACGGATATTGCTCATCATTAAAAGCGGGGGAGGGGGATACAGTATTGAATACTACATTTCAATTTAGTATTTTATATGTATATAAGAGGTAAAAATCTAATGTATAAGGAGTTGGGCAGCGCATTCTTAAATCTGTTGATGGTGAGTTCTGTCCTCATCTCAAACGCGGTGCCTTCTCGGTTACATAATAAATAATAAATAAACAATGTTGTCAGGGTATTAGATTTTGCGGATTCTGCGCCAGATTAATTCTAATCGCCAATCCAGAGAAAGCTTTATATATAGTTAAAATAAAATAGAATTGCAACGCTATGCGTAGCGCAGTGGTAAAGAGCCCAGTAACAGTTTGAAGTGAGCGTTTTTTGGCGAGGGTTCTGTCCCCCGCAAATTTTTGCCGCGTTTTTTCAGATTATTTCTTATATTTCTTACTAAATTACTTATATTTTTATAATGAAAACTTAAATAGTTCCTGGTTTCCGACGTTCTCGCGATTTAAAGTGTCTAGTGATTAAAGAGTTGGCCAGCAAATTCACAGATATGTCGATGGCGAATTCTGTCCTCCCTCAAGCGCAATGTTCAAACAAAAAATGGAATCGGTTCAATAGATTTTCAGAAATAGGATAAAGATTAAGGCTTGTGTTTTAATTATATAGATTTCTGTTTTGGTTCCAATCGGGTGATAATTGATCTTTTCCCGTGCTGTTATTGCTCATAATTAAAAAATGAGAAATAAAAAGGAACCAGGAAGTCATTGAATGCTACATTTCAATTTAGAATTTTATATGAAGTCTAAATCTGATGTAATATTTTGAAATTTTCTATTATACAGTTTAATGAATATTGGATATAACATCTGATTTTATCCTTTTTATATAATTCTAAACTAAAATATTGCATTCAAAGGCTTTCAGGCTCCTTTTTTTAAATTTTTTTTAATAACGAAAACTTATATAGTTCTTAGTTTCAACTACTCTCATGACTTAAACGGTCTAGTGGTTAGAGTCGGACAACGAGTTCACGGATCTGTTGATAGCGAGTTCTGTCCTCACTTCGAACGAAATGCTTTCTGGATTACTGTTTTGATTATACAATGCTGTCAGGGTAATAAATTTTGTGGGCTCTGCCCCAGATGTATTTTTATCGGCAATTCAGAGAAAGTTTTATATAATTAAAATAAAGTAGTATTGCAACGTCATTCGTAGCACAGCGGTAAAGTGCTGCAGCATGAAGCGAATATTTTGTCGAGGGTTCTGTCCCCGGTAGTTATTTAGATTTTTTAAATGGAATTGTTAAAGTGTTAAACTTAAATACACCAAAATCGAGGCTTTGGTTGTCGCCCTTTCGGCCGAGAGGCTTGGGGCGTCAAGTTGCGGGGCTTTAGGATTCGGGTTCGATTCCCGCTGGGTATTGCGCGTTTAGAATTGTAGTGTTAGAGAATCGCGGGTGTCAGCGCATTCCGGCGGGGTTGAATATGGGTACGGTGAAAGAGTGTTTGGGAATGGTTAATTAGATCGGTTGTTTTAAGTCTTTCCTCTCTAAACTTACTTATATTTCTACACTAAACATTCCAAATTTCTTACTAAATTATCTGCCCGAGATGGAGGACGAGCGGTGGTTGAGCTTCACCGTTGCTGGCGGGGTTTCTCTTCGGGCCTGCTGGCTTCGGTGTCGCGCTCCCACCCTTCCTCGTCCAAAGTTCGTGCAGGGCCTATTTTGCACCACGTGACACCTGTTAACGAGGTCCAAAATTTTATGCATTTTTGAAATGAGCGCATCTCTTTTTTGTTGCTTTTCAGTGAATTAACAACGCACAGAGAGTGACGTCATTTCCTGTATGTCATTTCCTGTGATGTCACTTCCTACATGCCATTTCCTGTTGTGTCACTTCCAGGACGTCATTTCCGGTCAAGTAATATTAATAATAAAATATTTTGTTATTAATGCCAGATAACAAAATGTGCTGTTGAGAAAACTACACTTGTTAGAACGTCTCAATGCAAGAGGAGGGACTCGAACCTACAACCTTTGGAATTATAATCGGATAACATGACCAATGAGCCAGCCAGCTCACACTCTAACGATCCTAATTAATCTATTTGAACTTAACGGAGATAGAGACTAATAAGAAAAAACACAGGAACTAAAACGATTCAACTCGCTGTACTCAATGCGAACGGATGGATCCGAACCTACAACCTTTGGAATTATAATCGGATAACATGACCAATGAGCTATCCAGCTCACACTCTAACGATCCAAATTAATCTATTTGAACTTAACGGAGATAGAGACTAATAAGAAAAAACACAGGAACTAAAACAATTCAACTCGCTGTACTCAATGCGAACGGATGGATCCGAACCAACAACCTTTGGAATTATAATCGGATAACATGACCAATGAGCTATCCAGCTCACACTCTAACGATCCAAATTAATCTATTTGAACTTAACGGAGATAGAGACTAATAAGAAAAAACACAGGAACTAAAACGATTCAACTCGCTGTACTCAATGCGAACGGATGGATCCGAACCTACAACCTTTGGAATTATAATCGGATAACATGACCAATCAGCTATCCAGCTCACACTCTAACGATCCAAATTAATCTATTTGAACTGAACGAAGATAGAGACTAATAAGAAAAAACGCAGGAATTAAAACGATTCAACTCGCTGTATTCAATGCGAGCGGATGGATCCGAACCTACAGCCTCTAGAATTGGAACCAGACAACATGCCCACTGAGCCAGCCAGTTTACAACTGACGATCTTAATTAATCTATTTAAATTTACAGAGAGACTGATCAGAAAAAGCACAAATGACTCAACTCGTTGTTCTCAATGTGAGCGGATGGACCCAATCACACAACCTCTAGAATTGGAACCAAACAACATCACCACTGAGTCAGCCATCTTACATACTGATGATCCTAATTAAACTATTTGAACTTAACAGAGAAACTGATAAGAAAAAGCACAAATGCCAAAATGACCCAACTCACGAGTGGATGTACTCGAACCCACAAACTCTGGAATTGGGATCAGACAACATGACCACAAAGTCAGTCAGCTCATATACTGACGATTCTAATAATTCTATCTCAACTTAAGTGAGAGATGGATGTAAAAAAGAACAGATACTAAAACGACCCAACTTGCTATACTTAATGAGGGCGAACGGGCTCGAACCCATAGCCTCTGGAATTGGAATCAAACAACATGACCACTGACTCAGCCAGCTTTCTTGTCGATGATCCTAATCAACCTATTTAAAATTAACGGAGAGAGAGAGACTGATTAGAAAAAACAAAAATACAAAATGACTCAACTCGCTATACTCTATGTAACTGGATGGACCCGAAGCTACAGCATACGGAATTGAAAAGAGAAGATGACCACTGAGCCAGACAGCCCACATGCCGGTGGTTCAAAATAATCTATTGAAATTTAACAGAGAAACTGAGATCATTATAAACATAGACACCAAAACGACTTAATTCGGTGTATTCAATGCGAGTGGTCGGAATTGAACTCACAGCCTTCAGAATTGGAATCCGACAACATGACCACTGATCCAGACAGCTCCGATGTCCGCGATCCTAATTAATATATTTAAACTTAATGAAGAGATAGAGAGTATAGAAAAAAAGCACAGACACCAAAAAAATTTGACTTGCTATACTCAATGCGAGTGGATGACTCGAACCCGTATGCTCTGAAATTGGAATCAGTTAACATGACCACTGAGCCAGCCAGCTCACGAACCGACGATCCCAATTAATCTATTTGAACTTAATGTAGAGGCTCATAAAAAAAAGCACAGGTACCAAAATGACTCAACTAGTATGTGGATGGACCCGAACCTACAGCTTTTGGAACTGGAATCAGACAACATGACCACAGATGAATCCGACAACATGATAGTTCACATGCTGATGATCCTACTTAATCCATTTAAACTTAGTGGAGATACTAATCAGAAAAAGCACATATACAAAAACGACTCAACGCGAAAGTAGGTGGACCCGAACTCACAGCCTCTAGAACGGGAATTAACCAACTTGACCATTAAACTAATCATCTCACCTACTGACAATCCTAATTAATCTATTTAAACTTAACGGAGAGACTGATTAGAAAATCCATAGGTGCAAAAGTGACATACCTCACTATATTCACAGCGAGTGGACGAACTCGAACCTACAGCCTCTGGAATTGGAATCAGAGAGTATGACCACTGAGCCCCCCCATCTGACATGCCGGTAATCCTAATTAATCTATTTAAATTTAGCGGATTGACTGATTATAAAAGGCATAGATACAAATATGACTCAACTCGTAATACTCAATCACTAGTGGATGGACCCGGACCCATAACCACTGAAATTGAAACCAGACGACATGACCAACTAAACCAGCCAATTCATATACCGATGGCTTAATTAATCTATGTGAACTAAACGGAGAGATTTGTCAGCAAAAGCACTGATTCCAAAACTTCTCAACTCGCTGTACTCCCTGCGTGAGGATTCACACTTAAATCAACACCCTCACACAGAGACAGACACAAAAATGAATAAATAATTTTTCTTGAACATATTTTAATGAATTTAGCATCGGACTTTGTCTGCTAGCCGTAAACAATATAGCAACCAGTTTTTATAGCAATGTAGTGTCTATGTAGCGGGCGCAAAAGCCCCGTCCCCCCTGACTGCCCCTTAGTTTGTCCGCAGGTTACATAATACTTATTTAATAGCATAGATAGGAATTTGCACTTAGTTGTGGATTTCAAGTTTCTTTATATTATATATTCCATACAAATAACGGGTATACTGATAGTAGTTAATATGTGATAGGGTTATAAAATTGAGTTTGGGATTTTGATAGATTTAAACGTTTTGAACATCTCAGAATACAAATCAACCATGTTTTAAATGAAGCATGTGTCTATTTGTGGTCACGACATTCATCAAGTAAACTGCATGAAATTTCACACGTTTTATTCAATGGGTGAACATCAGATGCTTATTGATTTTCACAATAAACAAGCCGAGAAAATGCCCTCAAATTTTTTTAACTTTCCAGTTGTGCATTAAAATGTGACAGAAATAGCTGTTCCAAGATTATTTTTTATTTGAAATCGTTTGATATCATTTATAGGATACTAACGTGTGTCATTAATACCAAATTGCACATTTAAAAAAAAATTAAATTTGATTTAAAATACAAATTTTATGCTATTTGCAGATTTTGATCAAGAGCTCTGTATGTGAGAAAACATAAAATTTCTAATATCTCAAGAACGGCTCATGATGATTTCTAAATAGTGGTATTTATTAATGTTGGGTTAAAAGTATTTATGAAACGTCCATTCATTCGATAATAATGAGGTTATTTCATTTTTTTTCTATAATTTTTTATTATTAGATCAAAAACATGAATTATCTCGAGAACGGTGCATTCGCCTTTAAATAGAAATTACACATTAAATAGCTATTTATGTAACATTTTATATGCAATGTTTTTATAACCTTTTTTTAAAACAAAAATGTTCCAAAATTTAAGGTCCCACCCTTGGTCCGTATTTCACGAAGATAAGTAGCCTTCAACGTTAATTGACGAAAGTAATCATACCCAATTTTATTTGATTTGCATAATTTGTTTGAGTATAACCGTATCCATAGGCAGATACGCATATATTATTGAAGAATGGGTTTGCATTCCAGGAATACTCAAAATGTGCAGATCTATCAAAACATTTTATCAGAGTCTTTTTCTTTTTTTTTTGACCGAAATTAATAGAGCTCTGATTTTTACTTTAAATATACTACTATGCATAGAGCAGAAATTTTATCGAGAAAGAAAAACGGCAAAATTTATGGAGCGCTTGGGGGTTAAATCGCGAAATTTCGCGGTCCAGGGTTTACACTAACATTCCTAAAGAATTTTCTAGTTGCAAAGCAGTAATACAATTAAGTACTTTAAATCAATACGTATTATATTATAATTTTTTAAAACTAGCGCACTTATATTTATAAGTCATTTAAGTTTTGGTTTGTTATCAAGGACATGACATGAGGTCAAGATTTTTTAATTAAGTAGACAGCGTTGTGATACATTAAATTATGCTATACGTGCATCGATTTTCTTCTGTAATGTAGTGTCGCTTGGCGTATAACACGTCTATAAATTTAGAAAAAATATCGTTTGGCATTTAACACTGTTTGTGGGTATTGACAAACAACGGTTTGCGTTTTCATGTAGTTAGAAAAACGATTTTTTCCCCGTTTTCTTGAAATCTATCAAACCTTTACTGACACAAAATAATTTTACATTCGCTTTATATAAACGAAAAAGCTAACAAATCTTCTTCGTCGTCTAAAAAGTCTAAGATCTTAATAAAATTGATATTCGCAAATTTTCTGAAAAATATCCTGAAATTCCGGGAAAAAATCGTAGAAATTTGCGCCGCGAAACAGAAATCTAAACATCATAATGGAAATTAGATTATAATAGAAAATCGTGAATATATTTGATATTCGTGAAATTTTAGAGTCCTCCCCCTCCCTCTAAATCTCGTTTCCGAAGTCTCAACAATTTCCAAAATAAAAAACTCTGGAATTCTCCCAATAATCTGTGACCAAAACACTTGATGACCTCAGGTCTTCAGGGGAACACACTACTTTCATAGAGGAAGGAGCCAAATACAGGGGCAAGCCGCTATCATGCAGGAAGTGAAAATTTTCGTTTTACCACTATTCAGTGTTTGACCTATTATAAAATTTTTAATCTACATAGCTTAGATTTTCTTTTTGCATGAAAAAAAAAAATGTTCCATCTTGATATGGATGTTTTAAAAAAAATGAACTTGATTCAAACGATTTTTATCGTTGAGTGAAGTTAAAAAAACAAATTTTTGCACATTTACGTTAACTTTAAAAATATTTCTAATTGATTTAAAAGTAATTTAAGAACTTACATGTATGCTTATAGTCCAGTTCTACATTTTGCAAAAAACTCCAGGGAAAAAAATTAAAATCCAACGCTATATTTAGCTTTTTTAGCAAAATGATAAAGTAGTGAAATACAGGAAAAAGGGATACAAAATGATTCAGAAAAAGAAATTAAATATGCAATAGCTTAGAAATAACCAGTTAAAGATAAATCATTAATTCTATTATAGAGAGACTTTACTGATATAAAATTCTTCAAAGAAATCTAAAAACCTATGAACACTTTTCAATAGAGACAGAAGAAAATCAAACATATGTTTTGGAATTCAGCAATTTCTCTTTGTCTTACTTTTCCCTCCCCATTTCGTTGTCATATTAGGTGGCGACATCAGTGTTGTAGTTAAGTTAGCCTCGCATTTTTGTTACCACGTCGCTAAGCTCTTGTCTTATTCACATTGAAGAAGAAAACATGAACACTTCTGCTTCTATAACTTTATTTGTGCAGAAATTTACTTTATAGTTTCTTTACGTATAATTTATTTATTTATGTTTTCTTTGTTTCCACAACTCTTAAATTTTTAACCCCAATAGTAAAAAATCTCATATGAGTTTCAAAATTAATGTCACCTTAAAAGCATCAATAACAAAAAAAGGACAGGTTTATAAAATACGTTTTATTTCAAAAAGAACAATTTACTCCAAAATACATAGCACCACAGTAATGTTCCGGTCCTCAAACAATGCTGGCCACTCCTTACCTGAAACAAAAGGAATGTATTATAATAATTTATACTTGAGTACAGATGTGCATAAAGAGACATTTTTACTTTGTCATACTAGTGTGCAGAGAAATATTGTTTTTAGGAAATCTTCAAATTCGTGATTTTGGTTGCTGAGCACGTTCAGAACATAGTTGGGAGAACACCCGTCTAAGTGGTGGCTTGTCAAGTGACCAGGTGAAACAGCACTTCACTCTGCGTCACCTGACATTATCGGTTGAATGGGTAATTAATATTTGGTGAATTTTTCAGACTCGTTTGGCTATTTTTGATTTTATTTGACAATACTTGTGCCAGCAGCGTGATGTGTTTTGATGATGCTCATTGGAGGAGGGTAGAATCCTGCCACTGAATCTGCTTCACCCATTCCTGAAGTCATGAACCGCCACTGCAGGCGAGTTTAGGAAGGGCAGGACCGGACACCGGCAATAATTTCATTGGGCTCCTGTAGTAAAAATATTCATTACTATAAACTAGTCATTAAATTCATTTAAAACATTTTTAAAGATGTTGGGAATAAAGTGTTTTAAACGTGGAATGCGACGGTTTGGCGATATGATCAAATGGTCCGCGAATGACAAATTTGTTCACCACTTTCTTATTTACTTTTCTTATATACAATAATGTATAAGGAAAGTATTGTGACGTTCGAAAGTATTGTAAGGTCGAAAATTCGAATTTGACTTTTCGACGGGAGAGCACGTTTTAAGCATCCCTGATCACGAATCGAACATTTTGAGGTGATGTCTGTGTATGTGTTTGTGTGTGTCAGTGATTCTGTGGAGACGATAACTGACGAACGAATAGACCGATTAAAAAGAAATTTGGTACAAAAATTACAATCCATGAATACTGGAAGCCTATTCTTTTTATACGCAATCGAATGTTCAGAACCCCCCCTAAATTTTCGAATGATATTCTGAAAAAATCATCAAAAATAGACATATCACGCAAATAGGCATTTATGATGTAATTTTTCATTAGAAAATGATTAACATAAATTTTAGAACGCTATCACGAACCGTTCTTGAGATATTGCACATTTTTCAAAAAAAATTATCAAAAAATTATATAAAATAAAAAAAAATATTTGCTATTGAGAAACATGTTCACTTTTCATATGTAATATCCTGCGATAAATTGGGTGACATCATTCTCGTGGATCTAGCTCGTTCCATTCATGAGAAAAGATACTTTGAGTAATACTTTTGTATTTGAACGCCGATAGTCATTCATCTGCTATAAGAATAAATTATTTCTCCGTCCATAACGCTTGGCGAGATTTTGGCGACGAATTTGGCGGAATGTCGCCAACTTGGCGACTGTTTTAAATGTTACCAAATTAAAGAAAATCGCGCCAAATGGATAAAAATGACGCTAAATCAATGAAAATAACGACTAATTGACGAAAATTCAATACCTTGGAAAAAGTATGAGTATCTGCTATAAGAATAATCTATTTTGTTTTTACTGTGAAAGTAGTAAATACATTGCATTATATAAGGAAAGTCATGTGCTGCCCACATCAGATTTTTTATCACATGGCATGGACATTGGAGCGAATTGTGGCAAAGAAATTACGAAGATTTTATTCCTAATCTTGCTGTTTTAAAAATTGAGCAAGGATGTTACTATAACATTGTATTAGAAGAAATTATGACATGCAAGATATTTTGAAAATATTGCGCAAATAAATATATCGTGAAGGATTGGTCGCAGACCCATTGTTTTAATTTAAATGTTTCAAGTAATAAAGTGCTTCAAATGAGATTCAGATAATGGTAGTTTTTATCACATAACACGTTTTGGTAAAAAAATGTACTGGCCCTCTACAGAGGAAGTTCCAATTAACAAAATAGTCCGTATTCATTTAAATCCAATCGTTCCTTACTGATTAAGACCTCGTTTGAAAATTCCGGCTCTTAAATTTTGGGAATTCTCAAATTTTGAATTCCAGTGATTAATACATCACTAAAAGATATGTATCGACAAACCCATTAGCTTGCTCAACATAAGACAACCTCTGTGAAACTTTTTGTGTAGATGCATTAAGTAAAACAGTTGAATTACAGACAATTTTATAATTTGTTGTTTCCAAGCCTCTTGACCTAGAAAATGAAATGTCCAAGACATCACGCCGCCCATGAAACAAAATGAGACTACTCTCTCCTGATCCTTTAGTAGAAGATCTAAAGAGGCTCTTATGTAGTTGAAAATATGAGAGAGAGTAGCCGAGGAGGAAGAACCGGTACAAGGAGGGGAAACCCTGTCTCCTCATTCAAACTTCATATCCTTAGTTGGCTCCTTAATTTGGCCAACGCTGTCTGAATGGATCTAGGGCCATCATATAACAGCTAGGGTCATCATATGATTTGTTAATTTGAACAGTGTTATTCAATATTTAAGATTTTCATAGCACTACTTTTTATAGAGAACAATTTATTTAATTATATGAAGCATTTAAATTAAAACAATGGATCTGCAAACAATTTTTCAAGATATATTTTGTTGCGCAATATTTTCAAAACACCTTGCATATCACAATTTCTCCTAATACAATGCTATAGTAGCTTCCTTACTTAACTAAAAAAAAAAAGAAAAAAAAAGAAAAAAAAATCTTCGCAATTTCTTTGCTACAATTCGCTCCAATGTCCAAGGCATATGATTAAAAAAATTTTCATTCGCGGATTTGAGACCATTTGTCCATATCACCAAACGGGCTCATTCTACGTTTAAAGCACTTTATTACCAACATCTATGAAAATGTTTTAAATGAATTTAGTTACTAGTTTATAGTAATAAATGTTTTGATTACAGGAGGCCAGTGAAATTATTGGGGGTGTCCGGCCCTTCCTAAACTCGGCTGCAGTGGTGACTCTTGACTTCTCTTCATTTCCATAGAAAGGACGGTAATTTCTGCTGTCGGTTTTTTCTATTGTCAACTTATGCACACGTGAGTTCACTTCTCTACAGAAACTACAGATTAAAGTGAATGTCATAATACTACAACATACGTATGTGTTACGGCTTACAGGAAAAGGGCCCAGTTGTCGGTAATTTTACTTCTGAGACAACGTGGTTTATAACCATGATACCGACAACTGTACCAACTCTTTTTACATTTCATTCGATTTTGGAAGTCGCATGCTTGTTAAATACGGGGAACGTTTTTATTATACTCTGCGTGTTGCCATTTTCGAGAAATTATTTTTTTCTAACAACTGGGGTAGTGAAAAAACCGGGCTCAAAAACAAAACTAGAAACCATGCTTTGAACCTTGGTTCAAATCATGGTTAAGAAAAGAACGGTTTAAGTCAGCCAAACTTGCTATCAACTCTAAAACTTTCAAGCTTTCAAACTACTGCTAAAGCAATAAAACTAAAGTAACTTCACAAATAACGCAAAATTAATAGTGTCACATGGTTTTGAAAGCAAGATACAGTCTTCTTCATTAGGACACACAATAAGGGCAAACGTCACTCGTGAGAACTAGATCAGCGATTAATGTAAAAACAGTTTACGTGACTGTAAGAAAAATAGGTTGCCAATGGGGTGAAGAGAAAAAAGAGGTAAAATCCAAAGGGGAAGGAACAAAGGTAGGGCCCAATGAATGAACGGTGAAATACCAAAGAGGAAAGGGACGTTCAACAAAGGATTCAAACAACCTGTTCAGTGTGTAAAGCTGCGAACCTTATTAAATTAAAAAAGACAACTTAATCTGTTTTGGAAGCTACATAACTCAACCAAACCAGATGTAAAAGTAACAGATTCTAAACAAATACGAAAAATAAGTAGAACAGAAAATGGTTTTGGATGCTAAAAGAGATAGATGTACTCGTCAACAAATACTTCGGAAAACACAAAAATTCAGGAAAGGGATAAAAATTACCGAAATAAGAAGAGGGAAGCATACGCAATTGAAAAATTAAACCAGAGATTACCAAGAAGAGAAGAAAAAAACAACTATAATTAATAAGTGAGTTTGGTTGAGAAACAATTGAGAAATTTTCAAGTTCAATGCAAAAATAGAATTGGGAGTCAAAGTGATCTTAGCTTCCGAAAAATTGAAAATATGATTTAAAGTCCAAGAATATTCAGCAATTGAAGACTTGGAAACTTTTTCTTTCAAACTTTCAAACTGTTTTTCTCTGTTTTAATGTTCTAGCTCGATTAACAAAGCGAAATTTGTAAGATGAATCGTAATTATCGTAAAGACATGCCGTTTTGTATTTTAGAATCAGCCTGAAAAATGCACTTAACAAGAACCAGAACTCAACTGTGAAAATTGTGATAACTGGATCTTTTGCCTGTAAGCCATCACAGATACATTCTTACAGCAAAGTGCGCAGATCTTTCTTTGCTTTCATTGAACAATTATGCAACTTTTGTTGTTTGGAAGAAAAGGAGATTTATTAGGCAATTGAAAATGTCTCGTGATGCAAATGGTGGGGGTGCCTTTCATGGAGAAATTCCTATGAGAAAAGGCGTTTAATTTATATAACATGTTAGAAAACATAGAACAATCTACACACTCAATTTGAGAAAATCGTCTGACTTGAGCAGATAAACTTATTCAAGACTAGAAACTATATTTTATATCAATATATTAGTTGCAGTGTGAACGTTGAGACTGCTTGTCCATGTGGTCACCCCTTTTTGTTTCTTGAGTGAAAATGCTACAGCTGCTGGAAGGAAAAAACAAACAAACAAAAAAAGAAACGAACAATTTCTCGTTATTTTTGCAATATATCATGGTAGAGAAAATTCAAATATACCATTTGATATGGCATAACATTCTCTACAAATTTATATGCTTTAAATTTGCATAAGGGACTTGTTTTCATATCTAAATGCACACTAACTTCAAAATTTCCGACGGCAACACCTAATTTCAACGTCAGATTCCGAATCTAGATCAACATGTAACCTCGGATACCAATCCAGTCGTTTCTGGATAATGAGTGTGTGCAGTTTTATTTTCTTAATATTAAACTAGCTTCTGAGAATATTATTCACATCTTTCCGAAATAATATTCTTATCACATTGATTGTTTTTTTTATTGCGTAACAATTAAACAACCCAAACAAAATCAACTTAAGGTTTTTCGTTTTCAAATCAACTTTTTGTGTGCAATATGAATCATGAAATTAATATTCGAAAAACATAATATGAATAGCAAATTATCGTAATGGTGAACATTTTAAATATAACAAAAAAACTACCAGAGAAAGCTGAAGTCGTATAAAATACCCTATTCAGAAGGATATTTTATACGACTATGCAAGATTTCAGCCCTTTTCCCTCGTAGTTTTTTAGCTACATTTTTGCGATGAAAGTCAGTTTTTTAGCTATATTTTAGCGATGAAAAATAGACCTCAGTAAATGCGATCCCCCCCCCCGCTTTTATGACCCAATCATGGCTGTATTTGGGGGGGGGGGGTGTCATAGAGGTGCCAAAGCACCCCCCTGGAAAATTGTTAATTTAATTAGAAGTCATTCCTTACAGAGAATTTTAATACAAGTGATTAGGGTTTGAACACAATTTAGACAAAATCAATAAAAGCACACTAATCACAATGTAAAAATAATTTCGCAAAATTAATAAATAATTTAGTTTTTTTAATAATGTTTGCAATGCAAAAATAATACGATCACAAAAAATCTGATATAAATGCCATGCAATATGAGAGAAAAAAAATATGAAAGATTTTGGAATAAGAACATTCAGACACAAATGTGTGTTTTCTCCCACGCGCATATTAATAGAAATAATTTAAACTTATACCTAATTGTAAAATATTGAAGTAATATTGCATTTGGTATGTTTATGAATATCCAGTTTGTTAGTCTCGTTGTTCTGTTTACAGGAGTACAAGATGTTATCAAAGGGGAGGGGGGGGGGAGTACAGGTGGTGCGTACTAATTTTGAAAAAGTGATGCATACTAAATTGTAAAAGTGCTATACACACTAATTTTTAAAACGTGATGTATACTAATTTTTAAAAGTGCTATACGCACTAATTTTCAAAAAGTGATGCATACTAAATTTTAAAAGTGCTACCTATATACATTAATTTTTAAAATGTGATGCTCATATCATCTATTCATATTTAGTTTATAACAATGCATAGAATCCCCCAAAAATGCTCGATCGTCCGCTCATAGTTTTCATAGATTTCCTTTCATGTAACTTTAAAAAGTCTCAATTTTTAATTCGCTTTTGTTTCCCTTTTAATTTAATCAATTTTTATATTTTTATTTTTTAATCATTTATTTTACTGTCAAATTTTTAATCTAGTAATCAAATCACTATAATTTTTTCATAATTATTTTCAAAATCTCCAGATAAAATAAGTGCACCAGTTTGTACCTCGTTGCCAGACCTGTCTGTCTTTTTTATCCTGTAGAAGGTTTGTTTTGCCTCTAAGATTAAAAGAAACAAATCAGTTGATACCCTTACATTTTTGCTGATGAAGATTTAATCCGCAGTAAATTTTTAACTACGGTTTTGGCGAAGAATTAGAAAACGTGATTTGTGATTGTTCATAAAACATTGTCCTAGAAAATACCGGGCAATATTTTACCATAAGAAAATTAAGCAAATGCTGGAACCCTGCGATTTCTAATGTTCCCATTTCTTTAACACCACCAATATTTTTTTTCAGGAAAAATCAAGAAACATACAGACAAGGGGATAAAATAGAATAAAACAAAACAAAAACAAAAAACAAAAACAGTGGAGTTTTGCGTGACGGTTGCAATTAATTGAATATAATTAATTTACTATATAAGGTACTATACTAGATAACAACCAATCCATTAACTATTAAAATAAAAAATATTATGCAACAAGTATGAGTACTGAAAAGTTCCATGAAATAGGTGGGGAGAGTCATAAGCAGATTTTTTTCCAGAAAGTTTTCAAGTTTTCAGCGGGGCATTTTAGTTAAAGCATATTTCAGGAGTTATACTGTAATTTTTTTGTGATAAAAACTTAGCACAATGCCCAAGATATGTACGATTTCTCTTTCTAGGACAAAGAGAATCTAAATTTGTGTCTACCCTGTGTTCACGCGGAGTACAGGTGCGTCAAATATGTGGATCTATATGTTCTTCCAAGAGGTTTGTGGTAGGGAAAGGAGGATAAAGTCCTTGTGGATACCGCCCCCCACCGAGAATTATTTTCAACAGCTTTTATTTGTCGAAACGGCAATGCTTAGAAACAATTTTTAAAATCATGTTTTTGATGTAAATAACATCTATGAATAGTGTACCTCCAGCTGAAATCTGAGCGTTACGAAAAATGCAAAGATTTTGGACGCGAAGAGAAACACTAAAAGGTGTACACCAAATAGGTAGAGTTGATACAGAATGCTTTCCAGGACCAGAAACAGTTTAAAAACCGCTTTTTTCTATTCGTGTAAAACGAAATGTTAAGACTCTGCGTGTATGTATGTTTACCACGCATAGTGTTGTTCTTGCTTAAAGATTTAGGATTAGCTTAGTGTAGAACTAAACGTTGCAAATTGTACAAGTATCAATCTTGACCTACAAAGAAAATATTAAAAGTTAAGTTATCCTACTTGAGGACGTAAATGACTGATTTGCTTCTAAGAGAAATAGTTCGCATAATGCGCAATAGATGGAGCTATTTATAGATAAGCGTAATGACTGCGCCATCTATTGCGCACGAATTGAACTATCTCTTTTTGTAACAAATCAATCATTTACATCATTTTCGAATAGGAGAAGTTTTAGTAGCTTAGATGCAGATAAAAAATATCATGTTCCAACGCAAATTAGGTTCAAATTGTATGTCAGATTCAACATTCCCAAGTTTATTAACGATAACGAATATTATATTGTTCTATATGGTTAAAAAATGTTCTATCTGGTTAAGTTTCCACGTATAACTCGTGTTTTATCCAGTTGTCAAAAATTTTTTGCTGTCATTTATAATCCACTCAGCTGGTACATATCTGAAACAAAAGTCTTTAGTTCTGTTCACCATGTTCGTAATCGTTTAACTTATAAAATTTATGTCAGCACGTTGGTAATGATTAGGCAAATTGTTTTCACCAGGTTTTATTTGTCGAAACGGCAATGTTTAGAAACAGTCTTAGTATTGTTTCAGATGTGATGCCTAGTTGACGGCGCAGTCTTATATCAATGAACCTCAGTTTCTTTTCTGCCTTCTCGCCTAAGGTCATGAATCGTATGATGAATGCGGGATGACATTATGAGAGTGTGGTGATGTTTTATTAAGCTGGAACAAATCTGTTAACGTTTATATAAGGTAACGGAATGTGTATCACCCAATTTGTTTGACTTGTGGTTTTTGATCAAATAGAAAAACACAAACTGCAATGGACAAATTAAAGATTAATTCAATAAATTTTATATTTTCAAGTTCAAAAGTTCTAAATCCGCTATACCACAAGAAACTCTGCATAGTGTCATATAGCATGCTATAGAAAGGATTAGGATCTGCCAAAACTCTAAGAGAGAAACTCGCTAGATGTTGTTTTCATAACTTATTGATGTAAAACTTATTAATTAAACTATTTGTCGTTTACAGTTAGTGTTTTGTCTGGGTTCAAAAGATACAAGCAAAGCAAATATGGTGATAAATTTTCGGACACCTTATATGTTGTAATCTGATTAATTGTCTGTTTTAATAAATGATGTTATGTTTCTTTAGGATTCAATTATGTTATTCAGTTAGTTCTTCCAGTGACTTCCCACCTTTTACCACAGTAAAGTTAAAGACACATTTTTACTTTCTCATACGTAGTATTGAGTAAGTTAAAGACACATTTTTACTTTTTCATATGTAGCATTGAGAAAGTTAAAGACACATTTTTACTTTCTCATAAGTAGTATTGAGAAAGTTAAAGACACATTTTTACTTTCTCATACGTAGTATTGAGAAAGTATTGTTTGCCTGAAAATTTTCGATTTCGAAATTTTGATGCCAATATATGTTTTAAGACCTTCTGAACACGCTTTGACTATTTTTCGAGTGATGTCCATCTGCTTGTCTGTCTGCTGTCTGTGGTCGATTTCCTGTGTACACAATAGCAGCTACAAATATTAATGAATTTTCACGGAACGTTATACCCGGCTTTGCTATGAAAAAATGTAGAATTAGATAGAATTTTTTTTTAATTCGAGTGAAAGCTTTGAATTTTATTCTAAATCTTATATTCATTTCAACATGGTAGCATAGGACAGAATTTGATATAATCATGCATAAAAGGATTTTTTTGTGGCTCAATGATTAGGACACGCTATAGTTTCAATCATTGTTGTAAAACATAGCCGCGATACAAATTTGTTTTGTTCGTGACGTTATTAGCTCCCCTCCTTGGGGAGGGTCAGTTATCCCCTCGGGGAAAGGGGGTACATTGTCAAATATGGTATCAATCGAAAGTTTTTTTCAAGCCCTTTAAAAAGAGTGGTAATAC
This sequence comes from Amaurobius ferox, assembly GCA_951213105.1. Taxonomy (NCBI): domain Eukaryota; kingdom Metazoa; phylum Arthropoda; class Arachnida; order Araneae; family Amaurobiidae; genus Amaurobius; species Amaurobius ferox. The sequence continues at coordinate 119,081,646 of OX578147.1, forward strand.
GTTATAGTTATAATCATTTGAACCTACGATGCTGACTTTTTAAATTTTTTCTTGTAAAATTTGATAAAAAAATTAATTCTGCTTTGAGAAAGTCGACTTTAGTCACACTTCAGTTAATTAATTATACAAGTATATTTAACTTATTACTTACTTTTATCCCTATTGCTTTTACTTATTTAATACTGCTTGGTGAGGGTATCTGGCATATCTTGAAGCAGAGCTATCGTAATACCTGTAGTTGCTGTCATAGGCATAGGGCTTGTATCCTCCAACATTGTGGGCGTTGTTATAGGTATAGGGCTTATATCCTCCAACATTCTGGACGTAGCCATCATCATATCCATAAGGCCTGAAGATACCCCCAGACAGGTGAAGCCTTTGAGCCCCTAGATCGAAGGCTGCTGGATAGGCTCCATACGTTTCGGAAGGATCATCATATCTTCTGTAAGAGTCGTCATCATATGCGTAGGCGTCTACACCATATTGTTGATAGTTGTATGGCCGACGTACGGCTTGGTAGACTGGCTGGTTGGCTTCTTTGTCTTTGTCGTCTCTTCCATCAGCAGAAACGGAATGAGAAAGGGCTATGAGAAGAGATATCACCTGAAATGAATAGAAACAAGAAATTTGTGAAGCAGCCTTCGTATGGGGGCAGGTGGTGTGGACACTTTATTTTTGAGGGAAATATTAAGAATTTTCGCATTCTTTTATATACCTGTTCTGTACAGTTATAGAAATTTCTGGAAAATGAAAAGTGAAGAACCGGAAATGGAAATCCTCTAGAACCGAAAACAGAAATCCTTAGTGAACCTTCCTATAGTCCCCTTTGAAATACGATACTGAATGCATATATCACCCCTTCGAAATACGATACTGAATGCATCATCAAAGATCTATCTATAACCAATCTTGAGAAATAGATGCTGCAAGAAAATATGCAGATTTTTTTAATTGGAAGTGACATCTCTAGAACACCGGAAGTGGAGGTACTTAATGAGTCCTCCGACCCTCACCAAAATTTGTTGCTGAATTCACATCAGTCAAAATCTAAGCTCTATCTATAGCCAATCCTGAAAAATAAATGTTTCAAGGAAAATATTGCAGCCCGAAGAGAAAAAAACCCTACAAGTAGAAATCCTTACTGAACCACACAACCCCTTTGAAATTTAATGTTGCATCCATATTAATCGTTTCATCTAAGCTCTATTTATAATCGATCCTGTAATATATGTTTCAAGGAAAATGTAAATTTTTGAATCGAAAGGGACAACTCCAGAATCTGAAGCGGAAATCCTTAGTGAATCCCTCAACCCACACCCGGAATTTGCTGCAGAATCCATATCAGCCATTATCTAAGCTCCAGCTATAGCCAATCTTGAGAGAAAGATGTTTCAAGGAAAAAATTTCGTGAGAAACAATAATGGGAGACTTTTTGCCACCATGGAAACAATAGTCGGATACTTTTTGCCACCATGGAAACAATAGTGGGATACTTTTTGCCAGCATGGAAACAATAGTGGGATACTTTTTGCCACCATGGAAACAATAGTGGGATACTTTTTGCCATCAACAATAAAGTGAGAAGTAATGTAAATATTGAATTTAGACTGAAAAAAATTAGACAGAATTTAGAGGGAATAGAATTTAGACGGGAAACAATTAGACAGAATTTAGAGGAAATTGAATTTAGACGGAAAAAATTAAACATAATTTAGAGGAAATGGAATTTAGACGAAAAAAATTAGACAGAATTTAGAGGAAAATGAATTTAGATGGAAAAAGATTGCATTTTTTACAGTGCCTGAAAAATAAGTTTGGAGTATTACTCAATTAGCAATTTTGCTTTACAAGTAACACAACTCAAAATTTGTAACTTTTGAGTTGTTGCTATGGGCTATACTAATCTATAAACCAGCACATGTGCATTGATTTAGTTTTATAATTAAGTGAACAATATTAAAGATAAATTTTTAAAATGATTGTAGAAAATAATTGACCAAAATTTTCTTAAATGGTGTGCACTACTAAGCCATTTACATATTGAGCTGCTCTTTGTGGTTTTTTGCTGGGTATAGTATTGAGGTACTGCTTCCAAAATCAACGCGTCTTTGAAAAATTCCGCGAATTCTTGAGGAAGTGGCAGTTTCTTTAAGCTGAGCTGCTATATATCTAGGATAATTTAGGACTAAATACCAATGATAGTCATAACCATTATAAAGAATTTAAAAAAATAAATAGTATTACAATTTAATTATTTGCAAAAACATTTTTTTTTTTCAATTTTGTATGCACTTAGGCGTTTGGATTATAGACGATATATATTAGGCGTTTGACCTAACCCCCATTGCTCTAACATTGCCTAAATTTATGATTTTATGATTTATCTTTCTGAAATTTTTAGAGAAAATATATTTCATTACGGCAAGTAATCGATGAACAATTATTTTATAATGTTTTTTAAATGGAGTTAGGCCCCTTACATATCAGATAATGTATAAAACTGAACTGAAGATTACAATATTGAAAGCTAATAAGATTAATATAATGCAATGAATTAATTAATCTAATGCAATGAATGCCCTATATAATGCAATGAATTTACTTCTTTCACAGTGAAAAAATGATGTATAAAATAAGTAATAAGTAATAAATAATAAATAATAAGTAATAATAAGTAATAAGTAACAAGTAATAAAAATAAGTAATAAGTAATAATCGATATATTAAAACATTTTAATAAATAATTCATCAATTTGGCGTCATTTTCGTTAACTTAATGCCATTTTTGGAATTTTAACGATATTTTCGTCAATCTGGGGCGAAATATAACCAAGTTAGCGGTATTTCGCTAAATCAGCCGACAAGTTCGCTAAATGTATCGCCACGCGTTATGGAAAAACGGAGAAAATATCATTTGTTATATATAAATGACTATTGGCGAATTCTTAGGGGTCAAAATACAAAAATATTACACAAATTATCTTCTCTGGTGAATGAAACGAACAAGATCCACGGGGATGATGTTATCAAATTTAACTCATAATATTATTCATGAAAAGTGAACCTATTTTACAATACAGTTACCTTTCTCCTTTCTGGTAAATCGGACGGTCTGGGTCTCAACAACAACAACAACAATAATAGTTTATTATTATTATTTTTTTAATGTTACGTGACATTTTTGATAAATTTATTTAAAAAAGTGCAATATCTCGGATACGGTTTATACTAACGGTCTAAAACGTATGCCAATAGTTTTCTAATGAGAAACTACATAAGAAATGATTACTTATATAACATTATTGAAAGTTCTGATTGTTTGATGATTTAATTTTTTTTTTCGAAAATTTGGGAGTCTTCCGAACATGCGATTGCGTTTAAAATCAATTAGCTTCCAGTGTTCACTGATTGTAATTCTTCTACCATAATTTCGTTCAAAACGATCCATTCGTCTGTGAGATGTCGTTTTAACAGGCCCACGGACACACATATACACAGACATTGTAGAGTCCATTTCAACAATAAGAGCTTTCAATTTCGTCCAAATAGCTCAACGGTAGAGTGTCGGCTGGCCAGTTCGAAGATTCAGGGTTCAATTCCCGGCTGAGACAGCAAAGCTCTTTACAATGGCGCCCGAACAAATCAACCCTGTAGGTTAGTGCAAAGATGTCGGAGGTCTGAAAGTGACCCTAGTACGACTAGTATGGATTCAGTGGTCTCTGGAAGATTGAGCGCCGATTTCAAATTGAGAGGATAACGACCACGCAGGATACAAACCTGGGTAAAAGCAGTAATAGCAGGAGGCTAACCTGAGGTAAAAATAGCTGAAGGTGGTCAGCTAGAGTGTCAGTTGCACGACAATCTGACATTAGAGGGTGGAGAATGCAGAGTCCACTACGACGACAAGAGCTTGCGATTTTGTCCAAGAGATAGAGAGTCAACTGGCCAGGTCGGAGATCCAGGGTTCGATTTCCGGTTGGAACAGCAAGGCTCTTTACAACATCCTCTCAAAAATGATCGATTCGAATTGAAGGATGCTTGAAACGTGTTCTTCCGTTGAAAACTCGAATTTGAATTTTCGACCCCGTTACAATATTTTCCATATACATTATGCTATGTATATAGGGAAAGCAAAAAGGTGTATTTCAGTTCTATACACAGGCATTTAATAGTAGCTCCTTGCGTAGAGCAGCTATTGTGAATTCTCTGATCCACTAGTAATTTGGAACTGATCTACGTGAAGAATCATATAGTGATATGGGGAATGGGAGGAAAATCTTTCTAGAGGGTTCGAAATGTTGTCTCAAGGAAAATTTACGAATTAGAAAAAGACATTTCGCAGGTTACTGCTGTAAAGTTATGCCAGTAAAAGTTATACCATAAAATTTGAAATCATTGATATTTCTCACAATAATTTTCATAACTTTTAGGTATTTCAAAATGAAATAAATAATTCTGGGTGTTCATAAATTAGTTGTATTTTTTTAATAGAAAGCAGACATAATAAAATTTACGAAATAGAGAAAAACATTTCGCAGGTTATTGCTGTGAAGTTATGCTAGTAAAAGTTACACCATAGAATTAGAAATCATTGATGTTTCTCATAATAATTTTCATAACTTTTGTGTATTTCAAAATGAAACAAATAATTCTGGGTGTTCATAAATTAGTTGTATTTTTTTAATAGAAAGCAGACATAATAAAATTTACGAAATAGAGAAAAACATTTCGTAGGTTATTGCTGTGAAGTTATGCTAGTAAAAGTTACACCATAGAATTAGAAATCATTGATGTTTCTCACAATAATTTTCATAACTTTTGGGTATTTCAAAATGAAGCAAATAATTCTGGGTGTTCATAAATTAGTTGTATTGTTTTAATAGACAGCAAGCATAATAAAGTTTACGAAATAGAGAAAAACATTTCGCAGGTTATTGCTGTGAAGTTATGCTAGTAAAAGTTATACCATAAAATTAGAAATCATAGATGTTTCTCACAATAATTTTCATAACTTTTGGGTATTTCAAAATGAAATAAATAATTCTGGGAGTTTCTAAATTAGTTATATTTTATTAATAGAAAGCTGTCATAATACAATGGGCTACAGTTGTTTGAATGTAAGTTTTGCAAGGTCGAAAGCAGTGTATATGAATCGAAGGATCAAATAATTAAGCAGTTGTACTTGAACCTTTGATTGATATACTCCGAGGAAGATGATTCACAAGGCCCTCGAAACAATTGTAGTTAATTAATTTTCTTATGTCCGCATTTTATTAAGAAAGGATCTGTATTGTCACGAGCAGCAGTTACGCTCACTGTGACCCTAAATGTACTTTCGTAACAAAGAATTCAGATTTTTTTTTAAATTTTAATTTTATTAAATCATTTCGATTTTTTTTTAAATTTTAAATAAAATGAATAATAGATAATTTTCCATAACAATGGACAAATTCATAGATTAATAGAAATTTAGAATTTCTAGAAACACTCAGTAAGTATTTAAAATTTTTATATGGAATCAATAATACTCAGAATATTATCATACCAACGTACAAATTTTGAAATCGTTTAAAAATTTAGTGTTCTTGTGAAACACTTAAAAATTATTGGAATGTTGTTAATTAAAATCAATCCTGCAGAATTTCTGTAACAATGCATGAATTAATTAACTGAAATGTGCCTTAACTCGACTTGACTCATACTTAAATCCATTTTTCAAAGCTTTTTTTATTCCAAATTTTACAAGAACATTTTTGAAAAATCGTTATCGTGGGTTCAAATTATTACATTTATAGTGCGTTATCCTTCACTTCAGAGGGCTCGAAAAAATCTTTCGATTGATATCATATTTGACAATTTACCCTCCGTGTGTATGTGTGCCGGGGGGGAGGGGTAACTTACCCCCGAGGAGGGTTAATGACGTCACGAACAAATTTTGTTATCGCGGCTAGCTTTCACAACAATGATTGAAACTATGAAGTCTTGTGATCATTGAGCCATAAATAAACCCTTTTATTCATGATTATGTCAAATTTTGTCCTATGCTGCCACGTGAAAAATATAAAATTTCGAATAAACTTTGAAGTTTTTGTTCAAATTAAAAAAAAATTGAGATTTTAGATTTTTGGATAACGAAGCTGAATATAAAGTTTCATGAAAATCCATGAAGCTACGGTGTACAGAAGAAATCGATCACAGAAAGACAACCAAAAATAGTCAAAACGTGTTCAGGAGGTCCTTAAACATATATTGGCATCAAAATATCGAATTCGAAAATTTTTGACAAAACAATATTTTCTCTATACTATATTGCATAGTATGAGACAGTAAACATTTATTTAGAAATTTAGAAATTTTTATAAATATAGAAAATATTTCAGCACAATGTACAAATTAAAAATAGAATTCTTTATGATCATTACAAATTATTTCAAAGTTTTAAAATCTTGGAGTATTTATAGTAACGATGCACAAATTAAGAAATAATTTTGATTAATTTTAAGTAATAAAACTACTTGTAAGAATTTGAATATCCTTAACTGAAACCAATAATAATAGAGTTATTCGAGAAAAAATCAATTTAGGAGTTATTTAGAAATTTTATTTTTTAATAAATAATTTTAAAATTCTATTAATATTTTAAACGAGGATGTTAAATATTAGAAACATTTGCGTAACAATGTACAAATTCAAGTTATTTAGAAACATTCAGCAATTATTTGAATATTTTTATGTGGAATAAAATATTTAAACAATTGATAAATGCTAAAATACCCAAGCATTGTACGATGGTATTTTAGCTAACAATTTACCGATTTCGAAGTCATATAAACATTTAGTATCTTCAGAAATATTAAAATTATTTTTGAAAATTTTAGAAGGGAATCAATACTGGAGAAACTCGGAGTTTTTCTAGAACAATGCATAGATAAAAATTTAAAATTTTTTTTTAGATATTTAGAAATCTTTTATTTTTTTTTAAATACAGAAAATCTGTGAATATTTTAAAATACATCAGGGATCCTGAAGAATGTTTTGCAACAATACATAAATTTAGAAATAATTACAGTCAGTCATAAAAATTTTTTTCGTTTATTTTGGAACGAACTTAATTCTGGGGAATAAATACTAACTGTAAAACATTTGCAAGAATGTTACTGAAAGTTTCAAGGGAATCAACTGTCCGTAATGGGGAGTAAAGTTCCTGATATTTATGATAATATATATATATATATATATACAATAATAACGCTTCGGCAGACGATAATTAGCTGAATATTTCAAAAATGAAGCTGGAATTTTCATGAACGCCTTTAATTGTGGCTTTTCTTATTTTTCTTATCAGTTTGTCGAAATTATGAACAAAGTAGCTGAAAAAAATGAAGGTTGCAAAATGTTTCATAGACAGAATTTTTTAAATTAAGTTAAATACTTCTATTTAGCGAGGATAGTAAAAACTTTTAAATTTTTTTTAGAAACCGAAAATTTGCAAATATTTCAAAATGAGATCAGATCCTGAAATTTTTTTTCATAGCAATGCACACATTTAGAAATCGCCAGAAAATGTATAATTTTTAAACAATATGAAATCAAAGATTCTGGAATGTTTCTTTAACGAATATCAAATATGTAACTTACCAAATAATTCATTGTGACCGTAGCTGTTCCAGTAGCCCGTTTCAGAAATAGAAGCACATTGGTGAAAATGTAATCCCTTTAAATACCATTCAGTTTTCACTGGAATGTTATGTAAGTGACATCTTCAGGATGTGTGTGGGATCAAAGATCATCGGTAAATCTAGCTTTTCAAATATTGCACCTGTGGGTCCGGCGGGGGGTCTCACAGTAAATGATTTTATTCCACTTGCATGTCATATATGGTGGATAATAAATTGCAGTAGCCATCTTCCAAAGCCATTGCTTAGAGACTTAGCAATGACATTGTACTAGAAACCTTGAACTTGCGTGTTCAAAGGTAAGACGACTATGTCATGGCGTGTTTCAAGGGCAAGAGATTATGCTGAAGCCCCACTTTATCACGAAGAATGTTAATTTTTTTTTTTGTTGTCGTCTGTCTGCATTTACACTTTCGTGAATTCAAAGAAAATTTAATGTTAGTAATGTTGCAGCGGTTCTTTGAAATGTGAAAGTAATCGTTTTCACAATAAATGATTTCTGCTTAGGACTGAGTATTGCAGATTTTTCATCTTATTTGGAGATTAACATAAACGTCGAAAACAACCACAGAATCAGTGCTTTGTGATTATAATGAAAATAAATGATGCTCAACCCCTAATAAGCCAGTCAAACCCCATAGACTAAGTCGGTCCTTTGTTGATTTGAGAGATGGGGCTTTTCTCATTATGCATACGTTAGGAGAAATAAAATCAAAATTGAAAGATTTCAAGATAAAAAAAATCTGATGTAGGCAGCACATGACTTTTCCTACAGACTCATATTCACGTTCTTTTTATTTCTTCAATAATTCATTATATTGGGTTTAATTGCACAAAATAACGCCTACAATTATTTAAAGCAACACTGAATTGACAATTTTAATTCAATTTTCGTTTTCAGTTGGTAATGGAAGTTTTTTCAACGATGGCGCAGCGTAAATTCGAAAAAAAAACTAAAATATCTCGAGAACGGCTAGCCTTAGTGTAATGGGGTTGGTCTTATGCTTTTCATTGTTAAAAATTATGTATAAAATAAGCATTTAATTGATATATTTGAGCATACGTAGTATTTTATTTTAGATTTTGACGATTTTTGAGGGTCATTTTGCAAAAAAAATCAGGTTAATTATTTCCGAATCATACCAAAATCTAATCAGTACCAGGGTAATCCACAAGTGATTTGTTTTCCAAATTTTGCGAAATTTCATCTATTAGTTTTTCAACTAGAGTGGATACAGGCAATTTTTGTGGGCCATTTCGCAAAAAAAGGCGATTTTTTTCCCCCAATCGTACTCAAAACTAATCAGCACCAGGGTCACACATAAATGACTTACTTACCTACCAAATTTTATGAAATTCGGTCCATTAGTTCTTGAGTTAGAGTGGATACATACATTGCACAGACAGACACACAGACGTCATGCTAAAATAGTGGTTTCGTGTTCTAGAGGTCCTGAAACGTGTAGATCCGTCAAAAACTCGAGTTGCGATTTTCGGCATGATTCCAATACTTTCCCTATACATTACCATGTTTTGCAGGGAAAGTAAAAGAAGTACATTTAAAGACACCCTGAACACATTTCGAATACTTTTGGAAAGATGCCCGTTTTTGCGTGTATATTTCTGTGAGGTATAGGCCGGGATAACCCAGCGGTTATGATAAAAGGATTGCACGAGATCGCTCGCTGCCTTCCAAAGCTATCCTCGTCTCTAAGTGAACTATGGCACGATAAATATGTAGGTCCAAAATTCTTTTCAGGAGGTGATGGGTCAGGGGAAGGAGGATACGGTCAGGTGGCTGCCATCTTCATTGGGTTCCGGTCTAAATTAGGTGGGTTAAGGGCGTAATGTGATGAGTCCCCTATAGTGGGACGGGGCAGAATGTTCAGACGGCAAAATAAATCATGCTTCGGACGCTATATAGGCGAATGATTTAATTATCAAGTTTCTGGCCATTCGGAAAAAATGCTTGTCAGGTATGTGCAGTATAACTCAACTTATACTTTCACAATACTTTGCCTATATATTATATTATGCATATCGGTAAAGTAATAAAGATAATGAACGTGGACACGCAAGTTGTTTACAAAATAGTTTTCAAGACGTATAGGCAAAGTTCAGTTAAAAACTTTTAAGTTACCCTATATTTCAATTTTAGACCCTGTCCTCTTAAAGTACTATTCTGCTGTTGTTGGCTCGGTGTAGAAACCCGGTCCAACTATCATTTTATATCGTCCAGAAATGACACAAAATGGCCTCGAGACGTTAAGCAGACCAGCGAGAATCCAGGAAGGAATGGGACAGTATAGTAGATATGGAACGAAGAATCTTCTGGCTACAGAAATTCGAAAATGTAGGTCAACTTTAAAAGTAGGTCAAAAGTAGGTCAAAGGTGGGTTCCTTTAGTATCTGAAAGTAAAATCAAATGTAATCGGTTTTGTAATTAAAAAAAATAATTTTGTATTTTTAATGAAATGTGTTCTGCAAGGATCAAAATTGGAGAAGAATGACTTGTTTGATAGAGCATTTTAATTTTTCGTGAAAATGACAATTTTTGATCAAATCATCTTTCAAATTAAGAAAAATATTTTTAGTTGAAAATAAAATGACACGGAGATGCCCCTGAAAGTACAATTTAAAGATAACATTTGAACACATTTAATATTTTTCAACCCTTTTAATTTTCAAAATGAATACGAAGAAGAGTATGAGATAGAGCACGAAAGTGAGACATCAAAATTACATAGTAAATTATATATAGCAAAAACAGATGCAACTAGTTCCATAAAATGATGAAATAAACATAAAGAAGTGAGCAAGAGTAGTCTAAAAAGATGCATATCTGATGTGGGCAGTGCTGGATTACCCAATAGATATACTAAGCACGTGCTTATGGCACCAGCAAATTAGGGGGTACCCATAAAAATCCAAAATGTGTTAATTTTTATATTTTTGCTTAATGCTTATCTAATAATAGAGGGCAGTGAATTTTCTACGGCCCCGTAAACTTTTGGGGCCCTAGCGACCTTTAAAAATTTTCTGTCTTCCAGGGTTATATAGCGGTTGCCTCCTTCAATGGTGATTCATCAATATTAATACAATTAATTGGTCAGTATTACAGTAACATTATCATTAAGTAGTAACATTATCCGCATAAAAATGCCTGTAAGGGGGGGGGGGAGCTCTGTGCGAAATTTCGGAAGTCCGTTTACAGCCAGGGTGTCTTTTTCAATGACAATTTCATTATAGGTCTTTAAAAATTAAAACATGGCAAATTATGCTGTACTTGGAGCCCAGACTACAGCAACCCGTAGATAAGACTCTGATAGGGCAGCATTATCCATTGGGCGTATGTGATCTTTCGCCTGATGGCCCCTAAATGACTGAGATCCCCAAGAAATTTAACTAAAAGATGTCAGTTTCAAGAGGTGAAATGATATTACAAAACTCAATTAAATAAAAGGTATGAGCTAAGAACAAGTGAATTACAAAATCGTTTAAATATCTGATATCCAATGGAAGTGAATTACTGAAAATTATTTTGATCAGATAATAGAAGAATTTTATTACGGAGATATTTTTCAATAATTAGCTCTTTAAATTTAATTACGTTATTATTATTAATTTTCTTTTTGCAATTGCCTTACTTTCAAAGAAACCGCAAGAAATGCATTAAAAATAATTATTGTTATTTATTTATTTATTTATTAAAATTTTGTTAACAATATTCTTCTTCTTTAGAATTCTTTGGTGGCCTGTGAATCTTTTCATTTAAATTGTTGAAATATTTCTTTATCTCTCAATATTTAAAAAAATCTGATGTGGGCAGCACATGACATCCCTTATATAATGCAATGAATTTACTACTTTTACAGTACAAAAAAAAATAGATTATTCTCATAGTAGATACTTATATTCTTTCCAAGATATTGAATTTTCGTCAATTAATCGTCATTTTCACTGATTTAGTGTCATTTTTATCCACTTGGCGAGATTTCTGTTAATTTGGCAACATTCAAAAACCTCGCCAAGTTGGCGACATTCCGCTAAATTCGGCGCCAAAATCTAGCCAAGCGTTATGGACGGAGAAATAAGTTATTCTTATAGCAGATAAATCAAAAGTATTACTCAAATACAAAAGTATTACTCAAAGTATCTTTTCTCGTGAATGGAATGAGCTAGATCCACGAGAATGATGTCATTCAATTTATCGCATACTATTACATATGAAAAGTGAACATGTTTCTCAACAGTTAATAAATGTTTTTTAATTTATGGGATTTTTTGTCAAATTTATTTAAAAAAAGTGCAATATCTCGAGAACGGTTCATGCTAGCGTTCTAAAGTTTATGTCAATCGTTTTCTAAGGAAAAATTACATAAGAAATGTCTATTTGCGTAACTTTATTAATGGTTTTGATTTTTTGACGATTTTTTCAAAATTTCATTCGAAAATTTAGGGGGGTTCTGAACATTCGATTGCGTATAAAAACAATAGGCTTCCAGTATTTGCGGATTGTGATTTTTGTACCAAATTTGGTTCGAATCGGTCCATTCGTTCGTCAGTTATCGTCTCCACAGACTCACTGACACACACATACTTACACACACACACATACTTTCACACACACACACACACACACACACACACACACACACAGAGACATCACCTCAAAAATGTTTGATTCGTGATCAGGGATGCTTGAAACGTGCTCTCCCGTCGAAAACTCGAATTCTAATTTTCGATCCCGACTCAATACTTTCCTTATACATTATGTATATAAGGAAAGTAAAAAGCTAGATGCAACCGCTGACCAAATCCTTTTAAATTTGAGATATTTTCAAGGCTGTCAAGGTTAGCCTATGACGTAAAATGAATTGCAATTCAGCATGACGATTTAGAATATATTGCCATGTGCCGCCTCCTATTTTGGTGACAATCGGTTGAAAATTTTTATTTGTTATACAATTTAAAAGCGAAAATACTTTAACTCTACTTTTGTAGAAAATGTTTAATTTCTTTGTTGTACCTTTAAAATCTAATCTTTAATTGTTGAAAAGGCTGTTGCCATCTTAAAAGAAGTAATATTCAGATGGCTTAACTTTCTTTGTAGAAAAAGCTGTTGCCAATTCAGAAACTTATTTTCAATAAATATGAAAGTGGGGAGTGTGTAAAATTTTGATTAAAGATTTTATTCCGAATCACTATTTTATTAAGTAAATAAGAAAGATCAATCATGCATAAAGTATTGATTATGAAACACTTTTCAACTGTAATGCAGTTTTACTTAAACATCTCTAAAATGCGATATATTTAGCGGTGATATTTTTAAAATTATCACAATATTACAATAATTAATTATATTTAAAAACTTAAAACATCATCGAAAAGAAAGAACCTTATTCAAATTACGTCATCGAAATATAAATCACCTGGCACTCTATAAAAGCAGTGAATAATTCATTAATAAACTTTTATTCCATTCCTTTCATTCAAAGGTGATATTTTTGAATTATCACAATACTACAATAATTTATTTTACTTAAAAACTTAAAACTATGGAGGTAAAAGTACCTTCTAACTCCATGCTTAAAACTTCATCGAAAAAGGCAATACTATAAAAATCGTCTACTTCTTCATGTAAAATCAATGAATGTTTCATTCATATCAGCTATATTTCAGACTCCAGAGCTAAATAATTTTGAGTTAAAAAAATTCAGCAATTCTTATACAACTCATTTTACAGCTTGATGTGTTTACATAATGCATACGTTAAAATCAGGCTTCGTTGTAGAAATAATCAAAGTTTGATGATCATTTAAACTAAAAAATATTGTAATTGTGTTTGTCCAGTATATAGATGTACAGAATTTACGCAAAAATAAAGCGGTTTTAGGACGGACGCAACACTAAATATAAATAAAAAAGAACTTTAAAAATCACGATATTGCCACTTGGAAAAAAAAAGATGGATGCATATTTTATTTTGAAGGGGATCACGTGATCTCGTCATATAATATGGGTATAATTAATATTTTAATTTTGATTTTAAAAACTACCTAACATATTTTGCTGAAATTTTTTTACATATTTTATGAGATAATTTAATATTTCCTAAAATTTTCGAAGCAATTTGTGAATTTTAAATTCACTTGAAAAACGTTTGAAAAATTGGGTCCCATAGGGTTCAATGTATTTCATTTTTTCATCCCGGGTTCAATCCAAAACTAATTAGGTGATATTATTCATTTACATTTCCATAGGTCCCACAGACCGTCTCAGCAACACAGTAAAATTTAATTTTGATAAAGTCAGTTTTACGACAGTTATCGTGTGAACGGACAGACAGACAGGCAGACAGACATAATGAACAAAGTCATAAACACTTTTCAACTATATTGTAAAGTGTTAAAAAGTAATCAGGAAAAATTTCAAAACTTGAAATAATATTTCGGTGTGGATTTCGTATGGCATTAATTCTGCCATATCAAGTTCAAATTTCCATTTTATTTTATTTACAACCAAAGGGTCAATGGTTGCAGTTTTAGCGCCAATCATCTGCACAATAATTTGTTAAGCACTAAATGGATAACAGTTATTATCCCACAGATTATGGTTTTGCTAAAAATATTAAATGAAATATTTATGCGGATCGTTAACATATACCGTTAATATTTTATTGATATATTCTATATAAAAAATTTTTTCGTTTAATTAACGTTCCAAGCGGACTTGACTTTCAAAGAAGCTTGTACCAAATAACCAGAAAAATTATACAACGTATAATTCAACATAAATAAATAAACAAACTGTGTAGAGGACACACTTGTCATGGTGAGTTTATAATTGAAACTCAGAGCAATACTTTTTTGCATTTTGCTAATTGTGCCTAAATCATATTTTTCGCTATGTAAAGAACTTCCTCAAAATGCAGTGGTCTTTTGGAACAGATGTTTCACACACTTCAGTTACCGGCCGTTTAATTTGCTGCTCTATATCTTCGGATGAGTCGGATGGTCTGGGCTTTCGACACACTTCAATTAGAGGCATAAACAAAAACACGCCATCCTTTTTAAGGTCCTTTCCTTAAAAATATTCCATCCGAAAATTTTAAGGGACAATTCTGGAGCCCGTCGCATAGAAGCATTTTGATAAAGATATATATGGGCATAGGCGTTACCTAGATCTTCGTAAAGGACCATTCGACGATTAAATGAGTAAGTTAATGTGCTAATATAGACCTTGGGGAGGACTAATGACATTTTTTTTCGGACAGAAAGAAAATTATTAGCGCCACTGCTAGGGGCATCAAAATTGTCTGTGATATGGGCTCCAAACAGTCTTAATTCGGCCCTGGATGTGGGCAGCACGATACTTTTAGACATTTTTTCTTTTTCTTAGCGAAATTAACTGGAACTTGGTTCAACTCGACTTCCTTTTACCAGAATTCATTTTTTTTTCAGATTTTATAAGACAAAATTTTTAAATTCGGTATTGTGGGTCCAAATGATTACAACTATAGCGTGTTACGTTTCGCTTTAAATGACTTGCAAAAATCTTTTGGATTGATACCATACTTAACAATGTACCCCCGGAGATAACTTGCTTCCTCCCCACAAGGGAGGGTGGCTAATGACGTCAAAAATCTGTATTTCGGCTATTTTTCACAATAATGATTGAAACAATTAATACTCATGATCACTGAGTCATAAATAAACCTTTTTACTCATGGTTATGTCAAATTTTATCCTATTCTGCCATGTTAAAAAAAATATGAAATTTAGAAGATTTAACTCTAAAAAATTTTTTATCTAGCTCTAGATTTTTCGATAATAATGCCGGAAAAATAAATTTCGTGAAAATCCATTAATATTTGTGGTTGCTATCGTGACCACAGTCATCAGACAGACGGACATCACTCCGAAAATAATCGGAACGTATTCAGGAGGTCTTAAAACATATATTGGCATCAAAATCTCGAATTTAAAAATTTTCGCGGAAACAATATTTTCTCAATACTGCGTATGAGAAAGCAAAAATAAATTTCTGATGTGGACATCAAATCACTTTCACTACAAAGTCCTTTCTTCACAGTGAAAAAATGCTATATAAGATCCACAGAACAATGCTTTAGGCATTGAATTAACATTACGTAAATTGAAATTGGCCACGTTTGGAAACCTATTAGTCCAAGTAGAGTAACTTATTTATACGCAAAATTTTCCTCAAAAAGCAATTGACATTTAATTAATATCCCGCTATATAAATGACTACCGACGAATTCTTGGGTGTCAAAATATAAAAACTATTACAAAAAAGTATCTCCTCTCGTGAATAGAACAAACTAAATCCACGAGAATTGTATTAATGACGGACAAAATATCTTCAAAGCTTCTCAGGTATTAGTCAATCGCCAAAATATTGTGAATTTGGAATAATTTTTTGACAAGAAAAAAACAAATTAGAATTAATCTGTCTATTTTTTTATCGAAAGATTGAACATTGAGAATAATGCAAAAATGCATGACGTTATTGTATAAACAGAAACTTGTTTCTCATTGAATTTTGATATTATGGTGTTTACGATATTGTTTGGGAAGTACAAAATGAATTCCTGATAATTTGAATTCTTGGTGTAGCAGCTATACTAGTATCTAGATGAGAGTATGCCACAAATATCAATAGAATGTATAAGATTACTTACTATAAAATTTTTTCGCAGGGGTGTAGGAGTAGCCGTTGTCGATTGTACTTTACGTTATTTGTGATTAAAAATTAATTTGTCGATCTTTAATAAGGTAACATTTCGGGTATAGCTATGTCTTCCGATGTCGATGTCAAAATCAGATGTTTCCAGATATACAGCATAACGATTTGTTATTTTCAATGATAAAGTATTACTCGAAATTTCAAATATGTCTTATAGATAACCTGGTTTTGAATTTATTCTTAGCTTTTGTAAGATATAAAATATACACGACTATAAAACCAGTAGATTCCATCTCACAAAAGTTGTAAATTTTTATAGAATTTCCAAAAATCTTTTGGAATTAAACATTGAATTTCTTTTACATATTCTAACGCTTTATGATCTCTTTACTTGACATGGGATCAGTAGTGTAGCGTGATATTTTTAACTGGG
The DNA here is from genome assembly GCA_951213105.1 of Amaurobius ferox. Lineage (NCBI taxonomy): Eukaryota > Metazoa > Arthropoda > Arachnida > Araneae > Amaurobiidae > Amaurobius > Amaurobius ferox. The sequence continues at coordinate 119,098,464 of OX578147.1, forward strand.
GAGGCTGAGCGATTGACTTTTAAACTTGGAAAAGGTTTTGCATTATAAGTGAAATTTATATTGGAATTCACACTTTGAATACGTTTTATTTCCTTGGTGAGTAAAACAAAATAATCTATATAAATAAAAATGAAAATCTGTCTGTCTGTCTGTCTGTCTGTCTGTCTGTTTGTCACACCATCACGGGAGAACGGCTGAACCGAATTTGATGAAATTTTGTGGGTAGCCCAGAAATAGCCCCACTTAAAATTATATCCGTGTTTTGAGTTTCTACGACCAGTGGTTCTCGAGATATTAGTAAAAAACGAAATTTTCGTTTGTCTCATCATCACGGAAAAACGGCTGAACCGAATTTAATGAAATTTGGTGAATAGCCTTGAAATATCCCCCCATAACTTTTGTCCAAGTTTCGAGTTTCTAAGACCTGGGGTTGTCGAGATATTAATGAAAAACGGAACTTTTTCCTAGGAGTTCTACTCCCTAACTCCGTGGTTTATCCAAACGAAAAGCTTGAAAATCGTTTGAAAGTGAATTAAAATTTAATCTCTGAGTTTGATGGGAGATTTTTTGCGTTAATTAGTTACTTTCTGAAAACATGAATTGTTTGAAACATGATTTAAAGGGGAAATCTATCTCCATGGTTCATGGTTTATTTAAAACAAGCTTTTACGGAACAATGAGAAGTATAGAGAAATCAAAATCGTTATTTAATTTCGCAGTTTATGTTATAAGACATGACATATTTAACATGTTATAAGATTCTATCTTATACCATGTTACTCAGAAACGCAATTAAATTAAATCTGTCTGTTAATTTTAATAATTATTTTTTCGATTTGAATAATAAATAAATGGATATAAAAATATATTTTAGAAAAGAACGATTTGATTTTTCTTATAGCATTTTTGACTGGATAATATCAATTACGGTCTTCAGGTTTAAAAATTATTATTATTTATATTTTCGGGGATTATTGATTCAAGGATTATTGATATTTTCAAGTTATTATGCAATTATTTTATTATGACAAAAATTGTTTAAACTCATATATTGTATGTTGTACGAATCTTCTACAAATACACGTGTATATCTTTTAATCTACGAGAATATAAGTAGTACAGGTATATTGACATATGTTTTGATATATATTGGCATATATTGGAATCAATTACGACCTTCTGGTATAAAGAGTACGGATATTATTGATGTTTTCAATTTATTACGTCATCTCTTTTATTTTGGCAAATATTTTTGAGACGCATATTGTAATACGGGTAATCTTCTACTAACACATTGGCATATTTTCTGATCTACGACAATATAATTAGTACGGGGTTGCATATATTCATTCAATTCCTATTTTTTCTTCTGTAAATTTGCTTACAAAAGGGGGCAGGATGTTTTATTCTTCAGATCTGATCGTGAAGATAATTTTGCATAGTGAGAACATATATTCTTAAACTTCTCTTTAGGAGCAATAAATTTAATATTTTAACAGAATTTGCACATGATTGCGAACTTTAAGTTTCTTTAAATTATACACTCCGTACGAATAACGGGTGTGCTGTTAGTGGTTAATAAATTTTAACATTTTAGGAGGATATATCATGTTGCTCGGCATCGCAATTAAATTAAATGTGTTTGTTAATGTTTTTATTATTTTTTTTCGATTTAAATAATAAATAAATGGATAAATGGATATAAAAGTATATCTTATGAATGGACGGTTTGATTTTTCTTTTAATTATATTAATTGCTGACTGCGTACATCAATTTCATTTATTTTGGCAAAGAGTTTTCAAGCTTATATCGTATTTAGCTACTAAACTCATATATTGTGTTTAGCCAATAAATTCATATAGCCGATTGTTGAAACAGAAAAAGAAAAGAGCGGGTATATCTTCTAATACAATTGTAGTGTTTTCATTTAGTATATTGAAACGGGATAAGAATGTTTCATCCAGATCTGCAAATTCAAAGCTACGAATTTGGAGGGATATCGCTAATTTGACAACTTTTCTTAAACTTTGCCAAATTGACGGAAATGTCGCCAAATTGATATAAACGACACACAAACAGCTGTCATAAACCTTCGGGTTGGTCGTGTGGCTTGGGTCTTCTACATATCAATGAAATTTTTTTTTGTTTTGTTAGAAGAGAGTACTGAAATGATGTTTGGTTAGCATTTCTCTGTCAGACCAACCATCCTACTTAGTAATACATTTAGCGAATTTTTAAAATGTCACCAAATTGATAAAAATGTTTTCAAATCTATAAAAATATCTTGAAATTGATAAAATTGCGCTACATAAATGATATTAATTGTTTTTTGTTAGGGGATAGTATTGTGATGATATTTCGTCAATTTGTCGCAAAGTGGAACTGTCAGTTCTACAGTCCCACTTGGCGATAAATTTGGCGATTTTTTAAAATGTCGCTAATTTGACGAAACTGTCGCCAAATGTTCCATAGAAATATAACTATTTAGACGATATTTTTTCTACCAATTTATTTGAAGCAAATGATATCATGTCGCTTAGCAACGGATTTAAATCCAATGTGTTTATGCGGCAGACGATTTTTATTAAATCCTTTCCGATTTGAATAATGAAGATATGTATATAAAATAAATTTCATTGCCATTTCATTTTGGACTGGATAATATCAATTATACTCTTCAGGTTTAAACATTATTATTATTAATATTTTCCGGAATTATTGATTCAGGGATTATTGAAATTTTTAAGTTATTATGCTGTTTTATTGCGGCAAAAATTGCTGACACACGCATATTGTACGTTGTACGAGTAATCTTCTAGGAATGCACGGGTATATCTTCTAACCTACGAGAATATAAGTAGTACAGGTATATTGGCATATATTTTGACATATATTGGCATATATATTGGAATCAAGTACAGTCTTCTGGTATGAAGATTAAGGGGATTAATTATATATTCAATTTATTACGTCGTCTGTTGTATTTTACCAAAAAACATTTGTGACTCATATTGCAAAACGGGTAATCTTCTACTAATAATCGGACATTATAAGTAGTACGTGTATATTTTCCCATATAATTTTAGCACTTTAATTTTGACATATATTGGAATAAATGACTGTCTTCAGATTTAAAGATTACGGGTTTATTGGTATTTTCAATTTATACATGTAATCTACTAATACAGGTTATATTTTCTAATATTCGCGTATATAATTAGTACGGGTCCCATACAATTTTAACGCTTTTATTTTGCATATATTGATTCAATTCCATATTTTTTTTATATTTGCTTACATAAGGGGTCCAAGATGTTTCATTCTTCAGATATGTCCATGAAGATAATTTTATATAGCGAGAACAGAGATTCTTAAACTTCTTTTTAGGAGCATTATATTAAATATTTTAACAGAATATTTTGATTAAACATGTCATTTAGTATACTATAAGAATTTGGGCATGATTATGAATTTCAAGTTTCTTTATATTATATACTCCGTACGAAGAACGGGTATGCTGCTAGTTTAACATAAAAATGCTAAGAGTGAAATGCACGATATTTTAAAATATATTACCTATGTAAGATAAATATGTACAAAATAAGGAAACATTTTGATGTTTCCTTAATTCTAAATTAGTTGAACTTTTAGAACCAATTTATTAAATATAAAATCACGGTCGCTCCCCAACGTTCTACAGGCGCCTATGTATGAAAGAGTGCATTGACAATTTGTCAAAAATCTGGAACATCAGCTTAGTTCAAAATCAGTGTAGTTAACAATGCCCTTAAATAATATTTGATATTAATTATTTACAAATGCTGTCCCATGAAAACTTTAAAATATCTTATAATTACAATATGCCAAGAATTCGCTAGAACATTATCAACCACTTTTTTCATCGAACCGAGATTCTCGTCTAACATGGAATTTGTAAAGGGAAATCAGATTTGTTCTTTCTAAAAGTCCTAAATATGCGAATGGGTGCTTCGCCATATTGTTGCCGATATAAAGAGCTAAGTCTACTTTGCAAACTACTTATGTTTAATGGAAGTTATTCTTAGTATATTTCTTTGTTTTGATATTGTTTAAAGTTAGGTAAATGCTAGGTTATTTGTGAAAAATGACTCAAATTATTTAGTATTACAAATAATGAATATTTTCTTCGAATATTAATTAACAGAATCACGCTTGACCCGAAATGAAGGATCCATTAGCCTTCCACTACCCACCCCCACCTACCCATCATTAGTAAAACGTCCCGTCCCACATCCAATCATTGTTAATAAAGGATTGAAAATGGTGAAGCAATAGCCACGCTTTTCTATAAGCTAGCTTCCCATATCAATAAGCTAGAGAGGAGTTTAACAAATGGGTTGTCTTAATGCCATATTTCTTCTTATAGACCACGAAAGCTGGATGATTTCAGCTTCTAAAACATTAAAATATACGTTTTAATGGGAAAAATACTTTGAAACTTGCCAGTTTAAGCAAATAAAAGGCAACACTTTTCTAAATAATACATATATATTCGCAAAGTTGTTTAAAAATTATAATCAATAAAGGTATGTTTAAATAATTTTTAAATAAGATTTTAAACAAGGGAGGCTCAGCTTTATAGCCTCAATGGACGCTACGCCACTGCGTGGGACAACTAATCAATATTCTTCTTCGATGTTTTCCTAGATATATTTTGCGAGATTGATGAAAAGACATCTAGACTATATAATATTTCTAGACACCTAGACAAAAGACTACGTTCAAAAATGTTTCAAAACATTCATTTGAAAGTATTTTATTTGAACACAAGTCACATTATTTACAGAACGTAAAATATGCGTCTTTCCTGAGATATAAAGTTATTGATATTAAATGAAAAAACTCATCACAAATTTATGTAGTCTATATAAATAAAAATGAAAATCTGTCTGTCTGTCTGTCTGTTTGTCCCATCATCACGGGAGAACGGCTGAACCGAATTTGATGAAATTTTGTGAGTAGCCTGGAAATAGTCCCACTTAAAATTTAGTCCATATATGGAGTTTCTACAATCTGTGGTTCTCGAGATATTAGTAAAAAACGATATTTTCGTTTGTCTCATCATCACGGGAGAACGGTTGAATCGAATTTGATGAAATTTTGTGGATAGCCTTTAAATAGCCCCCCATAAATTTAGCCCAAGTTTTGAGTATCTAAGACCAGGGGTTGTCGCGATATTAATGAAAAACGAAACTTTTTCTTAGGAGTTCTCCTCTCTAACTCCGTGGTTTATCCAAACGAAAAGCTTGAAAATCGTTTGAAAGTGAATTAAAACTGTATCTCAGAGTTTGAGGGGAGATTTTTTGCACTAATTAGTCACTTTCTGAAAACATCAATTGTTTGAAACATGATTTAAATGGGAAATCTATCTCCTTGGTTTATATTATACAAGCTTTTACTGAAAAATGAAAAGTTTAAAGAAATAAAAATGGCTATTAAATTTTGCATTTTATGAGGAAGATTCTATCTTATATCATGTTGCTCGGCAACGGAATGAAATTAAATGTGTTGTTAATATTTATTATTATTTTTTCTATTTGAATAATAAATAAATGGATGTAAAAATATATTTTTAAATGAACGGTTTGATTGTTCTTTTAATTATATAAATTGCCGACCGCGTACACGACTTTCATTTATTTTAGCAAAGTGGTTTCCAGCTCATATATTGTGTTTAGCTAATAAACTCATATATTGTGTTTACCCAATAAATTCATTTAGCCGATTGTTGAAGCAGAAAAAGATTAGAACGGGTGTATCTTATAATACAATTTTAGTGTTTTCATTTAGTATACAAACGGGATCAAGATATTTTATTCTTCAGATCTGCAAATTCAGAGCTACGAATTTAGTGGAATATCTCAAAATAACTTGGTAACTTCTCTTAAACTTTACCAAATTAGAGAAAATGTTTCCAAATTTATAAAATTGGCGCTAATCAATGATTTGCTTTTTAGAATAGAGTACTGAAATGATGTTTCGGTAGCATTTCTCGATCAATCCATCCATCCTACTTAGTAACACATTTAAAGAATTTTTTTAATATCGCGAAATTGATAAAAGTATTTGCGAGTCTATAAAAATATCCTGCAATTGATAAAATCGCGCTTAATAAATGAAAATAATTGTATTTTGTTAGGGGATAGTATTGTGATGATGTTTCGTCAATTTGTTGCAAAATGGGTCTATCTGTTCTACAGTCCCACGATATGATTTCCATCAATTTATTTGAAGCAAATGATATCATGTCGCTTAGCGACGGATCCAATGTGTTATTCCGCATACAATTTTATATTAAATCTTTTCCGATTTGAATAATAAAGATATGTATATAAAATAAATTTCATTGGCATTGCATTTTTGACTGGATAATATCAATTACGGTCCCCAGGTTTAAACATTATTATTATTGATATTTTCGGGGACTGTTGATTCAGGGATTATTGATATTTTCAAGTTATTATGCCATTGTTTTATTATGCCGAAAATTGTTGAAACTCATATGTAGTACTTTGTACGAGTAATCTTCTACAAATGCATTATATCTTCTAATCTATGAGAATATAAGTAGTACAGGTATATTGGCATATATTTTGTTATATATTGGCATATATTGGAATCAATTACGCCTTCTGGTATAAAGATTACGGGGATTTTTGATATTTCCAATTTATTACGTCATCTCTTTTATTTTGGCAAATATTTTTGAGACTCATATTGTAATACGGGGAATCTTCTACTAGCACATTGGCATATTTTCTAATCTGCGACAATATAAGTAGTACGGGGTTGCATATATTGATACAATTCCTTTTTTTTTTGTAAATTTGCTTACAAAAGGGGCCAGGATGTTTTATTCTTCAGATCTGCTCATGAAGATAATTTTGCATAGTGAGAACATATATTCTTAAACTTCTCTTTAGGAGCAATTAATTTAATATCTTAACAGAATTTGCACATGATTGCGAATTATAAGTTTCTTTATATTATATATTCCGTACGAAGAACGGGTATGCTGCTAGTCGCTAATATTAACCGGATGATCAGCTTTAATATTAGCTGATAAATGGATGATCAACAAGTGCTTTTAATCAGAAAAAAACACACCATTATTTATAAGGTATTACCGAGACGTTGCGATATCAGGAAAATTAACTTTTTACACAAGGAGTGATAAATAAATTACACATATCTCAAAATAATGAAGCAATTTCTACGAAATTTGCTATGTATGTTTTAATAGCGTTAAAATAAAGAGGCAATTGGAAAAAAATCTAGTTTCTGTTACTGTTCACCACACTATCGAAATGTTCTGATCTTTAAATGGATATCCATGTTTGGACAAGCTATGCATTGAACACATCACAGAGCAGATTTATGGTGTTAAACATATTGAGCACGGAGCACGGAATAATAAATCTATATAAATAAATCTATATAAATAAAATTGAAAATCTGTCTGTCTGTCTGTCTGTTTGTCCCATCATCACGAGAGAACGGCTGAACCGAATTTGATGAAATTTTGTGGGTAGCCTGTAAATAGCCCCACTTAAAATTTAGTTTATAATTTAAGTTTCTACGACCAGTGGTTCTCGAGATATTAGTAAAAAACAAAACTTTCGTTTGTCGCATCATCACGAAAGAACGGCTGAACCGAATTTAATGAAATTTGCTGGGTAGCCTTAAAATATTTCCCCATAAATTTGGTCGAAGTTTCGCGTTTCTAAAACCAGGGGTTGTCGAGATATTAATGGAAAACGGGACTTTTTCCTAGCAGTTCTATTCTCTAACTCCGTGGTTTATCCAAACGGAATGGATAAAAATCGTTTGTTTAAAACGCCCACTTGAATTAAAACTTTATTTCTCAGTTTGATGGAGGATTTTTGCGCAAATTAGTCATTATTTGAAAGCATGAATTGTTTGAAACATGAATTTAAATGAAACATCTATCTCCATGGTTATTTTTCACAAGCATTTACTGAACAATGAAAAGTATAAAGAAATCAAAATGGTTATTTAATTTCGCAGTTTATGAGGAAGATTCTATCTTATATTATGTTGCTCAGAAACGCAATCAAATTAAATCTGTCTGTTAATTTTAATTATTATTTTTTGGAGTTGAATAATAAATAAATGGTATAAAAATATATTTTAGAAAAGAACGATTTGATTTTTCTTATAGCATTTTTGACTGGATAATATCAATTACGGTCTTCAGGTTTAAACGTTATTATTATTGATATTTTCGGGGATTATTGATTCAGAGAATATTGATATTTTCAAGTTATTATGCAATTGTTTTATTATGACAAAAATTGTTTAAACTCATATATTGTACGTTGTACGAGTAATCTTCTAAAAATACACGGGCATATCTTCTAATCTACAAGAATATAAGTAGTACAGGTATATTGGCATATGTTTTGATATATATTGGCATATATTGGAATCAATTACGACCTTCTGGTATAAAAAGTACGGTGATTATTGATAATTTCAATTTATTACGTCAACTCCTTTATTTTGGCAAAGATTTTTGAGACTCATATTGTAATACGGGTAATATTCTACTAACACACTGGCATATTTTCTAATCTGCGACAATATAAGTAATACGGGGTTGCATATAATGATGCAATTCTTTTTTTTTTAAATTTGCTTACAAAAGGTGCCAGGATGTTTTATTCCTCAGATCTGCTCGTGAAGATAATTTTGCATAGTGAGAACAGATATTCTTAAACTTCTCTTTAGGAGCAATACATTTAATATTTTAACATAATTTGCACATGATTACGAATTATAAGTTCTTTATATTATATACTCCGTACGAAGAACGGGTATGCTGCTAGTAATTAAATAAAAGTAACTGGGATGAAATAAAAGTGTGAAGTGAAAGTGCCACTTTGCTTATAGACATCTGCGCTAAATGCCCGTATTAGGGTTGCTGAATGCCAGTCGTCAGTAGCCAAATGAAACGTCAGTAGCCAAATGATGTCAGCCGCCAACTAAAACTTTAGAAATGGCATGAAAATTTTTAAAACCAGACGCCATTATGGTGAATAGATTTCTCATGGGATATTGGTTATTACTTTCCATGCAACATGTGGTAATGTATAGTGAAAGTATTGTCAATAACTTTACCGTTTGTGTTCTTCTCCTGACTACACAATCCTCTCCACCACTTGTCTATCTGGGGGGTGCCTCGAGCCTTTGCGACGGTTACACATACCTTCGCCGTCGAGAAGGGATTAAATAGAGGCAGAATGACTTTACAAAGTGGGTTGCAGGATCAGAAGACAAGAATCACGTGACCATTATCACAGTCGCTCTTTGCTTATAGTAAAGCACGTTTCATTTAAATGTTAATTTCTGTTTGAAAATCTTTTGTGTAATTGTAACTTTTTACATATTATCCGCTAGATTACTTGTTGATGAGTTCGTTATACATTTAAAAATGGTACTAACTTGCTATGCCAATCTATTAACCAATACATTTGAATCATGTAGGGAAACGTTTAACTGATATTCATGGAACTAAAATTAAAAACAAAAATTCTAAATGCATCTTTTAAGAGGCAATGGTTTTTGTGTTGTTTGTAAAAATAAATATATTTTGTTTCATTTGTGTGTATTTTGACTTCACAGATGAGAAAGTTATTTTATGCTTAGAAAATTGAAGCAGCATCTTTCTTCAATCTATTAAAATGTCTGAGCTAAAAGCTTATGATTCACTTTTTAAATAAATAGAGCTTTGTTTACCATAAAAATCCTTTTACCTTTAAACGCAGAATCAAAAAAGGCAGGATTGGGTCAATAAATTATTATAGCATCACTACACCATCAATTTTCATTATGCTATGCAGCTATGAGCAAAAAATTTTAAAAGCTAATAATATATTATGAAAATCTGATGTGGGCAGCACATGATTTTCCTTATATAATGCAATGAATTTACTACTTTTATAATAAAAAATATAGATTATTCTTATAGTAGATACTTATATTTTTTCCAGGATATTGAATTTTCGCCAATTAGTAGTCATTTTCATTGATTTAGCATCATTTTTATCAATTTGACGAGATTTTCGTTAATTTGACAACATTTAAAAAAGTCTTCAAATTGACGATATTCAGCCAAATTCGTCGCCAAAATCTCGCCAAGCGTTATGGCCGGAAAAATAAGTTATTTTTATAGCAGATAAATGACTATTGGCGTTCAAATACAAAAGCATTATTCAAAGTATCTTTTCTCATGAATGGAACGAGCTAAATCCCCAAGAGTGATGTCACCAAATTTATCGCATGATATTACATATGAAAAATGAACATGTTTCTCAACAGTTAATATTTTTTTTAATTTATGGGATTTTTTTATAAATATATTTGAAAAATGTGCAATATTTCGAGAACGATTTATGCTAGTGTTCTAAAGTTTATGTTAATCGTTTTCTAAGGAAAAATTACATAAGGAATGTCTATTTGCGTAACTTTATTAAAGATTTTGATTTTTTAATGATTTTTTTCAAAATTTCACCCAAAAATTTAGTGTGTGTGTGTGTGTGTGTGTGTGTGGGGGGGGGGTTCGGAACATTCGACTGCGTTTAAAAACAATAAGCTTACAGTATTTACGGATTGTAACTTTTGTACCAAATTTCATTCGAATGGCTCCGTCCGTTCGTGAAATATTATCTCCACAGACTCACTGACACACACACACACACACACACACACACACACACACACACACACAGGCATTACTTCAAAAATGTTTGATTCGTGATCAGAGGTGCTTGGAACGTGCTCTCCCGTCGAAAACTCGAATTCGGATTTTCGACCCCATCACAATACTTTCCTTATACATTATGTATATAAGGAAAGTAATATAGTATTATTACTAGCTGATTTTTTCAAATATTTAGAAAAACCAAACTTAATAAATTGAAAGATTTCAAACATCATTTTTACTTCAACATAGACATTTCTTTTCCCATATTTTATCAACGAGAGATAACAAAATAATTAAAAATCAATTTCATATTTATGAAGCTAATTTCATATAAATTTATATTACGCAATTAGTTTATTGCGATTTTTTTTTCTTCGGGATAGAAAATTAATTTACTTACAAAAATATGCTATATTATAAGAAATGGTAATACTGTTGCCCAATTTATGAAAAGGCAGTTATTTATATGGTACTGAATGTACATCTGCTTAAAATTTGCACTATTTATATTAAAATACTAACTTATCATGAGGATCTCAGTATTCTATTTTTTAACTCTCAGTAATTAAGAGTTCGAGTAGAGTTGAAATTCGCAGCATTAAGTTTTGTCGAACTCTACATTGATGGTAAATATATAGCAAATGCAAGTATGAATTTGGAAATCACGTATTGAAGATAACAGCATCCAAGCACCAGTTTTGCACTTAATATGCACTCATCAGCATAGAATAGCCAATATCTGCAATGATAGCAAGAAAATTTTCTATATACCGTAATTTTGCATCACTCGCAAAACTACTTCTCATTAGATTAAAAATTTCAGCGTGGAACTGATTTTTCTGCCATCTATGCCTTAAACCAGAGTCTTCAAAGTGTGTTTCATGGAACCGTGGGGTTCCGCGACAGTATTATAGAGCTTCCGTGAAGTGATAGTTTCATGTAATTTTTTTTTAATTAACAAAACCCCGTAATATTTTGTACGCGCAATTTGGACCACATCGGACTTTCCCCTTATTTTGGGGTTCCCTCATTAAATTGAATTTCACAAATGGTTCCGCGATCAAAACAGTTCGAAAAACATTGCCTTAAACTATTCTTGCAGAAAGGAAATCTTTGAGGTTTAATAATACCTTTTATACCTTCTATTCATATAAAGCTGTATGCTTGAACACGTGAATACAATGAAATTGTATATGATCTGTTGTTAATATTTATGCTGTTGTCTGCAAAGGGAGTATTCTCCTAATTTCTAGAAACGCCCCCTATAGGTGGGTTCTATAACTATGAATTTGGTCACTGAAGTGTGGGCTGAAGAAGCTGGTTACATGGTAGAACTGAATTTGTCACTTCTAGTCAAAATTACGGCATATAGCAAGTTGCCATGTGCTATTTATTTAACATCAATGCAGAGTTCCAGAGAACTTAATGCCGCGAATTTTAACTCGTCTCGAAATCTTAATTACCGAGAGTTAAAAAAATAGAACACAGAGACCCTCATGACAGGTTAGCATTTTAAGATAAATATGATCTAACGAGAACCATTGTTATCAGCACGGCACAGCCGTTGGCCCGGAGTTAGAGAGTAGAACTCCTAGGAAAAAGTTTCGTTTTTCATTAATATCTCGACAACTCCTGGTCTGAGATACTCGAAACTTGGTCTAAATTTATGGGGGCTATTTCAAGGCTATCCACAAAATTTCATCAAATTCGGTTCAGCCGTTCTCCCGTGATAATGAAAAAAACGAAAATTTCGTATTTTACTAATATCTCGAGAACCACTGATTGTAGGAACTCCAAACATGGACTAAATTTTAAGTGGGACTATTTGCAGGCAACCCACAAAATTTCATCAAATTCGGTTTAGCCGTTCTCCCGTGATGACGGGACAAACAGACAGATAGACAGACAGACAGATTTTCAATTTTATTTATATGGATTGTCGAAACCAATTTCAACTCTTTTGTACTGGACATCAATATAGCGATATAGTGAGTGTGATACATATTTATATGATTCGTTATAACAACAATTTTAAACGTTAATTGAGATGCATGCTAAATCGTTAAATATGGTAACCCATGTGTTTGAAGTAATTCTACTGATCTTCAACGTGCCTGATAAGTCAGCCACTGTATTTAAGACCTCTACTTCTATTGATTTTAACGAACTGCGGCCCTATTCAGCGCAGCTTTCTGAACATTGAGATCTGATTCATCATCTGAGGGTATGTAATTAAACGAAATCATTTATTATATATTCTGTACTATTAAAATATTTTCGGTATATATGGACAGTACGCCGACATATTTCAATTTTAATTCTTTGTAATCTAATACTTAGTGGGGACTTAGTGGGGGAAAATAGAATAAAGCTATCCATTCTGGGTTTGTCCAAATGGCTACAGTCAAAATATTTACCTATCATCTGTCAATCTTTGAATAAAATAATATGAAACTTTAACTTGAAATAGCAGAATGAATGGCAAACGGAAATTCACATCGAAAAGTCATTTCAATTTCAGCATTTTTTCCTGGTCATTTTAGCACCTGTTAAAACAGTGATGTGGAATGAAATCATCTGCTTCAAAATTTGCCCTTGTCTTTCAATTGTACGTCTAGCTTGATACCCACCTTTGTGACCTTGAACATACAGGTGAGGGCAAGTGCCCCATCTTGCCCTCACCCTATTGGCGCCCATGTTCTCAGCGATGCCACAAAACTGCTATATGTCTCATGTTTAATTTTATCAGAGCTCCTCTGCAGAGAATAACAGTTAGTTACGCTGGAAGAATTTGCTAGGTTACAATGTCTGCTAACTGTACATATCAGACAAACCACTCTAATGACGATATTTTACGATTCCCATGTTAAAATAGTTAATAATAATTTGCTATTGCGGAACTTTAAAAATAGCAGGCAGAATCAACTTATGCTGTGAAGCTTCACTATAGGCACGATGGTAAAATTTGATTTCCGATATTGAAGTTTATGTTCCGTATTTAATTTGATGTTATTGAATATTGACATATATATATTTCCCGGCTCAAGTTCGTTTATAAGCAAATTTTAAACATCCAACATCTAAATATGCATATATTTATCTATACAGCAAGCACGTAGATATACATATATGTGTGCACATGTAAGTATGCATATATAGTGTAATATGTTCTTTATCGAACATTCGCCAAAATTTTTTTAAGCCTGTGAGTACTTGCGGGAGGAAAAGTTGTGGACCCAGCTTTAGACAATGCTCTATAACTTTAAATTCAGATCTTTTTCCTATTTCGCTATGTTGCCGAGTTGTTATCTTTAAAATTTTTTACTAGAGGCGCTGTAATCGCTTTTATTCGATCGGTTATAATCACTTAGTTAGAGATAGGCTTAATGTGTACACTAATGGATGTTATGGTTGTTAGGATGTTTAAGGATTTTCCCAGGAACTATGTATAATAAATATTTTCTAATGTATAATAAATATTTCCCGATGTATAATAAATACTACCTGATGTATAACAAATATTTCCTGATGAGGGGTATATGAGGGACAAAGCATTTGCTTGTCTATTCCATGACTTGGATACGAAAAACCCATTCCGACAGATTTTCTTCTGATCATCCAGAAAACAACAGAACTCAAACCGGGTTCTCGGAAACGTCAACTTATAACTACTCCTAAAATTCTATTTTCCATCTTATTATTTCCTTCAACTATATTTTAGTCTTCTTTATTTTTCAAAATTTATTGCAATCACGACTGCAACAAAAAAATTCTAAAACGAAAAAAATGCTATGCTGCCAATTCGAGGCCAAGCAAACGAGCATATTTAAAATTAAGAATATTATGTGTTTAAAAGTATGCAAAACATTCTAAAATTGTAATAATTATATAAAAATAAATGAAGAATTCCAAACATTAAATATTTACATAATCCGTTTGTAAATAAATAATTTCAAAATTTAAATTATTTAAACGTAAACAAATGCATTTACCTTTTATATCCTCCTCTATTTTAGATTCAATGCGTCCACAATCTCGAGAACGGTGCATATTAGTGTCCTATAAATGATGTCATGTTTTGAATAAAATATTACATATAAAATGCATATTTACTATTTAAAAATTATTTTTAAAATAACCATTACCTTTACCATAGTAATATATTCATAACATTTTTAGAAACCCCCCTCCCTTAAAAAAAATATGCGAGAAATTCAAGGAATAAAAAGCGATAGCTTTTTCTATCCATTTTTTTTATCAAAATGCTTATTTCTACATTTATTTCCATAAATCAAATTGATATTGAGGGAAAAGAAGTAGATAATTTTCATTTCCCTCTGCTATTTTTTGAATAAAATTCCCATTCTTAAAATTAATTTCCTCAATTTTTCGAACAAAATCCTAATTTTTTTCAATTTATTTCCTCAACATTTCGGACCTTACCCCTTGTCCATTTACTACGAAAATCAATAAGTTTTTGTCGTTTATCAAGTTTTCGATCTTATTGTTACAGTTATTTGCTTAAATTGATTGAAATTGGGAGAACAGAAGGCGAGAACTTTCTTTTACCTCTCAATTTTTGAACAAAATCCCCATTTTTCAAATTCATTTATTTAATTTTTCGAACAAAATCCTCATTTTTGTTTCAATTTATTCCCTCAAATTTTCGAATCTTTCCCCCGTTTATTCACTCCGAAAA
Source organism: Amaurobius ferox (assembly GCA_951213105.1). Lineage (NCBI taxonomy): Eukaryota > Metazoa > Arthropoda > Arachnida > Araneae > Amaurobiidae > Amaurobius > Amaurobius ferox. Next base: position 119,113,929 of record OX578147.1, read on the forward strand.
TCAATCAACTGCCGACGTTTATCAGTTTTTCGATCGAAACATTCATTTTTACAATTCTTTACAAAATTGATTGAAATTGAGGGGTAAAAAGAAGAGAGTTTTCTTTTTACCCCTCAATTTTTTAAAAGAATCCCCATTTTTGAAATTGATTCCTTCAATTTTTCGAGCAAAATCCCCATTATTTTTCAATTTATTCCCTCAAATTTTCGGACTTTTTCCCTCCTCCATTCACTCAGAAAACCAATTGGCTTCTGACGTATTAAAATAATTGCGCCAAATTTTATTCTATTTGCTCAGTTTGTTCGTGAAATATCCCCTCCATAGATATGCAAACAGGTGCGGATAAACAGACAGAAAACGGTAAACAGACGGATAACGGTAAACAGACTGTGAACAATACGGTAAATATACAGTAAACAGTACGATAAACAGACGGATAGACACACATACAGACAGAAACAGAGACATCTTGAAGAAATAGTTAATTTATACTCAGATTTTCAAAACGTGTGGATTCATCAAGATCTGAAAGTCGGATTTGACCCCACCACATGGACTGCGCATCACAGGATTTTTAACCCCTTTTCCCTTTACATATACTATATATTGTAGAAAAAGTAAAACTAGTTTTACTGTAGATATCGTATAAAAAAAACTAAGAATCAAGCGAGAAACAATAACTAAGAAATAAGTGCATCTGCCATGCCAAGTGAGAAAAATCCTTGATTCAAACATACAAATGCGCGTTTTCTTCCATTGACCTTATTCTGTATTTATGGGTTCTGAATTCTTGTTGGAAGGACGCAACTTTTTGCCTAATTTGGAACAACATGCTAATAACTACATCCGTAACTCATTTGACATTTGCATGCTAATTTAAAACGTACCAGAAAGTACGAGAAGAAGCAAATGTGTGCATTATTTTACTAATTTTCAAAACATTTTATTTTTGTTTCACTGGTGAAAGATCGTCTGCTCTCTGCTAAATAAATGCAGTTGGGAATGTAGCGCTTGGAACTAAAATTTTTGTAAATGAATAAAAGTAAGTAATTAGTTTTCAATTTAAAGCGTGACGTTATCAATTAAATTAAAAGTCATCAATTTAATTTTATTATTTGTAGAATAATTTGGTCTCTGAGTGTATGTATTATTTTACTAATTTTCGAAACATTTTTATTTTTGTTTCACCGGTGAAAGATCGTCTGCTCTCTGCTAAATAAATGCAGTTGGGAATATAAAGCATGAAGCTCAAATTTTGTAAATTAATAAAAGTAAGTACTAATTAGTTTTCAATTTAAGGAGTGACGTTATCAATGAAATTAAATGTCATCAGTTTGATTTTATTATTTATGAAGTAGTTTGGTTTCTGAATTTACTGATAAGTTAGGTATAACATGTTGTTTTTGTTGAGACCCAGACCGTCCGACCTACCAGAAAAGTGTAAGGTAACAGTTTGGACGGCCGGGAAGTGCCACCCAATTTAGACCGGAACCCAGTGGGGGAGGCATCCACAGGGACCGTACCCTCCGTGAAATATATGTACATATACCACAAGTTTTAGTATTATGGAATTTGTAAGGTTAAAAGGCAACTTTATAGAATTGATACTTGAAGTGTTCCTAACATTTTTTGTACCATTTCTGTTAGAAAGTGTTCAGAAAACTAATTCTATTATAAATGATGTAACCATGAGTAACAGAGAAGGAGATAGAGCTCCTATTGTTGAAAACCTTGAAAATACTATATTGCTTTGAGGATTATATCTAGGTGTCGCTACTGTCAATAAAGTGCCCTCTTTTCTCATTTGATGCAATAGGAAGGCGTAGCGTGCATTATATGTATTTTTTATTATTTTTAAATTACAGTTTCAGAAGTGATAAGTATTTTTTTCTAGTTCTTGAACAGGTTACGGAATATATGAAAATATATTAAAAGGCAAAGTAAATTTGAATACGTGGGGATATTCTATTTTGTTTGAGATCTCATTTGCACTGTACTGATAATTTAATAGTTTTTAATAAAGTTCTAATACAGGGGTATTTAGATAATTTAAAAAAAAATTTATTAAATTACTTACTTGTTGTTACTGTTACACATTATTATCATAGATGTTTTTTTTTAATTTTTTTGGAAGTTCAACTTTGCCTTTTGTCACTTAAAATATGTTTCAGAATCGAAAACAATCTATCGACTTCAATGAAGATAGTAGGAGCGTATTTAAAACTTATTCCATCTGTAAGGATCCATTTCGGTAAAAGTTGAATTGTCAGTATCACTTTTAAATATTTTATACCCCCCTCCCCCGATATTTTCTATTTATTCCAATTCATTACTTGCTAAAAGAACTCGTCTGCGACCTTTTCGCCTGGGAGCAGATTCAATTTTACTAACTATAACATCTGGTGACTTCACGGCGGCCATTAACATTTTGTTCCTTTTTATTTGAGAGAAGTAATACTATATCAGGCAACTTTGAAAAGTGTGCTTGAAAAAAAGTTAAATCGTAACAAATGGAATCTTTAGATAGTACTTGTTTAGTAATTGAACTTTGCTAAACAAGTACTATCTAAAGATTCTTGTAGATAGTACTGGTTTAGTAATTTTGATAGTACTTGTCCATATAGAATCTTTTATATAGACATGTACTATCTAAATAAATACATATAATACTAGAATAAAGACATATAATACTAGATTATATGTCTATATCGAATCTTTTATCTTTTATCTATTATAGAGTCTTTTATCTTTTATCTATTATAGAATCTTTAAGTAGTACTTGTTTAGTAATTTAATAATTGTTTAGTATTGAACTGGATTCTTCCTCTTCTCAACTGTTAACAATACGAGAAGGCAACTCGTTCGAAAAAAAAAAATCTGATGTGGGCAACATATGACTTTCCTTATATAATGTAATGAATTTACTACTTTTACAGTAAAATAAATAGGTTTTTCTTATAGTAGATACTAATATTATTTCCAAGATATTGAATTTTCCACAATTAGTCGTCATTTTCATTGATTTAGCGTCATTTTTATCTATTTGGCGAGATTTTCGTTAATTTGGCAACATTTCAAAAAGTCGCCAAGTTGGCGACATTCCGCCAAATTCGTCGCCAAAATCTCGCCAAGCGTTATGGACAAAGAAATAAGTTATTCTTACAGCATATAAATGACTATTGGCGTTATAATACAAAAGTATTACTCAAAGTATCTTTTTTCATGAATGGAACGAGCTAGATCCACGAGAACGATGTCACCCAATTTATCGCATGATATTACATATGAAAAGTGAACATGTTTCTCAACAATTAATATTTTTTTTTTATTTTATATGTGCTTTTGATAATTTTTTTTTAAAAATGTGCAATATCTCAAGAACGGTTCATATTAGCGTTCTAAAATTTATGTCAATCGTTTTCTAATGAAAAATTACATAAGAAATGTCTATTTGCGTAACTCCACTTCAAAAATCACATCACTTCAAAAATGTTTGATTCGTGATCAGGGATGCTTGAAACGTGCTCTCCCGTCGAAAACTCGAATTCGAATTTTCGACCCCGTCACAATACTTTCCTTATACAGTATGTATATAAGGAAAGTAATATTCAATTTTCCTTTTGAATGCTTGTGTTACACAGTTGAACTGCACTTTTCTTTTTATGGAAAAAGGAATGTCAGTGTAAAACATAAATTAAAGTCAATATAAGCAAAGCAAAATTAAAAAAAAAAAAAAAAAAAAAAACTACGTAAAAAAAGATGACTGGAACGATTTTTGTCAATGTTTAAATAGAGTGTCACTCATGATTTATGTAATAATTAAATAATTGTCGGATGTGTTTTTGTCCTTTCAGACCCCCTTCCAGAAGCTCCACAATGACCCAGAAGACTGAATTTTTGCACACCTATAGTATCGACTACAGAACAGAACCTAACTGAATCGGATTTTCGATTTGACACTTTATGAGGGTGGAGAAAATGGGGGGAATGGGGGGGGGCAGATATTAAAGTCTTTCCAGATCCCCCTAAAGCCCCCCTCCGCTGATCTAGAAGATTGAATCTCTGTACACTTATAGTATCGTCCACTGAACATAACCTAACGAAGCCGGACTTTCAATTTCTCATCCTTGTGCTGATAAAATGGGGAGAAGGTCGAAAAGTATTTCCAGACTACCATAACTTTAGCTCTGCTTTTACTAAGCCTCTACTTTTAAACTTTTTTCTATTGCATTTTCAGACTACTATTACCATAAGCTCTACTGATGCCCCGGGATGGGTGGCTCGGATGCGCTATCGTAGCAACGATGGCTCTTTTCCCGTATACCTTCGGGTAGGATGGGTGATTTTTAAACGTTACCATAAGCCCTAATTTTTCTGAGCACTACTTTTAATAAATTTCTACTTTTTCCAAACCTCTTCTATGTGCACACTCTTCAGAAGCCTCTACCGAACTATGATGTATACTGATAATATCAATTACGAGACAGAAATACGAAACTTAACGAGGCTAGATTTTCACCCCCCGTACTGTGGATTAACCACCCCGTACTGGGGTGGAAAAATGGGGTTCCTTCGAAACGTCTTTCCAGGTATTCCAACCCCCTCCCTTTTTGTTGACCTAGAAGGTTTAATATTCGCATAGTCTTATATTATATATAGTAGTCTTATATTATATATAGTCTTATATTATATATAGTATATTAACTACGAGATAAAAAAGAGATGGATTTTTGAGGGGAAGAGGAGGCGTAGAAAATAAGATTTTTTTCTACGCCCCTCCAGTCTGTCTAGTTCATACAGAAACCTAGTGGTGTCTTAGATGCCTATAAACTATGTACACTTATATTATCATAACCCCTTGGTGTCTTAGATGGCTAAAAACTTTGCACACTTATATTATCGTGAACGGGGTAAAATTGAATGGATCCCGATCATCAGTTTCTCCCCCAGGGGTAGGTAAAACGGGTAAGAAGAGTCAAGAAGCATTTCCTGATCCTCCAGTTAAAGTGTGAAAACCTCGCCCGATGTCCTAAAAGGCGAAAACATTGCAGATTTACGGTATCGATCATGGTACGGAATTTAACTGTGCCAGTTTTCTGTTACGACGACTATTTTCGATGATATGCGCCATACACTGTTAAACAAAAAAATCTGATGTGGGCAACATATGACTTTCCTTATATGATGTAATGAATTTACTACATTTACAGTAAAAAAAATAGGTTTTTCTTATAGTAGATGCTAATATTCCTTCCAAGATATTGAGTTTTCGACAATTGGTCGTCATTTTCATTGATTTAGCGTCATTTTTATCCATTTGGCGAGATTTTCGTTAATTTGGCAACATTTCAAAAAGTCGCCAAGTTGGCGACATTCCTCCAAATTCGTCGCCAAATTCTCGCCAAGCGTTATGGACGAAGAAATAAGTTATTCTTATAGCAGATAAATGACTATTGGCGTTCAAATACAAAAGTATTACTCAAAGTATATTTTTTCATGAATGGAACGAGCTAGATCCACGAGAATGATGTCACCCAATTTATCGAATGGTATTGCATATGAAAAGTGAACATGTTTCTCAATAGGAAATATTTTTTTTATTTTATATGACTTTTTGATAATTTTTTTGAAAAATATGCAATATCTCGAGAACGGTTTATGTTAGCGTTCTAAAATTTAAGTCAATCGTTTTCTAATGAAAAATTACATAAGAAATGTCTATTTGCGTAACTTTATTAATGGTTTTGATTTTTTGACGATTTTTTCAAAATTTCATTCGAAAATTTAGGGGGGTTCTGAACATTCGATTGCGTATAAAAACAATAGGCTTCCAGTATTTGCGGATTGTGATTTTTGTACCAAATTTGGTTCGAATCGGTCCATTCGTTCGTTAGTTATCGTCTCCACAGACTCACTGACACACACATACTTACACACACACACACACACACACACACACACACAGAGACATCACCTCAAAAATGTTTGATTCGTGATCAGGGATGCTTGAAACGTGCTCTCCCGTAGAAAACTCGAATTCGAATTTTCGACCCCGTCACAATACTTTCCTTATATATTATGTATATAAGGAAAGTAAATAGCTTACAAAAAAAAAAAGCAACTAAATTTGAGTGTTAGTTTCCCTGTGTTTGATGGACTTCAATACTAGTAACTAGCATAATTAAGTTTATGAATTCTTAAATTGCAATATTCTACATAACGCATCATTCAGTATAAAGATATTGCATACTATGCATCAATAATTTTCTATTCGATCCCAGGAATATTGTACAAATCCTTCAAAAACACGAATTCGAATTTTCCTCCGTTATACGTCCGTATACGTTATACGTTTGATGCAATACGTTACAATGATATATAATGAAATCAGTATCACATTTCTATCTGGACTATCATTGTATGACGTAACAACACAAATGAACCACACCACATCAGGAAAATAGCCTTTTTTTTAACATCTCGACTACTTTTTCAACAAGAAACTAACGTCAAATGAATAAAAAATAGTCATTGCAGGCACGTTTTTGTCAAATTTATGTTCATCTCCTGTTTAAAATTCGACGAGAAGTTTCAAAGGGAACACCAAGGTTACTTTTCGAAGGAGTCATAAATGTGTTGAGGAGTAGAATACCAATGAATAGAGTCAGACGTATATAAAATGGTCCATCCCTTTTTCGCAGTAACAACGGCACTTTGTTATATATTCGGTGATTAACTTTTCTCGGTACAGCAATGCCATAAGTATTTAGAAAATATTTACCGAGTACCCTTTAAAATTCAACAAACTCGCAATAAGTAAACTCCGAAGATTATAAATTTCTGACTTATTCCATGTTTCCAATGTGTCTTATCGAATTGTTAATTTATGCACCCAATTTCAAGTATTTAACTCTCTTAATGGGTATTTCTCATTTATTAGCCCATATTCAATTTATTCAAATATCACGATATGTGTCACTCCAAAATACCAGGGGCGCGGTAGTCCAGTGGTTAGTTCACGGGTGTTGCACTCGGTGCGGGAGTTGCACTGGTTCGATTCCCTCCGCTGCCAAAACTGCCGCCGTGTTAACGCAGAGTACTATCACGGTAAACATGTGCGTCCGTAAGTCCTTCCGAGAGGTTTAGTTCCTAGATTTTACAGTCTTCTGCCTCAGTCTTTTAATAGCATTGTTAGCTATCCTTCTTTTTCCAGAGCTATCAAAGAATGGTTATTTACTTGTAATTCAGTTGAAATTGAAAAATTTTTCAGTATTGATAGCTCATTTTTTACCTGCTTTTACTGTCATTTTTACTTTTTTTATTGTCTATGTTTATCTTTTTAGGTGCTATGTTGGAATGATTTATTGCAATTGTTTTATCTGTAGCTGCTTTTATGTCATTTGATGCTGCTACAGAAAATTGCCGTGTTTACCCATCTCCTTCTATAAGGTTATCTTTTAGGAGTGGGTATTCACGGATCCTGTAATCTGCTTGCTTCTGAATATTAAAAAAGTTACAGTTTCAGCAGATATATCAGGAATTGGGACCACCTCAAGCCATCGCGTAAATCTATCAATAAAAGTGACACAATATAAAAAAGTTACACAGTGGTAACGGCTCGATTATGTCTATGTGCGAAAACCTCTCACTTGGGACCGAAGACTTTGCGATTGGGATTTTAGTATGTCTATGAACTTTAGTCATTTGACACGGAACACAAGTCCTGCACTACAATGCAATGCCTTATTCATCGATTTCCACACGTACTTTGAGGCGACTTATTTCTGAGTTGTCCTAACCCCAGGATGAGCGAAACCATGCATCATATCGAAAATCTTTTTTTTGATATGCAGCATGGAAACCTTTTTTTGATATCTGTATTTGAGTCGGCACAAACGCTTCTTATATGCTCAGCAGAATACGCTCTGGAATCTGTGTTCATTTATTAACGATGAATGTTTAACCAAGGTTGTGAAGAATATTTTAAAAAATAGATTTCTCATTGTATTTGTCGTCTGAAAATATTGTTTTTCTGTGTAGTGAATCCACAATGTATACATAATTCCTCGTTTTAATTCGCCTTTTTGTTTCTAATCTCTTTACAAACTTTTATTTAACTTGATACGAGTATAATGCTTGTTTGTTAGTGCTATTCAATATTTTGAGGCCCCATTATCTTTGAGGCTCCATTAATTGCAGTAACATGAAATTTGATATGTCGGTGGTACATTTTGATTCTTTTGATTTTGAATTTTGTCGGACTAACCCGTCCTGGGTCCGACATAGTAAAATACTTGTTTTGGAGCAACTTTTTGAGATCAGGAGCAGTTAGAAAATCAAAATTTAATATGTTGTTGTCTTGTGAGTCTATGAATATTGAACCTCAACAGGTTAGCCCGATTTGGGACTGTCATATAAATGTATTGGCGTTTTGAAGATAACTAGAGAACCGGGGCAACTAGAAAGGTCAAATGTAGTATGTCGTTGTCTTTCATGGTGTAATTTAATTTTTTTTTGCTTTTAAACATTCCCGGTATAGTCTGTCCCAGGCCGCCATGAGAATGTACTCGTTGCTTGGGATTTAACTTGGGAATTGGAGCAACTAGAATGTTCAAATTTAGTATGCCATTGTTTTTCATACATTTAAGACTTTCATATACATACATTAAAGTTACATACAAATAATAAAATGGTAACTTAAAAAAACTCTTGCCTTTTTGAGAGATTAGATGTTCATTTTTTAACACTTTACAACAAAGTTGAAAAGTGTTTATGACTTTGTTCATTCTGTCTGTCTGTCTGTCTGTCCGTTAGCACGAAAACTGCCGTGAAAATGACTTAATCAAAATGAAATTTTAGTATGTTGTTCAGCCGGTCTGTAGGACCTATGGGAATATAAATGAATAATATCACCCAATTAGTTTTGGATTGAACCCGGGTTGAAAAAATGAAATACATTGAGCCCTATGGGTACTAATTTTTCAAACATTTTTTAAGCGGATTTAAAATTCACAAATTGCTTCGAAAATTTTAGATAATATTCAAATTGTTCCATAAAATATATAACAAAAAATTCAGCGAAATATATTCAGTAGTTTTTTAAATAAAAATTAAAATAATAATTACACCTCTTACATGAAGCGATCACGTGACCAACTTCAAAATATAATACGGCATCCATCTTGTCTCAAAATCGTGATTTTTAAAGTTCTTTTTAATTTATATTGAGTGTTGTATCCGTCCTAAAACTACTTTATTTTTGCCTAAATTCTGTGCATCTACATACTTTAACAACGCAATGACAATATATTTGAGTTTAAATGCTCATCTAAATTTGATTATTTCTACAACTAAGCCTATTTTTCACCTATGTAAAATGTAAACAGCAAAATATGTAGAATGAGTTGTATTAGAATTCCTGTATTTTTTTAACACAAAATAATTTAGTCCATGGAGTCTGCATGGCTGATATGAATGAAATATTAATTGATTTTATAAAGAGAAGGACGATTTTTTTCGATGAAGTTTCAAGCATAGAGTTTAATTTTTTGTAGCTCCATGGTCTTAAAAACAAAATGTTTAAATAAAATAAATTATTATAGTATTGTGATGAATGAAATGAATGGGGGAAAGTTATGAATGAAATCCTGTTTTTATAGAGAGATCCAGGCGTGTTATTTTTTCTATGACGTCATTTGAATTAATTTCAGTTGTTTTCGATGAAGTTTTCAAATATAATAAATTATCGTAGTATTATAATTCTAAAACTATTACCGAGGAATGTATAACATTTTAGAGATGTTTAAACCAGGCAATTTATATTTCAATGCCGTCATTTGAATGAAGTTCATTTTTTTCGATGAAGGTTTAAGTTTTCATATATAATAAATTAATGCAGTATTGTGATAAGTTTCAAAATATTACCGAGGAATGTATTGCATTTTAGACTTGTTTAAATAAAATTGCATTGAAGTTGGAAAGTGTTTCATAATCAATGCTTTAAGCATGATTGATCTTTCTTGTTATAAACATCTAATCTCTCATATATTGGAACACTCCGTTTTGAGAGGCTATGCAGAATTATTACAAAATACTTAAAACTAGCAATTTCAACATGCACTTCACACGTTAAAAATGACTAAGGGTTTTAATAACTCCTCCACACTAAATAAAAGTTGTTGATAACTTTTCTGATTGTTAAAAGTTCTTTCAGATTTAAGCATAAAATGGCGCGACTTTCATAATTCTGTTCATTTAACAACGGGAAAATTATTTGAATATTTTTTTCCGTGCCAGACAAAATGATTTAATTGTTTAATTTTCCGGATTGGTAGCAAAAGGATATAAAATTGTGATTTTATTAATTCTGGCTCGTGAATATCTTCAAAATCATTCCCGCTCGAGTAAGTTATTTATTATTGTGAAACAATTTTTCCAGTTGATACTACTACTAATTTTCTGTATTTTTAACGAATTGATTACTTCACAGTCGATTGTAGTTGTTGTAGTAAGCTCAAAAGCAGCGTTCCTCAACATTTTACTAATTGTATCTCAATTCTTAATTTTATTTATCTATGTATTCTTCATCGACAATGAATCTTTTACTGCATACCCACGGATGGGTCGAACTATTTTTTTTGAGCTACCTCTGTAGCCTGCCCTCACATTTATATCTTGCACTATGTGTCAGTTCAGAATTAGTTGTTGTTGTTGAGACCCAGACCGTCCGACCTACCAGAAAGGTGTAAGGTAACTGTTTGGACGGCCTGGAAGTGCCACCCAATTTAGACCGGAACCCAGTGGGGGAGGCATCCACAGGGACCGTACTCTCCTTCCCCTACCACCAACCTCTCGGAAGGACTTACGGACCCACATGTTTAACGTGATTGTACTCCGCATGAACACGGCGGCAGTTGTGGCAGCGTGCAAATCTAGCGCGCAAACCACGGGGATACCGCACCCGAGATGTGCCAACAGCACGCGGTGTTCCCAGGTGGTCACCCACCAAGTACTAACCGCGCCCGATGCTGCTTGACTTCGGTGATCTAACGAGAACCGGTGTAGAACTAGATCGGAACGAAGTGACCTTAATTTCTGATTGGTTGAAAAATCATAATACAATCGGGGAAAAAATCCCTTAAAAAGTAAAAAATAAATTATACGAAAAAATAAGCTTTTCAATGTTTTCCGCTACGCAACAGTGACTTACGGGAAAATATAAAATACAATTTAATCACACATGAAATTGAACCAAATCGAGGGTGTACGCAGATTCAGTTCGAAACAATAAGATATAAAACTTAACAAGTATTATCCAAAATTGACCTCAAGCAAAATTGTCGAAATGAAATGAGAGTGTCGTGTCCGCTACTTAAGTAATACAGATAGCACCATACTCAATTTCCAAATCGGCTGTTTTAAACTAACATCATTCTCACGATACAAATAAAATCTCCAAATCTTCCGTGATCTATGATCACACATCATGATGTACACATCCAGTATGCGCATGCGCGAATGGACAATATGATTCCCCTTCGTGTAGACGTACCTCCAAGTTAGAATAACTTCTATCCAGAAAAAATCCGCACGGAAGAAAATGATTAAGTAATTTTAAAACTTCGTCTATTTAAAATATTATAATTAATGAGCGTATGGCTTCAGGAAATTATTTTTCGTTTGGGGGCAGTGTATGATATTTAAAGTAGTGGATGTTAATATATAAATATTGGATTGCTCTTCAATTTTTTCAAATAACAATTTAAGAGTCGATGAACTTTAGAACATCCAAAAAACATATATACTTTTAAATATTCACTGAAATTCGTCTATTAATCGTATGGATTCTGTTCGAAGTTTATTTGAAAGAAAAAATTTCGATCTTTCCGATGATGGCAAAATAAAACTTTGTGGTAATATTTTCGGTCGCTAAGGAACTGATATGTGTAAAGATATCGGTTGAAATCGGTCTAGATCGTGCTGAGACATAAAATAACTAAAAAACTAATTCGAATTTTGAAAGAAACAATGTCGAGGTACACATTCAGGAATAAGTACCCGTGTACCAAATTTTATGGCCGTACGACGTTTAGATTTCCCGCCACAGACCACATACACACACATTGTTTTTTATATTTTTCGAAATGCGCGTGTTCTTAATTCCCATGTCGTCATATGTGCAAAGCCAAGTAAAAGTAATGAAGTGAGTCAGTCATTCCCGGGATATGCACCCCCTGGTATGCTTCTTTCATAAATGGTTTGAATTATTTTTCATTTGCTGTATCCTTTTGGATTAGCTTTCTAGATATATGATTCGGCCATCAACTAAACACACTATTATTAGCAAAATCGTTTTTTATATATAACTTAACTTTTAAATATTTGCGGTAGATAAAGACAAATTACAATTTTAAATTTCAACAAATTCACCATCTCAAAAGTTTGATTAATTTGTACCAATTTAGTCTTAATCCAGAGCTTTCTGACTGACACATAATTTTAACAGAAAACTTTACTGTATCTTATAAAATTAGGCATAACACTTACAAGAGATAATAGATTTATTAATCATATTGATTGAAATTGGCTATTGAAAAGTTTAAAAAAAAAAAAAAAACCACTGTCAGCACAAAATAAACTATGTATATAAAATTAAGTAAACTATATGTAAAATTTTATTACACATAAAATTAGTTATATAAACTATACTATAGTATACTATACAATTAATAAAAATGAGATACTGAATTGCATAAATTTTTAACATTTATTTTCAACCTATACATTTTATATTTAGAAATGTTCTACGTTTAAAAAAAATGTTAAATGAGAAGTTTAATGCACAGTAAAACATTCTGCAACCTTTGTTCATTTTTTTTTCAGCTTCTTTGTTGATAATTATGTTACTAATTTTTTTTTCAGCTTCTTTGTTGGTAATTAAGTTAACTTCTATGTTGAAATATTCAGTTAATTATCGTATGCAGAAGCGTTATTTCTGTATATATATATATATATATATATGTATATATATATGTTATCATAACTATAAGGAAACCTACTCCCCATTACGGACAGATGATTCCCCTGAAACTTTCAGTAACATGCGTGCAAATGTTTTACAGTGTGCTTTATTCTGAATGTGTGTACGAACATCGTACGAATCTTTTCGTACTCATGAGCGTTCATGCCCATTGGAATGCATCGAGGTTTTCAATTCAAAACATTTATCAGGGGAAGTAAATAGCACTAGTCTACACATTGAAAATAAAAATGTCACAACAAACATATTCGGAACAGTAATACAAAGTTATATAATTGTAAGAATTCTTATTTTTTTTTCTTATTTTATTATTAAATGATTGGAATTCAAATTATATCTCACATGTATATTAAAGTTTCCATCTTAATTGCTTTCTTAATTACTGACCAGTATAATTAATTCCATATTTCTAATCCACTAAAAGAGGATATTTTTATATATTTTCGCCATTTGAACATTTTGCATCCCCAAGGTAACAAATATTGGAGAACTGAAATTGTACACTTTCTGCTCATCTAACAATCTACCCATACAACCATTTTTATGTCTGTATTTCATTTCAAAGTACTTTTTACTGTCATTCCACATTTCGAACGTTTTCGTGTAGAGCAAGCTCTATATGAACATTTTTAAAAAATTTGATTTCTCCCGGATATTTTATCGAACTGTGGAATCAAATTTCGAATCTCTATCTTTCATTCAATGTTTCGAACGTTTTGGTGCTGGGCGTTTTTATGTTACATCATTACGGAAGAACGGCTGCACCGAATATCATGAATCTTTAAAGCTAACTGTAGGATAGCTGTGAAATCCATGTTTCGAGTTCCTAGGACCACGGGTTGCCGAGATATTAATATAAAACGAACATCACATAGAGATAACATTATGCAGACGATATTTTTCCTGCAAATTTATTTAAAAAATTAAAAATTATATCATGTTGATAAGCAACGGCATTAAAACCAATGAGTTTATACAGCAGACGATTTTTATTAAATTTTTCCGATTTAAATAATTAAGAAATATATTTAAAGCTATATTTTATGGGAATTACATTTTTGACAGGATTATAATTTCTTAAGTCATCCGTTTTATTTTGGTAAATATTTTTCGAACTCATATATAAAATTTAGTCAATTGTTGAAACCATTTTAGTGCTATGATTTTGGCATATATTTATCCAATTTCATATTTTATTCAAATTTCTTTAAAAACATGTATGTTTTAATCTTCAGATCTGCCTGTGAAGATAATTTTACTTAGCGAGAATGGAGATTCTTATACGTTTTAATTGAATATTTTGAATAACAATGTCATTTAGAATACTATAAGAATTTGCACATAATTGTAAATATGAAGTTTCTTTACATATATATTCCGCACAAAGGACGTGTACACTGCTAGACCCTTATATAAAAAAAATCTGATGTGGCAACACATGACTTTCCTTATATAATGTAATGAATTTACTACTTTTACAGTAAAAAAGAATAGGTTTTTCTTATAGTAGATACTAATATTCTTTCCAAGATATTGCATTTTCGACAATGGGTCGTCATTTTCATTGATTTAGCGTCATTTTTATCCATTTGGCGAGTATTTCGTTAATTTGGCAACATTTAAAAAAGTCGCCAAGTTGGCGACATTTCGCCAAATTCGTCGCCAAAATCTCGCCAAGAGTTATGGACGAAGAAATAAGTTATTCTTACAGCAATAACTGACTATTGGCGTTCAAATACAAAAGTATTACTTAAAGTATCTTTTTTCATGAATGGACCGAGCTAGATCCACGAGAATGATGTCACCCAATTTATCGCATGGTATTACATATGAAAAGTGAACATGTTTCTCAATAGCAAATATTTTTTTTAATTTCATATGACTTTTTGATAATTTTTTTTTAAATGTGCAATATCTTGAGAACGGTTCATGTTAGCGTTCTAAAATTTATGTCAATCGTTTTCTAATTAAAAATTACATCAGAAATGTCTATTTGCGTAACTTTATTAGCGGTTTTGATTTTTTGACGATTTTTTCAAAATTTCATTCGAAAATTTAGGGGGGTTCTGAACATTGGATTACGTATAAAAACAATAGACTTCCAGTGTTTACGGATTGTGATTTTGTATCAAATTTTATTTAAATCGGTCCATTCGTTCGTCAGTTATCGTCTCCATAGACTCACTGACACATACACACACACACACACACACACACACATAGTTTCACACACACTCACACATAGTTTCACACACACACACACACACACAGACATCACTTCAAAAATGTTTGATTCGTGATCAGGGATGCTTGAAACGTGCTCTCCCGTCGAAAACTCGAATTCGAATTTTCGACCCCGTCACAATACTTTCCTTATACATTATGTATATAAGGAAAGTAAAAAGCAGCACATGATTTTTCCTGCAGATTCAAATTCATTTTCTCTTTATTTCTTTAATAATTCATTAAATTAAGTTTAATTGCTCTAAATAACACGCATAATTAATTGAAATTACACTGAATTTACACTTTAAATTCAGTTTTAGTTTTCAATTAGTAACTGGACTCATTTTCAAAATCGGTTTAGCAAAAATATGAAAAAACTAAAATATCTCGAGAACGGTTAGTCGTAGAGTAATGAGGTTGATCTTATTCTTTTCATCGTCAAAAATTTCATATAAAACAAGCATTTAATTGATGTATTTGTGAATACGTAGTTTTTTATTTTAGATTTTGACTATTTTTGAGGGTCATGTCGCAAAAAAAAAAGCAAAAAAAAGCAGATTTTTTTTCGGACTCGTACCAAAATCAAATCAGCCTAACCCCTCCAAGTGACTTATCTAACAAATTTTGTGAAATTTGGGCAATTAGTTTTTCAGTTATAGTGGATACAGACAATTTTTGCCTTTTATTTCGCAAATAAATACCGGTTCTTTTATTCCGAATTGTATCAAAATCTAATCGGCACCAGTAGAGTCGTAACCTATCTATAAAATTTTAATGAGATTCTGTCGATTAGTTTTTCAGTTAGACTGGATACATACATTGCACAGACAGACATACACACATACAGACAGACAGACACACACACAGACGTCACGCAAAAAATAATTTTTTTCGTGTTCTAGAGATCTCAAAATGTCCGTCGAAAACTGCGAGTTGCGATTTTTGACACGATTCCAATATTTCCCCAATACATTACCATGTATTGCAGGGAAAGTAATAATAGATAGATTGCTATTTTATTGGCTGCTTTCTCTTTACAACCGGTACTAAAATTCATTCTCTCAAGATTCTCTGAAACACATGTTGTTGTTGTTGAGACCCAGACAGGTCCGACCTACCAGAAAGATGTAAGGTAACTGTCTGAAATACATGTGTAAAGATCCGACTTATGTTTTATATCGTTAGCTTAGCTGTAAGTCACAAAATGCTTCACCAATTTCCATAGGCTAAAGAAAGTTGGATGGAAAATCAAATAAATATTGCCAAAATATTGCCTTTAGTCTCTATATGCAGTGACTTTCAATAGGAAATTTGATTTGAGAATTGGTATCTATGGAAACGTTGGAAAGATTTGTTACATCGGCAAAATGTTATTCGAAAAATTTCGAAATGCTTCTGAAAACGTAGCTCCAAATTGGAAAAACCCCACTGATTTTTGTATAGTTTAATTATAACAGTAAACAGCGTGGTAAACACGCCAACCAATAAACTCTATCCACTTATTTGGTTGTCTTTGATTTTAATTATAACAGTATCTATAATTCGATTGTTCAGGTCAACTTTATATTACAATCTAATATTAACGTCTAAAGTCGGGTGTACTCGATTGAAATAGAGGCGTTACGAAAAATGTTGAAGTAAAAACACTTTGGTCGCTTATATTTCCGATCCTAATAGATAAAAATCTCAAACATTTATACTGCTTTGGTCGAAAATAGAGCGCCATTTACGAATATACAAAAATAATTTGAAAATTTGAATTATTTTTTCGAAAATGAAAAATATTTATATATTCTAGCGAGTTTTTGCAACATTTTGTTTACTTTTACTCGAAGTATCTTCTAAACCAGTGTTTTTAAAATTTTACCTTTTTGAAATTCAACTTGATGACTGAAGCCCAAAACAAGAAAAGTCCATTGTGGTCCAAATTATGCATTCAAATTTGACGCATGCTTTAGATTTCAGGGAAATTTACACAAAACAATAACGTCTAGGAAACCCTGGAATATTGTTCCAGTTATATATTCCGTGGACACCCCAAGGATTCTATGAAACACACTTTGAAAAACGATGTCTTCAACCAGCACTGGTAAACCTTTTTATACTTGAGATAATCTTACAGCTATGCCGTCTTGCTTAACTATTGCTGAAATCCACCTTAACGTCAAATTAGCATATATTTAATACTACTTAAAAAGTAACTAATTTTTTTAACTCGGACGACCTGAGTTCGATTATCAACTCTACCCAAACTGTTCCCGTGTTCACACAGAGTACGAGCACGTTAAATATGTGAGTTCGTAAATCCTTCCGAGAGGTTGGTGGTAGGGGAAGGAGAGTACGGTCCTTGTGGATGCCTTTCTAACTGGGTTCCGGTCTAAATTCGATAGCACTTCCCAGCCGTTCAAACAGATATCTTACACTTTCGGATAGAGCCAACGGCCCTACGGTGCTGAAAACACCGGTTCTCGTTAGATCACCGAAGTCAAGCAGCATCGGGCGCGGTTAGTACTTGGGTGGGTGACCACCTGGGAACACCGCGTGCTGTTGGCACATTTCAGGCGCGGTAGCCCGATGGTTTGCGAGCTGGATTTGCACGCTGCCGCAACTGCCGCCGTGTTCATGCGGAGTACGATCACATTAAATATGTGGGTCCGTAAGTCCTTCCGAGAGGTTGATGGTAGGGGGAGGTGGGTATGGTCCCTGTAGATGCCTCCCCCACTGGGTTCCGGTCTAAATTGGGTGGTACTTCCCGGCCGTCCAAACAGTTACCTTACATCTTTCTGGTAGGTCAGACGGTCTGGGTCTCAACAACAACAGCAACACTTTTGGATAGGTCGTACGGTCTAGGTCGAAGAAGAAGAAGAAGATCTGAATATCCTCATCATATTAGTTCGAGATTTCGACGTAGGTATCAAGAAACAAGAAAATCTTTGGTGTACTGTCATGGCGAGGGACGAAGATATCGCTACAAGTAGAGCCGCTCATAGAAAGTGTGTGTCCCTTACAAACATTTATCATGCCCTCCTCCACATTTTCTTTTCTTTTTTTTTATGAATTTTTCATGTCTTTTCCAGCCTGAAAAAGAAAATATTGGTGGTCCGGGTCCCTTTTGGATCCCAAGCTCTTGCATTCTTGTAGTGTCCGTCTATCCTCCCTTATAGGCATCCTTGCAACCAGAGTCAAACAAGAAAACTTTATATTTTGCGATTACCAAAGAACCCTAGTAGCAATTAATATTGGTCCAATATTGGACCGATATTGTATATCGTGGCATTACATTGGAAATATTTCAAATGTAATCCCAATATTGGGCAAATATTGGGGTTACATTGGCCTACAATATTGGGTAATATTTTTATTACAACATTACGTTAATATTGGTGTTTCATTGGAAATATTGGCGTAATATTTTCCTAATATTGTTCTAATATTTGAAGCCCATGTTGGGCCAATTCCGTCAAAATGTCCACTTTTTTTATATTGGTCCAATATTTCAGCCAATAATAAGCCAATATTGGACTGAATTACTACTAGGGACATTACTGAAAAGGGCGCTCAGAAATAATTTGTTCCAGGGTGCCAAAATCGACGTAGCCACTGCAGATAATATAAAATCTAATAATGTAAAATTATTAGATTTTTTGCAGACGATCTTCAACTTTAAAGATACATTAAATCTTGTAAAATCTGCTAGGCGCAGTTAAACTTATATTAGACATGATGTTTGCTCGTAACATAGATTAAGTTGTTTCAATTGTGTATTTTACTTTAGTTATCATACATGTAGGCACATATTATCTGTTGTAAACGAAACAAATGAGACCGAAAACAACGAATAAACTTTTTGAAGTTTTTTTCCCCAAGACATTATTCGTGCAAAAGCGTTTCGGCTCTATCGAATCGGCCACTGTCGATTTTTTCGGGACTGAATAGTCGACCGGCACAGCCTCATATTTTCAATAATGTTCAACTTTTTAAAGATTTTCAAGAGGATAATGTCCGTTTTTTAGATGCGTTTGATCAGAGAAATTGGACATACCTGTATTCAGAGGACAGTTGCTTAAAACACCACATTTTCGAAGTCTCGATAATTTATGTCTATGTGTATTGCTATTGAAGTTTCAATGACAAGTAGCTAGAGGTATAAAAGCGCAGCTTTCTTTTAAAAGTACAAAATGTAATATTTTATTCACTACATAACTTGTATCTTAAAGGTCATGCGTATAAAACACAATTATAATGCAACTATAAACAAACATACTTATAAAGAAATAGAAAATTTAAAATAAGAATTAATTTTATTATTTTTCTGAAGGTTATTGTAGATATGGTTGTGAGAGTTACCATTGTTAGAATATTTCTTACAACTGAAAATAAAACATGTTGTTGGTAAAACAGCATAAAACAAATCTTTGAATACTTTTTTGAACTCGACTGTAGGGGGGGGGGGGTCATACTGCTCTCTCACAAAGGCGATAGCAGGGGAGTAAGTGATACTTGCACTGTGAAAAGAACTTGCAGAAAGTTAACTATGTGCAATAATTGTGCGAACATGTATAGCGATCAATAAATGCAGTCCTATCACTTAGTAGGCTTCAAATATATATATATATATATATATATATATAAAATGAGTTCAGGCAGCACGAGTGTGCAATGGACACAGAACACAACATGAGGGTCGCTCCTAAAATGAAGAAAGCCCTTTATGGTGGGATGACATAACCCATAATTTATGGATCATCCATGAACCGGTTTCATGTTTATTATGTGCTTGTCAGTAAGGACTGCTCGTCAGTCACTGATTAGATTTATACACAATACTAAATATTTTTAGGCTTAAGGGCCTCACTTAGGGGTTTATTGGAAAAAGAAAAGAAAAATAATAATAACATGGGAAGAAAGCTAAAAGTAGCTATATAAACTAGCTAGCTATAAACAGTGAGTAACTTTTAGCACTTTGAAAGCTTGTAAATGAAATAAATGAGTTTGAAAAAATCGAATAAACTTATTGAACTTTACTGGAGTTTTATTTTTACAAAATGTTATTGACGTAAAACCATTTCGGCTCCATCGGACTGGATCCACCACTGATTTTTTTTTTTTTTTTTTTTTTTTTTTTTTTTTTTTTTTTCCACAATACAGGAGGATACTACCATTTTCGTTCGTTACCCGGTTTAATGTAGGCGTCCACTCGTGACTCCGTGACTGCGAGGGGGGGGGAGGAGGTCAGGACGGGGCGCAGGAAATTTGGAGAGATCAATAGTATGAGAGGTTGTAGAGGCACTAGTTATTAGAAGAAAGAAAAAAATATAAAAGGGATAATTTCATTTTATTACACTGAGGACGGGAAATATGTAGTACGTTTTCCCCAAATTACCGTTGATAGCGGGATAAGTAGATCTACGTTTTTCACCAATTGCTATATTTCTGATATTCTGTTCAATTTGTCTGCTGCAGAAGCAACGGAATGACACTCTATAACTAATAGCGCAAATACTCCTTTGACGACTTTGTCTTCTAGCGACCACTTGGGGCCTCATATTATCAGACGGCCTCAAAATTTTGTGCATAATTCGTATTGGACTCTAACATCTTTTAAGACTCTGTGCTTTATAGCTAATCCAATGTTTTGTTGAATTTTATATAATGCTGCATCTTATCGTTAGTCAGTTATGTAATGGTTTACAGTTGCGATTACAACGTTTTGGCTACAACCTTTTCATCGGATTGTAGTTGAGCATATTGAGATTATGATACTATAATCTCCACGGTGTTCGCTCTCTATGTGATTAGATGGCTTTAATGGAGGCTCTGCAACATTTTATATTTGTTTTCGTCTCTTCGAGTTTCGGAATTTTGTGATTTCGGGAGAGCTTAGTGAGGCCTCGGACTAAAAGCATTTGCATAATCAGTGCCTGAGCATTTGCATAATCAATCTTCTTCCTGCCTGAGCTATAACTATGGACCATTTCGCAAAAAGGCAGGTTATTTTATTATTATTTACAGATTATTATTCACAGACTATCATATATACTGACACACACACACACACGCACGCACGCACGCACACACACATGTCTGACTAAAAATAGCTTTCCGAGTTCTAGTGTGCTCGAAACGTGTAGATCCGTCGAAAATTTCGATTTTCGACATAATTCGAATACTTTCCCTATACATTACCAGTAGAATATATATATATATATATATATATATATATATATATATATATATATATATATATATATATATATATATATATATATATATATATATATATATATATATATATATATATATATATATATATTAACTAATTAACCAAATGATAGTTTAATGCGTCATTTTTTTTTCTTGTGACGGAACGAATAAGACCAAACCCTATTAATCTAAAATGAACCGTTCTCGAGATATTTAAGATTATTTGAGCAAATTAGATATAGTATTATCAAATGAGTATCCTTTTAAATTTCAGCAATTAAACACGATTTAATGAATTATAAATTTTGGTCTGTAGGGAAATTCATGTACTGTCCACATTAAAATTTTTATATTTGGAAATGTAGCATCTCAAGGATTAGGTTTAAAATGAAATACTTCTTTACAGAAATTATCTTCTTTTTTAAACCACTAACAATGGAGGAATCAATGCTATCGTTCTAAACAAGGCCGGTGCTTATAATTCATTCTCTTTCTCGCTATCTTTGTTCTGACATTTCCAAATTTAAGGGGTCATTAAGTGACGCAACGGCAATTCCTGCCCTTGGTCATTATCTGCACACGTCCGAGTGGGAGACGTGGGGAAGCATCTAAATACGTCTCACCTCATTATTCTATACCAGTCTGTGGCTGTGATAGGAATGTACGCAACTTTCTCATCAACATTGGAATGCCACTTTTGCACTGCGAATTTTATAAATAGCAAGGAAAGAGTGAAAGAAAATTAGACACAAGTTCTGCTTGCCTGTTTAACCTTTTGCTTACGGGTGGGACAGCTTTTATCCCAAACGAAGAAGCTCCCAAAAAGAGAGGTATTTGACATACCCTATTCCAAACAGTTTGATCCCCTTTACAGACATTGGCGTCCATGGACGCCAGTGCCAGCAAAGGGGGATCGAACTGTTTCGGATAGGGTATGTCAAACACCTGTCTTTTTGGGAGGTTCTTCGTTTGGGATAAAAGCTGTCCCACCCGTAAGCAAAAGGTTAAAGAATGATTTTACTATCCTCACGAGGGGAGTTAGAGTAAAGTTATGGTGATTGCGATTGTGACTTTTAGCATTTTTCGTGATAGATATATTTTTAGCAGATGATTAAGCAAACATTTTACTCTAAGCGATGCGGCCTAAGAAAAATAGGGTGATCGTGATTTATGCAGTCGAGCTATATGGGTGGGGGCCCTAGGTATCAGAAAGGAATTTTGTCAGTTCAGGGGTTGTGTGGGTGTTCGGCCTGTGTAATCTAGAAAACCACTAAAGTGGTTTGTACCCAATTTGGGTGGTAAGTTTCATATATTTTCTAGATGTGAATGCGGAAAAAAACTTAAAAAAAAAATGTATATAGTGTGATAAAAAAATCGGCATGCTGCCATTAGGGGGCGTTTTCAAAGTATATAATATATATATATATATATATATATATATATATATATATATATATATATAATATATATATATATATATATATATATATATATATATATATACATAATATATATATATATATATATATATATATATATATATATATATAGAAATAGTTTATAGATATAATTTATCTATTTCTTCAGAAACATACATTTTTGTGTTTGCTTCTACAAAAAACTTGGACATGATTAGATTTTTGTAGAGGTTAACAATTCATGATTTAGGCTTAGAGCCTCGTCCACGTGTATGGCGTTTGTGCTTGATTTCGTTTGTTATACTTATTTCGATTCCATACCTTTGTATTATATATTTTTCATTGACTTGTTGATTCGATACTTATTTTATTTTATTTTTTTTCCATTTGCTTGAGGATTAGTTGATTTTTACTTTTGTTTTGTAAGCCAGTTAGATAGTTGAATTTAGTTTAAGTTTTTCTTTTTTTTGTTTCCATACCTTTTAATTTTGTTGTTTTTCTGTAACTTGATAGCTTGTGCTTTGTATTTTTTATCCATTTGATTGATGATTTGCTGTATTATATTTTATTCTGTGGGTGTTTTAAAAAGTTAGGTTTATCGTGTTACATCTTCTTACTTTTCGTTCATTGGATTTTCAAACTTCTATTATATATATATATATATATATATATATATATATATATAATAGAAGATTTTTATGATTACTTGTAATATATATACCCGAGAAATACCAAAGAAAATTGCTTGTAAACTGAAGGTAAAGGTAAAAAATGCAAATCAGAAGCCTAGTGTAGCACGATGAGCTATGCAAGAAGTTTGGATATTGAATAAATGGAATCTATTGAATATAAAAGGAATAAAATGAATATGAAAAGCATTTCTGAAACCATGTACGTTATCAAGGGCCATACATGTTTCATTAATGCTGATTCTACGTTTCTGTTTACACAACTGTAACATGTATTACAGAAATAATGTAAATGGCCCGACGTAGAAGAAAAAACAAAGTGGATCAAATACTCAAAAAAATCAAACATGAATATAAAATATTCTGTAACACCAGCTTGTGGCTAATTATTTAAATGAGGATGCAAAGTATTATAAAGTAATATCAAAAGAATATAATGAAAATAAAGTGAAAAATATATCTACCCCTAGTACTGTGGTACATCTGGAAAAGCATGTGTATTACCAATCATCTCTGAACAGGTTACAGTGAATTTTTGTTACTGACTAAGCAGTTTTCTCAAAGCAGGTTACAGTGAATTATACAAAATGTTTAACTGTTAGAAGAAGACATGGAGATTATGAATTATTTAGAAATGCTAGTGTATGATCTGTCAATATGTTGCTGTAATTGTTGCAAGTTTTTGAATTTAAATTTAAAATGTGTTTTAATAAAAGAAAGAATAAGATTGGGCGGGTAGTTATTTTTGATAACGGTGTTGATGAATTTATGAAGATGTTCTTTGTAGTAACAAGGTGTGCTTAACATTTTGATTCTTAATAACTGGTTATTAATAATATTTCTATATACAGATTTGGAAAGATTGGAAGAGAAATGTTGAAGTATATTTACTTTGAAGTTATAAGTTTCTGTTTTGTCATAGATTTTAAATTTTATTGTTTTTGCATTTTTAATAGTTAAACTAACGTCTAGAAAATTGATCCAGTTGGATGTATATACATTTTCAAGGAGTTGTAGATTAGGTGGATAGAAATCAAAATTTAATTCATTGGTCTCATTAGTAATTCCAATAATAATAAGATCATCAATATATCTGTACATTATATGACTGTTGAAAGGGTGCTGATTTTCGTAAAAATGTAGATAAAGGTTGGCCAGTATGGTAGATGATTTACCTCCCTGTGGTATTCCTTTATTTAATTTGTATATGCATTTTCCTTGAACTAAATACTGTTTGAACAGTATTTATTTTAATAAAGTTTTGAATTTTGGAAATGAAATGTTTTTGGCTTGAGTGAATCGTTCATATAAAAGAAGAATGACTTTATATAAATCATTAATGTCTATATTATTAAAAAGGTCTTTGAAATCAAAAGTTTTTACATCATGTATGTAAGGAATAAGTTTTATTTTATTAATAAGTTCTATACTATTTTTGATTATATGTGTTTTTTTTGTGCAGTAAAATAATCATAAATTTGATTGAGTATGATTAGCAGTTGTTTGTCAGCTGCATTGGTATATGAATTAAAACCTATAGGAACTGTTCTAAATGAAATAGGTGTTTTATGGAATTTAGGTATGAGTACCAAGTAAGGAAAATTGAGATTGTATTTTTGTTTAAGAAGTTTGTAGTAAGCTATTATTTGTTTATTTATAACATTGATATGAGTGTATAAAGGAGTTAAATATATATATATATATATATTATATATATATAATATATGATTATATATATATATATATATATATATATTATTCATATTTTATGTGGAATTCATTTTTGATTCCATTAAGTGGATTTAGTGAAATCTAATAAGCAGAAATTAAAAATGACGGAAAAATAGTAGAAACGCCAGTGACGTAATCAAAATTCAGGGGATTTTTATCTAGGGGAGTCAACGGGGACCAGGAGAAAAATGGGGGGAGGGAGCATAAATTTCGCCAAATTTTTACATGTGTTGATGATACATTACATAGTAAACAGTACATCGATTATTTTCAATTCCCCTGTTAGTCGATTCCACATTTATGTATTAAACATTGCTAGAGTTTGGTGACTAAAATGGTCCTACACAACGGAACTTTCTTGACAACGTTTCAGCAGATTATTCTGAAACCACATTGGTTAGACTGACGCTACATTGTGTATCGATGTGTTTAAGTATACTATAATGTGCTTAAAACATTTCATTAGGATAAGTCGGCACTTTGGCACATTTTTTAATACTTTGGTCACTTTGGCACGTTTTTACCCTCCTTTTTACCAGATATTAAACAATCTTATAATAAATAAATTTCAATTTGTGGTTATACAAATGGAATTTAAAATTCAAAAATTTGATTTAAAATGTTAATATTTTGTTAAATATGTGTGCTTAGAATTAAAATATATATATGAAAATGAATAGTTTTATTGATTCAACCACTCGTAGAAAATTCCGGAAAAGTGTCAATCCCTTGCCTCTGCTCTAAATCCAGGACCAGATTTACACACGAACTTCCGATGCCGTGGCACTAAGCCCCTCAAATTTTATTGGTTATTTATTGTTAATTTATTTTTTTGATAATTATTATTGTTAAAAATGTTACTGTGATTTTGAGCTAAATTTATATCGCAATGTTTTTCTGCATTTATAGGCTGAGTATAGCATTTATTATTTAGTTTAACATTTTCTTATGGTTGACACGCATGTTAATTAAAAAAAAAAATGTAGGAGCTTCCTAAAAGTAAACTCTTGGGCCCATTTTCTATAAGTTGCCCTCCTCCCCATATAGCACCCAAATAACCCTTTCTTTACTCCCCCCGAATCTGAGCTACAGGACGTCAATAAATACATCTTTCAGAGGTAACAGTATAGTTTCACAGAATTAATGATATGCATAGTGAATCAATCAAATCCATATTATTCCTCAAGAATTTCTTTCGAATGAGTATTCTGTGATGTCATTCCAATGGATATTTTTGCAAATAGTATATCTCTATATTCTTCATAAAAGACACAATAGATGGCAGCACTAAAAGTTTGGCGTAAAGAATCCATACAAATTTTGTAATGTTTCGCTGTTATATAACATTTGTTAAAACCTTTTATTTTGAATTACGAAAGATTCTGTTAATACTATTTAATTGTAAATACTACGTAAATTCGTACAAATCTCTAAATATTTGAAAAAATTAAAAGTTGGTTTTCCCGTGGATCATTTTTAAACTTTATCTGAAAATTACCGTAATGTTTTTCTCAAAAGTCGCACAGATGGCAGCACTAGAAGTAGCGGAACTTGCCTTTTCACCTTCATGATTATGATTATCAACTGCCATCGACATTCGACACTGTATTAAAATCGCTCTCCCATTGCAGATAACACCATCCATGAATCGCTTTAGTACTTATTACGCGCCCGTTAGCATGGAATAGCCGATACCTGCAATCAGTTACGTCATCAAGAAGGGGGGGAGGGGATTTGGGTTGATAATTCCCCAGAAACCTATCGAACTCATTGAATTTCTATGAAATGATAGATGGAGAAATAAAATGGATAATCACTCACAATTTTTCATTTATAGTATTTTATTCGGATGTTCTGTCAAAATACAGATTTTACTCCGAAAGAAAATTTTAATGGCTTTTGTGCCCAAGTGATTGATTGGGGGCTTCTAAAGAGTTAATCTCCTAATGTAGATAGCTATGCAGACAGATTGAAGTGATATAGTGTAGAGACTGTTTAAAAAAGCATTTTGCATAAAAAATTAAAATGGACCAGCTTTTTGTTAATTTCACAGGTTCTTTGTCTAACAAGATGAAAATACTGATGAAACAAGATGAAAATGCTTTTCTCAAGAACGGTTTATGTAAGTGTTCTAATGTTTATTTCCTTCGTTTTTTAATGAAAAACTACATAAGAAATGATTAATTATCTAACATTGTTGAAGGTTCTGATTAAAAAAAAAATTCTTTTTTTAAATTTCATTCGAAAATTGGAGGGTTGAGGGGGAGTTTCCCGAATATTTGATTACGTTTAAAATTAATAAGGTTTTAGTATTTACCGATTCAAGTAATTATACCACATTTTATTTAAAATGTTAAATTCGTCCAAGCGCACACACATATACATGCACATGCACTAACTTGCATATATATACACAGATATCAAGCATTGCAACCTTTATAAATAGCAGATATCACCTTAAATAACATAGAAAAACGTTCGATTCGAGTTCAATGGTGCTTGAGAAATGCTTTTCCGTCATAAACTCGAATTCGAATAGATATCTGATCCCGTCACAATATTTTCCCCATACATTATACTATGTACGTAAGGAAATTAACTGGTCACTGGATGCTGCTATTTGCAATGGTAGAGTTATACTAACTTCGGGCAGATATTTTGAGAATTTCTCCCTCGCTTGTTTTCTAAACTGTTTTCTTCATGGAATCGTCTCATCGTTTTAAGGGGGAATTTTTGCTGTAGTTAACTTTTGGTAAATAGCAGATGGTTTTGAAATGAAAATACAGTAATTATATTCATAATTTATATCATTATTCTTTGTAACGACTTATATAACTTGCCATTCTCGGTATTTGTCCTTCTCGTTATTTTAAGCTTTTCATGTAGATTGTTCCAACCTTTAGTTCAAATTAACGAGGCTTTAATGCGTTTCAAGGAATTTTTTCTTTTGTCTTTTTGGCAATGAAGCACTTCATTGCCAATGAAAGGAGAAAAAAAAAATGTTCTTCAGGCTCTTTGCTCATATGACTTCGTTGTAATTTATGGCTCTCGGTCCATTTCGGTGACAGCTGAAGCTAAATGAGAAGAGAAAGCGACGTTTAACGACAACTGTAACAAAGCTGCAACGAGTTACCAAACCATTCCTGTCACATTTGTGGCCTACTAATCCTTATTGATGGGTTTCGCCCACAGGCCAACCACTCAAGTTGAGCTATGGTGACAACTTATTCAGTAAATAAGTCAAAGATTTTTTATTTCCTACCATATATAGTAGTGTATAAGGAGAGTATTGGAATGGGGCAAAAGTAGCCAACCCTTTACCATCTGTAGACTATTTTTCTTGCCGTTTGTTAGAACCTAGCTTCATGGTCAGAACCTAGCAGACGGGGAGAGGGCCACTGATCCTAAAACTTCTTAAAGTACATTAGAATTATTTTTCCGGTAGAAGTATTTGCTGTAAATTGAGCATTGATTCAACGCATGTTTAACCCTGACCTGTTTTTATAAAATTTTATAACACGGAATTACAATAAAGCGACTTCTACCCTATAACAAGGCGTTTCATACAAGCAAGATACTGCTCAATTAATCAACTCTTTACTATTTGTGAAACATGCATCCCCGTTTATTCTTACTATTGGGATAGAGACGGAAATCGCAATTTAACTTTTCGATGGGTTTAAACGTTTTGGCACTCTAAGATAGCAATCCACTACTTTCAGCATAATGTCGGTTCTGTCAGTCGTTATGTCTGTTAGTTGGCCCGTCTGTTTGTGCCATGTATCGGTCTGTTTGTGAAATATATCGGTCTGTCTGTCCCTATAATGTATCGGTCAGTCTTTTTAACTCTGTAATGTATCGGTCTATTGGTCTGTATGTCTGCCTCTGCGATGCATCGGTTTTCTGTCTGTTTGTGAAATGTATAGTCTGTCTGTCCCTGGAATGCATACCCTGTCTCTCTGCTTGTGGAATGTATCGATCTGCCTGTCTGTGCATTGTATCTGCGCAATGCAAATTGTGTCTGTGTAACGCAACTAAAAACAGTCGTCATTTTCTTCATTAAATTTGTCAAACACGTAATCCTGTTGCTAATTGGATATTGGTACAATTTGGAGAAATATTACTTACTCTGTAAGAAAGTCATATGTTGCCGGCATCTCATTTGCTCTGCGTTTAAAAGACTTCAGGGAAATTTTCCATGACAGCAACACTGGTAGCTATGTTATATAGAGTGGCGAGTTAGATGGAGTGGCGACTTGGATGGAGTGGCGACTTATACGGAGTGGCGACTTGGCAGGCCGTCGGCTACTTTGCCGCATTGCACCCTTCAGCAGCGAGCAGGCAAGAAAAGGCCCTATTTTTCCCTATTTTAATGTTAGAGAATAGGAAATACTTCTCTATAATAATTTGTAATGTATTATTGCTGAATATTACTACTGATTCTTTTTCCATAAGTATTTCTATTTTTTCTAATCTGTTTCCATTGGTTAGAAATTCAAAATCTCTTCAACTTTTTTAATTCTCAAAAACCTTGAAGGACGTTATTTCTGCCTCAAACTTTACCGATTTAGAATACTGTGAAATTATTTATTTGGTATCTCTCATCTTGTTTTCAATTCATTAGTAATACGCAATCGTTACGAAGAGTACTTTAAATATTTTACTTTCTAATTTAATTTTATCGCACAATTTTGAAAAGAAATTACATAAATTTTTCAATGTTATTATCTTAAAGAAAGATTTAATATCATTCCGAAATTCCATTTCTATTTTCACTATAATTCATAGTTTATAAAAAAGGAAATGATTGCGAAAGTATAAATACTTAGATTATTGTAGATTGACACGTTCTGAGCAACATGGAATACGAATCAACCATTTTCACTTTCCCTACATGCATATTATAATGAGTAGGGAAAGTATTGTAACGGGGTCAAAAATTCGAATTTGAGTTTTCGACTGAAGAGCATGTTTCGATCATCACTGAACTCGAATCGAACGTTTTTGAGGAGATGTCTGTGTGTGCATCCCTGAGACTCAGAAAACGATATACCACGACCGAATGGAGCGTTTCGAACGATATTTGGTACAAATATTACAATCTGTGAATACTTGAAGTCTATTGATTTTCAAAACGCAATCGAATGTTCGGAAAATCTTCAAATTTTAAATGAAAATTTCAAAACATCATTAAAAATCATAACCTTTAATAATGTTACATAAATTATCGTTTCTCATGTAATTTGTCATTAGAAAACGAATAGCACAAACTTTAAAGGACTAGCAAGAGCTGTTCTAGAGACATTATACGTTTTTCTAATACATTTATTAAAAATTTATATAAATAAAATTGAAAATATGTCTGTGGGTGTGTTTGTTTGTCTATTTGTTTGATTCATCAAGGCGGGAGAACGGCAACACCGAATTTCTTGAAATTTTATGGGTGGACTTGGAATAATCTCACTTGAATTTTAGTCCGTGTTTCGAGTTTCTAGTACCAGTATTTGTCTAGATATTAATAAAAATTGCACTATTAAACCTTTCCCAACGGTCGTACCGTGCTGAAAACACCGGTTCTCGTTAGATCACCGAAGTCAAGCAGCATCGGGCGCGGTTAGTACTTGGGTGGGTGACCACCTGGGAACACCGCGTGCTGTTGGCACATTTCGAGCGCGGTAGCTCGGTGGTTTGCGGGCTGGATTTGCACGTGCCACAACTGCCGCCGTGCTCATGCGGAGTACGATCACGTTAAACATGTGGGTCCGTAAGTCCTTCCGAGAGGTTGGTGGTAGGGGAAGGAGGGTACGGTCCCTGTGGATGCCTCCCCCACTGGGTTCCGGTCTAAATTGGGTGGCACTTCCCGGCCGTCCAAACGGTTACCTTACACCTTTCTGGTAGGTCGGACGGTCTGGGTCTCAACTATTAAACCTTTCATAGACATAGCATTATGATGGTGATATTTGTTCCTAAAATAGATTTGAAACACAAAACATAAAACGATATCATGCAGCTAAACAACGGAATTTAATCAAATGTGATTATACGACAGACGATTTTTATTAAATCTTTTGCGATTTAAATAATTAAGAATTATGTAATATAAAAATAAACTTTATTGCAACTGTAATTTCAAATGTATTATATCAAGTGTTCCGGAGTCCGATGCCAATTGAAATCGTTAAATTAAAATATAATTACATAACACACATATAACTGCAACTCATAAATACTTAAGCTAACCATTTAAATGAATTATTAAAAGCTAACATAAGGTGAACTAGACAACCAGGAATTCATACAAAGGTTTAACACGCAGAGAATCGAGAATGAAACGCCAGGCGCGACTGAGAATTTGACTTGAACAGGTCGATATTACAAATTTTACGGTGATAAATATAAGCAAGAAAGATCAATCATGCTTAAAGCATTGATTATGAAACACTTTCCAACTTCAATGCAATTTTATTTAAACATGTCTAAAATGCAATACATTCCTCGGTAATATTTTAAAACTTATCACAATACTACATTAATTTATTATATTTGACACCTTAAAGCTCCATCGAAAAAAATTAACTTCATTCAAATGACGGCAAAAAAATTAACTTCATTCAAATGACGGCATTAATTGACGGCATTCAAATGACGGCATTATAAATTGCCTGGTTTTAACATTTCTAAAATGTGATACATTCCTCGGTAATAATTTTAGAATTATCATAATACTACGATAATTTATTATATTTGAAAACATCATCGAAAACAACTGAAATTCATTCAAATGACGTCATAAAAAAATAACACGCCTGGCTCTCTCTATAAAAGCAACATTTCATTCATAAATAATTCCCCCATTCATGTCATTCATCACAATACTATAATAATTTATTTTATTTAAAAATTAAGACCATTGAGCTACAAGTAAGTAAACTCAATGCGTAAAACTTCATCGAAAAATATCGTCCTTCTCTTTCTAAAATCAATGAATATTTCATTCATATCAGCTAAGCAGACTCCATGGACTAAATGATTTTGTGTTAAAGAATTACAGCGATTCTAATACAACTCATTCTACATATTTTGCTGTTTACATTTTACATAGGTGAAAAATAGGCTTAATAGTAGAAATAATGAAATTTGGAAGAGCATTTAAACTGAAATATATTGTCATTGCGTTGTTTCAGTATGTAGATGCACAGAATTTAGGCAAAAATAAAGTAGTTTTAGGACGGATACAACACTCAATATGAATTAAAAAGAACTTTAAAAATCACGATTTTGACACAAGATGGATGCCATATATCATTTTGAAGTGGGTCATGTGATCGTTTCATATCATGGACACGTGATCGCTTCATATAAGAGGTGTTATTATTATTTTAATTTTTATTTAAAAAACAACTGAATATATTTCGCTGAATTTTTTTTTATATATTTTATGGAACAATTTGAATATTGCCTAAAATTTTCGAAGTAATTTGTGAATTTTAAATCCGCTTAAAAAATGCTTGAAAAATTAGGTCCCATAGGGCTCAATGTATTCCATTTTTTCAACCCGGGTTCAATCCAAAACTAATTGGGTGATATTATTCATTTATATTCCCATAGGTCCTATAGACCGTCTGAACAACATACTAAAATTTCATTTTGATTAAGTCATTTTTACGGCAGTTATCGTGCTAACGGACAGACAGACAGACAGAATGAACAAAGTCATAAACACTTTTCAACTTTGTTGTATAGTGCTAAAAATGAACAGGGATTCAAAAAGTAAACTGTTATGGGGGGGGGGGGGAGGAGAGGTTGCATTTAATGAACTGCAAAGTTTTATCAGAAATACTACTTTTACCTAATTTGTTATTAATGATAAATGTATATTTGATAAAACTTTTCTGTTAATCATGATAAAACTTTTCTGTTAACTTTTCTGTTAATAAAACTTTTCTGTTTCTCTGTTAATATCGAACCTGAAAATTTTCGGAAAAATTTATACTTTACAATAGTATGAGGAGTAGTAAACGTAAATTTGGGCAGGTTAAGTATTACGAACTTGCGTTCAAATAGATTCTGGTTAAAGAGATGGTGAAAGAAAACAATGAAATAAAGCCCATGGGTAAAACAGTTTATTTATACAAAATTCATAACAGTTACAAACATAACAAAACTGTAATGTAAATACTGGCAGTTGTGAGGTTCTGAAAAAATAAGAATATAAAAATTAGTTTTAAAATCATACAGGAAAATAAAGATACAGAGATAAGACAGAATAAGAAGACAGGTAAGTGACAAAATAAAAATGATATACTCTGCGTATTGTATAACATGTAATTATATAATCTTAAATCTGTCAACGCATCTATGTACAGAAAAACTTCGATTAACCGTCACCGTCCGGACTAGGACTGCGACGGATAACCGAATAGACGGATAACAGAAATCTCTTAATACATATGTACAGTAACGTGATTTCACTGCGGACTTGGGATAAAAATGAAAATAAAATCCATTAAAAGTGAACAATACATACATATTGTATTTAATTTTACAAAACGATCAATATAAACTTCAATGTAAGAGTAGTAATGTACAGAAATGTATTGTAATACTATAAATCTACGTTAATTTAAATTAATCTGTCATCTCCTTCAGTGTCTTTAAGGCTCAAGCTTTCTGCGCTGCGATGTTCCGTATCTTACGCAGAGGTAAGATCTGTGTTGCATTTGCCTCCTTTTGCATTTCAAACCAGTCGATGC
Source organism: Amaurobius ferox (assembly GCA_951213105.1). Lineage (NCBI taxonomy): Eukaryota > Metazoa > Arthropoda > Arachnida > Araneae > Amaurobiidae > Amaurobius > Amaurobius ferox. Next base: position 119,147,989 of record OX578147.1, read on the forward strand.
ACTTTGATAACATTGTTTCTGCTTTTGAGTGGGTAGTAGTTCTTCAATGGTAGTCACACTAGAAACAATTTTATCATCGTTCAAAATTTCAAAGCCTCTATCCATTTTGTCACATTCCAACCAATCCGTTACTTCTTCTGGCGTAATGTTTTCACTATTTAGTCCTACATTGTTGCACAGTTGCACAATTTCGTCAACATTGACAGTCTCAGTTCCTTCAGTTTCGTCAATAGGTTCAGGCAAGAGTTTATTCCACCCATTCTCTGTTTGTTTGTTGATACTCACGCATCACGCATTTTTTTAGACGATGACGGATAACAGAAACTGACGGTTAATCGAAGTTTTACTGTATGTACGAATGTATTTCTTTCAAAAGAATATTTAAACTAAGTTGATTCTGGTGTTTAAAGTGGTAGAAATCTGTAAAATAGCAATTATTTTTCATTAAATAAAAAGTAAAAATGCCGCTGAATTCAGTCGTTTCCAGTAACAGCAAGTGATCAAGTCTGGCGAGTTAGACAAATTAAATTAGGGACTGACAACATATCTGTTTACAGACTGTGGAAGTAGAAATATGTGCAATTAGTAGTAAATAGAATTTCTCTGGGGCGGGGGTGGGAATTTCCTGTGCGTCTTTCACACAGAACCAACCCGCACCTCTAAAGCAAAAGTTGCATTTAGACACGCATTGTTTAATTAAATTATAATTTTCCGGTATTAATCACATTACTGTTACTGTCCAGGAAATTAAATATATTTCGTCTATAAAGATAATTTACGAAAATCGTAAATTCCAAATAATTCATGCTTCAATCATGTAAATTGAACTGATCACAACTGAAATCGCAACACAATGAAGAAATTGATGCATCCTTACGAAATTTACAAAATCTAATTGTAACATGGAGATGTGCAAATGATCAAAAAATCATACCTGGAAAATGAAAGCATGGAACTTTATTGACATTCGATCAATATGGAATAGGTCCACCGCGAGCGGCTATGCAGGATTAAATACGACGAGGAATCCCGTCAATGAGATGGTCAATGGTGTGCTAAGAGATGGCATTCCACACAGCATGCAATTGGGCTTGTAACTGAACATGGTTTGCTGGGATTGGGAGTTTTCTTAATCGGCGACCCATGATGTCCCAGATATGCTCAATTGGCGACAAATCCGGGGAATGTGCTGGCCAAGGCAGTATATCAAAACTTTGTAGACTATTCATAGTTACTCGTGCAGTATGTGGCCTGGCATTATCCTGCTGAAAAAGCAGTCCAGGCCTGGTTGACAGATATGGCTGTACCACAGGTCTCACAATGTCAGAGACGTATCGTTGTGCCGCGATACTGCCAGAAACGTGGACCAAAAGTGTTCATCCATCAAATGTTATACCACCCCAAACCATGGTACCACTTAGGAGGGTTGTGTGGTGCCTGATAGAAAAGCTTAGTGGTGGCGTTGTTGAAAGCGCCGCCATACGCGAGCACGGCCATCTGGGATGCCAAAACAGAATCGTGATTCGTCCGTGAACAGAATGTTTCGCCATTCTGTCGACCAATTGCGTCTCATTTGACACCACTGGAGGCGACGCAACCGCTGAAGACGTTGAAATGGTAGATGTCGTAAAGGTCAGGTCGTCTACCTCGGAGTCCTGCGTCACGCAAACGGTTTTGAATTGTTTGCTTCGAAACCACGTTATCTGTAGTTTAGATAAATGTTGTTGTAAGACGGTTGTTGTGGTAAACGGCTTCCGCGCAACGCTTCTCAGAAGCATACGATCTTCATGTGGTGTAGTACACCTGGAAGCTCCACTACCTGATCTTCGTGTCGTTTCGTTGTCTCTCACTAACCGTAACACACACCTTTGAACTGTCCTCACATCACGACCCATCAGTTCAGCGATCCTTCGAAGGCTCATTCCACCCTCACGTAAAACAATGACTTGTTGCCGCTCCGTGGACGACAACTGAGCGTATGCGGTACGTCGATGTACTTACTCTTGGCATACTATGATGATTTTTATAACCTGAAACCAATGACGCTACAATTTAGCTGTGGTATCGCTCCTCCTTGATCTGACACTTTTATGCTGCTCGGCAAGGTGTTACGTCACTATGCGTAACGAAACTATGATCATTTACATATCTGGCCTTGCTGTTTCCATTGTCTGATTTACATAAAGCTACACCTACAACTTTGTGGTGTTGCGATTTCAGTTGTGAGCAGTGTACAAAATAAATCTCTTTTTTATTACATTATATATTTACATGAAAAATTTCATGATGAAACGTGCCTTCGGTCGTGAGTTATAGTGTCCTCACCTAGCAGCCATACACAAATAAAAATCTTTCAAAAGAATTAGGAACGTAATTTTGGTTAACACCGTGCATACGGAAATTTTCAGAAAGGCAATATTTTCTCTATACAATAGAACGAGAAAGAGAAAAATGGGTTTTCAATCATCTCTTTCGTTACCATATTGCCGGATCATTACGAATCCACTAATATGGGGGGGGGGGGAATAAAACCCTATTTTAACATGGGTATCAACAATGGATATCAACATTGAATATCAACATTGGATCAAGGATATCCAACATGGATATCAACATTGAATCCAACATGGATCCAACATAAATATCAATATTGAAAAATAAAGACGCCGTTTACATATTATTAGAAAAAATTTAAAATAATGCAATTACGGTTTGAAGCATGGAAGTAAAAGTAAGGAGTTAAAACTGCATATTAAGAAAACGCCAATATCGTTTGAGACAATATAAGTAGACCTGCATCATATGCATTTTTACTTTCCCTGCAATTCATGGTAATGTATAGGGAAAGTATTGGAATCATGTCGAAAATCGCAACTCGAGTTTTCGACGGATCTACACGTTTCGAGACTTCTAGAATACGAAAAAACTATTTTTAGCGTGACGTCTGTGTGTGTGTCTGTGTGTCTGTGTGTCTGTCTGTGTGTCTGTCTGTCTGTCTGTGCAGATTTTGTATCCACTCTAACTGAAAAAGTAATTGACTGAATTTCACAAAATTTGGAAGGTAAGTCACTTGTGGACGAGTCTGGTGCTGATTAGTTTTGGGTACGATTCGGGATAAAGGAACCCGCCTTTGCGAAATGGCCGGCAAAAGTTTGTATCCACTCTAGCTGAAAAACTAATGGACCGAATTTCATAAAATTCGGTAGATGAGTCACTTATAGGTCACCCTGGTGCTGATTAGATTTTGGTACGATTCTGAAAAAAATAACCTGCCTTTTCTTGCAAAATGGACAGCAAAAATTGTCAAAATCTAAACTAAAAAGCTACGTATGCTCAAATATATCCATTAAATGCTGGTTTAATACGTAATTTTTAACGAAGAAAAGAATAAGACCAACCCCATTACACTAGGAGTAGCCGTTCTCGAGATATTTTAGTTTTTTTGTTTTTCCGCTACGCCACCTTTGAAAATGAGTCCAGTTAGCAAACGAGAAAGAAAATTGAATTAAAAGTGAATTAAATGTAATTAAAATAAAGAGAACGTGAATATAAGTCTGCAGGGAAAGTCATGTGCTGCCCACATCAGATTTTTATGACTAAAGGCCTAAACTATTTATTTAAACTGTCCATTTTGTAAAAATAAATTATTAGCGCAATGCAAAGTAGAACTGAAGCAATGAAGAATATGTCTACGTATTCAAAGTTATTTTACCTTTCAATTTATTTTTATCTCCCTATATTCTGTACTCTACAGCTAGGAAAGAATACTGATTAATTATACTCATAATTAGGAAAATCTTAATTAAAAAATAATCGAAAATACATATACTAAATATTACGCCATTCTATTGTGTCAACTAATAGAAGCAGCTACTTTCCTAACACTAGTGACACCTAGATAAAATTCTCAAAGCATTATGGCATTTTCGAACGTTTCATCCATAGGAGTTTTATCTTTTTCTTTCTAACTCCATGGTTTGAAGTAACAATATTTATTTCTTAAATGTTCTATCTGATAGCCCTTTCTCTAGACTATCACTCTACATCTTGATTTTCAAGACAAGAGAGCTTTTCTTAAAGTTATGAGTGGTGTCTTATTCCAGTCCTCTTTCATAGTTTTCCATAGTCCAACCATTGTTTTAGGCCTGCGTTTAGAAAGTTCTCTTTTTACAGTCGTTTTATTTAGGTTAGTTAATCTGTTTGTTTAGATCAAATCTTGAAATCAAGTTTTGACCCACTTCTACCAAACCGATTCTCTTGAGGTTTTACGGACATGTATATTTGCGATGAGAATACAATATTTCATGAAATTTAAGTTGATCTTCCCGAATTCATACCCAGAATGGCCCGCAAAAGTTCCATTATTGTAAGATGATTGTTAAGAATGAGTCCAATATTAGGCTTCACTTCTATATATATATATATATATATATATATATATATATATATATATATATATATATATATATATATATATATATATATATATATATAATTATATATATATATATATATATATATATATATATATATACATGAAACTGGATATTGGACTCTCTTTTAACTTATTTACAAGAATAGAAATTATAATACCTTCTTTTCTGTTGTGGCTATGCAGACAGTGATTAAGTGTTGTCTTTTATTATAGTATATATCTCATGTTTTTTAAACTACTTATGGATAGAATGTCCGCTGGTCTCCTTAGTATATATATAAAGAACCTCTATAAATTTATCATAGAAAAGGTTTTATTGCACTTTTGATGAAAAATTGATTACAAAATCGCAGAAAACTAAAAAGTGCAAAATAAAATATTATAAGAAACCTTTTTATGATGCTACACCGTTTTAGTAAAATGCACTAAAAAGTAAAAAATAATTTTTAGCTGTCACAACATTCTTGGACGTATATGAATAAAAATAAAATGATGGGGCGCCCATAAAATAACTGTATTTGGACATTGACAGAATTTTAAGGAACACTAGAAGCGATAACATACAAATGACATATGTAAGAATGACGGATTTTTAAATTGAAATTGTTAGAGAAAAAATTTAAATGGATTGAATACAATGATTCTTACCCCGCGATTGAAAGTTTTAAAATAAAACAATTAATTTAGTGCATTTCTGTGTTACAATTTTGTATGAGTTGCAGTTCCATATACAATATTTTGAAATCCATTCAAAACTTCATATTAAATATTCGAATATGTTTTCATGGATATTTTACAAATCGGTATAGGAAAAAGAGAAACTTACGCGATTGATGTGGAAAACATTATATAACGTATTTTTACTTACCCTGCAATACATGATAATGTATAGGGAAAGTACTGGATCATGCCGAAAATCGCAACTCGAGTTTTCGACGGATCTACACGTTTCGAGACCTCTAAAATACGAAAAAACTATTTTTAACGCGACGTCTGTGTGTGTGTGTGTCTGTGTTTCTGTCTGTGTGTCTGTCTGTCTGTGCAGATCTTGTATCCACTCTAACTAATAAACTAATGGACATAAAATTTCATAAAATTTGGTAGGTAAGTCACTTGTGGGCGAATCTGGTGCTGATTGGATTTTGGTACGATTCGAAAAAAAAATAACCTGCCTTTTTTTGCAAAATGGCCCGCAAAAGCTTGTATCCACGCTATCTAAAAAACTAATGGACTGAATTTCACAAAATTCGGTAGATAAGTCACTTGTAGGTCACTATGGTGCTGATTAGATTTTGGTACGATTAAAAAAGAAATAACCTCCTTTTTTTTTGCAAAATGGCCCGCAAAAATCACCAAAATCTGAAATAAAAAACTACGTATGCTCAAATATATCCATTAAATGCTTGTTTCATACGTAATTTTTAACGAAGAAAAGAATAAGACTAACCCCATTACACTAGGACTAGCCGTTCTCGAGAAATTTTAGTTTTTTTGTATTTTCTCTACGCCACCTTTGAAAAATGTCTAGTTATCAAATGAGAACGAAAATTTAATTAAAAGTGAATTAAATTTAATTAAAATAAAGAGAGCGTGGACATAAGTCTGCAGGGAAAGTCATGTGCTGCCCACATCACATTTTTACTTTCCCTGCAATACATGGTAATGTATAGGGAAAGTATTGGAATCATACCGAAAATCGCAACTCGAGTTTTCGACGAATCTACGCGTTACGAGACCTCTAGAATACGAAAAAACCAGTCTTATCCTGACGTCTGTGTATGTGTCTGTGTGTCTGTCTGTCTGTCTGTGCAGATTTTGTATCCACTCTAAAAACTAATTGACCGAATTTCATAAAATTTGGTAGGTAAATCACTTGTGGGCGAATCTTGTGCTGACTAGTTTTGGGTACGATTCGGGATAAAAGTACCCCTCTTTTTTTGTAAAATGGCCCGCAAAAGCCTGTATTCATTCTAGCTAAAAAACTAATAGACCGAATTTCACAAAATTCGGTAGATAAGTCGCTGTGGGTTACCCTGTTGCTGATTAGATTTTGGTATGATTCGAAAAAATATAAACTGCCATTGTTTGAAAAATGGCACTCAAAAATCGTCAAAATCTAAAATAAAAAACTACGTATGCTCAAATATACCCATTAAATGCTTGTTTTATACGTAATTTCTAACGAAGAAAGGAATAAGATCAACCCCATTACACTAGGACTAGCCGTTCTCGAAATATTTTAGTTTTTTCATATTTTCTCTACGCCACTTTTGAAAATAAGTCCAGTTACCAAATGAGAACGAAAATTAAATTAAAAGTGAATTAAATTTAATTAAAATAAAGAGAATGCAGGGAAAGTCATGTGCTGCCAACATTAGATTTTTTGTTCTATAAAAGTACCAGACTATTTAAAACTCACGTTCGGTGAAAACGTACCTTTCGATCATCCGATTCTTTATATAATTTATTTTAAAAAGTTATTATCAGTCTACAAAAACCTAGAATTAATCAATGGAGCTGCGTGCTTTCACTAACAGGGTGGATACAGAACCTGGTAATCAGGTAAATCAGGGAATATCAACATTCCGGAAATATCAGGGAATTCTTTAAAACAAGAAAGATAAATCATGTATAAAGCATGCGTATACATCACGTATACATCACGCATTGATTATGAAACACTTTCCAACTGCAATTTTATTTAAACATCTCAAATGCGATACATTCAGCGGAGATATCTTTTTAATTATCACAGAACTACAATAATTTATTTTACTTGGAAACTTCAAACTTCATCGAAAAGAAATGAACTTTATTCAAATGACGTCATCGAAATATAAATCTTCTGGTTCTCTATGTAAAAGCAATGAATGTTTCATTCATACACTTTTATTTCAGTCTCCAGAGTTAAATAATTTTGTGTGAAAAAAATTCAGCAATTCTTATACAACTCATCTTACAATCACTTGTTTACATTATGCATCCATTAAAATTAGACTTCGTTGTAGAAATAATCAAAGTTTAAGGATCATTTAAGTTAAGAAATATTATAATTGCTTCAGCACAGAATATAGATGCACAGAAAATACGCAAAAATAAAGAGGTTTTAGGAAGGATGCGACACTAAATATAAATTAAAAAGAACTTTAAACATCACGATTTTTACTCTGGGAAAAAAGATGGATGCCCTATTTTAATTTGAAGGGGGTCATATAATCTCTTCATATTATATGGGTGTAATTATTATTTTTTAATTTTTCTTTAAAAATATTACCGAACATATTTTCCTGAAATTTTTTTTATATATTTTCTGGGATAATTTGAATATTTCCTAAAATTTTCGAAGCAATTTGTGAAAATTTTAAGTTTGCTTAAAAAATGTTTGAAAAATTAGGTCCTATAGGGTTCAATATATTTAATTTTTTCAACCTGGGTTTAATCCAAAACTAATTGGGTGATATTATTAATTTACGTTTCCATATGTCCCACAGACCGTCTCAACAACATACTAAAATTTCATTTTTTTTAAGTCATTTTTACGGCAGTTATCGATCGAACGGACAGACAGCCAGACAGAACGAACAAAGCTGCGATTTATCTACCAAATTTTGTGTAGTTTGATCAATTAGTTTGTCAGTTAGAGTGGATACATACAATTTTTGCGGGCCATTTCGCAAAAAAAGACGGGTTGTTTTATCCCGAATCGTACCTAAAACTAATCAACACCAGGGTCATACAAAACTTACCAAATTTTATGAAATTCGGTCCATTAGTTTTTGAGTTATAATGGACACATATATTGCACAGACAGAGACACAGACAGACACACAGACAGACAGACACGCAGGCAGACAGATACACAGACACACATACACACAGACACACACACATACGTCACGCTAAAATAGTTTTTTCGTATTCTAGAGGTCTCTAAACGTGTAGATCCGTCGAAAACTTGAGTTGCGATTTTCGACATGATTCCAATACTTTCCCTATACATTACCATGTATTGCAGGGAAAGTAAAAAAAAATACTGTTTCTTTTTATACATAAGTTTACCGCAATAAGGGATATTTAACTATATGAATTCTTGACTGGATTTTTCAGAACACTGCTGAGTTTATAGCTGAATTTTATAGCTTTTCTAACATTTTCATGCTTGAAAGATTAATACTCTTGTAATGAGACTGTTCTTATATTACTCTTGCATAAATACTATACTTTAATTATTATACTTTTTAATGCTGAAAGTAATTAATTTTAAATATTTATTCTTGATTTTCACTATCAATTTTGTTAATTGACATTTTTATGCTTGTTAAACTGATATTCAGTAAAAGTAGATAGTGATACATATCAGGGATTTTTTAAAGATATTATTTGGAAATCAGGGAAATGTTAGGGATTTTTTTATTTGAGATCCTGTAGTCACCCTGTCCCAGGTGTACGCGTACCATGGTTTAGGGTACGGCTTTCTCAAGAAAAAGAGACACTTTTTTATTTCGTTTAAAACGGTATAGCACAATTTTATCTTCGGTTTATCTTTAAATCTTTAAATGATACAAAAGTAGTAAATATAAAATCAAATATCCGATATGAATTTTAATTAGAGATGGACGAGTACTATCCGCAAATACCCGAATACTGCGATTAAATTATTCGAAATTCGAGATCTCGAATGTAAGAAATTCGAATACACCGAATATCGCGCCATGATTAACACATTTATCACAGAACAAACTAAAAAACTTTATGTAAGGTATCAACACAATACGTGGGGATTTTATTGCAAATTATTGTTCCAATAGCAGGTTCTGGAATAAAAAGTCAAGATATCCCATAAGAAGAAATTCGAAAGTACTTGGAAAAGTTCCTCGTTTAAATATTTTCGACTGTTAGAAATAAAACAGGCTCTATACTCGCTTGAAGGAATTGTCTTTGAAGTATTTAATCATGACGGTGTTAACAGTGTTTTGCAGACCCTAAGTACATGTGGTTTAATTTGCAACATAAAAAAGAAGCAGATTAGATCCTGAACGTCTTCGAACGTTTTTTTTTTTAATAAAAATCTGCAGTTGGTGAGAAGCATTTACGATTATTCAATTATTGTAGTTTAAGAGTACCTAAAATATAAAGCTACTATAAAAAATTTATTATTCGGAATAGAAAGTTTCACTTCTAAATTAATCTAGTTTTATGACACGTTTTACTTTTTGTATTTTATTAATTAGTTTTTTTAATAATAATTAATAAATAATATTTAATGAATATAAGTATTATTAACATTTTTAAATAATTTTTCGGTGTATTCGAATAATCGAAGTATTTGAATATTCGAGATGCAGTTGATATTCAATATTCGAATTCAAGAAAAGTGTTATACGCCCATTTCTAATTTAAATGAAAGTTATACATGATCGAATACAATAATTTAATACACAGTTCGGTACTTACAAATAATACTTAGGCATCTGACTTCTTGTATATTTGGCTCTCTTTACCAGAAGTGTAGGAATAAGAGAATGGGCTGGTTAAATATGGTGAGCTGTATAGAAGACTTCGGTCATGAGAAAAGCCATATCGAGGAGATTCACCGGATATCTGACTGTATCCTGGATATAAACTGGAATAGTAGCTTTTGAAGGGGGTTGCTACAGCTTTATATCCTTCATGTCCATATTGGCCATGGGAGGAAATTGCAGAATTTGTACCTCCAGACAATTTCAAAATGGATCCTTTGTCAATTGCAAAGGTACCAGAAGGTGCAACGCCAGATGAAGGCAGATAAACGGATGTCGTCTCTTCGTTATAGTTTTTTGCTGGAACTGCAACAAAGATTCCAGATTTATCCCCGGGATGTCCTGCTGAGGAAACTTGGTAAGAAGGTATAGCGCCTCCTAATTCACCGTGGCCGCCGATTGCCTCTGAAGAATGATGGATACCATATAATCTGCCATCAGCAAAACCATCACCAGCTACAGAACCATATTTGAAAACAGATGGCCTGTCAGGGTCAAATGTAGTTTGGGGCACAACACCAAAACTTGACTTATCTCCTGCTGAACCATCATCTAAAGCAATGGTGCTTCTGTAATCAATCAAATAGCCAGCATGTCCTGGAACAAGGATAGATTTATCTTCTGCTCTGTGACTCAACGGTGATCCAATGAATGATCCAAATGATCCATGAGCAGGTGAAGCACCATCAATTGCTGTAAAAGTTGGCTGTTCAACTACTAGTTGCTTAGGGGTTTGAGAAATTGGTATTCCAGCAAAAGGGCTTTGGACTGGCCTAGAGTTAACAGTTGTTGCAAAGGTAGCCTTGTTTCTCTGCCCTGACAGATGTCCATAAGAGACAGCTGCTGCTGGGAAAGCTGGAATACTGATTTTGTCAAAACTTGAGACAAATGGTTTGCTTCCTACATGAGAAGATGTTCGAGAAAAATCTTGAGTGAAAGTAATTCTAGATGGACCAGAAACTTTGGAAAAATCTTGAGCTGTATTCTTTGATAGTGCTCCAAAGACTCCAGACTGACCATATGATGGCCTAGAATATAAATTTTGTTATGAAACTAAAGGATATTACTTTAAAAATATCATTTTAGATATTTATGATATTACTTTAGCTTTCAAAGTTAAAATATGCTATTATTCTGTTAGTTTATAGAATTCAATACATTAAGAGTGTAAAAAACCTTGCTGTCCCAACCAGGAATCGAACCATGGATTTCCAAACTGGCCAGCCGACGCTCTACCATTGAGCTACTGGGACGAAATTGCAAGCTCTTATCTTTAAAGTGGACTCTGCATTCTCCACCCTCTAATGTCAGATTGGCAGGCCACTGACAATCTGACTGACCACTTCCTGCTGTTTTTACCTTAGGTTAGCCTACTGCTGCTACTATTTTTACCCAGGTTAGTATCATGCGTGGTCGTTATCCTCATCCGTACTAGTCGCACTAGGGTCTCTTTCAGACCTCCGACATATTTGCACTAACCTACAGGGTTGATTTGTTCGGGCGCCATTGTAAAGAACCTTGCTACCCCATCCGGTAATCGAACCCTGGATATACGAACTGGCCAGCCGGTGCTCTACCGTTGAGCTACTGGGACGAAATTTCAAGCTCTTATCTTTGAAGTGAATTCTGCAAGAGTATGGGGATAAGTTAGACAGAACTTGATAGTTAATGCTTATTTACCTGCTGTTTCAAAATAGATTGGAAAAAAAAGTTAGTTTTTCTTTATTATAAAGTTTAACTATTTTATAATGATTATATGGTCCAAAACTTTCTGAATATGTAACACATATTTATAGTGTTAAGTTATTGATAAAATGCAAAGTAACCGGTTTGGCCTTACCGTAGGTTCAACCCAGATACCTATATCAATCAGCATAAAACTTTGTGGCATTTAAAAAACTTGAATCCTTATTTTATGTAAATTGTAAAAAAAAAACATACATTTTATGTATACGGCCTTTTAAATAGTGTCCTCATTATTAATACTTTTGGAAACTCTTACAAAATAGTAACAGTAAATTGCGGTGAATATTGATATTAATAATAAGTATTTAATTTGAGGTTGCGTCGAACAGGATGCTATCCTGTATTAAAAAATGAGATAAATGAGGGTACGCACCATATATAAACAGTGTATTTTTTTATATAAATATAGAATATTTTAAAGATATAAAAGACTAAATGTGCCATTTATCAGTTTATTATATATACGTACTTGGGAGCTACACCAACTGCCGGTGCTGCCAATTTATCGAAAGATACGAGTTTTGAACCGGGTTGTTGATGTGCTGCTCCTCCACGAGTGAATGATATCTGAGGACCAGAGTTTTGAATTGTGACAGAACGATGAACGTACCCCGAGGACTGCCTATAAAATAATTTTATTTTTAAATTAAAGAACAACAATAAAAGAAAATAATAAAAATTCTTAAAATTATAATATCAAGAAATTATTATAAGAACGGTATAGCTGCGAAGCTGCCTTTTAGTTTGTCCACATTACATATAGTCAACCTTTGTTCTACAATCCTTCGATGAATTGCCACCATTGTATTTAGTTACTGTTAAAGTTAGAACAAATGTTCTTTGTTTATCATATGGGCATTACCTTGTTATATTGCAATCATAAGTATTCGCTATCAGTCAACATGTGCCCTTGCACTAAACAGTTATTTTGCATGTGCAAGACTCTCTCTCTCGCTCTCTTCATCCATCCATAGCGTCTATATTGGAAAAAATCCAAAACTCTAATCCCTCCCCAATTCGGCCGTCCCCTTTCCGAGATCTTGGTTACTCCTACGAGGTATGGTATCACCAAAGATGAAGAAATAAGGGATTTGGTAAGTCTTTCCAGAAGCCCCCAAAAGTCTCCACATGATCTAATAAGTCCTTCCGAGAGGTTGGTGGTAGGGGAAGGAGGGTACGGTCCCTGTGGATGCCTCCCCCACTGGGTTCCGGTCTAAATTGGGTGGCACTTCCCGACCGTCCAAACAGTTACCTTACACCTTTCTGGTAGGTCGGACGGTCTGGGTTTCAACAAAATCAACAACAACATGATCTAATAAGGCTGAATCTTTGTATATTTATAATCTTGACTACAGGCCAGAACTTAACGGAACCGGATTTTCGATTTCTCAAACGATGGCGGACAAAATGGAGGAGGATAGAAAAGTCAATTCCAACTCTTCAGAAGACCTCTTGGTAACCCGAAAAGTTTTATAATATTGACTACGGGACAGAACCTAACAGAAATTCTTTTTGATTAAGATGACTATTTTTGACGTTAAGCAACATACATTCTTAAACGAAATAGAACATTTAAAAAAAAATGCAACTTATTCCTTTAAAAGCATAAATTTTCCTGTCTTTGGAAACCGTTAATTTTTGTGCATAATAGAAAGAGGTTAAATACACAAAGTGAATTTTTGACAAAATTTAGCGCTAACTCACTTTGGAACCACAGATACCCGTCGAGTTTTCAGTTTATCGTAGGAAGCTATGGCTGGTATAGCACCGTCAGAATGCTGTCCAGATTGTCCCGAAACAGCAGCTATATCCTGAGCAAAAGTGATATCTCCCTGTTTGTTAACACCGGAAAATCCTCGAGTCCCGGTGTTGCGGAAATAACCAGATCCATGAGTAGATGGCTGTCTGTAAAGATTATGGGTAATTTCAGCGACATTTAAATATTAAATGAACACACTATTCAACTCTCTCGTACATCCATATTCTATACTTCAAGCCCACTTACATCCAAATAAGTATCAGAATGAATAACATCTTTAAAAGAACTTTTGTTATTAGGTTGTTCATTTTAAAAGTTTATTTTTCGAAATTGGCAACATATCAGTGATTCTGATGAAATTGCATTTAAGCCATGGAGATAAAGGGAAGGAGATAAAACTTCATGTTGGGAAAAAATTATAATAGTTTAAGACAATAATCCAGGTGGCGCTGGGATAAAATAGATCCCGCCGCATTGTATGTATTTATATGGTGAAAGACTGAATTCAATAATTCGAAAGAATTGAATTCAATAATATTTATTTAAACAATTAATTTTGCAGAAAAACTGTCAGTGCAATGTAAATAAGAATTACCCTATTCTACAAGTAGGAAAAAATATTATTACGTTTCATAATTAGAGAATTTTAATAAAAAAAAATCTGATGTGGGCAACACATGACTTTCCTTATATAATGCAATGAATTTACTACTTTTACAGTTAAAAAAATGTTATTCTTATAGTAGATACTTATATGCTTTCCAAGATATTGAATTTTCTTCAATTAGTCGCCATTTTCATTGATTTAGCGTCATTTTTATCCATTTGGCGAGATTTTTGTTAATTTGGCAACAATTTAAAATGTCGCCGAGCTGGCGACATTCCGCCAAATTCGTCGCCAAAATATCGCCAAGCGTTATGGATGGAGAAATAAGTTATTCTTACAGCAGATAAATGACTATTGGCGTTCAAATACAAAAGTATTACTCAAACTATCTTTTTTCATGAATGGAACGAACTAGATCCACGAGAATGATGTCACCCAATTTATCGCATGGTATTACATATGAAAAATGAACATGTTTCTCAATAGGAAATATTTTTTTTTATTTTATATGACTTTTTGATAACTTTTTTTGAAAAATGTGCAATATCTCGAGAACGGTTCATGTTAGCGTTCTAAAATTTATGTCATGTCAATCGTTTTCTAATGAAAAATTACATAAGAAATGTCTATTTGCGTAACTTTATTAGTGGTTTTGATTTTTTGACGATTTTTTCAAAATTTCTTTTGAAAATTTAGGGGGGTTCTGACCATTCGATTGCGTATAAAAACAATAGGCTTCTAGTGTTTACGGATTGTGATTTTTGTTCCAAATTTTGTTCGAATCGATCCATTCGTTCGTCAGTTATCGTCTCCACAGACTCACTGACACACACACACACACACACAGGTTGGTTTTTGGTGGAAAATGAGGACGCTACGGGGAACCCACCAAACTGAGGACCTGCCGAATTAATGATTTTTCTGATATAATTTTCACATTTTAGGCATCCTGGGAGGAAGTTAATGACATATGTGGCAAGAAAATTTTAAAAATAGTTTTATTTCAAGTATGTATTTTTGCAAGGTAAACGAGGACCATGTTTATACACCGTTAGAATGCGGACCATGCATATACACCGTCAGAATGCGGACCATGCATATACACCGTCAGAATGCGGACAATGCATATACACCGTTAGAATGCGGACAATCCATACATACCGTTAGAATGCGGACGATGCATATACACCGTTAGAATGAGGCCCACGCGTATACACCGTAAGAATGAAGGGTAAGAACCTGTATATCAATGCTTGGCATTAGATATACAGATTCTTACCAAGGGTAAACGCACGTATATCTAATAACTAAGAAAATGAGGGTACGTATATCTATTAATTAGGGATCGTGAATACATATTTTTACTGAGGACACTGTATTTAAAACTGATAACTGTGTCATATTTATATATGTACGCTACAAGTGCTGCAACATCCTTCATTCGAAACTAGTTGAAAAGTGAACTAAAATTACCTAAAAAAAGATGCGATCGTTCGTAGTTAGAAGAGAAGAAACATAAGAAATTATACATTCTGTAACACATGGCCTAACACATAACCGAATGAATGCAAAATTGAGAAAAACAGATTAAACATATAAAAGTGTATTATATACAAAATTCACTTATAAGGGGTGCCCCAGAAAATAAGGATGGCTCTCCCATTGCATATACCGGCATCCATGGACCTGTTTCACGTTTATTATGCTCTCGTCAGCATGGAAGTTACAGCTCGTCAGCTGAAATGGCAGTTCAATGACAATTTCAGTCCTTCCATATGGCCCACATAAAATTGATTAAAAATTATGGCTGGGGTGTCTTTCATATTTTTGGGAACGTCCCTTATAGGCGGATTTGTGTTTTATGGAATTTGCCTTTGCAGCTTCGTGTGACCTGAGGTAAATTGCAAGCAAATGTTATTGCAACCATGTGGAAGGACTGAAATTATCAGTTCCCATAGAAACTCGCAAACATTATGTCACGTTTCGTACTATCATTACAGATTTCTGTTATTCCCTGCTGACGAACGCATAATAAGAGCGAAACACGTCCATGGAGGATAGTATCTGCAATGAGAAGTGTCTTCTATATAAAAATGTTTCTAAAAATTTTTAACTTATTTAAAAATTGTTATTTTGGCACGACAAAATTTTCGTTAAATGTTCTATATACGTATTAGTATTCATGAACCCGGTGGATTTTGCTGTATTACATACGGTCTGAAGGACAGATTAATGAACTTCGGGGTGGGATAGTCCAGTGGTTAAGGCATGGGGATTGTACTCGGAGGACCCGAGTTCGATTCCTAGCTCTGCCTAAACTGACCCTCTGTTCACGCAGAGTACGGGCACTTTTAATATGTGTGTTTGAAAGTTCTTCCGAGAAGTTGATGTTAAAGGAACGAGGACACGGTTCCTGTGGATGTCACCCCTACTGGGTTATGGTTTAAATTGGGTGGCACTATCCCTGCCGTCTAAAGCGACCGTCCTACTGAATATTTTGCAGCTAATATAGCAAAAGATAAATTTATATACTTGCGTATGTAATCAGACACTGTATTCTATTTATATTCCAAATCATTATAACACCTGTCATTTAAATACCATAGCCTCTGCTTCATCCATATGGGTTATCGTATTCTTTAAGCAATTGTATATTTTCGGTTTCTTTTACAGATCAGCATAATAATAAAAACTATTTTAATATATGTCATTAAGGCATTCAATTTTTCTGGATTATTATATAAAGAATATTTTATTTTGCCCTCTTTTCTTTTATATATTTTTCAAAATTATATTTTTGCCCAGAAACAATTTGATTAGTATTAATATATCATTTGTTTTTAAAAATTATCTAATCAAACTATCAAATTCAGTAACTGTCTTCCGTTTGGATATCTTCCATCAAAATTTTGAATTCGAAAATTCTCAAAACAATACCTACTCTATACAATAGTATGTGAAAATAAAATATATTTTTTGTATTCTGATGATGATTGTGACAGAAGTAGACTTAACCAATGCGATATTACGATATATATAAAAAGTCCCGTGAATGCTTATACTTCATATCCTGTATATTTAAAAAACGGAACGAATCTTCTATTTGAAATAATTTCCTTTGAAATGACAGATTTTTACTTTCTCGTATTAATTGTATAGAAACTGTTTCTTTCCCTCGAGATTATTCGAATTCGAGATATTAACAAATAAGCAGGTTTCAAAACTTTCTGAGCCCAACTCGAACACTATTGAATGTGTGAGGTGAGATCACGATAATAAGGAATGCACCTACTAATATCAAATTATTATATGAAATCTGATAGAATGCTTTTTCAACTTTCCTAATAAAATCTTTAATTTTTAGGACTTTAATATTTTATAGCAATATTTTGATTGGAATATAATTGTTATTACCGAAATTATACTAAAAGTATAAGTTGCATATGTTTAAGTATTACACAGATAAGCGTACATTTATCGGCGTGATTAAGCTGTTGCTAATTTAAACAAACAAACCTTTTAAAGTGCTTCTACGTTATATTTTAGAAGAATAACTTGGATACAAAATTTGAAATATATATGTTTTTCTTTACCTACATCAATATATCTCCACGTTCCAGATTTTTTTAATTGTAACTTGCTTTTTAATTGTAACAACCAGATTGAAAAAATCTGTTAAAGAGTTTCAAGTGAAACATTAAAAATATTGTTTCTTGTCACAGAATTCAATTGGAGCTCTCGTTACAAATGTTTGATTTTTATTTTCTGTATCCTTCACGAGCTTGTTTTCAGTTTGAAATGTAAACTTTCCATTAAATCCTATGAATGCCAATTTTTCTCATGCAATGTCGTGATGTCATTAACGAACATTTCCGGTTTCAAGGAATAAGGTGCTGGAACCCTTCGAAGAGTAGACCTAATCCATTACTTCTGCAGCACTGCCTTCAGGTAACGCATGCCTTCAGGCCATAGTCCCCTTAGGAGATGCCTGCGTGAACAATACTGCTGATAACATATCTAGTATCTGGCTCGCAGAGCCATCACCTATACCCATACCATACGGTTAGAGATTCTTTTCTTATACTTCAAAGGAATCCGAAACTTTCTTGCTCGCTCTGTGACACCAGAAAATTCAAACCATGCATCCATCTTTCATAAAAATGAAACTACCATCTACAAATCTTGGTGTAAAGTGCAAAATTTCATTGCGCAAGTTTCTTTTACATTCACTGTATAAGTAGATATAAAATAGTATCCAACATTCAAATGATGAAATTATTTTTATTAACACTTTACAACATATTTGAAAAGCGTTTATGACTTTGTTCATTCTGTCTGTCTGTCCGTTCGCACGATAACTGCCGTAAAAATGACTTTATCAAAATAAAAGTTTAGTGTGTTGAGATGTCTGTGGAACATATGGGAATGTAAATGAATAATATCACCCAATTAGTTTTGGATTACACCAGGGTTGAAAAAATGAAATACATTTGAATTCTATGGAGCCTAATTTTTCAAACATATTTTAAGCAGAGTTAAAACTCACAAATTGCTTCGAAAATTTTAGGAAATATTCAAATAATTCCATAAGATATATAAAAAAATGTCAGCAAAATATGTTCGGTAGTTTTTAAATAAAAATTAAAGTAATAATGATATCCATATTATATGAAGAGATTACGTAATCCGCTTCAAAATAAAATATGGCATCCATCTTGTGTTAAAATCGTCAAATTTTTAAAGTTCTTTTTAATTTATGTTTAGTGTTGCATCCGTCCTAAAACAGCTTTATTTTTGCGTTTTTTCTGTGCATCTGTATTATGATCCAACGCAATTAAAATATTTTTTAGCTTAAATGATCATCAAACTTTGTTTTAACAACGAAACCTAACTTTAATGTATGTAAAATGTAGAGAAGTAAGATGAGTTGTATAATAATTGCTGAACTTTTTGCAAGCACAATTATTTAACTTAGAGTCTGAAATAAAAATGTATGAATGAAATATTCGCTACTTTTACATAAAAAGCCAGCCGATTTATATTTCGATGACGTCATTTGAATAAAGTTCGAATGCATTAAGCATGGAGTTAGAAAGTACATTTACCTCCATGGTTTTAATTTCCAAGTAAAATAAATTACTGTAGTTCTGTGATAATTAAAACAAGAAAGATCAATCATACATAAGGCATTGACTATGAAATATTTTCCAACTGCAATGCAATTTTATTTAAACATCTCTAAAATGCGATAATTCAGCTGTAATATTTTTAAAATGATCACAATACTATAATAATTTATTATATTTGAAAATTTAAAACTTTATCGAAAAAAATGAACTTTATTAAAATGACGTCATCAAAATATAAATCGCCTGGTTCTCTATGCAAATGCAGTAAATATTTCATCCAAACACTTTTATTTCATCACAATACAATAATTTATGTTACTTAAAAACATAAATCCATGAAAGTAAAAGTCCTTTCTAACTCTATGCTTAAAACTTCATCAGAAAAAACAATTCTAAAAAATTGTCTGCATATGTATGTAAAATCAATGAATATTTCATTCATATCAGCTTTATTTCAGACTCCAGAACTGAATTTTGCGTTAAAAAAATTCAGCAATTCTTATGCAACTCATCTTACTTTTTGATGTGTTTACATTCTAGATACGTTAAAATTAGGCTTTGGTGTAAAAATAATCAAAGTTTAATGATCATTTAAGCTAAACAATTTTGTAATTGTGTTGGAGCAGAATACAGATGCATAGAAAAAACGCAAAAATAAAGCGGTTTTAGGATGGATGTAACACTAAACATAAATTAAAAAAAACTTTAAAAAACTTTTGACACAAGATGGATGCCATATTTTATTTTGAAGTGGGTGACGTGATTTCTTCATAATATGGATGTAATTATTTTAATTTATTTTTAATATATTTTTTAAATTATTTTTTATTCTGAAATTTTTTTTATATATTTTATGGGATAATTTAAATATTTCTTAAAACTTTCGAAGCAATTTATGAATTTTAAATTCGCTTAAAAATGTTTGAAAAATTTGGTACCATAAGGTTCAATGTATTTCATTTTTTCAGTCCGGGTTCAATCCAAAACTAATCGGGTGTTATTATTCATTTACATTGCCATATGTCCTACAAACCGTCTGAACATCATACTAAAATTTCATTTTGATAAATTTATTTTTACGGCAGTTATCGTGCGAATGAACAGACAGACAGAATGAACAAAGTCATAAAGCTCTTCAACTATGTTGTAAAGTGTTAAAAATATCGCCTCTGAATGTATCGTATTTTAGAGATGCTTGAATAAATATGCAGTTGGAAATTGTTTTATAATCAATGATTTATGCATGATTGATCTTTCTTGTATTTATATTTAGTTGTGCATCCGTCCTGTAACTGCTTTATTTTTGCATATTATGTCTGTTTCTAAATTCTGTGCCTACACAATTACAATATTTTTGATTTTAAATGATCACTGGACTTTGATTATTTCTATAATGATGCCTAATTTCAACGTAATCGAAGTGTAAACAAACAAGCAATTGTAAGATGAGTTGTATAAGAATTGCTTAATTTTTGAAAGCATAATTATTTAGCTCTGGAGTCTGCAATATAAGTGATATGAATGGAATACTCATTGATTTTACTTAGAGACGCCAGCGATTTCATAGCATTGTCTTCTTTGTTGAAGTTCAAATTTTCCAAGTAAAATAAAATTATTGGACTATGAGAATTTGAAAAATATCACCGCTGAATGTATCCCATTTTAGAGATGTTTAACTAATATTTCATTTCAGTTGGAAAGTGCTTCATAATAATGCAAGATTAATCTTTCTTGTTTCTATCACATTTTTCTCATAAGATGAATTCATTGAGAGAGAGGAAAAAAAATTTAATAGTAGATAGAATAAACTCAACAGTAGCATAGTAAACATCAAAGACAAGTATCTCAATATAATGAAGTATGACATAAAGCCGAAAATTTCTAAAATAGTTCATTTTTAACACTTTACCACTTAGTTGAAAGGTATAATAGCAAAAATTAAGCACATATCCACAACAGAAGGTCTTTATTTTACTTCCTATAAAACGTACAAATTTTTTTAAAAAAAGGGCCAGAGCGCTTTCGAGCATAAGTATGCTCTTCATCAATGGCTGCATGGAAATAAAATTTGAATCGTTCATATATAGACCAGATATAGCGACAAAATTTGCATAAATACAATTTACAAAATAATCTATGTTTACGCAAGGATGAACTGAAAACTATAAAACAATTTTTTTAGAGTTTCAAAATTTCCAACAACAAAAGAACAGCATAGTAAATTACAATTTAAATACAGAAATCGAAAAGGGGGGGGGGGGGGCAACCATGCATAATCCCAAAGATGAATCCCCCATCTTTGGGATTATGCTTGGTTGCCCCCCCCCCCTTTTTTTTTCGATTTCTGTAATTAAATTGCAATTTACTATGCTGTTATTTTGTTGTTGGAATTTTTGAAACTCTAAAAAAATTGTTTTATAGTTTTTGATTTATCCTTGCCTAAATGTAGATTATTTTGTAAATTGTATTTATGCAAATTTTGTCGCTATATCTGGTCTATATATATGAACGATTCAAATTTTATTTCCATGTAGCCACTGATAAAAAGCGTACTTATGCTCGAAAGCGCTCTGGCCCTTTTTTAAAAAAAATTTGTACGTCTTATAGGAAGTAAAATAAAGACTTTCTGTTGTGGATACGTGCTTAATTTTTGCTATCATAACATCAGACGTGATGCCAAATTATCTATTATTTATTAGTTGAAAGGTGTTTACTACTTTGTTCATTCTGTCTGTCTGTGTGTTAGCACGATAACTGCCGTAAAAATGACTTTATCAAAATGAAATTTTAGTATGTTATTCAGACGGTCTGTGGAACCTATGGGAATATAAATAAATAATATCACCTGATTAGTTTTCGATTGAACCCGGGTTGAAAAAATGAAATACATTGAACCTTGTGGGACCTAATTTTTCAAACATTTTTAAGCAAATTTAAAATTCACAAATTGCTTCGAAAATTGAAGCAAATATTCAAATTATTCCATAAAATATATAAAGAAATTTCAGCAAAATATATTCAGTAGTTTTTTAAATAAAAATTAAAATAATAAAATTACACCATTTATATGAAGTGATCACGTGACCATTATATGAAGAGATCACGTGACCCACTTCCAAATGAAATATGGCATCCATCTCGTATCAAAATCGTGATTTTTAGAGTTCTTTTAATTCATATTTAGTGTTGTATCCGTCCTAAAACCACTTTATTTTTGTTTAAATTCTGTGCATCTGCATACTGAAACAACGCAATAACAATATATTTGAGTTTAAATCATTATCAAACTTTGATTATTTCTGCAACGAAGCCTAATTTTCACTTATGGAAAATGTAAACACTAAAAGATGTAGAAAGAGTTGTATAAGAATTGCTGAATTTCTTTAACGCAAAATTATTTAGCTCATGGAGTCTGCAATATAGCTGATATGAATGAAACATTGATTGATTTTACACAGAGAACCAACCAGACGCTGCTTTCGATGAATTTTTAAGCATAGAGTTAAATTACTTGTACCCCCATGGCTTTAAGTTTTTAAATAAAATAAATTGTTATAGTATTGTGATGAATGAAAGGATTGGAAAAATGTTTATAAAGTAAATGCTGCTTTTATATAGAGACGATTTATATTTCGATGACGTCATTTGAATAAAGTTCATTTGTGTTTCGATGAAGTTTTCAAATATAATAAATTATTGTAGTATTATAATTTTAAAAATATTACCGAGGAACGTATCGCATTTTAGAGATGTTTAAACCAGGCAATTTATATTTCAATACCGTCATTTAAATGAAGTTCATTTCTTTCGATGACGTTTTAAGTTTTCAAAGATAATAAATTAATGTAGTATTGTGATAATTTTAAAAGTATTGCCGAGGAATGTATCGCATTTTAGAGATGTTTATATAAAATTACATTGAAGTTGGAAAGTGTTTCGTAATCAAGGATTTATGCTTGATTGATCTTTCTTGTTCTATTTCCATTTTTCTGAAAATAAAATTAATTTCCGTGTTCAATTAAAATCGAAGTCAATTTAAGCTACCGAAAAGTCCTCTAGACTGTTAGAATTATTTGCAAAATTTTTGTAAAATTTCAATAAAATATATATATGGTATATTTCTTTGTATTTTGTTCAAGCTGTTAATTGAAGGAGGGGCTCAAGATTTTCCAGAACCTCAACTGCATTTACTTTCCAAAATCTATATTTTACTGTGTTTAAGTGTTTAAGTGTTTATGTTTTAAGTGCTAAAAATATTATTTGTATAAATATGCTGATAAAATAAACAATACATGAAATAAAGTATACTCTTTAACATATATACGAGCTGCGTGTTTGAAGAGGAGACCGAGATTCCTTAGTTTCAATCTTCATAAAATCATGTATTTTATTTTATTTTATTTATTTATTTTTTACTTTAGCAATGGAAACTGATACCCAAATTAAAATTATTTTCAAATATTTTGATAAATTATATACTGTATACTACATTATTTATTTTGAGTAAAAGAAAATAGTCTTGTACTATCTTCTATCACTTTCAGCTGAATGGCAGTCTGTAATCAGTCTGTAATCTTGTTTTGCAAATATGTAGGTTGCCCTATGGATCACTTAGTTTGCATTTCTAATGACAAGTTTCAAGCAGGACTAAATTTTTAAGATTTGAAATTTTTATTTATTTATTTTTTTTTTGACACCGGTACATAAAATTCTTCAACATTTTGAAGTTGCTTGTTTCTTTTATATTCTTTTTAGTACATAGTACACAATTTTCTAGTCGATTATTCATAAGTATTTTTATAATTGTTTGTGCCTATATATTTTTTTAATTAGTTGATGATGGGACTCAAAATGTGTTTTCCGAAACAGATTATTTTATATTTATTCCATCATGGCGTACTTAAATTTGTATTCTTGGTCATGAGCAAGTTAATCCTTCTTTTGTTTATTTACATTATTCTTAGTTTCTTTCTTTTCATTTTCTCCAATTTTCATTTAGCAATAATTTTGTTGGTATGAATTCTCAGTCTTTTCTTTGACGAAAGGTGGCTGTTTTTTGCCTCCGAAATTGGTTGACACCTTTAATTTGTTCAATGTTAATATTAATGAAAATATATAATATCAGTTTCTTTTCAATAGCGATTTGAAACAATTTTTATTTTAATAAATTTCTTCACGTTTGATCAAAGTCTTCGAAAAATACGCTACTTCGGAAGAATGTGAGATTTTAGAATCTCTATAACCAGCGAAAGCGAAGTTCGAAACATACAAAACATTTTATTACCCATATTAAGCACCAGTATTCTCAATACAAGCAAAGTATTACTAGAAGCGAGTGCATGTAAAGTGACACGAATGGAATCTGAAACGAACGCAACAAAAGAAAATATCACCTAATGCAAATTTGATGTATTGAATGACCAATTGATCAAGATATATTTTATGATTAATAAAATTTTTCATAGAGACAAGGGGAGTGGGGGAGGTCGGGAGAGTAACAACTCTACTGCTTTTATGTGTATTATCCCCATTACTTTCATAACCTTTCCTAAGCATTAATTTAGGCATTTAGCTCTGTTTCCACCAGTAGCTTGTCAACATCTCATGATCCTTCTTCAAATCTCTGGATGTGTTTACACAGAAAGGTCATGCACTAGAAATAGAGCCGACCATTTCTTTTAAATTCTCCGCAAATTCTCTATATATAGAATTCCAAATTATTAAAAAAAGTTATATCGCCATAAATCAGCATTGCACTTTAGTTTTCACTTGATACAGAAATTTTGATACATAACGGCCTAATTTGTCATAAATAAACCTCTAATCTGCTCTAAAATGTAATTTATATTAAAATTTACATTTTTAATAAATTCATATGCACAACTTATTGATATAAATTCTCATATAACTTTTTGGGTCCAGAAGTACTTGTGTACAAGATGCAATGAACATTTAAAAAATAATAAATTAAGAACAAATGTTAATGTTTTCGGATATTTGAATGCTAATGTAAAATTCTGATGAAACATTACCTTACGATTAGAGGTGGACATTTTATTTATTTATATTTTCACGATGGCACTTAACTACTTGAAATTCTTGCAACTTTAAAAGTAACTGCTTTCTAAATAAGCAGGAGTTTTATCTTAATGTTACGAAGGAATAAATTAACATACAATTCACTATGTTAAATATTTGGAAGAATTAAAGTTACTAATTGGCTTTATTATTAATATACGACATGTCCATGCACTTTGAAAACTAACAAGAAAAGTGTTAGGCAATTAATTCCGGGACAAAATTAATATCGAATATCTCGACATTTGCAATTTTCAAATCTGAGACTCCAGTATTTTCGGCTTTTCAACTATGAAAACTTTACTCACATAAAAAATTGTTGAAAATTTAATGAAAAACTAACTATAAAGTCTACATCGTAAAATAGTTTTAAAGAAATGGTCTTTATACCTATGTAATTAAGCATGAACATACTAGAGAATCAATGAAATGAAACACCTAATGTAATAAAATAATAATAATAGCGTTAGAACCTGTCAAAACTAAATTACTGGCTGAAAACAAAAAATAAATTCAACATAAAAATCCCCTCATGACAATAGGCCTATTATATTTAAGGTAATGAAAAAAAATCTGAAAAATACAAGATCAAAGAAATTATAACGGATTAATAACTTTCGACGGATAGTAAAACATAATTATATTTTGGGAAAAATTACTCCTTTACATATAATTCTGTATTTAAAAGCCCATGACACAACTTTTAGTACCGAAATTTACGCTGTTCTTGGGATATTACACGTTTTTGATCCAAAATGGAGAAAACTCAAAACAATAAATATTTAACTATTATCTTATGACAAAATTATTTTTAAATACAGTTAACCAATAATTATTGGACATTATCTTTTTGTAGTTATCATGGGCCGTTTTCGAGATATTATATATTTTACTTTTCCACCGAGTGCACAATATCTAACGAAATATTAAAGCAATTTACATGAGATTTCTTATGCATATTTTTTTGATTAGCAACTGCAATAAGTCTATTAATTTTAGTGAGTTCTAATTGTAAACATGCACTAGATTGTGTTATTTCTCCCAACAAAATAGAGATTTGTTAATCTGTAGAGAAAGTCATATACTAAACAAATAATTTTTTATTCTTTTCGTTTTATTTAATTATTTGAAAAAAGAAACGCGTGATTTGAGAAACATTCTGATGTATATTAGATGAATCAGGATATTATGGATGATGTGTCTAAAATAAAAATCCTTTTTCTGGAAGTCCTTTCTTTCCTGTTCCAAGGTGTCCCTCTTTTTTCTTTGACCGACAGCCTACGGATAAAGGGGCTGTCTATTGTGCGATACTGTACCTAGAAGGTGGATTTCAGCCGACTTCAACCAGGGTTCGTAAAATAATAGGATTTGGAATGGACAAAGAGCTACTATCGAAGGAAATGGGTTCAAGATGTTTGGGATAGTATATGTTATACACCTGTCCTTTTAAGAGGCTCTTCCTTTGAGATTATCGTTGTCCCACCAGTTATCTATACCGATTTTTTTAAAGAGATCTTCTCTTTGAAAAAGCGATGGTAAAATTTAACATAGGTTCCCAGTTACATAGAGTAGTGCAGAGATAGATTGGTGCGGACACTCTTAAATACGGTAATGGCTGACTTCCGTACGCGCGACTTTCGCAGAACTCAAATTTTGTGCCATTTCTTGCGATTTAAGTACATATGAAGAAAAATTTTGCAACATACGAGTTCCGTACAATTTAATTTTTCAATAATGTGTGAGTTACGAACAAAGGAGTAGAGGGAATTTCACGTTTCAAATATAAACGGTTGAGTAATGAAATAGTTTTAATAACAAATTATGAAATAGTTTTAATATTTTTTTTAACTTTAAAAAAAGAATTCGCTTTTCTTTTATAACTTTTAACTTTTTGAATTGTTATTCACATTTCTTCCTTATACCAATAAGAAAACACAATCACTTTGTGGAAAGGATTGGGAAAACAAAGCTAAGATATTCAAACAAAAATAAAATAAAAGTGTGGCTGACAACTGTTTCGAGAATACGCTGAATCTCCTTCGTCAGTGCTAAAGAACCAACAAACTTAAAATAAAAAAGACAAAATATGCACAAATAGGAGAAACATAGTGGTATATCTACACAAGTCGTGGATTGAATAATGCCAAACATTAATGCTAAAACTTGTAGCAGGGTAAAGGTGAAACATTTTCTTTTTGGATTTAAAAGAAAACTGCTTTCTTTTATGAAAGTTACAACCAGATTCCTGAAAATTCTTATTGCAATGTTTTTCCTTCTATATGCAAACTTCCTATCATAGGCATGGGGCATGTTGGGATCCCAAAAATAGTCTATGGGAGTGTAGACGATCAAATGAGGGTTACAGTTCTGAATCTGATCTATCCTCGAATTATAAAATTATAAATTGCTCTTGTAGGGTCTTAAGCTATATTTTATTGGTGCATATAATGCGCATTAAGAGAGTAGATGTGTTTTAACGGTATAGGTCACACGCATAAAAAGTTGACAACCACCGGTCTACATAATACTGATTCTCTATTTATAACATTCATATTACGGCAGATGGATATAAATGAATGCTTTTTTAGGTTAATTTATTAGATTGTAACCAAAATATTATATTCAGCACTGCAACCTCCATTTGATCGTCAACCCCTCAACACACACACATACTCTAAGATCCTTACTATTTGCCCATGATAATAAATTTACATGAGGTAGAAAAAACCTTTAAGTAAGAATTTTCAGTAATCTGGTTGTAAGTTTCATAAAAAAAATTTAAATACAAAAATTAAATATTGCAACTTTTCATTGATGTAAGTTTTATCATTGACTTTGAACATTATTCGATCCATGGCATTGACATATGCACACTTCTGTTTGTGCCCATTTCGTCTTTTTGACTTCAGGCTTGTTGGCTCTATAGCACTAACGAAGGGGATCCAGCATATCCTTGAAACAGTTGTATGCTGCTTTTCCCTTTTATTAGCGATTGAATACGTTGTTCACGTTTCCCTTATCCTTTGCACGAAGAATATTTTGCTTATTGATGTCCATATTGGCAAAACAGTATCCAGCATTGTAGTCCCATTCGTTCCTTGAACCCTCCCTTTCCCGCTCCCTCTGAGATTCTGGCAATGCCTATGAGAAAGGCTTGTATGCGACAACGAAACATACTGGGTCTTTTAGAACCAGTTGCTTATGATCGGATTTAAAATATAGAATCATTTTGATTAAGTGTTACGACTTTTTTTTTATACCTTTAAGAGACACAAAATTTTGAAGGATGTTCCCATGTAGCTATACTACCAACATGGCGGCCAGTTTTGTAGCTATTGGGGATCATTCAGCTACATGATAAGAAAGGCATTAAAATATGATTAACTATGCATTTCTGAGTAAGTAAATTTCATAGTTTCAAAAATTTTAGCACATAAAAAATATGATTCTTGATGAATGCACTGAAACTAAGTGTATGTCGGTTTAGCAAACCCAAGTCATCTTGTGTTGTTCATTTATAAACACGTCTCTTACTTTTGACAGGTTCAAGTGTGTCATTTCATCATATCCTGAGGCGAGGCAAATCCTATATTTTTGGTATCCAAAATAAGTATAAATACAAAGGTTAAAATACAATACAACCCAATACGGTTTAAAATACAAATAATTAATGTATATCACAAAAGTCAACGACAAGCTAAATTTGGGCTTTCTAGCTGCTCCGGTTCTTGTGTTATTCTAAACAAGAAAGATTAATATGCATAAAGCATTGATTATGAAACACTTTCTAGCTGAAATGCAATTTTATTTAAACATCTCTAAAATGCTGGATGACAGGAAGTAGATTTAATGATAATAATATCACATGCAAACAGTTATATTTTACATATTTCAGAAAAAAATACATTAACTGGATTTGAGAAAAATAAAGAAATTTTTTAAATCTTCTGAAGATAAACAATAATTGATATACAATTTAAATTTAAAAGCGCATATTTTACCAAACCATTGCAATAATAATCATTAGTTACGTAAAATCTGATTTGTTAATGAATTAAAAGTTTCTGTCAAGGTATGTATTCAGAATCTCGACTCGACAAATGAAAATGTCCCATCATATGTAATCCATTGCGGACTAGTTTCGATACAATAGAAATGAATGATTTTTGTTTAAGGGATATTCATATGTCAAAATAATTATTTTATGGGTAGTTGTTAAGTGTTATTTTACGGATATGTCTGTTAAAAAAATAATTTATAATCCATTTAAAGTGACACAATTACCCCTAGTTATGTTAAAAGGATTTTTTTTTAATTTGAAGCTTAAACCCGTAAACATAGAAAAATTTTCGAAAACGATTTTTAAACTATTTAGTTCTCTGTACTATAGGGTCCAAACAGAAAATCAAATCCGACATTATGAACGTTTTGATTGTCATCCTCATCTTTCCAAAACCATGGCAATTGTCTATGCTTACAGTTTTCAATCAGATATATCTAAAAATATCTTGTAATAATGTAACAATAAAGATTAAAGGATCCAAACTTCTGCTGCCAAATGCTAAAAATTAATTTATTGCAAAAACTCGATGTTTAATAAGAGCGTATAATTTCTCTCTCAATAGTGCTTGCTGATAAGGCAACCTTGGGACAAACAAAAGAGAGCCTTTTGACAAAAAATATTGATATTTTTTTGCCGACAGTTCAATGAAATTTATGAAAATCAAAAATTTAAAATTTTTTAAAAAGTGTCAAGATTTATATATAGGTGTCGTCATGATCTCGAACAGGGGAGGGAGGTCGACGATCAAATATGGTTGTTTACAGTGTTGGATTTAGTACTCCATTATAGGCTCTATGAAGAACATAATACAATTATATATGGAGAAACAACGTAATTATTATCAATGGATAGTTATGACGCCCCCTACATAACTGCCGATACACGATATATCTCATTCGATACTACATTAATGTCGTAACTAATATATGCACTAAAATTTGTCAAAATATGCATGAAAATATGCACCTAAAATTCAAGAAGTAATCAATTTTAAAAGAAAATACATGTATTTATATATTTTGTTCGAATATCATTTATGCATCTGAAAGCATTTAAAAACGGGGAATTTCATCCAAACTCATGCAAACTATTACTGAAAAAGTTCTTATGTCATTATTCAAGTTAAAAGTTTCATATTATTGTAAGTAAATTTCATTGCTGTAACCAACTAATGTGCTTTTCTGAGTTCTTGACGCGTAGACTTTGTCGTTCATCATCTAAAAGCATTTTAATGCTAAAAATGTTCTTTTAATATCAACTGATATTATTGGACAGTACTTGTAATCTTTTGAATTGAAAGGGATATTTAGTTCTTCGATATTCCATTCTGAAAACAACTTAGTTATAATTGAGTATCCACTCTCCTTTTTTTGTTTTTGTTTCTCTGAAATGTGAATAGCAGTTTTTACACGCTGATTTATCGGATATTTTTCTGAATAATTTTTTCTCGCATATTACACAATATAATAACACCACATGTAGTCAGATTTTCCTATGATTGTAAATACATGATTTTATTCGGGTTAATTTACTAGATTTAATTTTAGGCATTTTTACTGACAATGCTTATACAGAAAATTTTACATAACAGCTCTTTGAAAAAGGCGTATGTAAAACGTTAGGTATAAGTTGACTTTCCATCTCTTTTACCAGACCTGTCTCTTGTTATTTTATCCTGGAAGGATTTATCTGCATTTCTTGTGATATTTGCATGACCTTAGTAACTCACGTAATTTGAGTGTTGAATGAGAAATATGTTTAGCTTCTTCCGATGTTAACTTATCTAGTTATTTAAAAAGGGTAAAAAAATAGTTAAAATATAAAAAATACAAGCTAAAAGAAAATAAAGTACTTGAAATATGAGATTAAAGGCCTTTTATGCATTTATATGCTCTATAATTAAGTGTTCAAATATGCAATTGCATGTATATATATATATGCGAAATTGCATATAATTCGAGTTTTAGTCATTATCTTAAACAGCATATTTGTTTTATAAATTAATATTTTTATAAAATATTTTGACTACTGTGATTGTTCTTTAAACGTGTTTTTAAAAATATTTTTAAATGGATTTTTAATAAGGCATTTAGTTCAAACTATCATATTTTGTAAATGATAGGAACTGCAGAAATGCATTAATAGTTGCCGAATTTTGCTCTTGAAGGATCCCATCACATTAACTATTTTTCAAAATGTCTATAAGTGTATGTATAAGTGTATTCTAAATGTCTATAATAATAAGTCCTACAAAACAGCCAGTTCTAGCATTCTAAAAATCGGCACACTTATTTTCTTGTTAAAAATTGTGCATAAAGTAAATTTTTACGAGCTAAATATAAGAATAATAATTTTTTTAATTTTGATGTGAACCGGCCAAAATGGACGCCACTTTTGTAGTTTAGTCAATTTCTTTCTGTGAACATCTTAAAAAATGATCAACACTTTTAAGACTTACAATAGAATGCATTCACAAGCATCTGAGAGAAAGAACTGTATGGATACCTATCGATCGCTAAAAGTCACAGCAGTATTTACAACCAAATGAGTGGTAAGTG
Organism: Amaurobius ferox; assembly: GCA_951213105.1. Classification (NCBI taxonomy): domain Eukaryota; kingdom Metazoa; phylum Arthropoda; class Arachnida; order Araneae; family Amaurobiidae; genus Amaurobius; species Amaurobius ferox. The sequence goes on from OX578147.1 coordinate 119,179,883, forward strand.
TAACTGAACACCATTAGCGGCATCCTTCACCCTTTGTTAGGTTCCTCCCCCTCGTAGGGTGAAATCGCATTTCTCTGGGCTTGACCACTCAAGATAAGCGATACACTCCGTGTTATTGTAAAGGTTTTCATTGTTCCCCATGCCTGGAGTGAACATTCATTTCTCCTGTCCCCAGCCCAGGTATTAAAATTCCCACGTGGCGATTCAATTTGAAAAACTAGCGGCTAAAGAAATGACCGGGCAAACTCCGTAGATATCCCATCCTTAGACCTTTCGTCTAATATATCCGTTTTATACTTTTTAGCCGTTTAACTCCGTAGATATATAGGAAATCTACGCCAAACTCTATTATAGCCTAGAATGATTTTAATCCTAAACAATCCTTTCTGTGGAGCGAGGAAAATATGTCAACAAACTCTACCATACTGCTACGGATTTATTGCACTTGTAGCCGAGAATAAGTGCAATCCACATTCCAATTTTCTTCCTACTCGTGATTACCTATGTGTTTTGATACATGACCGATATGTTTTGATACGCGGAGGTGACGATTCTATCCTTTAACCCAGCGCCCTACCGAACTTTACACGCTGTACTAAGGGCTTTCATCATTCTTACAATTGCTTCAAGTTTTAAAGGGTTTTCGAAAGCGGATGTGTAATCGGAATAAAATATTGTGCATCAAAATAAAAATGCTACGCGAAACTCATACCCGCTAGTTCCGGCTTGTGAATTTATTTTTTGGTTAAATATTCATGATAAATTAAAAAAAAAATTAATCCATATGCAATAGTTTCGGGCAAGACTCCTATATTCGAATAAGGCTTCTTAGTTTCGGATACATGCTGCAGCTGACGAAGCCTAAAGCAAATAAAGGACATCAACTTTGGGAATGTGTGTGGTGGGGGGGGGGGGGGGGGGGTGAGTTTTTCGGAACCAAATTCCTGATATTGCGACGACGTACTGTTGTTCTACTTTAACCTACATATGTACTGCCCATAAACGACTATACGGTAAATGTGAAGGAGGGTACCGAACATAGATCGTTTAAAGGTTACTATTCCGTCCAACCCAGCCATACTTTCTATTTATTTTGAAGCTATAGATCGTAAGAATTTCGCATTTTTTTAAAGTTTCGGTGTTCGACAGTTTCTCCCTCAGAGAAATTTCAGCAATTGAAAGTTAAATTTGTCCGATTTTCAACTTATCCGTAGACGCCGACAAAGTTGGGTTACGCCCCCCACCACTCTCCCATTCTGTTGATCCATAAAATTCGAGTAAATTAGTAAAATATCATATGTGTTTAGCGATACAAAGTGATATTTTTTAATTCATAAGCGTCGAAATATTAAGGAAAATAAAATTCCTTCAATGGGATAAAGAATTTAATTGTTATGAAATAAACATATTGGGGAATTTTTACAAGAAAGGGTTGCTCAATTCATAATGTCCAACAATATAACGGAAAAAGTATCGAAATCGCGATGATTTAAACGTTATAGAGTAAGTGATCAAAAGGTATAAACAAGAATTTAAAATAATTAAAATTCGCCAAAACTCATTAATAAAATCCCATAAATTAAAAGAAAATTAGTGACAGGCCTTCTTAAAAATAAGAAAGGAATACATAATAGTAAATGATTCAGCTTAGAAAAGTAAAAAAAAAAAAGAAAGATGAGAAAACTTAAGAAACAGCCATATCCGGAAATAATCTGTAATTTTGACATACAATTAAAGTTGAAATAATTTTGAAAAATTATATGGGAGGGGGGATGACTTTAAAATTGCCCCCAAAAGAATTTGAATTCTTCATGGTAAATGAATTTTTATGATGACCTTGAAAAAAATTATAAAATACTTTTAAATAGGTCTATAACAAAAAACATTGATAAGATTTTGAACAAAGTTAAAAGAATAACTAATAATAAATGTTCAAAATATTCAGAAACTGGATAAATGAAAAATCTTAATTCTGAAATCTTAAGAAATAGAACAAGAGAGATCAATCATACATAAGCATTGATTATGAAACACTTTCCAACTGAAATGTAATTTCATTTAAAAATCTCTAAAATGTGATACGTTCAGTGGTGATATCTTTTACATTATCACAGTACTACAGTAATTTATTATACTTAAATATTTAAAACTGTATCGAAATATAACTCATCTGATTTTCTATTCAAAATCAATGAATATTTCATTCACATAACTTGTATTCCAGACTCCAGAGCTAAATAATTTTGTGCGAAAAAAATTCAGCAACTCTTATGTAACTCACCTTACAATCGCTTGAGATATTTGCATTCTGCATAAGTTAAAATTAGGCTTCGTTGAAGAAACAATAAAAGTTTAGGGATCATTTAAAATCACAACTATTGTAATTGCGCAAGCACGGAATTTAGATACACAGATAATACACAGATACATAGATAATATATGCGTGTGCGTGTGTATGTATTCAAAGTATTGGAATCATGCCGAAGATCGGAACTCGAATTTTCGAAGGATCTACACGTTTTGGGACTTCCAGAACACGAAAGAACTATTTTTAGGAAGACCTCCGTGTGTGTAAGGGTGTATCTATGTGTGTTTCTGTGTGTCTGTGAGGATATTGCATTCACTCTAACTGAAAAACTAATGGACCGAATTTAATAAAATTTGGTAGGTAAGTTTTTGTGGGAAAGCCTGATGTTCATTTGATTATAGTACGATTCTTAATAAAATAATCTTCCTTCTTTACGAAATGTCCGGCAGAAATTGTTTTTTTCCACTCTAGCTAAAAACTAATGGACCAAATTTAACACAATTTAGTGTATAATATTTCAATAACCTACAAGTGATTTCTATACCAAATTCAACAAAATTTGTTATATAAATTACTTGTAGGTTATTCTAGTACGATTCGGGAAAAAGGAACGGGATGTTTTTGCGAAATGGTTAGCAAAAATCGTTAAATATAAAAATAAAAGACTACGTGTGCTCAATTATATCAATTAAATTCCGATTTTATACTTGATTTTTGACAACAAAAAGAATAAGAATCACCCTATTACTCTAGGAATAGCCGTTCTTGAGATATTTTAGTTTTTTTGCGTTTTCGCTACGCCACTTTTGACAATAAGTCTATCTATCAAATGAGAACCAAATTTAAGTTTAAGGTGCAAATTCAATGTCATTTAAAATACTTATGGATGTTATTTTGTGCAGATAAACTCAAATTATTATTGAAGAAATAAAGAGAACGTGAATATGGATCTGTAGAGAAAGACATGCACATCAGAATTTTTAACAATATTACAGCAATGATTTATAGAAGTGAATGTGCAGACAGTGAACGTGCAACAATGATTTATAGAAGTGATTATATGCAGGCCATTTCGAAAAAAAATGTTGGATCTATATTTAAAGATCCACAAAATTGTTGTAGAATAAAATGTTCTACAAATTTAAGAAGTATACCAAATTTTAACTCTCTAAGACGTAGGAAAGTGCATTAAAAACGCCATTAAATAAGTATATCATGAAAAGTTATGTAAAATTAAAAAAAAAATTGAAAAATTATTATCTACCAAATTTATTTTTAAATGTTAGGCCTCTTTCATATACAAATTAATTGAACTCTTGGAAAGATATTAATTATATAATATATCTATTTTTTCTTTATGGAGGATATCGCAAAATTCAGAATTTAACTGAATTCGTTTTTCTCCCCATATTAAATAATTTTTAATTACAAAACTACCTAACATATTTTACTAAAAATTTTTTCACATATTTTATGGGATAATGTGAATATTTCCTAAAAATTTCGAAGCTATTTGTGAATTTTAAATGTACTTAAAAAATGTTTGAAAAATTTGGTCCCACAGGGTTCAATGTATTTCATTTTTTCAACCCGGGTTCAATAAAAAACTAATTGGGTGATATGATTTATTTATATTCCCATAGGTCCAACAGACCGTCTGAAAAGCATATTAAAATTTCATTTTGATAAAGTCATTTTTACGGCAGTTATCGTGTTAACGGACAGACAGACAGACAGACAGACGGACAGACAGAATGAACAAAGTCATGAACACTTTTCAACTATGTTGTAAAGTGTTAAAAAATGATGGAGAAACTTAGATTTAGGAAAAAAAACCTAAAGTAAGTTTTGAAAAATTATTTAATTTCATAATTGATAAGATACCAATAATAAATGCATGTTGACAATATTGATAATTAAATATATATATATATATATATATATATATATATATATATATATATATATATATATATCTGAGAATTTATCTGTCTTATCAGAAAAAATAAGTTTTGTATTTTGCCAATGTCTTAAATTTTCTCTAATTTAAGAAAATCCCCCCCCCCCACCTTTGCCTCAACAGCCAAATAATAGATCTTACAAAAGTAGATCCACTAAGAGTTTTCCTTACTAATATACATTGTGGTGCCTCACTCTTAATTTTTTTATAAATATATGAAATAGATAAATTACCTGTATCTCTTTTACATTCTACCTGTGGACTACATTATATAATGCAATGTTTTATAAACAAATAGCTTAAATCCGAAATGAACGGACATCATTATTTAGAAATTATCCCGATCTGCTCTCGAGATATTAAAACATTTATTCATCTATATTTTCTTTTAATGTAGTGTCATATCTTTCGAACAAATTGAATAAATCGAATAAAGTTTGGTGAGCATTTTTCAATCAATGAACATCACTCAGACACCTATTAATTTTCGGAGTAAACGAACCAAATAGAAAGCAATCTAGTTCTAAATATTTCTTTTTTTGAAAAATAATTAATTTAAAAGGTTTAAACGTATGGTCCGCGTTTTAAAAGTGTATATGCATTGTCCGCGTTTTAAAGGTGTATACGCATGGTCCGCGCTATTTTCAAATGAGTGAATGTTTTATAAACAAACAGCTTAAATCCGAAATGAATGGACATCATTATTTAGAAATTATCCCGATCTGCTCTCGAGATATTAAAACATTTATTCATCTATATTTTCTTTTAATGTAGTGTCATATCTTTCGAACAAATTGAATAAATCGAAAAAAGTTTGGTGAGCATTTTTCAATCGATGAACATCACTCAGACACCTTTTAATTTTCGGAGTAAACGAACCAAGTAGAAAGCAATCTAGTTCTAAATATTTCTTTTTTTGAAAAATAATTAATTTAAAAGGTTTAAACGTATGGTCCGCGTTTTAAAAGTGTATATGCATTGTCCGCGTTTTAAAGGTGTATACGCATGGTCCGCGCTATTTTCAAATGAGTGAATGTTTTATAAACAAACAGCTTAAATCCGAAATGAATGGACATCATTATTTAGAAATTATCCCGATCTGCTCTCGAGATATTAAAACATTTATTCATCTATATTTTCTTTTAATGTAGTGTCATATCTTTCGAACAAATTGAATAAATCGAATAAAGTTTGGTGAGCATTTTTCAGTCGATGAACATCACTCAGACACCTATTAATTTTCGGAGTGCACGAACCAAGTAGAAAGCAATCTAGTTCTAAATATTCTTTTTTTGAAAAATAATTAATTTAAAAGGTTTAAACGTATTGTGCGCGTTTTAAAAGTGTATATGCATTGTCCGCGTTTTAAGGTGCATAAGCATGGTCCGCGGTATTATCAAATTAGTGAATGCTTTATAAAGAAACAGCTTAAATCCGAAATGAATGGACATCATTATTTAGAAATTATCCCGATCTGCTCTCGAGATATTAAAACATTTATTCATCTATATTTTCTTTTAATATAGTGTCATATCTTTCGAACAAATTGAATAAATCGAATAAAGTTTGGTGAGCATTTTTCAATCGATGAACATCACTCAGACACCTATTAATTTTCGGAGTAAACGAACCAAGTAGAAAGCAATCTAGTTCTAAATGTTTCTTTTTTTGAAAAATAATTAATTTAAAAGTTTTAACATATGGTCCGCGTTTTAAAAGTGTATATGCATTGTCCGCGTTTTAAAGGTGTATACGCATGGTCCGCGCTATTTTCAAATGAGTGAATGTTTTATAAACAAACAGCTTAAATCCGAAATGAATGGACATCATTATTTAGAAATTATCCCGATCTGCTCTCGAGATATCAAAACATTTATTCATCTATATTTTCTTTCAATGTAGTGTCATATCTTTCGAACAAATTGAATAAATCGAATAAAGTTTGGTGAGCATTTTTCAATCGATGAACATCACTCAGACACCTATTAATTTTCGGAGTAAACGAACCAAGTAGAAAGCAATCTAGTTCTAAATATTTCTTTTTTTGAAAAATAATTAATTTAAAAGGTTTAAACGTATAGTCCGCGTTTTAAAAGTGTATATGCATTGTCCGCGTTTTAAAGGTGTATACGCATGGTCCGTGCTATTTTCAAATGAGTGAATGTTTTATAAACAAACAGCTTAAATCCGAAATGAATGGTCATCATTATTTAGAAATTGTCCCGATCTGCTTTCGAGATATTAAAACATTTATTCATCAATATTTTCTTTTAATGTAGTGTCATATTTTTCGAACAAATTGAATAAATCGAATAAAGTTTGGTGAGCATTTTTCAATCGATGAACATCACTCAGACACCTATTAATTTTCGGAGTAAACGAACCAAGTAGAAAGCAATCTAGTTCTAAATAATCTTTTTTTGAAAATTAATTCATTTAAAAGGTTTAAACGTATTGTCCGCGTTTTAAAAGTGTATATGCATTGTCCGCGTTTTAACGGTGTATACGCATGGTCCGCGTTTTAACGGTGTATATGCATCGTCCGCGTTTTAACGGTGTATATGCATCGTCCGCGTTTTAAAGGTGTACACCCATAGCCCGCGTTTTAAAGGTGTATATGTATTGTCCGCGTTTTAAAGGTGTATACGCATGGCCCGCGTTTTAATGGTGTATATGCATCGTCCACGTTTCAAAGGTGTATTCGTATGGTCCGCGTTTTAAAAGTGTATATGCATGGTTCGTGTTTCAAAAGTGTATAAGCAAGTTAAAAGTGTATATATTAAAGTCAGAACAACATTTTTGCTCTCAGACCGCTTACATTTAAAATAAAGTACATCCATTTTTCCGATTTTAAGAAGTCTTTTTAAAACTCGTATTAACAGCATCAAATAAACTGTTGAACCATCTCTGGAGCGATGTTTTTCTAACTCACTGAAGAGAAAATGCAGTACCAAGAGTCTGAGGATTAAAAGAAAATAAAAAAAAAGTTTTTGAAATATAAGTTTTAATTGAATTTAAAAAAAAGTGCTCTTCCCGGTTTGAGTTAATCGTGTTTTGAATTCCGAACCTGTGCTAAATTTATTACCAGGCAAATGCTTACAGAGATACAGAATATACATATAGAGAGAATGACTGTGTTATTAAATTACACACAACTCTTCAAAAACTGAATCACACTGTATTTCTATAAATGCTATGCAAAAATATGCTGTGGAGATGGTTGTATATACTTAATTTCTAAACACTTTTTGCTTCCTGGACGGGAATAATTCTTGACATATGGGAAATAATAAAAGACAGTCTGGCTAGAATCTGTTTCTTATAAGATTGGTTCCCAAACTATAAATGGGACCTCAAAAGAAAAAATAATTACATTAGTTTCAGAAGTGTAATATTTTTCTCTTTTGGCGAGTTAGAAATATATTTCAAAATCAAAATTACAACAATTTGAGGAGGGGATTGTGCCAGCTAAAAAAATGCATGCATATGTCTTTGGGGGGGGGGAGTCCTTTAGGGGGGCTCTAGTGGTTCTAGGGGCTCCCAAGATGCTAATACCTCAATTTGATAGTTCTATGAGTTGTCCTCGGTTTCCCTCAAATACCAACACGGGTGTTTCGCAGATTTAGCTAGAGGGCAGTTAACGCCTTCCCTCTGAAAACCAGTTCCGCATACACACAATATGTTGCAATTCTGATAAACCGCGGACGTGTCTTTTTGCATGACACACACAGATATTCGCGAGCTATACACAGTTATACACAGACTATATATATATACTACCTAACTGGGGACCTATGCCAAAAGTCAACCAAACTTTTTTCAGAATATTATCTGTCATTAAATAGCACATTTCTGCAAAAATCCAAAGCGAGGACGTCCCCACTTGCCGGTGCGTCCCCACTTGGAAGGTGTGTAAACATATGAATGTCCCCACTTCACACCATACGCCAACACACACACACACACACATAATTTCACACACACACACACACACACACGCACACACACACACACACACACACAGGTTGGTTTTTGGTGGAAAACGAGGACGCTGCGGGGAACCCACCAAACCGAGGACCTCCAGAAACAATGATTTTTCTGATATAAATTTCACATTTTAGGCATCCTGGAAGGAAGTTAATGACATATATGGCAAGAAAAGTTTAAAAATAGTTTTATTTCAAGTATGTATTTTTGCAAGGTAAACGAGGACCCTGTTTATACACCGTTAGAATGCGGACCATGCATATACACAGTCAGAATGCGGACAATGCATATACACCGTCTGAATGCGGACAATGCATATACACCGTTAGAATGCGGACGATGCATATACACCGTTAGAATGAGGCCCATGCGTATACACCGTTAGAATGAGGCCCATGCGTATACACCGTTAGAATGAGGGCAATGCTTGGCATTAGATATATAGGTTCTTACCCAGGGTAAACGTACGTATATCTAATAACTAAAAAAAATGGTATGTATATCTATTAACTAAGGATCGTGAATTCACATTTTTACTGAGGACACTGTATTTAAAACTGATAACTGTGTAATATTTATATGTACGCTAGATGTGCTGCAATTTCTTTCATTCGAAACCAGCTGAAAGTGAACTAAAATTACCTAAAAAAAAAGATGCGTTCGTAGTTAGAAGAGAAGAATCATAAGAAATTATACATTCTGTAACACATGCCCTAATACATAACCGAATGAATGCAAAATTGAGAAAAAAATATAAAACATATACAAGTGTATTATACACAAAACCCACTTATAAGGGGCGCTCCCCAAAATAAGAATGGCTCTCCCATTGCAGATACCAACTTTAATGGACCGGTTTCGCGTTTATTATGCGCTCGTCAGCATGGAAAATACAGTTCATCAGCTGCAAAGGTAGTACAAATCTTGCTAAAATCCACAATTTTTACAAGCTTTTATGGAAAATGACAATTTAAATCCTTCTATATGACCGGCATAAAATTGATTAAAAATTGTGGCTGGGATGTCTTTCATATTTTTGGGGGACGTCCCTTATAAGCGGATTTGTGTTTTATGAAATTTGCCTTTGCAGCTCCGTGTGGCCTGAGTTAAATTGTAAGTAAATGTTATACCAACCACGTGGAAGGACTGATATTGTCAGTTCCCATAGAAGCTCGCAAAAAATTGTAACATGCTTCTTACTATCATTACAGATTTCTGCTATTCCCTGCTGACGAGCGCAGAATAAGAGCGAAACCTGTCCATGGAAAATAGTATCTGCAATGAGAAGTGTCTTTTATATAAAATGTTTTTAAAAATTTTTAACTTATTTAAAAATGTTATTTTAGCACGACAAAATTTTCGCCAAATGCTCTATATACTAAATTATTATTCATGAACCCGGTGTATTTTGCTCTATTGCATACGGTCTGAAAGACAGATGGATGAACTTTGGGGTGGGATAGTCCAGTGGTTAAGGCACGGGGATTGCACTCGGAGGATCCGAATTCGATTTCTAGCTCTGACTAAACTGACTCTCTGTTCACGCAGAATACGGGCACGTTTAATATGTGGGTTTGAAAGTTCTTCCAAGAAGTTGACGTTAGAGGAAGGAGGACACTCCCCCTGTGGATGTCGCTCCCACTGGGTTATGGTTTTAATTGGGTGGCACTATCCCTGACGTCCAAACAGACTGTCCCACTGAATATTTGAAGCTAATATAGCAACAGATAAAATTATATACTTGCGTATGCAATCAGACACTGTATTCTTTTTATGATCCACATCATTATAACACCTGTCATTTAAATACCATAGCCTCTGCTTCATCCATATGGGTTATCGTATTCCTTAAGCAATTGTATATTTTCGGTTTCTTTTACAGAATAGCATAAATTTAATAAAATATATTTTAATATATGTCATTAGAGCATTCAATTCCTCTAGATTTTTATATAAAGAATACTTTATTTTGTCCTCTTTTCTTTTATATATTTTTCAGAATTATATTTTTACCCAGAAACAATTTGATTAGTATTAATATATTATTTTTTCTCAAAAATTATCTAATCAAATTATGAAATTCAATAATTGTCTGTCGTCAGGATATCTTCCATCAAAATTTTGAATTCGAAAATTCTCAAGAAAACAATACCTATTCTATACAATAGTATGTGAAAATAAAATATATATTTTTTATATTCTGATGACGATTGTGACAGAAGTAGACTTAACCAATGAGGTATAACGAATATATAAAAAAGTCCAGTGGATACTTAAACTCCAGATCCTTTATATTTTAAAAACGGAACGAATCTTCTATTTAAAATAATTTTCCTTTTAAATGACATATTCTTACTTTCTCATACTAATTGTATAAAAGGAATTTCTTTCCCTCGAAATTATTCTAATTCGAGATATTAACAAATAAGCAGGTTTCAAAATTTTTTGATCCCACCTCGAATACTAATTGAATGAGTGAGATAAGAACACGATAATAAGGAATGCAGCTACTAATATCAAATTATTATGTGGAATCTGATAGCATTCTTTTTTAATTTTCCTAATAAGAACTCAACTTTTTAGGACTTTCAGATTTTATAGCAATATTTTGTTTTCAATATAATTTTTATTCCCGAAATTATACTAAATGTATAAGTTGTATAACACAGATAAACGATCAGAGTGATTAAGCTGTAGCAAATTAAACAAAAAATTACTTTTAATGTGGTTTTTCTACGTTATATTTTAGAAGAATAACTTGAATACAAAATTTGAAATATATTTTTTTCTTTACATACATCAATATATATCCACTTTCTAGATATTTTTTAATTGTAACTTGCTTTTTAATTGTAACAACCAGATTGAAAAAAAATTTGAAAATGTTTCAAAAGAAACAATTAAAAATATTGTTTCGTGTCAAGAAAACGCCAGTCACATTGCCATAACAATAAAATTCAATTGGAGCTCTAGTTACAAATGTTTGATTTTCATTTTCTGTGTTCTACATGAGTTTATTTTTAGTTTGAAATTGTAAACTTTCCATTAAATCCTATGAATGCCAATTTTCATCATGCAATGTCGTGACGTCTTTAACAAGCATTTCCGGTTTCAAGGGAGAAGGCGCTAAGACCCACAGGTGCTAACTAACCCATTACTTCTATAGCCCTGCCACAAGGTAGAGCATGCCTTTAGGCCATAGTCCCCTTAGTAGAAAATGTCTGCGAACAATACTGCTGATAACTAGGCTTCAAAGGAATCCGAAACCTGTTTGTTCGCTCTGTGGACACCAGAAAGTTTTAAGCCATGCATCCTTCATAAAATGAAACTACCATCTGCTAATGTTGGACTACGTGTATAGTGCAAAATTTTATTGCGCAAGTTTCTTTTACAATCACACTATAAGTAGATATAAAATAGTATCCAACATTCAAATACGAAATTATTTTTATTCATACTTTACAAAATAGTTGAACAGTGCTTATGACTTTGTTCATTCTGTCTGTCCGTTTACACAATAACTGCCGTAAAAAGGACTTTATCAAAATGAAATTTTAGTATGTTGTTGAGACAGTCTGTGGAACACATGGGAATGCAAATGAATAATATCACCTAATTAGTTTTGGATTGAACCCGGATTGAAGAAATGAAATACATTGAACCCTGTGGGACCTAATTTTTCAAACATTTTTTAAGCGAAGTTAAAATTCATAAATTGCTTCGAAAATCTTAGAAAATATTCAAATTATTCCATAAGATATATAAAAAAATTTCAAACAGAATATGTTTGGTAGTTTTTTAAATAAAAATTAAAATATTAATTACACCCATATTATATGAAGAGATAACGTGACCCACTTCAAAATAAAATATGGTATCCATCTTGTGTCAAAATCGTGATTTTTAAAGTTCTTAATTTATATTCAGTGTTGCATCCGTCCTAAAACCGCTTTTTTTTGCGTTTTTTCTGTGCATCTGTATTCTGCGCCAACGCACTTACATCATTTATTAGCTTAAATGATCATCAAACTTTGATTATTTTTGCAACGAGGCCTAACTTTAATAAATGTAAAATGTAAACAAGTAAGATGATTTGTATAAGAATTGCTGATTTTTTCAAGCAAAATTATTTAACTGTTGAGTCTGGAATAAAAGTGTTTAAGTGAAATATTCGCTGCTTTTACATAGAAGGCCAGACGACTTATATTTCGATGATGTCATTTGAATAAAGTTTGAAAGAAGTTTTAAGCATGGCGTTAGAAAATACTTTTACCTCCATGGATTAATTTTCCAAGTGAAATAAATGATTGCAGTTCTGTGATAATTAAAACAAGAAAGATCAATCATACCTAAAGCATTGATTATGAAACACATTCCAACTACAATGCAATTTTATTTAAATATCTATAAAATGCTATAATTCAGCGGTAATATTTTTTAAATTATCACAATACTACAATAATTTATAATATTTAAAAACTTAAAACTTCATAAAAAAAAGAACTTTATTCAAATAACGTCTTCGAAATATAACTCGCCCTGGTTCTCCATGTAAATGTAGTAAATATTTCATTCAAACTCTTTTATTCCATTCCTTTTGTTCATCACAATACTATAATATATTTTTTACTTAAAAAATAAAACCATGGAAGCAAAAGTACTTTCTAACTCTACTATGCTACTAAAACTTATGCTCGAAATTTATCAAAAAAAAAGCAATGATAAAAAATCGTCTGCTTCTCTATGTAAAATCAATGATTATTTCATTCATCAGATTTATTCAGTTTTATTCATTTTTCATTATCTTTATGCCAGTCTCCAGAGCTAAATTTTGCGTTAAAAAGATTCAGCAATTCGTATACAACTCATCTTACGGCTTGATGTGTTTATATTCTGCATACGTTAAAATTAGGCTCCGGTGTAGAAATAATCAAAATTTGATGATCATTTAAGCTAGAAAAATATTGTAATTGCGTTGGTGCAGAATATAGATGCACAGAAAAACGCAAAAAACAGCGGTTTTAGGACGGATGCAACACTAAATATAAATTAAAAAGACTTTTAAAAGTCACGATTTTGACACAGGATGGATGCCATATTTTATTTTGAAGTATGTCCCGTGGTCTTTTCCTATAATATGGGTCGAAAACCCAGTGCCGTCCGACTCATCCGAAGACATAGAGCATCAAAAGTGGGCGGCCGGGCCTATAATATGGGTGTAATTATTATTTTAATTTTTATTTTAAAAAACTACCAAATATATTTTGCTTATTTTTTTTATATATTTATGGGATAATTTAATTATTTCCTAAAACTTTCGAAGCAATTTGTGAATTTTAATTTCACTTAAATATTTGAAAAATTAGGTTCCATAGAGTTCAATGTATTTTATTTTATTAATCCGAGTTCAATCCAAAACTAATCGGGTGATATTATTCATTTACATTCCCATAGGTCTTACAGACCATCTGAACAACATACTAAAATTTCAATTTGACAAAGTCATATTTACGGCAGTTATCTTGCGAACGGACAGACTGATAGACAGAATGAACAAAGTCATAAACACTTTTCAGCTATGTTGTGAAGTGTTATAAATGTCGTGTCTGAATGTAACGTATTTTAGAGATGTTTAAATAAAATTTCAGTTGGAAATCATTTTATAGTCAATGCTTTATGCATGATTGATCTTTCTTGTATTTATATTTAGTGTTGCATCCGTCCTAAAACCGCTTTATTTTTGCATATTATCTGTGTTTCTAAATTCTGTGTCTTTACAATTACAATATTTTTGATTTTAAATGATCATGAAACTTTGATTATTTCTACAACAAAGCCTAATTTTAATGTATGCAAAGTGTAAACTCGATTATAATATGAGTTGTATAAGAATTGCTGAATTTTTCAAAGCAAAATTATTTAGCTTTGAAGTCTGGAATTTAAATTATATGAATGAAATATTCATTGATTTTACTTAGATAGAGAAGCAAGCGATTTTATAGCATTGTCTTTTTTGATGAAGTTTTAAGTTTCCAAGTAAGCAAATTATTGTACTATGAAATTTTGAAAAATATCACCACTGAATATATTGCATTTTAGAGATGTTTACATAACATTGCATTTCCGTTGGAAAGTGTTTCATAATCAATGCTTTATGCAAGATTAATCTTTCTTGTTTCTATCACTATTTTCTCATAAGATGAATACATTGAGGTAGAAGAAATAAAATTGAATAGTAGATAGAATAAATTCGACAGTAGCAGAGTAAACATCGAAGACTTGTACCTAAATATAATGAATTATGACAAAAAGTTGGAAATATGTAAAATAGTTCATTCTTCTATTTCCATTTTTCTGAAAATAATATCCATTTCCGTGTTCAATCAAAATTTGAGTCAATTTAACTTCTGTCTCGGATTCTAAGCTACTAAAAAGTCCTTCAGACTGTTGTTAGAATTATTTGCAAGATTTTTGTAAATATTCTAATAAAATTTATATAAAGTGTATTATATTGTATTTTGTGCAATCTGTGAGTTGAAGGAGGGGCTCAAAATGTCCAGTACCTCAACTGCATTTACTTTCAAAAATCTATGTCTTACTTTCATTTGATCGATAAAAGCAAGTGCTAAAAATATTATTTGTGTAAATATGCTTATAAAAAGAACAATATATGAAATAAAGTATACTATTTCATATATATATACGAGCTGTATGTTTGAAGAGGAGACCCTAGATGCCTTAGTTTCAACCCTTCATAAAGTCATGTATTTTACTTTATTTTATTATTTTTTTTTTGCTTGAGCAAAATGGAAACAGATACCCAAATAACAATTATCTTCAAACGTTTTGATAAATTATATAATGTATACCACATAATTTATTTTGAGTAAAAGAAAAGAGTCTTGTCTTGTACTATCTTCTATCACTTTCAGCGGATTGGTATAGTCTATAATATTGTTTTGCAAATATGTGGGTTGCCCCATGGATCACTTAGTTTGAATTTCAAATGACAAGTTTCAAGCAGGGATACATTTTTAAATTTGAATTCATTTATTTATTTATTTATTTTTTGACACATAAAATTCTTCAACATTTTGAAGTCATTTGTTTCTTTCATATTCTTTTTATTCCACACTACTCAATTTTTTAGTCAATTATTCATAGGTATTTTTACAATGGCTTGTGCCTATATACTTTTAAAATTAGTTGATGATGGTACTCATGATGTATTTTCCGAAACAGATTATTATATATTTATTCCGTCATAGCGTACTCAAATTTGTAGTCTTGGTCATGAGCAAGTTAATACTTCTTCTGTTTATCTACATTATTCTTAGTTTCTTTTCATTTTTTCTAATTTTCATTTAGCAATTATTTTGCTGGTATGACTTTTCAGTCTTTGATTTGACGAATGAAGACTGTTTTTTGCCTCCGAAATTGGTTCACACCTTTAATTTGTTCAATGCTAATATTAACGGTGATATATAACATCAGTTTCTCTTTAGCAGCGATTTGAAACAATTTTTATTTTAATAAATTACTTCACTTTCGATCAAAGTCTTCAAAAATTACACTTCTTGGGAAGAATGTGAGATTTTAGAATCACCAATATCAGCGAAGGCGGAGTTCGCAACAAACAAAGCATTTGATTACTCAACTTAAACACCATATTCGTGTCCCTTAACATGTACTTGCTAAGTATTACTAGAAGCAAGTACATGTTAAGGGACACGAATAGAATCTGAAACGAAGCAACACAAGAAAATATCGCCTAATGCAAATTTGATCTATTGAATGACCAATTGATCAAGATATTTTTTATGATTAATAAAATTTTTCATAGAGACCAGCTTTTTATTTTTATGGAATGGGGGGGGGGGAGAGTATCAACCCTGTTGCTTTTATGAGTATCAGCCCCATTATTTTCTCAACCTTTCCTAAGCATAAATTTATGCATTTAGCTCTGCTTCCACCAGCGGCTTATCAACATCTCATGATCCTTCTACAATCTCTTGGATGTGTTTACACAAAACGGCCATGCACTAGAAATAGAGCCGGGCATTTTTTTTAAGTGCTCCGTAAAAATCCATAAAATCTAAAATTAAAGACTAAAATATGTTTAAATATAATAATTAAATGTTTGTTTTATATATTAATGTTCATGATTAAATGAATAAAATCAACCTTATATACAATAAACGGACTCCGATATATTTTCTGGAACTTGGTGTCATTTTAAAATGCGCTAAGCTACCAAATTGCAAAACAATTATAATAATTTTTAACTTCAAATTGAATTTATATATTTAGATAAATTTCATTTTTTGTGTTATTTGTGCAATAAATAGCTGTTTGAGCTATACCAGCAGTTTAAGCTATATGTTCCAACAATTAGTTATACAATTTTTTTACAAACCAACGTATGATCGGTAGTATTCAAAGATAATCTACACAAAGGTAGGGATTGACAAATTTATTGTATTTGCTTACAGTGATTTCTTGAGATTGTTCGGACTTGAGAGCGAAGTACTCCGGTACCGGCCTTGTGTATTTCAGCAGAGATAGGATGGGGACTAAGCACAGAAGCACCTTATACTTTTAAATTTTAAATTTATCAAATTTTTAAAACTCTATCTTAAGACACGGAAGTTTTTAAAACTTCCGAGCAAACTTTATGCTTTTCAAACTTTCTTTTCGTAGCATTCCTTTCTTTCGATTTTTTCCTTTTTTTAGACAGTGGATTAAAGTCCGCAATTTAAAACCCAGATAAGGCACCCCTTTAAAATTCAAATACCTTGTACCTTGTACTAAGCACAGAAGTTCCCTAAACCAGCCCTATTTAAATGGCCACTCCTAAAATCGGACTATTTTCACTTTTGTACAAGAAATGAATGAATGTGATTCTACTTAAAAAAATTGTAATATTTTTTAATTTGATTTTTATCGCATTTCTAGGAGACTTATAGTACTCTGATACACCCTCTTTTGAAGAGTTTAATAAAAAATGCATAGATGAAAATTGTAACTCGGTGTGTCCAAAGAAATCTGGGATGATACTAACACCCTCAGGGAGTCTGGGAAAATCCTAGCTTCCCTGTTTATAGAATTCCATAATATTCAAAAAAGTTATATTGCCCTAAATCAGCATTGCACTTTTGTTTTCGCTTGATATGATAATTTTGATACATAATGGCCTATTTTGTCATCAATAAATCTCTAATCTGCTCTAAAATGTAATTTATTTTAAAATTGATATTTTCAATAAATTCATATGCACAACTTATTGATATTCATCCTCATGCAACTTTTGGCTCCTGAAGTACCTGTGTGCAAAATGCAATGAATATTTACAAAATAATAAATCAAGAACAAATACTAAGGTTGTTAAGATGAAAAATTGTAACTCGGTGTGTCCAAAGAAATCTGGGATGATACTAACACCCTCAGGGAGTCTGGGAAAATCCTAGCTTCCCTGTTTATAGAATTCCATAATATCCAAAAAAGTTATATTGCCCTAAATCAGCATTGCACTTTTGATTTCGCTTGATGTGATAATTTTGATACATAATGGCCTAATTTGTCTTCAATAAATCTCTAATCTGCTCTAAAATACAATTTATTGTTAAATTGATATTTTCATTAAATTCATATGTACAACTTTTTGATATTAATTCTCATGCAACTTTTTGGCTCCTGAAGTAATTGTGTACAAAATGCAATGAATATTTATAAAATAATAAATCAAGAACAAATATTAAGGTTGTCGGATATTTGAGTGCTAATGTGAAATGAGAAGAAACGAAGATTACGATTAGAGGTGGACTTTTTATTTATTTATATTTTTACGATGGCACTTAACTACTCGCAATTCTCACAACAAGTTACTGCTTTCTAAATAAGCAGGAAATTTATATTGATGTTACGAAGGAATAAATTAGCATAAAATTCCCTTTGTTACATCTTTAGAAGAATTAAAATTACTAGTTGGCTTTATTATTAATAAACAACATGTCTATGCGGCCATAAATGAAACGTATACTAATAATAAATGTGTTGGACAATTAATTCCGGAACAAAATTAAAATCCGGTATCTCGACATTTGTAATTTTCAAAACTGGGATTCCGGTATTTTCAGATTTCAAAATATTAAAACACATAATATATAACTCACATAAAAATTGTTAAAGGTTTAATAAAAACTATAAGGTCTACTTCGTAAAATAGCTTTAAAAAAATGGTCTTTATACTTATGTAATTAAACATGAACATACTAGAGAATCAATAAAATGAAATACCTAATGTAATAATATAATAATAATAACGTTAGAACCTGTCAAGGCAATTTACTGGCTGAAAACAAGAAATAAATTCAACATACCCCCCCCCCTAAAAATAGGACCATTATATTTAAGGTAATGAAAAAAATTGAGAAATACAACATCAAAAATTTATAGGATCAAAGAAATTAACGGATTTATAAGTTTCAACAGATATTTAAACATAATTATATTTTTATATTTTAGGAAAAATTACCACTTTACATATAATTCTGTATTTAAAAGCCCGTAACGCAACTTCTAGACCGAAAATTTAAGCTGTTCTTTGGATATTACACGTTTTTGATCCAAAATGGAGGAAAAACCTAAAACAATTAACCTTAAACAATATTTAACTATTATTTTATGACAAAATGATTTTTAAATACAGTTAACCAATAAGTATTGGACATTATTTTTCAGTAGTTATCCTGAGCCGTTCTCGAGATATTAGATATTTTGCTTTTCCACTGAGAGCACTATATCTAATGAAATATTAAAGCAATTTACACGAGATCTCTTATGCATATTTTTTAATTGGTAACTGCAGTAAGTCTATTAATTTTAGGGAGCTCTAATAGTAAAGAGGAATTAGATTGCGTTATTTTTCCAACAAAATCGAGATTTGTTAATCTGTAGAGAAAGTCATATGCTAAACACATCATTTTTTATTCTTTTGTTTTATTTATTTTTTTATTTATTTGAAAGAAGAAACGCCTGATTTGAAACACATTCTGAAGTATATTAGATGAATCAAGATTATCATATATGACGAGTTTAAAATATGAAAACCCTATTTCTAGAAGTATTTTCTTTCTTGCACCAAGGAGTCTTCATTCTTTGACCGACAGTCAGCGGGTCAAAGGCGCTACTTTTGATCTATTGTGCTGTATTACTCCTCGAAGGGTATACCTAGAGGGTGAACTTCAACCAAGGTTCGTAAAGTAAGAATCTGAAATGGGCAAAGAGCTACTCTCGAAGGAATTGGGTTCAAGATGTTTGGGATAGTATTATGATATACACCTGTCTTTTTGAGAGATTCTCCCTTTGAGATTACCGTTGCCCCACTCGTAATCTACACTGATTTTTTAAAGAGATCTTCTCCTTCAAAAAGCAATGAGCTAAAGGGTTAATTTTACTTCCGTACGTGCGACTTCCGTGCAACTGAAATGTTGTGCCATTTCTTGCGATTTATGTATATATGAAGTAAAATTTTACAACGAGCGAGTTCCGTACAAGTTCATTTTTCAATAATGTGTGAGTTCCGTACAAAGGAGTATGGGGAATTCTGCCTTTCAAATATAAACGTTTGGTAATGAAATAGTTTTAATAACAAATTAGGAAATATTTTTAATATTTTATTTTTAACTTTAAAAAAAATTGCTTTTCTTTTATAAATTTTAACTTTTAAATTTTTATTCTCAGTTCTTCCTTATACAAATACGAAAACGAAAACACATTGTGCAAATGATTGGGAAAACAAGGCTAAGATATTCAAGCAAAAAAAAATAAAATTGTGTCTAACAACTGTTTCGAGAATACGCGAAATCTCCTTCGTCAGGGCTAAAGAACCAACAAACCTGAAATCAAAAGGACAAAATATGACACAAAGAGAAGAAACAGAGTGGTATATATGCCCAAGTCGTGGATTGAATAATGCCAAACATTAATGCTTAAATGTGCATCAGGGCAAAGATGACAAAGTTTCATTTTGTATTTAAAAGGAACCTGTTGTCTTTTATGAAACTTACGACCAGATTCCTGAAAATTCTTACTGCAATGTATTTCCTTCATATGCAGACTTCCTATCATAGGCATAGTTGGAATCCCAAAAATAGTGTGTGCGGGTGTAGACGATCAAATATGGGTTACACTTCTGAATTTGATCTATCCTCGAATTATAAAAGTATAAATTGTTCTTGTAGGGCCGTAAGCTATATTTTATTGGTCATGAAATGCGATTCATAAACGCATTAGGTCAGTATAGTTGTGCTTTAACGTTGTAGGTCACAAGCATAAAAAGTTGACACCACTGGTTTACATAATACTGATTCTCTGTTTATAACATTTATATTACTGCAGTTAGATGATGAATATAAATGAATGCTCTTTTTGGTTAATTTATTTGAATGTAACCGAAAGATTATTTTCAGCATTGTATCCTCCATTTGATTGTCAACCCCCCAACACACACGCACACACTTTAAGATCCGTTAAACATGTGGGTAAGTCCTTCCGAGAGGTTAGTGGTAGAGGAAGGAGGGTAGGGTCCCTGTGGATGCCTCCCCCCACTGGGTTCCGGTCTAAATTGGGTGGCTCTTCCCGGCCGTCCAAACAGTTACCTTACACCTTTCTGGTAGGTCAGACGGTCTGGGTCTCAACAACAACACTCTAAGATCCTTACTCTCTCTCTATTCACCTATTATAATAAGTTTACATGAGATAGAGAAAATTTTGAAGTAAGAATTTTCAGTAATATGGTTGTAAGCTTTATAAAAAAAATATAAATACAAAAATAAAATATTTCAGCTTTGTATTGATGTAATTTTTATCATTAATTTTGAAAATTATTCAATCCATGACTTGGATATATATGCACACCTCTGTTTGTGTCCATTTCGTCTTTTTAACTTGTTGGTTCTGTAGCACTAACAAAGAGGACCCAGCATATCCTCGAAACAGTTTCACGCTGCTTTTCCCTTTTATTATCGATTGAATACGTTGTTCAAGTTTCCCTTATCATTTGCACAAAGCATATTTTGCTTATTGGTGTCCATTTCGGCTATACAGTATCCAGCATTGTAGCCCCATTTGATCCTTGAACCCCGATCGCCGCTCCCTTCCGAGATTCTGGCAATGCCTATGAGAAAGGCTTGTATACTACAACGAAGCATACTGGGTCTTTTAACACCAGATGCTTATGCTTGGATTTAAAATACAGAGTCATTTTGATTAAGTGTTACGACTTTTTTATACCTTTGAGAGACACAACATTTTGACGGATGTTCCCATGTAGCTGTATACTACCAACATGGCAGCCAGTTTTGTAGCTATTGGGGATCATTCAGCTGCATGATAAGGAAATCATTAAAATATGATTAGCTATGCATTTCTGAGTAAGTAAATTTCTTAGTTTGAGAAATTTTAGCACATAAAACAACACGATTCTTAATTAATGTACGAAAACTAAATGCATGTCGGTTTAGCACGCTCGAGTTATCTTGTGTTATTCATTTGTAAACACATCTCTTACTTTTGACATGTTCAGATGTGTCATTTCATCATATCCTGAGGCGGGGCACAATCCCAAAAAAACCAATACCCAAAAAAATATAAATACAAAGGTTAAAATATAATACAATCCAATAAGGTTTAAAATACAAAGAATTAATGTATATCACAAAAGTCAACGACAAGCTAAATTTGGGTTTTCTAGCTGCTCCGGTTCTTGTGTTATTACTAAACAAGAAAAATTAATCATGCATAAAGCATTGATTATGAAACACTTTCTAACTGAAATGCAATTTTATTTTACCACCTCTAAAATGCTGGATGACAGGAAGTAGATTTAACGATAATAATATCACATACAAAAAGTCATTACATATTTTAGAAAAAATACGGATTTGAGAAAAAATCAAGATACTTTTGAAATTTTCTAAAGATAACCAATAATTTATTTACAATTTAAATTTAAAAGCACATATTTTATCAAACTATTGCAATAATAATCATTAGTTGTGCAAAATCTGGATTGTTAATAAATTAAATGTTTCTGTCAAGGTATTCAGAATCTCGACTCGACAAATGAAAGTGCCCCGTCATATGTAATCTATGGTGGACTAGTTTCGATACGATAGAAATGATTTTTGTTTAAGTGAGGGATATTCATAGGACACAATATTTATTTTATGGGTAGTTTGTAAGTGTTATTTTAAGGATATGTCTGTTAAAAAAATAATTTATAATCCATTCAAAATGACACATTTATCCCTAGTTATGTTAAAAGAATTCTTTAATTTGAAGCTTAAAACCATAAACATAAAAAAATTTCGAAAACGATTTCTAAACTATTTAATTAGTACTATAGGGTCCAAATAGAAAACCAAATCCGGCATTATGAGAGTTTTGATTGTCACCCTTACCTTTCCGAAATCATGACTATTGTCTATGATTACAGTTTTTAAATATAGCTAAACATATCTTGTAATAATTTAACAACAGAAATTATAGGATCTAAACTTCTGTTGCCAAATGCTAAAAAATAATTTATTGCAAAAACTCGATGTTTTATAAGAGTGTATAATTTCCCTCTCAATAGTGCTTGCTGATAAGGCATCCTTGGGACAAACCAAAGAGAGCCTTTTGAGGGAAAATATTGATATGTTTTTGCTGACAGTTCAATGAAATTTATGAAAATCAAAAATTTTAAATTTTTTAAAAAAGTGTCAAGATTGGTATATGTGCCGTCAGGATCTCGAACAGGGGAGGGAGGTCGAAGATCAAATGTGGTTGTTTACAGCGTTGTATTTAATATTCCAATATAGACTCTATATAGAACATAATGCAATTATATATGAAGAACTAACGTAATCATTATCAATGGCTGGTTATGGCGCCTCCTACATAACTGCAGATGCACGATCTGTCTCACTCGATACTACATTAATGTCATAACATGCACTAAAATTTGTCAAAATATGCATGCAACTATGCATCAAAAATTCAAGAAATAATCACTTATAACATAAAATACATGTATTTATATATTTTGTTCGAATATCATTTATGCATCTGAAAGCATTTAAAAAAACTATTATTGCAAATCAAAAGTTTTTATATCATTATTCAAATGCAGTTAAAATTTTCATATAGTGAGTAAATGTTATTGCTGTAACCAGCTAATGTGCTTTTCTAAGTTCTTGTCACTTAGACTTTGTTGTTTATCATCTAAAAGCATTTTAATGCCAAAAATGTTATTTTAATATCAACTGATATAATTGGACAGTACTTGTAATCTTTAGAACTAAAAGCGATATTTAGTTCTTCAATATTTTATGCTGAAAATGACTTAGTTATAACTGCGTGTCCACTCTTCTGTTTTTCTTTTTCTTTTTTTTTCATTTCTTTTTTTCTCTCTAAAATGTAGATAGCAGATTTTACAAGCTGATCTGATATTTTTTCTGAATAATTTTTTCTCGCATTTACACAGTGTAATAACACAACCTGTAGAAATATGTTTCCATGATTATAAATACATGATTTTATTCGGGTTGATTTACTAGATTTAATTTTAGGCATTTTTACTCATAATGCTTATACAGAAAATTTTACACAGCAGCTCTTTGAAAAAATGTATGTAAAACGTCAGGTACTCGTATAAGTTGACTTTCCATTTCTTTTACCAGACCTGTCTCTTGTTGTTTTACCTGGAAGGATTTCACCATTTCTTATGATATTTACATGACCTTAGTAGTTCACGTAATTTGGCTGTTGAATGTGAAATATATTTAGCTTTGTCCGATGTTAACTTATCTAGCTATTCAAAAAAGGTAAAAAAAAATAGTTAAAATATAAAAAATGCAAGCTAAAAGGAAATAAAGTACTTGAAATATGCGTTTAAAGGCTTTTTATGCATTTACATGCTCTGTAATTATGTGTTCAATTATGCAATTGAATATACAGATATGAAATTTCATATAATTCGAGTTTTAGTCATAATATTAATCAATATATCAGTTTAATAAATTCATATATTTATAAAATTTTTTGAATGTGATTGTTTTTAAAACGTGTTTGTAACTATATTTAAAATGGATTTTTAACAAGACATTTAGTTCAAACTCTCATATTTTGTGAAGGATACGCACTGCAGAAATGAATTAATAGTTGCCGAATTTTGCTCTTGAAGGATCCCATCACATTAACTATTTTTCTAAATGTCTATAAGTGTAGAATTCCTACAAAACAGCCAGTTCTAGCATTCTAAAAATCGGCACATTTATTTTCTTGCATAAGATTATGCATAAAGTACATTTTCACGAGCTAAATATAAGAAAAATCGATTTCTTTAGTTTTGATGTGAACCTGCTAAAGTGGACGCCACATTTGTAGTTCAGTCAAGTTTTTTTCTGTGAACATCTTAAAAAATGATCAACACTTTTAAGACTTACAATAGAATGCATTCACAAGTATCTGGGAGAAAGAACTGTATGGATACCTAATCGCTTAAAGCCAAGCGAAGTCACAGAAATATTTACAACCAAATGAGTGGTGTGTCAACTTAAAAAGCGGGACACCATTAGCGTTATCCTTCGTCCTTTGTCGGCTTTCTCCGCCCCGTAGGGTAAAATCACATCCCTCTGAGCTTGACCACTCAAGATAGGCGATACTTCCCGTTATCGTAAAGGGTTTTCATTGTTCCCGTGCCTGGGGTGAACATTCATTCTCCTCAGCCCAGGTATTAAAATTCCCACGTCGGCGATTCAATTTGAAAACCTAGCGATTAACAAAATGACCGGCCAAACCCCGTAGATATCCTATACGTAGATATTTCTTCTAATATATCCATTTTATATTTTATAGCCGTCTAATTCCATAGATATATAGGATGTGTCTTGATACATGATCTGGCGCCGAGGTGACGATTCTATCCTTTGACCCCACCAGCTCCTTGCGGAACTTTACACGCTGCACTATCATCATTTTTACAACTGCCTCAAATTTTAAAGGGTTTCCGAAAGCGGATGTGTAATCGGAATTAAAGTTATACGCCAAAATTAATATGTTGCGCGAAACTCTATTGGTTAAATATTCATTATAACATATTTTGCATCATGATAAATTAAAAACAAAATTAATCTATATGAAATAGTTTCAGGTAAGACTCCTATATTCAAATTATACGCTGCATCTTTAGGAGCCGAAAGCAAATAAAGGGCATCAACTTTGGGAAAGGGGGGGGGGGTGTCCGAGCCATATAGCTGATATTGCGACGACGTATTGTTGTTCTACTTTAACCTACATATGTACTGTCCATAAACGTCTATACGGTAAATATGAAGGAGAGTGGCAAAAATAGTGCGTTTAAAGACTACTATTCCGCCCAGTCATATTTTATATTCATTTTGAAGCTATAGATCGTAAGAATTTCGCATTTTTTTTTAGTTTCGGTACGCGACAGTTTCTCGCTCAGAGCAATTTCAGCAATTCAAAGTTAAATTCGATGGATTTTTAACTTACTTGCAGACGCAGACAAAGTTGGTTTATGCCCCTCCCCCTATCCCTCTCCCATTCTTTTGATCGGTAAAATTAGTAAAATATCATGTGTTTGGTGCTACAAAGAGATATTTTTTAAATTCATAAACGTCGAAATATTAAGAAAATTAAATTCCTTCAAAAGGAAAAGTAATTTAATTGTTATGAAATAAACATATTGGGGAATTTTTACAATAAAAAGGGTTGCTCAATTCATAACGTCCGATAATATAACGGGGGAAATGGCCGAAATATCGGGATTGCGATGTTTTAAAAGTTATAGAGTAAGTGATCAAAAGGTAGAAACAGCGTAGAAATTAATTTAAAATCTTCAAAACTCATTGATAAAATCCCATAAATTAAAGAAAAATTAGTGGTCGGCTTTCTTAAAAATAGAAAAGGAATATATAATAGTAAATAATTTAGCTTAGAAAGAGGTAAAAAAAAATCAAGATGAGAAAACTCAAGAAACTGCCATATTCGGAAATAATCTGTAATTTTGGCATACAATTAAAGCTGAAATATTCTTGAAAAATTAAACTGCTATATGGAAAAAGGGGGGGGGATGACTTTAAAATTGCCATAAAAAGTATTTTAAAAAGTTATTTTTAAAAGTTATTCTTCACGGTAAATGGATTTTTTTATGATGACTTTAAAAACAATTGTATAACACTTATAAAGGTCTATAACAAAAACATAACGATTTAGAATAAAGATAAGATTTAGAATAAAGTTAAAAAAATGAGTAATAATAAATGTTTAAAATATTCAGAAACTGGATAAATGAAAAATCTAAAGTTTGAAAACTTATAAGAAATGGAAAATATGGGGAAACTGACAATGACTTAGATTTAAAAAAAACACATAAAGTTTTGAAAATTTATTTAGTTTTATAAATGATAATATAGCAATAATAAAGGCATGTTGAAAATATTACTCATTAAAAAATAAACATATTTCTGAGAATCTGTCTGTCTTATTAGAAAACATAAATTTTATATTTTGCCAATCTCTTAAATTTTCTCTAATTTCTAAAAATCTCTAATTCCCCCTCTGCCTCAACAGCCAAATAATAGATTTTACAAGAGTAGATCCACTAAGGAGAGTTTTCCTTACTAATAGACATAGTGGTGCCTCACACTTAACTTTCATATAAATATATGAAATAGATAAATTACCTCTATCTGTTTTAATTTCTAATTTCTACGTGTGGCCTACATTATACAATGTATCCTTTAGCTAAAATGTTTAATTAGGCCCTTCTAAAAATATTTGGCCTTATCATACGTAATGTGCCCTTTTTCAGAAGGTAGCTCCCAGCCTTTTTGAAATCCTAGAATGAACTATATATATATATTTCCTTTTATTTAAAGAAATTTAATTACTTATATTTTAAATACCAGTGACTTATATTTGATTGAAAATGGTCTGAATAGCATTTGTGAAAATAAAATAGACTTTATGTTGGGCTGGAGAAAAATCCCTTTAGGCTGGAGAAATATTCCTTTATATATAAATCAGGTACTAAATATGTATTAAATACCCCTATTTCCCTGTCCCACATATAATGTAAGCAATTGAAAGTTGGAGTTCATGGTGTGAATGCCTGGTAAAAATAGGCCTGTAACAACACCCAAAAGCTAAGTATTATACGTCATATATGCAATACAGGCACTAAAGATACTATACCCCTTTTTCCTTTCATTAACATACAGGTTGTAGGTGCATAAATAGTGTAATAGATGAAAATAATTTGAGAGAAGGACACGCGTGTGGAGCCCCCATATCTTTCCGTCATCTATTACTACAGCACGGAAGGCTTCTGAAAGATCCCATCACATTAACTATATTTCTAAATGTCTATAATTGAAAACAGATAGTTATAGCATTCTAAAAATCGACTATTTATTTTGTTTTGTGTAAAAATATGCATAGAGTGAATGAATATTCACGGTTACATATAATACTAAGCCAATTTTTTTTTTTATTTTGCTATGGGCCGGCTCAAACAGATACCATTTTGGTAGCATAGCTAATCTCATTCTTCTGGAAACATCTTTAAAAAAGGACAACACTCTCTAATACATACAATATAATTTTCCATCTTTCCGACAAATATATCGACAGTACGGAGGGCTTTCGAAAGATCCCATCACATTAACTATTTTCCTAAATGTCTATATATGTAGATTTTCTTAAAAACAGATAATTCTAGCATTCCAAAAATCGTCTAATACATTATTTTTTTACATAAAAATAAGCATAAAGTTTATATTCACGTGTTACATAGAATAAACCAGTTTTTTTTTATTAATTTTTATTTTTTTTATTTTGATGCGATCAGGCCATTTTTTTATTTTGATGCGGTGACGCCATTTTTGAAATATATTCCATTTTCTTCTGTGAATATCTTAAAAAATGATTAACACTCTTTTAAACATACCATAGAATGCTTCCACAAGGATCTGAAAGAAGGATTTGTATGGATATCCGTTGATGATTGCTGACATTTAAAACGGCGGTATTTAGAGCATTTTTGAATGATACTTATGCGCGACTGCACAAAGCACTTATACAAATATGTACTCTGAACACGGGAACAGTTTGGTCAGAGTTAGGAATCGAACGTGGATCCTATAAGTGATGTTTTAACCACTGGGTTGTCCAGCCCCCTAATGTTAAGCTAATGTGAATTAAAAAAATCTCGTTTGAACCGTATTATTCAGAGAACTTTAGTATCGCACAAAGTTTCGCCGTTGTCCGAAATTTCGAATTTCGGTTACAGACGACACGCACATGAGACAAGACAATTTATTTTACTACGCGAGATAAAAATATATGAACCATGGGTATTTCTAATCAGTGGAAATGAAACAAAATAAAATTATTAATTAATTATTTTGTATGTCAGAATTTTTCTCTTAGATCCATGAATAAATAATAAAATAATACTCTTATTTCTAAATTTTGCTTTTGTAATACTCAAAGTTTCCCACAGATGGAATATTTTAGATTACATGAAAAAATTCGTATACATGAAATCTACGGCAACAAACTGTCCTCAGAACTCCTGAACCATTCTGTAAAATGCTATTGTATGTAACTATCCCCCACTCACACACCCAGACAAAAAACAAATATGGATATTTATGGGATTATACTGATTTTAAAGAGAGATGTTTCAGTCTACTTTTGCGTTAATAGTCAGGGCCGTGACAAGGGATAAGACAGTGAGGCGATGTCCTCGGGCGCCGTCTCACAGGGACGCCGAAATTGAAATTTTTATTATTAGTTTAAAAAACTAAAAATTGTTTTTAAACAAAGCACTCTACTTTCTCTAGTTCTAAAACCGGAACGTCAACAGAAATACAGTGCTTTAGTAATAAGAAAATATAAACATAATTTTAATAGTATTTCCTCTAACAACTGAGATTCAACTTGAATTAGGTAATTAAATAATTATAAAAAAGGTAATCCTTCAGGAAATTATAACTTTTGTAAATTGCCTTTTTACTTGATTCAAGACAATACCTAAATTAAAGCACCGAGAATTAATACCAGATTTCAGGAAGCAGATTCATTTAAATGATTCCGTTTTCCTTTCAATTTAAGGCGCAATGAAGGATAGAAATAAAAATTAACATTGATCGAAAAAATTAATTTCACATATTTAAAGCACCATATGAATCAGGATAGAAGACAGGGTCATCACCCTCAAACCAAGTTCATTGTTCACAATACAAAAATTTGAACACTATATCTCCCTTTGTAGTTAAAACACCTCGCTGGATTAGCAGGAAACAAACTCGCAAAATGTTTACATTTCTAACTAAAAACTTTTGAAAAAATTCTGATCATTAATATTGAGCGCATTTTCAGAGTCAAATAAGTAAACTAAATTTGGACACTTAAATGAAAATGATATTTAGCATTTTTATGAATCAAATAGTTTTACTTGTACAATCAAGGCTACACAGCATTTCTTGTATAGAGAAGTAATTCTCGCTTATGTGTGAAAATTCAAGGTAATGATTCTCCACAGAATCTATCAAGATTTTCTTTGTTTTCACTTATCCTACTATACATAACGTACTAGTAAATAATTCGACCCTTCGATTTGGATGAATTTAAACATTTTGAGCCTTCCTGAATATAAATCAATCATTTTTAAACGATGTCTCCCTGTAGACACGATATCTCTCGAACAAATTATGTACTCCAAACGAAGTTTCGCACTGTTATTTTAATCAGTAAACTTAGTGGCCTATTTATTTTACTTATCAACTAATTTTACACAATAATTTGTATCCTTTATGATTTTGCACTTTTCTTTTTCTCTTTATATAAAAAAATAGGAAGAAAAAGTTATTTTACCCTAGTTTCACCAAATTTTCGTAAAATTTTTTGTTCCAGTATCAGGTAAACAAGATCAAATATTTCTATTTAACTCTGATTTTCATAAATTGAATAAAAATATAATCTATAATTGACTATAATCTATAACAGATATGGATACATTTAGACTATTGACATTCAGAGAGATTAGACAAGGGGTATACTCAATCTTTCAAACATGTTTTGTTTCGATAATTAAAATAACATTATAAAATAATTGTATTGAAAGCTTTTTGCAATTAGTCATTTTAAATAAATTTATTCATTTATAAGTGAATATCATTTAGGATGTAAAGATGTTCCGTTCTTAAAAGATTGCACGTTTTTTGTTCTAAAATAAGAAGATCATATAATTAAATGATCAGTATTACACAATAAATGGATGTTTTTTAAATACTTTTGGTATTATAAAATAAGTTGATGCTTTTTAAGTACTTCGAACCAAAAATGAATTGAGATCAGAGCATTTCCGTCTCAATTTTAACTGGAAATAAACTGGGGTACATTGTGTTACATATGTGATATATTTGTTTGGAACTTGAGACTAAAATTTTCTCCACTCCTATACAATGATCATATATATATGCTATATGCTTACAGTAGGAAACAAACTTTTCCAGAAAAGCATGTTTTATTTGGATATATTATGCAAAAATTGAGGTCACGTACATGTGACTCAGTCTTTTTAAAAATATTTTTCATATATGCCTCTGCCTGAGCTATCCTGACCGCATAACAAACACTTCAGAATATATTCCTACTAATTCGATGAAGATACTTCTTGACCTTAACAAATGAATACATTTTCTAAAAATTATCACATACTTGCACTTATATTCATTTAATATACCAGAGTCGACAATACCGAGCTTGAGTCTGTATGAAGTCTTGTACCGACTATGAAGATTTAGAACCCTAGCCTGTTGATCTCGAGACAAGCACTCTAAACTATCAGGAGAATGTGCTTGTGTCAAATGTATGCAGTTTTATCATATTCGCTTGTCAGAAAGTAGTTTTTTGGTTAGTTGGTAGAATACTCATATAAATTATCGTGCAATAGGCAGTTCTACTCATACCGACTAACTTCTCAAACCTCAGCTATTTGCTCTATATACGTATTTCTATATTCTGTTCTATTGTGGACAGACAGGATTGCCATAACAAATTTGTACATATGGTGTCTTTAAATATCTATTCAGGGGAATTTAGCAATATTTGTACTTTTTCCGCATATTAAAACATATGTATTTTGCGTTTGGCGTTCTATATTTTGGCTTCCATTGTTAAAGCATAGATACTTTTAGAATTAAACGGATATGCAAACTTGTGGGAAGGGGCTCAACTCAGATGACATTAAAAGACTGTGCCCATTGGGTTTCTGTGGTTTTATTAGTATGGAGCATGAACGTGGTGCATATTCTCTTATTAAGTAATTTTTTCCTTATTAGTATGTCCATATCTAACCTTCCCTTCATTAAAATCAATTAATCCCATTTGACTATTTTTTTCTTTTTAGCACATAGAGTATACGACTATATGTAAAAACAATTTTGATGAGTCAAAAATCAAATTCTTGTATTTATTTTGAAGGTTATAGGTTACACGCGTTTTGGAGCATCCCTGAATACGAATTAACCAATTTTAACCATCTGTCTATTTCTTTGTAGGTACAATAGTATCGAACAAGTTGATAATACAGAAAAAAAAATTGGTACGATTATTTCAATCGGTAAATGTTAGAAGCCTATTACCTGTTGGGGTAAACGGATCAAAGAATAGATCTTATTTTTTTATCTTGCTTTTTAAATTCGGAAAAATAAGTAAACTTAAACATATGAAAATGTTACAGAAATATTTATGTATTTATAATGTCAGCTTTTTAACACGAATGTCATCATTTACATGAGGTTTATATGCACTATTCTTGAGATAGTTTATGGTTTTGTTCAAAAATGGAACAATTCGGGAAAAAAAAATATAAATTCCCTATTATCAAATGAGTGAATGCTTTATAAACAAACAGCTTAAATCCGAAATGAATGGACATCATTATTTAGAAATCATCCCTATCTGCTCTCGAGATATTAAAACATTTATTCATCTATATTTTTTTTAATGTAGTGTCACATCTTTCGAACAAATTGAATAAATCGAATAAAGTTTGGTGAGTATTTTTCAATCGATGAACATCACTCAGATACCTATTAATTTTCGGAGAAAACGAACCAAATAGAAAGCAATCTAGTTCTGAATATTTATTTTAGAAAATCAAATAAATAATATAAAAACACAAGATGATAATATGCGCCCCACTCAAGATATATTTTTTTTTATCTTCTTTTGAAAAATAATTCACATTTAAAAGGTGTAAACGTATGGTCCGCGTTTTAAAAGTGTATATGCATTGTCCGCGTTTTAAAGGTATATACACATGGTCCGCGTTTTAAAGGTGTATACGCATGGTCCGCGTTTTAACGGTGTATATGCATCGTCCGCGTTTTAACGGTGTATATGTATCGTCCGCGTTTTAAAGGTGTATACGCATAGTCCGCGTTTTAACGGTGTATATGCATTGTCCGCGTTTTAAAGGTGTATACGCACGGTCCGCGTTTTAATGGTGTATATGCATCGTCCACGTTTCAAAGGTGTATTCGCATGGTCCGCGTTTTAAAGGTGTATATGCATAGTCCGTGTTTTAAAAGTGTATAAGCAAGTTTAAAAGTGTATGTATTAAAGTCAGAACAAAAATTTTGCTCTCATACTGCTTACATTTAAAATAAAGTACATCCATTTTCCCGATTTTATGAAGTCTTTTTAAAACTCGCATTAACAGCAACAATTAAACTGTTGAACCATCTCAGGAGAGATGTTTTTCTAACTCACTGAAGAGAAAATGCAGTGTCAAGAGTCTAAGGATTAAAATAAAATAAAAAAAAGTATATGAAATATAAGTTATAATTGAATTAAAAAAAAAAAAAAAGTACGCTTCGCGGTTTGAGTTTATCCGTGTTTTGAATTCCGAACCTGTGCTCCATTTATTACCAGGCAAATATTTACACAGATACAGAATATACATACAGAGAGAAAGACTGTATTTTACAATTACACACAACTCTCAAAAACTGAATCACACTGTATTTCTATAAATGCCATGCAAAAATATGCTGTGAAGATGGTTGTATATACCTTATTTCTAAACATGTTTAGCTTCCTGGACGGGAATATTATTTGACATATGGGAAATAATAAAAGACAGTCTAGCTAGAATCTGTTTCTTATAACATTAGCTCCCAAACTATAAATTGGAAATCAAAAGGAAAAAAATTACATTAGTTTCAGAAGTGTCGAAAGCCCAGACCATCCGACTCGTCCGTGGACTTAGAGTAGCTTTTTGGATGGCCGGTAGTTTCAGAAGTGTAATATTTTTCTGTTTTGGCGAGTTAGAAATATATTTCAAAATCAAAATTACAACAATTTGCGGAGGGGATTGTGCCTGCTAAAAAATTGTATGCATATCTCTTTGGGGGGGGGGGGGTCTTTTAGGGGGGGGGGTCTCTAGTGTTTCTAGGGGCTCCCGAGAAGCTAATACCTCAATTTGATAGTTCTATGGGTTGTCCTCGGTTTCCCTCAAAGACCAACACGGGTGTTTCGCAGATTTAGCTAGAGGGCAGTTAACGCCTTCCTTCTGAAAACCAGTTCCGCATACACACAATATGTTGCAATTCTGATAAACCGCGGACGTGTTTTTTTGCAAGACACACACAGATATTCGCGAGCTATACACAGTTATACACAGACTATATACATATACCACCTAACTGGGGACCTATGCCAAAAGTCAACCAAACTTTTTTCAGAATATTATCTGTCATTAAATAGCACATTTCTACAAAAATCCAAAGCGAGGACGTCCCCACTTGCCGGTGTGTCCCCACTTGGAAGGTGTGTAAACATATGAATGTCCCCACTTCCCACCATACGCCAACACACACACACACACACACAGACATCACTTCAAAAATGTTTGATTCGTGATCAGGGTTGGTTGAAACGTGCTCTCTCGTCGAAAATTCGAATTCGAATTTTCGACTCCATCACAATACTTTCCTTATACATTATGCATATAAGGAAAGTAATAATCAAAACACCTATACTAAACACTACTCCTTTCTTTTGTATAAAATGAGAACAGATGGGACTTTACTAAAAATAGCAGCACCTAGATATAATTTTTAAAGCATTTTGCTAATTTCAAGTTTTTCATCTGTAAGAGTTATATCTTCTCTTTAACTCCGTGATTTAAGCTCATTGGTATCAAATACTATTTTAACTCTAAAAGCAGGTATTTATATTTGAAACACAAGCCACTTATATTTGTTTTTCAATTTTTGAAAATCCATCGAACTAATTATTAAAATTATTTTTTTGTTTGAAAGATGATACATTCCGGATGTTTAGAGCATATCGAATCCCCACCCCTTTTGCAACCCTTCAAAAATACTCCAGATTTTTAAATGGGTTGGTATGAAATTCATTAAATTACTTTTTTAAGCTATGCATTCTCGATATGGCCTGTGTGTGACATGGTCGATATCACTTCAACTTTGTTACACAAAGTTTCCTATTCGGAGCTCGCTTGCAGCAGTTTTACATTTTTCTCAAATAAAATCATTTCTATGAGTTAAATTATCTTGGAAAATAATTTTACATTTGGCTTATCTACTATTAATATTTTAAACATGAGTCATTTTTTAATATTTAATTTCTCAGGATCTTTTCAATTTCTTTTGTTTAGCAGCTGATATTTTTTGAATAAGTAAAAGTAAATTAAAAATGATTTCGTTCCACGGTACGGCATGCAACTGATTTCTACTGTCTGAACTTCTCTTTTCAAAGTCGTTTGAAGTAAGATCGTGAAAAATGAGGGTGTTCACCACTGCATTTGACAGACATTGGAGTTACTATGAACACCGGGAGATTACAGCTACAATTAATTTTAATTTCAAGTCTATGTACGTTCGATTAGATCAAGTGATTTATGATTTCATTGAAATCACAGTATGCACTATAGGGTATACTTTACTTGGAGGATTACTGTAGTAATCCTCCAAGGGTATGTTATACCTTTTCGAGAAATACCGTCAAAAACAATTTTGAGGACTTCAAAGTATCATATTTTGTTCTTGAGCTTTTATGTCTAAATCGCTTCTATAATGAGTCATTTAGAAGAATGAACGCTGGGAAATCACAGCTAACAGTTTGAAGATTTTAATTCTAAGGCCTTGCGATCAGAAAAATAGAAAATTATCGTTAAAACAATATTTTCTCAATAGTACTTATGAGAAAGTAAAAATCAACCAAGTTAATCAAAATTAGTAAGTTATTTAGAATGATTCATACATCTGCAACTTAATACATTTTTGCTCGAAAGTTCCGAAATTTTGTTCACAGTGCAGGGCTTGTATCTTAGACATCGCTTCGATTTGCAGAGATGCAGCCAAAGTTAAGATCTAAATCCCCCATTGCATCAACAAGATTCTCCATCGAATCTTCCTTTTCTAAAACAATAATTACCTTTCAGTACACTCATTCAACTTACGGCACCTCTTTTTTTCAAGATCATGGCTATGTCTATATCGAATTGTAAAAATACTAAAAGTAAATTACTCTAGAGAAAGTTTAATTTCGCTCGATAAAATTAAATTGCAGTTTTTAGACTTACCTGGGGGCAAAATTTGATGGTGGTGCTGATAATTTTGCGGATGGAGCAATTTTAGGGTTTGGTTGGTGAAGATTTTCTCCTCCAAGGACGAAAGATATCTGGGGTCCAGGGCCACCCACAGTGGAGAATCCTTGCTCCTCAGTTTTGTGAACAGCGCCGGCACCGTGAGCGTAACCTGTAGATTGCCTAAAAATCGACAGCAATGAATATAAAAATCATTAGAAGAGGAATTCTATTCTAAAAGTTTAATTTATAAGTTATAACTTGGAAGTCAACTAATTATGACCACCTCGTTAGCGGTTCTGTAATCAGTTTCGATGTAATGTGTAAAGTGTAATTTCAGAGGTCTGATTCAGATTATTATCTAAAATATGACGAACTGTTACCATTCTGTTGAACTGTGCAAGTTTTCCAATTTTTCGTTCAGCTCTAGCATCGGGTCGTTGACGACCACACTCTTTGCGCTAAAAGAACATTACTTTCTCTGTAACACATGGGAATGTATACGGAAAGTATTAGAATAGGGTCGAAAATCGCAATTTGAGTTTTCAATGGATTTATATGTTTTGAGACCTCTAGAACACGAAAAAAACACTATTTTTAGCGTGACGTCTTTGTGTGTGTGTGTGTGTGTGTATGTGTGTGTGTGTGTTTGTGTGTGTGTGTGTCTGTCTGTCTGTCTGTGTAGATTTTGTATCCACTCTTAACTCAAAAACTAATTGACTAAATTTCATAAAATTTTATTGGTAAGCCACTTGTGGGTTACACTGGTGCTGTTTAGATTTTGGTAAATAGATTTGTATAATTCACTCACAGTAACAATTGCCCGTCTCCAAGATCTTTACCGATGTTAGTAATTTCTTAAATGACAGAAGAGTAACAGTAACGTCTGTGAATGTCCAAGACTTTTACCTATGTTAGCAATTTCTTGAACGACAGAAAAACAATTCTATGACTGTAATACATTCCGTGTATATGATATTTACCGATGTTAGTAATATTATTAATAATTGAAGAGTGGAGAGGATTTCCTTATTCAACATTTAATATACTAACCTAACTGGAAGTTAGGACGTGCTCTTCGGATTTTTGGTAGCAATTTGTATACCTTGACAATTCTAAAATCGCGTTAATTGGGACCACGATAAAATAGGAATATCTGTATGTAAAATACCCGTATTTGCAAACTTAATTGAATGAAGTAAAGTAGCAACAGCAAGCAATGGAAGTTGTTTCTGGTGTGGATGACTGCTAAGAAACACGCAACTAATCCATCGAGGCTGGTTCCTACAGTGACGAAAGCATGGATCTAAATTAAAGGAAGCATCTGCCATTGGTAGGTTTTATTACTATAAACCTTGCTCTGTGGCATCATTGCAGTTTGAGCTGTTTGGTTTCTGGACAACTATAGTTTCTGAACAAGTAAAAGGCAGATCCAGAATTATGTTAGATACGGTGACTAACCAAATATTTTGGTAGTAAGAGAAAAGTAATCAGTAAATATTTATTACTGCTAAAAAAACGATAGTGAAAATTAGGTACAACCAGGAACTGGGGAGACCACAATCCTATGGCCTGCGATCGTTTTTGTGGGCTTGTAAAAGACGATTAGCTTCCCATTTTACAGTAAAGCAGAAGGAAATATATGCAACCTACTTTGCAAGTGCTGATGCACCTCCCGAAGCTTCGACAGGCTTATCTCCGGCTATGCGATGACCAGATGGATCAAACACACCAGTCTTGTCTTGAGCAAAGTTTATTTCCCCTTGTTCACCGACTCCAGCTATTTCATGGTTTTCGACCTTTTGGATAAATTCAGCTCCGTGGGTGGACGTTTGCCTGAAAAGATTACTGCTATTCAATGTGAATCGTAAAATTTTAAATGGTGAAAAAAAATGTGTTTGTTTCATAGTAATCAAAACTGCTTAGTATAATATCGATTAATGAAATGACTCCGGTTATTTCATTATTCCAATTATGTTTGTTGTTTACAAATGCCAATTGTTTGGCTGCTAGGCCAATAGACAGCGAGCTCTTCAGTATTTCTCAATGATTAAATTAAAAGTCACTAGTGCAGGGCACTGGTCCAAATGTTTTCCAGCTATAGGCTGTCCTAGGTCACATAAAATGCAATTCGGGGAAGGCAGTAAATCCAATTCGATGGTGGTGAACCGTGAGACAGTCATGACCAGTCAGAAGTCTGCACCTGGCAACTATTTCTCATCGAGGAGCTTCTGGAATGACAGAACTGTTCTTGTTGAGGACGCTCCGTGACTTTCTCTTAGATGCCTCCAGAGATTCTGCCTCCATTTCTTTTTTGTGTAGCATTTTAATGTACAGTTGTGCTGAATGAAAAGTCATAGGCTTTTTGAATCTCTGCTTCACCATAGCACCCTTTTTGGCCAAAAAGTCAGCTTTTGCATTTCCTGGTACTCAGCAATGTGCAGGCACATAGTGTAAAGTGATTATGCGCGTTAGGTCTTTTAAAAGCGCCCTGATATCTTGAATCGGGGTACCATTGTATTATTCCAAATATGCTTGGCGACGCCTGCAATGCCACGATACTAAAATTATCTGCTTTATACAGTGTTTCTTGAAAAGTCCTTTAACACCCCAATGACTTTGTAAGGTAAGGTCCATGTTACACGTTAGGTCTATTTATAATAAAGTGACCATACCGGATCGAACAAAAGTGCTTGCAGAGGCCTTAGTGGAGATTTTAAAAAGTCAGGATGAACTTGGCAACAAAACAAAGTAGACATAAAAAACATCTAATTACAAAGTTGCAGAGGATTGTCTAATTAGTAGAAATCGACATGTGGAACGCACGAAAAGCGTATTTTGTAGTCAATATGTACCTGCCAAAAAGTCGTATCATCAGGGACTGTAACACGATGACACCTGCAATAATTTTCGAAGTGCGCAATCATATTCTTTCTAGAATTCAAATATGCATTGTTGCTGACGGAGGGCATTTTGAACATGGTGTACATTAGATTCTTGTGCATGTTGCTTACGTTGCTTATGTTAGTTACAAATGTTGCTTATTTTAGCAGACCTGAATATAAAAGAAATTTGCCCCAAACTATATTGTGTCACATAAATGCCCTCTGTAACAGTGTTAGTGTCAATTACTACACATTAGACGGTATATCTACGACTTTTACTGTGTTTCTCTGTTTATCTCGCTTTCTTGTCGAGTTCGTTATCCTAAATTTTAAAATCTCCGCTAGGGGTGTTGAAATTCCTTTTATTCGATCAAGCATGGTCACTTTACTATTGATAGTCCTAATGTCCGAATTAAATGCAGCAACTTCCACATGTATTTTCTGATATGGGCATTCTTTACTTTCTTTTGACCCAGACTGTCCGACCTACCTAAACGTGTAAGGCATCTGTTTGGGCAGTCGGGACAGTGCCACCCATTTTAGGCCGAAACCTAGTGGGGGCGATATCCACAGAAACCGTACCCTCTTTCTTCCACTACCAATCTCTCGGACCCACATATTTAACTTGCTAGTACTCTGCGTGAACACGGAGACAGTGTGGACAGCACCAGGAATCAAACTAGGGTACTACGAGCGCAACCCCCGTGCTCTAACTACTAGGCCCACCCCATGGGCATCCGTTTGGGAGAAAGTAGCGCATGTTAAAGGTCGCATTACACACAACTTCCCCATATGGTCTTCGGTTTGTGGGTTCACCCGTATTATATCCTCTGCTTCCTCAAGAGTTAAGCTCCCGCCAGAAAGCACATGGGAAAGTTGTTACGCCTTAACGTGCACACTCATAGCTCTTTCCTTACAAAGTTATTGAGGTGCTTAAGGACTTTCTTAGGAATCCTGTATACGATATAAGGCTGCCGAAAACTTGTTCATCATCCTCACCTTGAATAACAAGTTAAATAGTCTGTTCAGTAGAGTAACATTTTCAAATACAATCACTTAATACTGCATACAAAGTGTAGTTCCACATTTTAGTTTTTTATTTCTGATTACAGAAAAGTTATATATATTTCAGAATAAATTGGTAGTGTGCGTCCTCTTCAAGAACCAACAGTAAAACCGCAGAGACTTTTAGAAGTGACAACAAGTAAACTTATTATGTGCCTCAACTTTGCATGCCTGTGGCGATTAACGAGGCCAGTTCTATCACATCTCTGGCATCACATTATAAAACACTAAGTTAGCAGAACTTTGTGTTTGCACTGCAAGAAGATTCAAAACCTGATTCATAGTTTCAAAATCCAACTATAGGAATAGTTTGGAAAAATTATTTTGAACATTATTGCCTTGTGCAGTTCAAGACCATTATTCTTTGAAATTGAGGCTAGCAAGTGTTTCTGTTCGTCTTTACAGACGTTTAAGCAAGAAAGGGCAAATTAGTTGTCTGTAAGCAAGTTTTGAGTATGCAAGCAAGAAAGGGCTTTGGTTGTAAGGAAAAAGTAAGTTCATATAAAATTTTGACAGCAATGTGAGGTAAAAGAATTGAACGTACTTTGCAAAGGCTGGGGCACCACCAGTTCTGAGTTTATCACTGGGACCTGTGGCAGGTTTAACTCCAGCAATTCGATGACCAGACTGGCGTGAAACACCGGGTGAAATTATCTTTGCAATGTCTTGAGCAAAGATAATTTCACCCTGTTCAATGACTCCGGATACGCCATGACTTTGAGTCTTTTGAAGAGAACCAGCTCCGTGGGTAGATGAACGCCTGTATGGAATGATTAGAAGAAAATATTTGTTTTTACAAAGTAACTATGGTTGTCTATTAAAACTATAAATATTAAATTGACTTATATTCAATACTAGCTGTGTCTTACGAAGTATATAGCGTAGAGAAATTTTATTCACACTTTGTGGTGAATTTTCAATATTTGGGGTCTTTTGAAATTTTTAACGGTTCTCACAAAACGGAAAAATGCGAGTTATAGGAGGACTAAAATAGGAGGCCTAAAAAATGATTAGGTCACCTTAGTTTGGAGACTCAAATATAGATTGGGTCCCGTCTAAAAGGGAGGCCTAAAAATGATTAGGCCACCTTAGTTTGGAGACTCAAATATTGATTGGGTCCAGTCTGTAAGGGAGGCTCGAACAACGATTGGGTTCGTTATGCGCTTGAAGTGAGGATACAGTTAGAAAAGCATAAAGACACACAGACCTAAAATAACAGACCTAAAATAGGGGGCTTAAAATAGGAGGCCTAAAATGATTAGGTCCCCTTAGTTTGGAGATTCAAATATCGATTGGGTCCCGTCTGTAAGGGAGGCTCGAACAACGATTGGGTTCGCTCTGCGCTTGAAGTGAGGATACAGTTAGAAGAGCATAAAGACCAAAGGAGAGAAGATCAGACGTGTGTTATATAGTTAAGTTTTATTTTCCATTTTTTTTTCGATTTACGCTAAATTTAAGATACTAAATTAACTCGATATCGGCTTAGTTTACTTTCAGTTGTACTTAGTGCATTTAGGATGATCAGGAAGCTGATGTAAGTCCGGGTTCAGGTAGACGTGTCTAAGTTGAGAGATTTTTTGGGGAAGTGAAAATTCCCTTTTCCCCCCAAGACGGGATTTCGTTAATTTTTTCCCTCAGTCATTTTGTTTTCGTAAGCATCTTTAAGCCTGAGGATTCTGAAGAGCTATTTTATAAGTTAATAGCAAATTTAATTTAGAGAATCGCTAAATTATAAAGGTTTTGTCATCTTTAATGCGTTTGAAGTATTTCTATGGAAACCATAAATTAAACTTTTAACAAGGGAGAAAATAGCCCTTGGTGAGTGGTATATTTATTACCTTACTTCTTTTTCTTGATTTTTATATACAAGTTAAAGTAGAGTTTCGGGTGCATTATGGTCGGGTGCTGCCATATAAAGGTTTTAAATCGGTTCCACACAGAAATACAAAACCGGGGTTCCACTATGATAACAAAATTGCAAAATGCCATTTATTTATTCTCATTGTGTCGCGAACGTTTTGGTATACTCGACAGAGAAGACAAAGTTTTGAAATCAAACACATTTATTAAACATGAAATAACAAGGCAGTTGATCGAAAACAGTGGAGTACAAGCATTTCTCGCAATAACTCAGAGTTACACTCGGTAGGGTGACCATTAAGAACACCCCTGGAGGAAGAGGAACCAAGAGAATACACATATTTTCTGATACATAAAATAAACACAATATTCCTCATATTATACTTGACATTTATATATCACATTTGTATACTTTGAACATATACGACATTTTCATATAACATCATCAATGACTTGATACTCACGAGGATTTGACAATTAACACTCTATTCGTTAGGTGGAAGACTAAATATATATAAAACTTTACCTCGTCTCTTTTAAATATAACATTTACAATTCTGTACCAAGGGAAAGGATATCAGGATGGACTCTCGGCATAAACTCATCGAGATTCTTGCGCAGAACAAAATCCATAATGGTCGGGAAACTTGACTACACAACATCATGCTGGCGGAATTCGACATCTTGGTTGGTTACGGAGATTGGTTGATTCGTACCTTAGGACACAAGGAGGAGTCAGGCAAATACAAATCGCTGTAAAATGAGCTTTCCCTCTAGCCCTATTAGCGATTCAAGCCGACCAGTGAAAGAACCATTTTCTCTTTTCACAAGATTCATTATTCCATTACTACCAGGCTGATTCATTTAAAAACACGAGTGACTCATCTCTGAACCGAGCCAAACGACTCTACGCACAACTTGTCGAACTATGTTACATATTTTAATCACATCCTTCCACTTTCAAAATTAATCCACCTTTTCTTAAAATTCGCGATCATACGCGAATCAAACACACACGTCTACATTTCTCCACGACTCCTTCCACACTGCTTCCAAAATCCTTTTTCAAACGCGCGCGTGCGCAAAACCTGCAAGTTCCCAACTAGCGACTGAGAAGCGAAAATACAAAACTATTACTATTTTTCTGGAACATAAACACTTTTGCGATTTTAGAGTTCACTTCCCTTAAAAGTCAATGTAATTGAAAACATGTAGAAAAGACATTTACATTTCGAAATTGACACTTTCAATCACACAGAAACAAAACAATACTTTAATATACAATTTTAACACAGAGGTGTGAAAGCCTTATCACACTCCTTCGGGGCCC
This sequence comes from Amaurobius ferox, assembly GCA_951213105.1. Classification (NCBI taxonomy): domain Eukaryota; kingdom Metazoa; phylum Arthropoda; class Arachnida; order Araneae; family Amaurobiidae; genus Amaurobius; species Amaurobius ferox. The sequence goes on from OX578147.1 coordinate 119,222,972, forward strand.
GGGAGAAAAATTTCCTGCAAAGCGGGGAATTTTTCCACACAATACTAGGAAAATACCTGCATTAAGTTCCCAATGACATATGTTCCATTGAGAGGAATTTAGTGTAAATTTTGAGCGATGTACATGTACATCAAAGAAAAAAAACAAAAACAAACAAGATCATGACCAGCATAATAACCAAAATCCAAGAGTGGCCTAAAGTTTGACTCGTGAGTCAAAAAAAAATAAGTCTCAATACAAGCATAGACCTTTACAAGACAACACCAAATTAACAAGACACAAATGATGAAATTGCCCCTTTTAAAATTTAAACACTAATACATTTTCTGGTGAGTACCACAGAGACATGAAAATTTAATTTACTCAACTCACAAAAAGTTTAACTAAACAAAAAGTTTTCTTTCTTCAAAAATCTTACAATTAAAATTCTATAAATTTACTTTTCACAGAAATCAATTTATTAACTATTATCCAACCTTGCCAACAAATTACTTTAAAAGACATTTAAAAAAAATTACTAATTTAGAAAATGAGACAAATTTTCAAACCAAGAATGTTGATCAGGCACCCAGGCAAGAAACAAGTCCATTAGAAAGTTGCAAACCTAGAGGTGGCGGTACCCCCAACCAATAAGTCAACAAACACCAAATGACAAAAAAAAATTTCTAAAATTTACTAGACCTTTAAATTAAAAAAAAAAATCATTCACACATTCATAAAATAAAACAGAGATAAAAATTATCAGTTATCCTTAAAAATCCTTACCAAAACTCTAATCCATCAAGTACTTAATTATCTTAAAATTACTTTAAAATATTACTGCTTATCATTAAAGTAAAGCAAAAAAAAAATTATTATTTAAGTATTTAGAATTTTAAAACACTACTTCAACCTGATTAACATGGCACTCACATTCAGAAAGCTGCACTGGCACAGAACTTGCAGTACAGAACATTCAGCTGACTGACACATAAAGCAAATTACACAGAAGTTCAGAAATATTGGATCCATTTTAACATAGCATACAGTTTTGCAAAACATTTTGTGAAACAATTGAAAATATAATATTATGAAACATAATTGTCCATCTCACAACAATATCAGTCTTTTTTTTTTTTTTTTTTTTTTTGAAAATGTGAGAATTTCATAATCTAAACATTTTACTTTACTTTTGAGCCAATTGCTCTCTTGACATATTGCCTTAATTGACAAGTAACTTTAATGAATAAATTGGCCTCTTGGGCGCAAGTCATACTTGTGTGAATTAGGAACATTTTGAGTTTTAACCCTATTTTGATGGTTTAGAAAATATCTACTTTTAAATTGTCTTGTTTCTTGAGTTGAAGAATTATCAATGTTATCATTATATGTGCTAGAAATCAATTCACTACGTCTAGGAGGTAAAGGAGTTAATCTATTAACGTGGACCAATTGCTGATTACATGGATTGTTTTTGTGTTGAATGACAAAGTTAACTTCAGTTGTTTGCTTGATAACTTCAAAAGGACCATGATTTAAAGAACTGAGTTTTTTTGATTGGCCTGGCCGAATATGAGGTGTGTAAAGATAGACCAAGTCACCAACTTTAATCTTAGGCATTTTAGCAGATTTATGTTGTTGAAGTTGTTGTGATTCCTGAGCTTCCTCAAGGTTTTTCCTAACAGTTACAAAGGTCTTTTTTAAGCGAACCTGTAAGTCATCTGAATAATCATGAGTAGATTTGTAAACTGGATATTTTACACCTGTTAAAAGAGCATCAGGTAGCACAGGGTCTCGACCAAAGACAAGATGTGCTGGGGACTCGCCTGTTGAGGCATGGACTGACGTTCTATGAGCCATTAAAGCAAATTGAATCATCCGATCCCAATCGCCCTTATCAGAATAGACCAGATTCTTTAAGGATCTAACTAACGTACCGTTCAGTCTTTCGACTAGCCCGTCTGACTGGGGATGGTACGCTGAAGTATTATGTTTTTTTATGCCTAATTTCTTGTATAGATTGTTGGCAGCTTCAGAAATGAAGTTACTACCTTGATCCGTTATTAAGTGAGCAGGAATTCCATGAATACTTATAAATCTCTCTAAACAAGCGAGAATATCCTCAGTTTTAACTGTAGCAAGTGGATAAGCCTCTGGCCATCTAGTGAAGTAATCTGTAATGACAAGAATGTACTTCATCCCAGAATTCGAGATAGGTAGTGGACCGACTACATCCATAGCCACACGTTCAAAAGGATAAGTTGTAATAGGAAATTTCTGTATTGGAGCCTTGTTGTTACGAAAACCTCTGTTTTTTACACAAGTTGTGCACGACTTCACATAATTTTCAGTCTGAGCATGCATGTCTGGCCAATAATAGTTAACTGAAATTTTTGCCAGAGTTCTTTGAAAACCACAATGTGCAGCAACAGGAGAATCATGGCAAAGCCATAGAATTTCTGAGACTAAGTCTTGAGGAATAACTACTCTCTCATTATATTGCTGTCTCTGCTTTGGATTTTTGTGTATGCAATGTAACATACCATTTTTCATGAAAAATGAAAGTTTTTGTGGGTATGGTTTTACACCTTTTTCCAGAAGACTTTTGATTTTTATACATCTAGGATCTTTCAATTGACCAATAGCTATCCTAGTTACCAGAGAAGCTTCCACAGTAGTCTGTACTTGATCTTGAGAATTTTCAACGATTGCATTTATGTTTTCACTACTATCATTATTCTGTACCACTACTTTTCCAGAAATTTTCGTAGGGACAGATTCTACAATACTTTTAGGAACAGTTTGTTTCTGAGTGTTTTGAGATTTCTTTGAAGAAGACTCATCAATACATCTCGAAAAATAGTCAGCTACAACATTATGTTTCCCCGGTTTATGAATGATTTCATAATCAAAAGCCTGCAATGAAACGATCCAGCGAGCTATGCGCGAAGTAGGATCTCTTAATTTGAAAATGAACGATAAGGATGCTTGATCACAGTAAATTTTGAAATGTTTGCCTAAGAGATAGTGCTTAAATTGCTGGGTAGCCCAAACCACAGCCAAAGCTTCTTTCTCGACTACACTGTAATTCACTTCAGCACCTTGTAATTTTCGACTAGCAAAGGAAACTGGGTGAGATAACCCATTTTCATCCAATTGCGAAAGAACTGATCCCAAAGCGTAATTAGAGGCATCTGTATGCAAAGTAAAGGGCAAATTAAAATTTGGTAATTTTAAAATTGGTTCTTGAATAAGCTTGTTCTTAAGTATTTCAAAAGCTTCCTGAGCCTCCTGACTCCACACAAACTTTTTCTGCTTTGATTTTAAAAGATTAGTTAGTGGAAGAGTAATCTTTGCATAATCTGGTACAAACTTCCTATAAAAGCCTGTCAAACCCAAAAATTGTCTGATATTCTTGACACAGGTGGGTACTTTAAATTTTTGCACTAAATCAATGTTATGAGGGTCTGGCTGAACTTTTCCCTCAGACACTCTGAAACCTAAGTACTTTATTGTCTTTCTGAAAAAGAAGCATTTTGATGGCTTTAACTTAAGACCATGTTGAGATAATTTAATAAAAACTTCTTCTAATTTCATCATGTGTTCTTCAAAAGTTTTTGATGAGATGATAACATCATCTATGTATATTCCTGATAACCCTGCCAGTACAAGAGACATTAATCTCTGAAAAGACGCTGGTGCGTTTTTTAGACCAAAAGGGGTCCTACACCATTCGTAGTGACCGGTGGGCGTGGAAAAAGCTGTTTTGTGTGAATCCTGTGGATTCAAATGCAATTGGTAGAATCCTGAAGTTAAGTCCAAAGTTGAGAAAAATGTAGCACCTGCTAAATTATCAATCAATTCACTAATGTTAGGAATTGGAAAATTTTCTGTAATAGTAAGTTTGTTTAACTTGCGAAAATCACAACATAATCTATAAGAACCATCCGGTTTCCTTACAAACAGTACTGGCGTATTGTAAGGTGAAAAACTAGGTTTAATTATTTTAGCTTCTAATAATTCTGTGACTTGTCTATTGAGTTCCCCTTGTAAATGATGTGGAACTTTATATGGTTTCTGATAAACAGGAACAGATGTTTCCAAATTTATCTCATGTAATATGGTTTTACAACCAGACAACTCAGCAACATTCTTTGCAAAAACTTGTCTATATTTATTCAACAAAGTTGATAATTTATGTTTTTGATCTTTTTGGAGATGACTCAGGTCAAAATCTCCCCCCCAACTTTCAAAAGGCTCCAAAGGTTCACTGGAGTCCAACTCTCCCTCACTCACTACATTAACTTCAACCTCCTCAGACACCTGAATTTCCTGAACATGAGCCACTTTTCTACCCTTATTCAAATGATAAGGTTTTTCCTCTGGGTTAGCAACACGAACCCAAATAATTCCATCCTTAGGAGCTCTATATACAGCTCTAGCAATGAAGATGTGGTCATTTTTCTCTGATTCCAGAAGCAAGGTGGAATTTTCCGGAAACCCTTCTGAAAGTTTGATTTTAATAAATGATTCAGATAAAGGAGGAATTATACATTTTTGTGAATTTTTCACAATAATTGGCTCTTTAATTTTTGTATTTAGAGTTTCTTTTACTCTACATAAGTTATTAACAGTTTTAATGTTTAAGTTCTTATGCTGTGCCACTTCTTCAGTACCACCTCTAACATGATTTTGCTTTTCCCCCATATGCAAAGTAACATTCTGTGCATTTACTACCAAATCTCTAAAAGATTTGCTTCCATTTTCCAAATCGTTAATATGTACCTCTTCACTACCCAAATGTGGCACTACATTATTTTCCGAAAAATTTCTGCTCACATACTCTTCCCGAATGACCTGAGACTCATTCACTACCGGTGCCAGATCTGCTTTGCATTTGGCACATGCATTCGTATGGAACTCTTTCGGTTTACAGTCCTCTACCACACGAACGTTTTTTCCACTACTCATCTGCGAGTCAGGCACAGCAATACGCTTTGCGACACTACTTAGGTTTGAGTCTGCAATTTCCGACTCATTTGCCGGTTCATGATTTGAAATCGAAAGTAAATTATTCGTACATTGATAACCAACAAAAGGAATGGAAGAGTTTGAAAACTTAAAACAGAAGTGATTATAATCTATAATAGCATTATGTTTATGTAAAAACTTGTTACCAAGGATTACATTATATGAAATAGGAGCTGGTGATTTTAACACAAAAAATTCGGTAGGGAATCTTTCTTTTCCCAAATTTAGTGAAATAGTGGCTAAACATTCAACTTTAGTATCTTGTGAACTAAAGCTACGCAAAATTGTTGGTTTGTATGTTAGCAACATATGTGCAATGGGTACAGTATTTAAAGCTTCCTCATACACTAAATTAATTGAACTACCCGTATCAATCAATATTGACACCTCACTGCTCACTAATTTTCCTTTTATAATAGAAGAAGATGACAAAGAATTTGTAATATTATGACAAATATTATTTTCCTCAAAATGTGATGTTTGCCTATCAAAAGTTTTTCTATTATTATAATTGTGCATGGGATATCTACTCTGATTCCTAGAAGAATGATTTTTGGAATTTTGCAAAGATTTATATGACTCCTTATTTTTATAATTTTGCGTTCCTTGCTTTCTATACTTCCACTCATTTGCAGACATTTGCCCTCTGTGTCTTTCACCCTGGTGATACCTAGTTCCAGGACTGGTATAAATTTTCCTACATTTTATACCGTACACATCTCTTTTTTGAAAAACCTTTTTCCAACACTGTTCTTGAACGTGACCTAATTTACCACATTTGTCACACTTTGGACGCGGTGAACGCTTTTCGTTAACTTTATCTGAATTAAACTTAAATTTTTCTATTTTACCCCTAAGAAATTCAATGTCCCTTTCCTGTTCTAACACTTTTCTTTTTAAATCTGACATACTTTCACTTTGATCTGGTGTGAGAACATATTTTTCTGGTGTGAGAACACCTTTTTTTGTAAGTACCGAATTAGTCAAGTACATAGCATTATTTTCATTTAAAATAGATTCCTCAAGAATTGCAAGTTTTCTAGCCGAATAAAAATCTCTAGGGTTTTGTGACAACACCAATCTTTTTAGTTCCGGATATAAACCATTAATAAATGAAGTTTTCAAAAGTGTTTGCCTGATTTTATTCTCACTTTCGGAATCTACATCTTCCGGAACAACCTTAAATGAAGCAGCTTCGATTCTCATCGAAAACTGTTTAACCGACTCATTTGGTCTCTGTGTAAAGTTCACGAGTGAAATTATGTTTTTAGTAACATTTTCGGTCACTTCAAAATGATCTTTCAAAATGTGAATAATTTCCTGCAAATTTTTACAATTTCTGTGCTTTGGATTCTCTTCAATCAATCTATTTGCTTCCCCCTCTAAATTCAATCTCAAACAAACTAATTTGTCACACTCACTCCAGTTTGCATGAGTGGCTACTAAATTTAACTTTTCCAAAAACTGTGACAACGAAAGCTCTGAATTTCCCGAGAATTTTGGAATATGATGTGCGAACTTAGGTGTGAACATATGGAATGATTTTAACATGTTATCATTTACCGATGAAGCACTGTTTTGATTTGGCAAAGTGCCAGAAGAAGAATTCAAACATACCGGCGATTTATCTGATATATTTTCCTCATTAGATTTAGCTTTGTGGCTAACATTTTTAACTTTACTTTTAGAATTAACAGAATTCGACTCAGTAGCAATATCAAGCGACAAATTCAAGGAGGAATTTAATTTTTTACTTGAATTTTTACTCATCTTACCGACATTTAGTTTTTTGTTTCTAGTAATTGGAGCCATTTTGCATAACAATCAAATATACTCGTATAGTTTAACACAATATGCAATTGCAATGTTCTTAAACAGTATTTACAATAAAACCAGTTTTTATCAAATCAAATGACATAAATAAGCAAACAAATCAATTTTTTTTATCAAATGGCACATATCAAATTCCAAGAACACTCGTTTTTGAGAATACCGAAAGCAGAACATGGAACTCTGTTTACTTAAGAAAACACTCATTTTAGCACAACGGTAATTTTTAACCTTCAAAATCTCAATTCTTAAGAAAATTTTTAAAAATTTTAATTCTCTCAGCTCTTCCCCACTCACCGAGAAAAGTAACGGCACCAATTCTGTCGCGAACGTTTTGGTATACTCGACAGAGAAGACAAAGTTTTGAAATCAAACACATTTATTAAACATGAAATAACAAGGCAGTTGATCGAAAACAGTGGAGTACAAGCATTTCTCGCAATAACTCAGAGTTACACTCGGTAGGGTGACCATTAAGAACACCCCTGGAGGAAGAGGAACCAAGAGAATACACATATTTTCTGATACATAAAATAAACACAATATTCCTCATATTATACTTGACATTTATATATCACATTTGTATACTTTGAACATATACGACATTTTCATATAACATCATCAATGACTTGATACTCACGAGGATTTGACAATTAACACTCTATTCGTTAGGTGGAAGACTAAATATATATAAAACTTTACCTCGTCTCTTTTAAATATAACATTTACAATTCTGTACCAAGGGAAAGGATATCAGGATGGACTCTCGGCATAAACTCATCGAGATTCTTGCGCAGAACAAAATCCATAATGGTCGGGAAACTTGACTACACAACATCATGCTGGCGGAATTCGACATCTTGGTTGGTTACGGAGATTGGTTGATTCGTACCTTAGGACACAAGGAGGAGTCAGGCAAATACAAATCGCTGTAAAATGAGCTTTCCCTCTAGCCCTATTAGCGATTCAAGCCGACCAGTGAAAGAACCATTTTCTCTTTTCACAAGATTCATTATTCCATTACTACCAGGCTGATTCATTTAAAAACACGAGTGACTCATCTCTGAACCGAGCCAAACGACTCTACGCACAACTTGTCGAACTATGTTACATATTTTAATCACATCCTTCCACTTTCAAAATTAATCCACCTTTTCTTAAAATTCGCGATCATACGCGAATCAAACACACACGTCTACATTTCTCCACGACTCCTTCCACACTGCTTCCAAAATCCTTTTTCAAACGCGCGCGTGCGCAAAACCTGCAAGTTCCCAACTAGCGACTGAGAAGCGAAAATACAAAACTATTACTATTTTTCTGGAACATAAACACTTTTGCGATTTTAGAGTTCACTTCCCTTAAAAGTCAATGTAATTGAAAACATGTAGAAAAGACATTTACATTTCGAAATTGACACTTTCAATCACACAGAAACAAAACAATACTTTAATATACAATTTTAACACAGAGGTGTGAAAGCCTTATCACAATTGTAATTCAGTTATTTCAGTAAAATTACCGGTTTCACTGTGTTTTATCCGACATCTAATATTTCAGAACGTTCGATAGTCCGTCAGGCTTCTCGAACCGCATTAAGATTCAGAGCCGTTAACAGGTAGGGGCAAATTGTTAATGTCCTTTATTGTTTAATTTATTGTTATTGCCATTCAGTTTTTGTATTTTATTTCATTTGAAATCTTGTAAAAATATACAGAATGAAACTTTTAATTTATTACTTTTGGTTCCTGTTTTATGCCTTTCCAAATTATTTTATTATGCTTCGTCATTCGTATTAGACGTATTTGTACGCCAAAAGAAAAATTACCAAGAACAACGTTCTATAGAGGCATATATGCACGCCAGTATCATTTAATGCACATATACCACGAAACATATTTATACTTCGGTGGCACTTAAGAGGTTCATAACGTATTTAAATTGACATTTCTCAGATATAAACTAATTATGTTTTTGCAATTTTCGGGCAATGCGGCATTTATTAGAATCTGGAATTTTGGTGTACTGCGGTGCAGGATTTTAGAGATTGTATTGTAGTTTAGATTAGCAAAGTATTTGAAATCTTACTTACCTAGATGAAATTCCACCAGCTACTGGGGAAATATGTTCAAACTTTACAGTCTCTGGTTTAATTTCGAATGCGTGTGATTGCCCAGTAGATTTTGAGAAGTCTTTAATGAAGCTAATATGAGCCGGGCTTCCTCTGCTTCTTACTCCCTGACCTTCATTTTTCTGGATTGATCTTGACGGTGTTCTGAAAGGATTTTATGATATTTGAATCAACATTGTGGTTTTTTTTTATATGTAAACTAATATTTAAAACTGTCAAAGCTAGAGAAACCAACATTCTTTAAAACATTGCGACTTTTTAAAATGAGTTTTCTTTTATTTACCAATGTTTAAAGTTTAACATAATCGTTCGTTTCCATCAAAATTGGCTTTGTTAGGTTCTGTTTCATTGTTGATATTATAAGTGTGTGTTCAAAATTTCGTCCTGCTAGGTCAATATGCGTCTTCTGGAGGGTCTGGATATATTTCAATCCGCATCCGTATTTTATACGCTCTCTGGATACAAAAATTTCCGGTATTTTTAGGTTTTGTTCCGTAGTTTATGCTATAATTAAAGATTCAGTTATACAAGTCTCAGAAAAGGATTTTCGAGGTTCGAAAAGCCTTTTTGAAAATACCCCATTTTCTCCGCTTTCAGGGGAGGGGGAGTAAAAAAATCCAGCTTTATTAGGTTTTGTCCCGTTATCGATACTAAAAGATTCATATACTTTTAAGTTACTGTGGGACTTCTGAAGGGGGGGGGGATGATCTAGAAAGATACAAATGCATTAGGTAATTATTATATAGTTTGGTTGGATAAATTTCCCCAACAATATCCCATGTTTGAAACATATGTTTCGTATTTTAGTAGCATGTTTTTAGGTTCAATACCATTCAACTTGATCAATGTCATTTATGTTGTTTGCTGGCTGTTCCACCACTTCCTTTTGGACAATAACGATTTTGTGTATCAATCAATCAGTCGTAGCGGAAACCAATTAAAATCCAATATTAACCAATATAAATTCAATTCATATTCAAAAGAAATATAAATTCAATTGCATGAAATTCGATGATCTTCATAATTATACTGACTACGGTAACCATCAAAGTTATTCATTACACAAATTAGCATGGGATTTATAGAAGATCGATCTCGACCTGCGCGAAAATATAAGCTCAGGTTCTTACTTCAATACCCGCTGACAGGTGGCTATAAAACGTATTCCATTCTCCAAATTAAGTAGCAAATTTTTGTGGACCGATTTCTTGGTTTTATTTTAAAGCAGATTTCTTTGTTGGTCTACTGATTATTTGAGTCAAATACGATGCCAGATATGAATGACTGCGTGATATGAATGACTTCGTTGGTTACCAAGAGGTATACAGAATTGCAGTACAAAGCAAGTTTTCTTATTATCACTGTTGTCAACTAGTAATTACCAAAGGGCCAATTTCTGCTGATAAGCTACAGACAGCGTGAAAGCAGATACTGGCTACTGGAATCATTATTTCATTACAAATCAATATTCTTGATTGCAAATCAATATTGTTGCATTTCAAATCAGCCTTACTGCTTTTCGAATCAACATTTTTGCATTACAAATCAGCATTATTCTATTGCAAACCAAAATTGTTGATTTTCAAATTAACTTTATTGCATTACAAATAAATTCACAAGTCAGTAGCGTCGTCAGAGAAAAAAATATGAGGGGGGGGGGGGGGAGCTAACCAAATATATTGCTTCCCATTTCTAAAAATATCATTTCTCTGAAATTCAATGAGCTCCTAGGTAGTAGGGGATTTTGATAACCAAATCTATCCCCTTTGTGAAGTCACTGCACTAAGACAATTTTTGAAATATTCATCAATAGAATTATCTCAGATTTCCTATTCTGAACTGGTACCGTTGGTCAATTATTAATTACTAATAGGCTAATTGGAATATCAATTACCAATATGTTAACCCCCAATATGTTTTTTGGATTTTTATTTGGTTTACTTCAAAAGAAAAATACTAGGATAACTTGATATGAGAATTTTAAAGTGAAATTTGACTTAATGAAACTTACAAAACCCCAAAGAAGCGATAGGTATAACAATGTTCTGCTTTTCACTTGTCATAGATCAAGAGTCGCTTATAAATTAGTGCAAATGCCAAATTGGTTGAAAAACTTCAGTGTGTTCCCGTTTCATTAAAAGAAGTTTATTTCATTTAATGTTAATCACAAAATGTTTGTGACGTTAAATAGGTTGAACTGTAAAAACTAGAACCCGGATTATATGCAATTACCTGCATATGCAATTGCATATTTAAGCACTATTTAGTTATAAATTATATAAAAGCAAAAGAGCTCAAAATTTACCTTTAAAATACATGTTTTAAGTTTTTTTTTCTTTTAACTTGCGCGTTTTACATGTTAACCCATTTTTGTGATTTTAAACTGCTAATTAAGTTAATATCTAACGAAGCTAAAAATATTTATCCCACTGATTGATCACTCAAGCATTCCATCTTCTATATACTGATTTCCTAGTCCAGAAACTGAGCAAATAATTAAATTTGATTAAAACAACTGTGGGCCAACCGCGGTAGTTATGTGGCATGCGAAAACTTCATATTTTTTTAGAAAGCACATTTATTATGTGGTGACAAAAGTAATTCTGGCATCATACTAACTTAATAAAGAGTAATATAGCCAACATATGTTTTCAAATACTTTATGCATTCTAACATGAATTTCCGAGTTTTGATTCAGGACAGCGCACTGAAGGGACTAAATTTTTGCATGATTTTTCTCAAAACAAATTCGTGTCATTCATTTGTCATCTCAATTCGCCATCTTAATGGGCCTTAATTCGCCCGAATGCAAGAACAAGCAAAAATATATGAAAATGTCCCAAATTATAAGTGATTACTTTGCAACAAACTTGTGTAGATTCATAACTTCGAAAAAAATAAGATATATATATATATATATATATATATATCTTTGTATTTGTAGAAAATTTTGGAATAGTGTATTATGAGTTACTACATACATTCTAACTTTGGATTTAATAATTTATATATATATATATATATATATATATATATATATATATATATATATATGTTCTCCATCAATCAAACAGGAGTTTGATTGATGTTGGAGATCTAAATCACTATCGGCTAGACATGAAGATAGAAAGTATTTACCTTCAGCATAATATTGCACTTAAAGGCAAATATAATGAAATTGTGTCTATTTCAGCCTGTCCAAATTAAGTTGAATTCTGGAAATTTCTGATCGTTTGACTTTACACAAATTAGCACTGAGGTATTATTGTCGGTTTGACTCAATCTGCGCATGGGAACAATCGTACTCTCACCAGAATAATTTAATCTTGCTTGCTTGGTCAAAAGTAAACATACAGGGAAAAATTGCCGCAATAAAAATTTTTGAAATACATTTTTATTATTAGTTTATGCTTCTACATGTTCTCTTCATTGTTATGTGCATTAACAAACTTTATGTGAGTACAGATCATACGTATGTAAGCACACAACTGTACATATAGTTGTGGAAACTGATGATTACTATGTTTTTATTTAAACCTAATATAGGCTTAATTTATTGGAAGAAAGGATGGCTTGAATAGCACACGCAAGATAAAACAGCTTAAAAGTGGCATATCCCCCCAAAAAAGGTTGACAACCTCTGGTTTAAAATGTTTTATTTAAAAGCGTGCTATGTTCACGGGTTATAAAATTATTTCATGGTCTAGAAGCACCCTGCGGGCCGGAATGTAACTGACCATCCGTGCAGAAGTATAGACAAAAAATATACATGTAGAAAATAAAGTATTTAGAGGTCTTTGCAAAATAGTGAAGTATCGGTTTATTACTCTAAATTAACAATGGCAAAATTTCAAGCTACCCCACACAATGGATTTTCATGCGCGTAACACATTTTCCCATATTCAACCAATCGGGAGAAATCGTACCGTCGTTAAATGTTCTATCTTTTCCAATATATTGGAACTGTGGTTATATTCTGCTCAGTTTCCTGGATTGAATTGCATACATTTACGATGGTACTGAGTGAACAATCAAAATCATTTTTTTAATAAAATATACTTCTAGAATATTATCGATAAAAATATTTCCTTTTAATTTTTCACAATCTCATACTCTGTAGGGAGAAAGAATAATGTTATCCGTTTTGGATTTAGTTAAAGGCCCCGTCCAAATTGTTGCAGCCGAAAAAAATTACTTATGACCTGTCGGGTTATAAATGAAATAAAATTAAATTTATATTTGAAATGGGAGAATTAGTGTCAATATGAAATCCACACTGAAATATATTTTTTTCAATTCACGCATTTTTCCTTGAACCTTATACTACCTGCATAAATAATGACCCCTCCTTTCATATTGATTGCAAATAAACATTTTCGATGCAACAAAAAACTCCGATTGATAAAAATGGGAGTAGTTAGATGTTGGCGTGAAACAACGTGTATACTGTTGATATATGTGTGTCCATGTACACCATTGATATATGACCCGTCTGTTCATAATTACATCTTGAAGATATTTTCTAAATATTGCTTATTTTCTAGATGAACATTATTGTCAGGATTTTCAGTTCGTTAAATTTCTTATGGGAGGCAGAGTCCTAGTAATCTTTGTCTAAGCTCCAACACAAAAATAAAGTACTAGGGTCCCCTTTACAATTGTTTTAGCGAATATGTATTCTGCCCTCCAAAAGTTAAGCACATAATATTGAATTTTTGAATAATTCATGAATCGATTAACTCCAAATTTCACAGGAATATTTTCTAATGAGTTATTTCGTTATGCAAACTTTAAAAGAACAAAACATGTAATTGCAGGGGTTTTATTTACCACTAAATCAATACAACAGAATAATGCTGCATAAACATTCACTGAGGATTGACATTCTGAATGGTGTATAGAGGGGCCAAGTGATACGTAATACGCAATATGCCCCTCTTAGACCTTGGCACCGACTTTCATCCCTCATTCCAGTGTGACGAAGAACAATGATTGTCCTTGTATAAATAAGAGCAGTTTGGAAAGTGAGGAGGGGGGAGAGGGTATGCAGGCAGACAGCTCCGTCCAGGGAATCTCAAAAGTATACATTCCGGAAAATACGCTGGCCACTACCAAGTTCAATACCGCTCTGAAGGTAGTCCTCTTCTAGGCTCGCTTCTATGTATCATCCATTAAACAAAAACAAAATTCACGGAAGCTGCATGAAGTCTGATATAATGATCAAGAACTTCGTTGAGTACAGTGCCGTCTGAGAAAACATGATAGTCGGTACTGCTTACCAAGGAAAATTCAACCCATACCATCATACTACCATGAGCACAGACATGGTGTTTTCATTGCACGCTCTATGTTTTCTGCAGACCGTACTCTTCCGATCTTACACTTGCCGACATTTTTTTGTTTACTAGTCTTAAGGTCGCCTTCAGAGCTTCTGTCTCACGGGTCAATATTTAGACCCGTGTGATGGCAGCTCTGAAGGTGATTCCCAAACAAGACATTTTAAGAACGTTGTCAAACGTATGTTACGTTTGATGGACGGTACTTTGAAGGCCAATGAAGGTAATTTCTATGTATATTGTATTTTGCTGTTTTCATTATAATATTCATTGAACTTTTTAGATACACCTCGTAAGACTACGGAAGTGTTAATTAATATATAGCCAGTTTAGAATAAATATAAGGATTGTATAGGAATTCACTTAAATTGTCGTCTGAATAAATCTGCAAGATATAAACTGCGTTAAACACAGTATGGAAAGTTGGATATACAGGAATCCGCTGGTCGCAAAGAGAAAAAAAGAGCTATATTCGTCAAGGATAAATGAGCACCAGTACAGTACTAACAAAAATGCATCTGGAAATTAACCAAGGCAAAACTAAATACATGGCTTTTACCAAAAGTGGCCATTTCCTTCCTGTTTTTGTGCCTGGTTTGTGCAAATTTGAATTTGTTGAGAATTTTAACTACGTGGGATTTCATATAAACTGTAAAAATAATATTGGTTTAGATATCCAAAAACCGAATTATAGTTGCAAATCGCTATTTTCATGGCTTAATTTTTTTTTCAAATCACACCTGATTGGAGGAATAACAAAATTACAGCTATATAAAGAACTTATAAGACATACCTTAATTTATACTTCGGAAACCTGGACTTTCACAAAACATGATGTAAAAGATATTTGTATGTTTGACCGAAAAATTTTGTTTGGTATTTTGGGTGGAATTTAGGAAAATGATATTTGAAGAAGAAGATACAATTTGAACTATACAAATTATACAAAGATTCTGACATAATTAAATACATCAAAATTAACAGAATACAATGGGCAGGACATTTGCTAAGAATAGATAACAACAGAATCACAAAGAACATTTTTATGCCACAGCGATCGGGAAAAGACCTAGAGAACGACCGAAGTTGAGATGGATCGATCGTGTGGACAAGGATTTTGAGGTGTTAAATATCAAAAATTGGAGAAACATTGTTCCATGGGGATCATACATGGAAGTATCTTCTGAGGAAGTCATAAGCCCACAGTTGGCTGTAGATCCATTGATGATGATGACCAATACTAACAAGGGATAGACACATTTGCATCTTTGATGCCAGTGCTTTGTCTCATTTGTAATGAAGACTTTGTTTTGCTTTTGACATCGGCTGATGCCTTTATTCAATCCTGTAAATGCTGCATCTAATGAAGTTTTTACTTTATGAAGATCATGGTGTCTCGAGAAATATAAAATTTGTTATCGTTCAATACACTTTAACAGAAGTATAGAACTATAAAAGAACGAGTTAGGCAGCCGAAACAGTAAAATTAACAGGGAAATATAATGATTATGTTGCTTCGAGGAATGGAATGTTAAATTTGTTTATACATTTAATTAACTCACTTGGGGGCAAAAGAACCTGTAGGTGCTGTTAGTTTTGTGCTAGTTTTGGAGTCTGGTTGTCGAAGTGCAGCTTCTCCAAGAGTGAACGATATCTGAGGGCCACCCACCCCGGAGAATTCTTGCGTCTCCGTTTTGTGAACAGCAGCGGCACGGTGAATGTAACCTGAAGACGGCCTAAAAGCGACAATAGATAATATAGAAATTGAAATATGCATAGAGAATATAAAATATTGAAATATAGAATACGGAATATTATATTGAATATTACAGACAATATAGAATCTTGAAATATACATCAGAGTAGCAATAGGGTAGCAAAAGGAAATTCTGCTTCTGAGTCCCCAAACCAAAAAAGGGATCATAGCAGTTTTTCCTTTTCGAAGTAGGGCAGATCTGGTTTAGTTGGCCCAATTTTCAGGCTATAATTATTTATACTTTACAAACATTTGGTAAAAGCCAGTAGTCATATAATCTTGAATAAGTCATATAAGTTGTCATATAAGTTGAATAAGGCTTTTTAAATGGTATGGTATTCTTGTTTTAATTTTTCGTCGGGTTTTCTCATGGGCTGGCTAATTCCGCTCAAAGTCTTGGTTGATACACTCCTTGGGGCAGATTGCAGCATGAGTTTTTTAGATTTCAAAAAGTATAAATGTTCATGTTATCGTAATTACATTGGAGGTTATAAAGATTTTATGGATGGTCGTAATTAGCTGAGGAAATTTTGCAGATTAGAACGCTGTTTTTTAATAATTCTGTAATTAATGATAATTAATAAATTTTATTTATAGGAATTTTTGTATGGCAGATTTGATTAAGGGGACGTTGCTATGCTACGTTGCTATGCTACTTTGTTATCAGCTATGCTACTTTGTTATCAGCTATGCTACTTTGCTATTTGCTATGCTATTTTGCTATGCTACTTTGCTATACTTTTTGTGGAGCAGGGTTATTGTTTGTAAATGTAACAGGGCGCCCATATAGCTGCGTGATCGAGATCTACTGCAGGAAAGCTCTTGCAGTTAATAGCTTTAAAAAAGCGCAGTGGTCGTGCCGTAGCCATGTATGAGCCGACGCAGCATATTTTCTAATTTTTTGTTATAAGTGAGCGTATTGTTAAAACATCGGTTTTCGAGAACTCGCTGTGAGTTCTTGTAGAATTTTAATCAGAGGTTTGTATCTTCAATCTCGAGCAACACCGGATATTCGTTCTAGTTTAGAATGCATTTTCAATCTTAAATTTGACATACTCTACTTGCAGAATATATAGACATATTCTACTACAGAAGTTTTTTTCATGCTATAGGTCACAAAAAATATATGTAATATTAATTACCGAAAGTAATTTGCACATACAATGCTATTTTTAAAAATTTACAGTTACACATATTTTTTAAAATGTTTAAAAGGTTAGCTTTTTGATGCTTTTTTTGGGGGTGGGTGGATGGGTGGAATTAATCACCATGGAAACCGTACAAACTTGTCTTTGATACAAGTGTGTTGAATAAAATTGAGAAGAAAACGAATGTTACGTACTTTGCAAAGGCTGATGCACCACCAGTTCTGAGTTTATCACCAGAGGGTGCTACAGGTTTAGCTCCAGCAATGCGATGGCCAGACTGACCAGAAACACCAGCAATGTCTTGAGCAAATATTACTTCAGCCTGTTTAACTTCCCCAGATATTCCATGATTTTGGGTCTTGTGAAGAGCACCAGCTCCGTGGACAGATGAACGCCTGTGTTGAATGGTTAGAAGAAAATATTTGTTTTTACAAAATAATTACGGTTGTTTGTCATTTAATTGCTTCCCTTATCAAATTAAATAAAAAATTGCAAAATATGACTATATTACTTGCCTTATATACACAGTACGATGCATAGGGAAAGTTTTGTGACGGGGTCGAAAATTCAAATTTGAGTTTTTGTCGAAAAAGCACGTTTTAAGCATTTCTGAACTCGAATCCAACGTTTTTTAGGTGATGTCTGTGTGTATGCATGTATTTTAGTCTCTTAGTCTCTCTCTCTGTGTGTGTGTCCGTGAGTCTGTAGACGAGATATCTCACGATCAAATAAAACGTTTCGAAAATCATTCAAAAATCAGTGAATACTGGAACCCCAATGATTTTAAACGCAATCGAATGTTCTGAAGATCGCAGCCTTTCAATTTTTGAATGAATTAAAAAACAATACCTTTAATAATGATATTATGTCCGAAACCGGTTCACGGATGCTGTTATCTGCAAAAGGGAGCGCGGTGGGAAAAATTTATATTTACTATATGGATTTTTTATTTTGATTTGTGATCCTAATGGAACAAGTGCATTAAATTATTAGCATCTCACAAATAACAACTCTTCAGGATAAAAAACTCTTCGCGAAGTACAAAAAAACAAGAACCTCTTTCCCAAATTTATGTAATCTCTAAATATTTTGCGCAAAGTCTCTGCAGGACCAAAGCTGTACTTTTAGGTCTCAAAAGCTGTACTTTACAACAGGGTATCCTAGACATGCAAGTCCTGAGGGGACTTGGCGCAAATGATTTTCAGATTTCGTAACTTACTTGGAAGGAAGTTTTTGCTTTTTGTGCTTGGCGGGAAACTTTTTACCATTAAGTAATGATTTTGAGATATATCAATGCGTTTTGTAGAAATATTTATTACCATGATTATGTAACAATGGTATAACCGGCAAATTGTACCACAGAGCATCATTTGTTCATGTTTTTCTTTTACAATTTTTGAAATTCTAAATCTCTATCGTTTATATTCAAGTTAAAAAAAATGTATGTACCTCACACTAGAACTCACATAATAAGCCATCATTCATTAAAATCGGTTTAGTAGTTAACGCTGCAGGTTCGTCAACAGTGAAGAACAGAACAGAAAAATTCGAAACCGCAATCGTAAAAAGGGTTATATTAAAGTTAATTTTTCTTTGATGCTACCACACCAATTGTAATTTTTATTCTTGTTGGGTTTTTTTAGTTTTGTGATCGCTTTTCAGCGAATAAGGAATCAAGTATTTCAATTTTCTTGGAGCTGCTTTACTCAGAAAAATCGGCGTTTTTCACGTCAAGTATAATATACAGTTGCCAGCTACGGATTCGGACATGACGGCTTGGCGGGGTGGAAGTCTGCCGCATTCCTAAAATTAAGATATCCTGAATTTCAAAACATAATAGAGAGTCTAACTTACTTAGAGGTAAGAACACCGGTAATTGGTGAGATATGATCAACTTTTACAATTTCTGATTTTATTCCAAGTTCGGGAGATTTTGAAAAGTCCTTAATGAAGCTTATATGAGCGGGACCTCCAGTGCTTTTTATCCCATGTGCTTCACTTCTATCAATTGACCCTGAAGCACCAAAAAACCCAGAAGGGGTTCTGAAAAGAATAAATAATATGCAGATTAAAATTCGTTATAATAATATTATGTCGTTTGAGTAGAAAATTTGACACAGAATTCTTATGAACATTATTGAGTTATGAACATTTTTTTAACTGAGACTTCTACAGAAATTCTACAGACATTCTACAGAAGATTACTACAGACATTCTTTAGAAACTTGTGTAGAAACTCTAATGATTCCTACTGAAGTATGCATACAAGGTGTTTCAGAAAGAGTGCATGACTTAAACTCCGCCAGTTCCGATTTTATAACATGTTTAAGTAAAACGAACTTAAATACAAAATTAAACTTTTTATACAGGCCCTCAAAGAATCAGGTTCTAATTAGAAAATTGTTCCTTATCTAATTAAGGTAGACTATAATCCTATGCAAAGTTTGATTATATGACACCTTTTAGTAAAAAATACAACATGTAAATTTTTATATGAGCCCCCTAGAAAAATATTTCCCATAGCCCAATTAGTCAAACAAAGGAAATTCCATTGCTATACAACCAAAATCCCCCGAGATATCATTAATACCTCCTCTAACTACCAACTCATGGAATTCGACTGTGTACATTCAGCGAGCTCGCAACGGACAGAAACATAATCAAAACTGATATATATTTTGTCAAACTTAAATATTTTATGAAGACTCACTTTGAAGCAAAAGACTTCAGTTCTTGAAAGCCAGTAACTGCTGGAATACCGCTTTGAACGGGGTACCCAGCGATACCAGAAAAGTCCTGGGCATAACTACTGATCTTGGCTAGTCCATCAGCGGTAGAGTATCCGTGAAAACCACTTTTATATGCTGCAGCTGTACCGTGAGGATAGTTGTAAGAATATCTGCAAAGTAACAACAACGATAAACAATGCTTTAGAGTATCTGTAAGAATCATATGTGAATAATGAAATCGTAAAACTTAGTATGACAAGAAAAAATAGCAATAACTTATGGATATCTGTAAAATTATTTGTAAAAATGGCAATAGTAAATATTATATTTAGCCGTTGGTAAGAATAGTTGTAAAATTACAATAATGAACTACATCCGGAAAATATGTAAAATTGTAATATAACAACAAAGGTGAATACGGATAACATATTCGTGTATGATAGCAATAACCAAAAATATTCATGGAAAAACATATTTTTTACAAATTAAAGTCTGAATTTTTGAATTTGTAAAATTCGTTTGGAATATTATAGCAATTTTAACAGACAATTATCATGCATTTTAATACCATGAAAATATAAGGTATACGTTTCCTAATAGATTAGTATCTATAGTAAACAAATAGATATCGAATTCAAATGCATGTTTAAGATATAAAAATAGTTTTAATCACTTTAAACGTATCTTTAGAGTAATTTTTATTCTTTCTACTTTCAAAACGGTTTTGAATAAATTTTAAGAAATATGCAAAATATCAAAACAAACTATTAAAAACGTAGTTACAAAATTCACAAATAATTAATTCAGATCTGTCAAATAAATCATTTATGTTTGTGCGTTATAGTTATATAAACCAGATAAAATTCAAGGTCAGTTCAAGGTCACGATTTGATTCGTTAAGAAGAAATTTATTCCCCGCTATGCAAAGCACAGTTTTTGAGACAATTTAAAAATAAATTTCAATTAATATTCCTGTTCGTGTTTCAAATAACTTTAAAGATATTTTGAATTACAATTACAGATTTTGCTACTGTAATTTTTTAATTAATTCCATAATATCTATATTCCATAATGTCTATGTTATTCCATAATATCATAAGCTATACATAATTCAACAATGGAATTGTGCATTTTTTCTTCAAATTTAATTCGTTGTTTCCTTTCAGTAATATTGTATTACAAAATTTATTCCACCATTAGAAACGAAATATTATGCACACATTTCATTACACTTCTTTGTTTGCATTATTGTTAGTATTTGTTGCCAATTATGTTGCTTAATAACTAGTGACTTTTTTATAATTTTAATTGAAGATTTAAAAATACTGATCTCTTATTTAAATATTAATACATTAATTAATTAAATATTAATACATCTCTTATTTACATATTAATGCATTAATATTAATACATTAATAATTTTCTAGATGCAATATAATTCGATTACTTTTAGTAGTAACGCGTTAAATGTCATGCTTCAAAATCGTCTGAATTTTAGGAATGAAATGCATATGTTTTAAAATCGTCCGAATTTTAGGAATAAAATACATATGTTTTAAATCGTCCAAATTCTAAGAACAAACGAAAAAAAGTATTTATAAATAGGATAAAATGAAGGTATCTAAATCAAAACTGTTTGAAATATATCTAACTCTTAATAAGGAATTAATGTGGAAGAAATTTTAATACCTTGTAAGATTGGAATATTTTAGAAAGTTACGGACAAATTATATTGAATATGTTTGATGTACGTGAATCTCAGCTAAATGCACTTGAACATAACCACAAGATATTAAAACCTTTAATAGAAATTTTATATAAGTTCACGGATACTTAGACAACAATTCATTTTGATAATTCACTGAATTAAAATGCAATTCATCATGGAATATAAATCTTGATACACTGAGTTTAAATAGTGCTATATTGATTGTATTTAATGTATGTAATTTGAATATAACTTAAAGCCGCTAATATTCATAACATTTGTGGATTATAGTAACACTAAGTATTAGAAGTAATCAATTTCATACATTGAAAAATCGAATTATGCATATAATTGAGAAGTATATACTAAACTCTAAATGTTTTAAACCGATACATATTTCACATATGAGTATTATCATATTGTAGAAGTCATTAATTTAAAATTCATTTTTATGCATTTTCATATCAGGTGTAATTTCCATTGTATAGTTGTATGTAAATTGTACAATTGCCATTATAGATGATAAAGCCAAAATAAGAGAGAACGACAAAATTTGCGATCAATAAACTTTATTTTTCAAAATCTTGCAACAACAAAAAAATGAATAACAACATATATCTTCAGGTATGACTAAACATGAATCGAGAGAACTTTGGTCGAAAAGTTCATCAACCATCAAAAGACCTGAGGAAGAGAAGAAAATATTATAATCATATTTTTTAAACCTATCATATTTTTGAACCTATACAGCAATAATGAGGAACCTTCAGCCTGAGGACACACGACTTATTTTCGCTGTTAACGATTTAAATGCGCATAAAAAATTCCATAAAAATCGCTTGTTTCGAGAAATATCGTACTACATGTGAAAAAAAATATTATAAAATTTTTTTTTTTAGAATTTTTATCAATTGATTTAAAGCGTGAAATATCTCGAAAACGCCACATGGTAGTATTCTTTAAATGGCGACATTAACCTCAAAATAAAGATTTACATATAAATGGCTATTTTTTTTAGGAATTTTAATGACATTAATTTTTTATGATTTAAGTAGATATTCGGAAAGAAAAATGTTTAAAACTTTCTTTCATATGAGTTTCTTGAAATTATATAGGTCATTGGAACTCATTTATTGAATTCTTCGCACCGAATTTCACCCATTTTGCTCAATTGGTTTGATATATATCTGTCTACAAAAAGTTCACTCATTTGATAATAGTAAGCATTTCTTGCTTTCTTTATTTTTTTTGTTTTTTGTTTTTCATTTTAGATCAAAACCGTGCAATAACTCGAGAACGGAGTATATCAATATTCTGTAAACAATGTCTGTAAATCTTAATTAAAAAGTTCATATAAAATGACTAATTTTATGACTACCTTTTTCATATGAAATGACTAATTTTATGACTACCTTTTTCATATGAAATGACTAATTTTATGACTACCTTTTTTTCATATGAAATGATTGTGTAACAAATTTTAATAAATTGCTTTTTCTTCGATTTTTGAAAATAGATGCGTGATGCAATGAGACCGTTTCTATAGTTGGAGCTGCTTGAAAATCATTAGACTCCTGTTGTTTATCAATCGCAATAATATTACCAAATTTAATTTAATTGACTCAATTTGATATCTCACACTCTGAGACTGACACGGAAACATCAACAGTTTTTCGTACTCAAGGATGCTCAAACATGTATCCTCATCGAAATCCGATAATTAGAATTTTCGGTCAATCACAAATATTTTGCCTTTACATGCACCCTATATTGTAGGGAAAGTAAAAATGCGTTACAGCTGGTAAATACTCACTAACTTCTAATATTCCAAGGGAACTTATTGGCATAAAACTAAAAGAAGTTACATGGTGTAGTATGAGGATATAAAATCAAATATTATTTTATTTCATTGCTATACGTTTATTTTGTTTTCCTTTGTTCATTTCGTTCAAGTGTGCTTTGTGATTTTCGATAGGGTCCACCAAGTTAACAACATTTCTTTAGTATCCTCCGGTCAAAAAAGTTTCCATAAGCCCTGCTACATAGGTGTAAAATGCATTTGTATATCAGAATGTTTAAATTAATATCATAAAATTGAGAATAACTTAAATGAAAGGGGTTGAAAATAAGTTTAATTTCTGAGAGAGTTTTCCTCTGAAGAACAGACATAATGTGATGAGTTTTATTTAAAAAGACTAGAAAACAAACGAAAATTCTTAACAACAGTGTAAAACAAGAATTTTTACGTATTCAAAATACAAATTAAACTTACATTAATGTAAGATTAAATTACAACTTAATAATTAATACTTGAATTATGACTTAATAATTAATACTTAAATTATAACTTAACTAAACTTCATACTTTAGTGGTTACCGGCAAAAACAGAGAACACTGATTTCAAAAGTTCGGAAAGTAGAAAAATGGATGGTTTTATTTCCACACAAAGCTATTGCACCTCCTAAATTATTTAGGCTATCGTAAGCTTTGCATACGGATTTCTGTTGCATCAGCATAAATTTTGGTTCTAATTTTACACATTAGTTGGCAGACTTGAGATTTGTTTTGATAAATAATTGAAATCGGCTGGAAGTTTCGAAAACTTTCCTGTCGAGAAGAGAGAAAAATAGCAAGAAATATAGCAGGTTTGTATTATTGCGTGCAATTTAAATTTTCTTTTCTAGGAGAATTTTAAATATATCTTTTACTTACAGATTAATGTTACGTAGTGATCGAAGAATTAACAGGATAATTAACATAATAGCCACCTATATGGTACTTTTAATGGATTTAGGAAATCCAGTTTTTAAGCATCAGGTTGACACGCAGCTAGGTGCATAGCTGCGGGTCTCAGTTCCTTACAGAATTTTACAATGATGTTCTTAAGAAAATAATTTTACATTTATAAAAATTATTGCTTTCCTCATTACGAAAGTAAGAGTCCCTTACAAAAATTAGCAGCACTAAATTTTTAATCAAACCGAAAAAAATGAATTAAATACTTTTGAATAAATCTATATTTGTTTATACGAAGTAACTCGATTTTGAAAGTCTTTGCCGAATAATTTGAATATTTTATGAATGTTTAGGCTAAAATTATACAAATTTTTATAACAAAACCAATAAATCTCAAAATAATAATGCGAGATCTTTTTAAATATTAAAATAGAAGTACATATTTACGATTAAATAGCAAATTTGTACTTACATGTTTTGCTTTGGGTGACTATTTCTTATAGTAGTAACTGTAAGGTGCGCTTTCGTAAGAGTTTCCATATGAGTTTCCGTAGGAGTTTCCGTAGGAGTTTCCGTAAGAGTAGGGGTTCAAGATAGATGAAGAAGAGTATGTGTAGGATGGGTAACTGTCTGAGGAGTAACTGTAAATTGGAGAAGAATATCCGCTGTATCCACTGTGTCCACCACTGTAGTACTTGCTAACGGGTGAGGCAGTATAACCTGTGCTGTAGCTGATTGCGGCTGGCTTGGTTTCTACGTAGCTGACAGCAGCTGGTCTGGTTTCAACATAACTAACAGCTGGCTTGGTTTCAACGTAGCTCACAGCTGGCTTGGTCTCTACGTAGCTGACAGCAGCTGGTCTGGTTTGAACGTAACTAACAGCTGGCTTGGTTTCAACGTAGCTCACAGCTGGTTTGGTTTCAATGTAACTGACAGCAGGCCTAGGTGCAACGTAACTTACTGCTGGCTTTGATACGTAACTGATAGCGGGCCTTGGTGCAACGTAGCTTACTGCTGGCTTTGAAACGTAACTGACAGCGGGCCTAGGTGCAACGTAGCTAATTGCAGGCTTTGTAACGTAGCTAACTGCAGGCTTTGCAACGTAGCTAACTGCTGGTTTTTCAATGTAAGTAACTGCTGGTTTTTCAATGTAGCTAACTGCTGGTTTTTCAATGTAGCTTACAGCTGGCTGAGCAACAGTGGCATATTGTTGGACTTTGGGTGCAGCGTAAACGGTTCTTACAGCAGGTTGTTGAGCTACATAGGTCACTGGTTTGACATATGTGGTTGGCTTGGAAACGTATGTAACTGCGGGTTTCACAGCAGCAGTTGTGTAAGATACTACTGGCTGAGCTGCAATGCTGTGAATTAGAAAGTCAAGTTAATGTAGTTTGTGGCTTTTATTTCATATATCGCATGATTATCATATGTAAAAATTTTTGCAGCAAAACATTCCTGATTTTTTCCGACATGTAATTATAACTACAGTATATAAATTCTCTTAGAATGTCATGATAAACAGTAGTACTATATGTCGTGTATTCATTATTGGCTCATATTTCATAAAACACCCTTCCACCAAAATCCCCGTTACCTTTGACTAGGGTTCAGGATATAAACTACGCCCCTACATTTCTGTAAGATTTGCGCATCACAAAATTTAAATCTGCGCCCGCCCCACAGACGTCAATGTCTACAATGGCTTACGTAGCATACGACGTATCCAAGACGTCTTTGTATGTTAATTGATTAAAGAATAAAACGTTTTAAAATAAGTTTTTATTTGGTCTTATTAAAAGACGTTGAAATCACATTAAAACCTGAGAGCTTTCAAACGTTAAACATTCATCATTAGAGGCAATTGTGAGAAAAATAAGATAAATTTTCTTTTTATATTCAGTCAAAAGCCGCGAACGTAATTTACATATATTGAATTGACAGATTACAGAAAAGAAAATATCGGAATGACGAACATTGAATACATTGAATTACAAAATTGATACTGCAAAAGTAAAATATAAAAATAACATATTTAGATGTCAAAAATTTCAAGGAATGACATCACTCGAAACTAAAGTTTTGAACATGGTAGAAATTACAAATGGAGTCACGATAAGTATAAATAAAGAGAGATTCAAAAAACGAAATAAGTGTATAAAAAAGACTGGGTATAAAAAGTCAACGTATCTTCGTTTTTCCGCGATTGGCTCTGATGATGGACATTTGGCGTCTGAAAGAGCCCAGGTTTTAATGTAACTTTAACGTCTTGTAGTGTAACCCAATAAAGGCTTTTATTTTAACGTGTTTTATACTTTAAAATTTAATTTTTAGACATGATGTCGTATATTTTATTATATTTTGTTATTAAGTTGATATGTTTATCGTTGTGGTTTCGATTTTAATAGTCGTTACCCCCGCTAGATAATTTTTGCTTCCTGTGTTCCAGATCTATATATTCAATTGTTTCTTTGACTGCCACTTCACGGTTGTAGCTTAGCGTTTGCTAAAAGTACACTGTTTCTAACATGAAGAATATACCTTATAACGTTCTCAAAACAACGCCTTTTAATCCCGTAATTTTTTTTGTTTTATTTTTTCAAGAAAGCACTTGAAAGTTGTTTCCTCACAAGCAGCAATTTAGTTTATTGTAATAATTAGGCTGTTGCCAAATTAAAAAAATAAACTTTTAATGATTTTCACAAAACATTTTAAGAGAATAGCTTGGTTTCGAAATCTGAAAAATACATTTTTTAATGTTGATAATAATTGTGATGTAAATGGAACTACACACTATGGATTATGATTGTATGAAAATATCGAGTGGAGATTCGCACTACCTATATTTCAATATGTATTTTAATAGACTGCTTAAATTAGAAGAATACATTTTAGTAAAAAACTTTGATGTTAATTTTACCGAGTAAATAGATGTTCATATTTGAGGATATTTTAATTTTAAAATATGAAAAATATATTTAAATATCTGGAAGTTAAAATTTTTTGACTCTGAAATGAGATATGCATAACACATACTTTGTAGCAATGTTGCTAACACTTGTATAAACCTAGTGGTTATAATCCTAATAGAAGATGGCTATATTTTCAGCATTTTTGGATAAACCTTATAAGCAACATTTCAACATACATCTTATTTGTTTCATGACTATTTAGCCGTTTTTGGGTGTCGAACGTTTAAAAAAATGGCTAAATATAGTCATGAAGTGGCTAAATTTGAAACTCTGCTATGCTGGCCGAACTGGTAAATTTGCAATATTTTTGAAGTTCCTAGAAGGATGCTTTAACTTAAAAAAGAATGCTTCTCAAATATTTGATAAAGATAATTTTAACTGAGTATAATTAAGAATTGAATAATTAAAATTAAGATTTTTAAATATTTACCCAGACAGAAGTATAAGAACAGAAACCTAAATGGGAAAATGCGATGAAAAGAATTTTGAAGTGAGCTAAATAAATAAAAAAAAAATTAGTGCAACTTTGAAAACGGACGATATGTCCCAATTCGAAATCTGTTTCGGCAGACGATGCTGATTAACTTTTAGTGAAAAAATAGGGACTGAAAACAACTCTGCTTTGCTAACTGATATGTAATTTTCAAGAGCACTTAGAAAAATGCTTTAACCTACAGGATACGTTTAATATTTATAAACATGACATCATTTGAGCAGAGAAGAACTGAATAACTAAAATTTTAATCATTTATCTGAGCAAAAATTAGTGTGAACTTAGAAAGAAAAATTCTGCGATGACTCCAGTCCCATGAAGCCGAAATGGTTTTGCATGACTAACATTTTGTATAATAAAACTCCAGTGACGTTCAATAAGTTTATTCGATTTTTTCAGACTCATTTGTTTCGTTTACAGGCTTTTAAAGCGCTGCAAGGTACTCACTAACTGTTTATATCCAGCTTAGCTTTCGCCTCGATTTTATCTGGATACTCTGACCATAGACTTCATGTTAAATATCAAATTATTTTACTAACTTGCTTGACGGCTTATAAATTAAACTTATAAAATATATCTGACGAGATTTTAGATTCATTTTTAGCTATAAACTTGCCTGGCGGCCATAATGGAACAACGAACCGAAATGGTAGATTGTATGCCCAGTTTAAAGACCAACAGATAGCATAAACACTTTTTATCTTCTAAATGGAAGAAACGTGTAAACAGACTGACGTCGATAATTGCTCTAAATGTAGCCATTTTTCATCAAATATTAATGATTGTACTTTTTTGCAGAGTATTGAGAGCACTAATTTGCCATTTGCTACCAAATGCTCATTTGCAGATTGATTGCTGTCTGTTGGTTTTTAAACAAGCCATTCAATCTGCTATATTGGTTCCTGGGACAGTCATGACATTTGAAAAGAGAATTCAAATTTGCCAGACGAAGCACTCTAAAATCAAAGGAGAAATATTCTTATTGTTAAAATTGATAGATATTAACAATAAGAATAGAACAACAGACAGCGTAAACAAGTTTTTTCTTCTAAATGGAAGAAACATGTAAAATAGACTAACGTTGATAATTGTTCTAAATGTAGCCATTTTTTCATCAAATATTAATGATTTTACTTTTTTATTTTACAGAGTATAGCGTACTAATTTACCACTTGCTACCAAATGCTCAAATGCAGATTGATTAAATGTGAAACCTTACCTTACGGTTTGATAGTTGCTCTAAATATAAATGCAAATGTATAATAAATATATAATTGAAAACGTCCGTGATTAGAGACACCAGCAGGAAAAGAGTTAAACACCACCCGAAAATATATCATAACAACTAAGTAATTAATTTCTCATTTTCTCATTTTTTTCATCAAATATTAATGATTCTATTTTTTAGCAGAATATAGAGCGTACTAAATTACCATTTGCTTGCAAATGCTCAATTATAGATTTATTTAAATGTGAGATCTTACCTTGCGGTTTGGTAGACTGCTGGTTTGTAAGCAGTACTGTAACCCCCAAGATCTGCTCTGCTGTACGATTGGCCGGCACCACCTAAAGCGTAGCTGATACCCGATCCATAGCCGTTTCCGTAGCTTCCATAGCCGTTTCCGTAGCTTCCATAGCCGTTTCCGTATCCGCTTCCATAGATAGAGCTTCCATAGCCTCCATAGTAGGAGGAGGGGTAGGAAGAGTAGGAAGGATAACTGGAGTAAGATCCTCCGTAACCGTGGTTATGAGCAGAGACCGCTAGGGCCAAAATGGAGAAAATCTGAAAAGAAGCAGAAAGTTAAATCTCAGGTTAATAAAGAATGCTTTAATTCTTAGGCATCTAACTACAGCTTGTTAAATAAGAGATGGGTTGGAGGGGGGATAAAATGATCATATCAAAATAATCAAATCAAATAGAAACATGTTATTAACACTCCTAATTAATGTTATTTAACACTCCTAATTAAAATCCTTTAAATGTTGCAATCTACTAGGGACTGCAATTCCCAATATCTTTGACAACCCCTGTGATTTCGAGATTAAGAATGTATGAATCCCAGGATTACAGTATCCTCAGGATTAGGATTGGGAATTTCAACTTCGTTTACTTAAATCATATTGTTTGATTTGCCCTTACGTTTTGATTTATTTTCCTATTAGCAGAATGACTCGGCGCTGTCCGAAATAATATTGAACTGAACAAAATCTGAAATATTTTACCCATAAATGTGCTACGTATTCTGCTTATGGCGTTTCCTAATTACAGAAACACTCCGATAATCCGTCATTCTTTAAATTGTCGTATTCGCTAATCCGTCACCCCATGTTAGAGTGGCGTGAAAATTAGATATGCGATATAAACTTTTGAATGATGCGGAACTAATCACCAACGTAATGAAGGGTGATGGATGTCAGGTGGATGATTAAGAATGCAACACAAAACAGTCTGTTGTAACTCATCGAGAAGCTACAGAAATGTTTTCTGAATGTGCTAGTATCAAGAACAAATAGATACAACACAACTTTTGCTACTCAGAAAAATACGCAATATATTTCCTTCTTTAGTGCTGTGGCGATTGTGCGTACCCACAAACCCCGCAGTGCTAATAAGCCGCTTGTTTGCACTGAAGAAGGAGAGTCAAAGTTGTCCGAAATGTACGTATGCTGATTTAAACCTACTTGCTCTGTATTTCACGTTGAGGTCTGGTTCATTATATAAGTAACTAATATTTACTGATGAATATATCACATGCTGATGAATCCGGCCACTCAACCAGTTATCATACCCTAGGGTGAGTGGTGACCTGGGTCTTTAATATGCTGATGAATATAGCATATTTACTGATGAATATAACATTGCATGCTATTAAATACATTTTACCTATTGTAAGTTTTTCTATAAAGTAGATAAAAATGTATTTAATGGAACAAAATGTTGCTTTCGACTTGTGAAAGCTATTTAAAGCAATATTTTTTCGATAATTTATTTTCTATAGTATTATAAATAATGCATTATCTGGAAGAAAGTAACCAGCCGAAATAAATTGTCTTTTTAATCATACGATTAATCAAAACTGCTCAATATATATTCATTTTACTTCTGAAATAACTTCCTATTTGGTTACCTTTAACTTGTTCTACGTCTAGGGTTAGATTTATTGACAGCGGTCGCTAACAAACTGATTTGAAAGTAGTAGCAGTAAACAAATGTCTAAAAGTAGTGTCATAGTGTATAAATTCATTCTTTAAAGAAATATACTTTAAAGGAATATTTTTTATGTATTTATTTTTCTGTATATATTATACTACTATACTACTATCATTATTTTAGAAAGTAAAATTTTTTCTTCATAGATCATAATGCAGAAACTAAGAAACGTTTTAAATGTGATTAAATATGGTTTAAGTTTGAAATTATTATTCTTATAAATCAACTACTAGCGATAGATAAAAAAAATGTTTAAACATACTAAAATGTATATATTTGATACAAGCAAAATGTTCATAAAGATTAAATGTTAATATTCATATACTTAAAAATATGCCACATTAATTAAATTTTTATCTCTATATTTTATTGCGCTCAAGATAATCTATGTTAGCATGGATCAATTTAAATACTTATTACACGTAAACATATATCATATCTTAATTATTGGACTATGGTAATTTTTTTATTGGGTAATTGAGTATATAGAGGTGATTTTTAATTTATTTTTTTAACAATATAAGCAAAAATGTTTTTGCTTTACTAGCAAAAGCAAATGTAAAAGTTCAATTTAAGCACCAATATACCATTTTTCTACTTAGAAAATTTTAGAAGAGTTTATTAATTTGTTTAAGATATATCATGGACGAAGAAACAAAGAACAGTGTTTTGAGATAAACATGGTTGAAGCTCCAAGGTAAGAATCAAAACAACTAGTTTAATGTTTCCTTTTTTAAACATCTCGTGATAAATAGAGAATATTGTAAAGTAATCTGTTTCAATATCTTTTAGAATTTATTATGTTACAAATTTATGCTACTAGGGATCTCCTCTCACCGTTCGATACGTTCGCTAACCACTTGATTCGGGAGTTAATGGTTCGCGAGTGGCATCGCTCTTTCGTGCCACCTGCTACGCAGGCGTAATAGACGGACGCCTGCTATGCAGGCGTCCGTCGGGGGTCCACCTATTGTTCGCTGGCACTCACTAATCCTATGAACTCGTTTTTCGAACTCTTTTAACCTGACCGACGCATACGAGCGCCCTCGTTCTCTCAATCTGCTTGACTCATTAAATCTTTGTCCACATTGAAGAAAATTTTTCATTTCAGACGTGCATAAAAATGGAATAACTCATAAACTAAATCGAAATTTAAAAAATCTGATGAGGGCAGCACATGATTTATATAATGCAATGCACTTACTACTTTTATAGCAAAGAAAAAAGAAGGTTATTCTTATAGTAGATACTTATATTCTTTCCAAGATATTGAATTTTCGTCAATTAGTCGTCATTTTCATTGATTTAGCGTCATTTTTATCCATTTGGAGAGATTTTTGTTAATTTGGCGACATTTAAAAAAGTCGTCAAGTTGGCGACATTCCGCCAAATTCATCGTCAAAATCTCGCCAAGCGTTATGGACAGAGAAATAAGTTATTCTTATAGTAGATAAATGACTATTGGCGTTCAAATAAAAATGTATTACCAAAGAATCTTTTCTTATGAAGTGAACGAGCTAAATCCACGAGAATGATGTCACCCAATTTATCGCATGATACTACATATGAAAAGTGAACATGTTTCTCAATAGTTAATATATTTTTTTAATTTATGAGATTTTTTGATAAATTTATTTGAAAAATGTGCAATATCTCGAGAAAGGTTCATGCTAGCGTTCTAAAGATTATGTCAATCGTTTTCTAAGGAAAAATTACATAACAAATGTCTATTTGCGCAACTTTATTAAAGCTTTTGATTTTTTGATGATTTTTTTCAAAATTTCACTCGAAAATTTAGGAGGGTTCTAAACATTCGATTGCGTTTAAAAACAATAGGCTTCCAGTATTCACGGATTGTGATTTTTGTAGGAAATGTCATTCGAATCGCTCCATTCGTTTGTGAGATATCGTCTCCACAGACTCACTGACACACACAGACATCAGCTCAAAAATGTTTGATTCGTGATCAGGGGTGCTTGAAACGTGCTCTCTCGTCAAAAACTCGAATTCGAATTTTCGACCCCGTCACAATACTTTCCTTATACATTATGTATATAAGGAAAGTAATAAAGGGCTCCCCGTCTTGCAAAAATGTGATTAGGTAGGCACATGACTGCAACTATTCGTGGTCTCGCTACTGTTAGTCTATCCAGGACGCGAACTCGTAGCTTAAATACTCGTCTTTTGATTTTGAATTTACATATCTCTTAAATTGGAGTTTGAATCGAAAAGCGGTTCATTTTAGCGAGTACTCTTTAGCGTGTAAATGTATTAAATTTAATATTTTTGTTGCGTACAAGACAGAAAACCTCGAGGGACGCAAAATTTGGCAAACGGCGGCGGAGTCAGCTACTTTTTACTTTCCCTGCAATACATGGTAATGTATAGGGAAAGGATTGGAATCATGTCGAAAATTGCAACTCGAGTTTTCGACGGATCTACACGTTTCGAGACCTCTAGAATACGAAAAAACCATTTTTAACGTGACGTCTGTGTGTGTGTCTGAGTGTCTGTGCAGATTTTGTATCCACTTTAACTAAAAAACTAATGGACCGAATTTCACAAAATTTGGTAGGTAAGTCAATTGTGAGCGAGTCTGGTGCTGATTACTTTTGGGTACGATTTGGAATAAAAGAACCCGCCTTTTTTTGCGAAATGGCCCGCAAAAGCTTGTATCCACTTTAACTGAAAAACTACTGGACCGAATTTCACAAAATTCGGTAGATGGGTCACTTGTGAGTTACCCTGGTACTGATTAGATTTTGGTACGATTCGGAAAAAAATAACCTGCCTTTTTTTGCAAAATGGCCTGCAAAAATCGTCAAAATCTAAACTAAAGAACTAGGTGTACTCAAATATATCCATTAAATGCTCGTTTAATACGTGATTTTTAACGACGAAAATAATAAGACCAACCCCATTACACTAAGACTAGCCGTTCTCGAGATATTTTAGTTTTCCGTATTTTCTCTACGCCACCTTTGAAAATAAGTCCGGTTACCGAATGAGAACTAAGATTGAATTAAAAGTGAAATAAATTTAATTAAAATAAAGAGAACGTTAATATAAGTCTGCAGGGAAAGTCATGTGCTGCCCACATCAGATTTTTTCATTTGGGAAACCAATACTTTTTTTTTTTAATTTGAAAGGTGTGACGTCACCTTAAACTTTGAATAATTTGTGATTTAATCATCAGCATTTTAAGTAGAAAATCTTTCTAGATTTTACTCAATGCATCATCAATGGGATACAACATTTGAAATATTTTTAGTCATTAACCTGCTCTTTACTGAGCATATCAAACCAGTGAGAAAAGTATGTAAATCCGTTAAGCCTTTGTCGAGTTACAAATGGTTGTGACAGAGAAATAGACAGACAGAAACATCTTTTTAATTCTTATTTTCATCATTTCGTTGTATGGGGGTAAAAGTCATGTACAGAAAAAATTCCTGGACTCAGCCTCTTTAGGAATATTTTCTTTCAGAAAATTGTAAGTTAGCGTGATTTGAAATTTTTTTATATTAAATAAAAGTTTAAATTATATTAACTAAAGTTCTGTTTTTAATAGTTAAAAAACTAGGGTGTCCAAACTTTAAATCTTACACCGAAAATACGCTGATGGCAATTTAAAAATTTTCAAGTTCTTCATCTGCACTTTAATTTTAATCTAAATTTAATTCACCTTCAGACAATCAAATAGAAAGTTCAGAAAATCTTACCAGGACTTGCATGGTGAAGGTTGGGCCGATGTACAAACTAACCACGCTGCAAAGTGGATAGTGAAGCCCCAACCTTGCACTTCGCAATTTATAGGATTCATCTTACAGTGGCCTTGGATGGAACGTTTACGTATAAAACCTCAGGAAACTGCGTCCACGCCATTTTCTTTCCATCCCATATTTTAAAATACCCATTCTAAAAAAAAAAATCAAAAAACGTTTAGCCGCGGGGGACATAGCTTGTCTATCTCACCTTAATCCATTAAAAGAAAAAGCTTTTGTCGTTCTATGAATTATACAATCTGTGACACCTGTAATATTCCGAAGACCACAAGATAAAGGGGGATCATTCCGGTTTGCACTTGACCTTCAACCGCCATTTTTTTCCCCTGTCGCCTGAGTTAGTGGACGCCATATTTTTGGAGCTAACTGGGAATTCTTTAGAAATCGTGATGAAAATGGCAAAGATGGTAGGCTGGTCAGATAAGCTCGATTCGTACCCACATGTGACAATACGAGATATGAAAATAAAGAAAAGAAATCCTTGAAAAACCCGTTGCATAAATTCTCGGTGTACACGAATGTTTTTCTTCAGTACCGAGCATGACTAATCAATATCCTTAATGAATGAAATGGCAAAATATATATAGTTTACCGAGGTCAATAATTTTTATTCTTGATTATTGAATTAGGGTGCGTTGATTTTTTTCTTTAAAAAATTAGAGAAAGAAAAATGTTTGGAGAATAGATTTTGTGAATGAAATTGTAAAAAATGTAATACGGGCAGTGAATGGCACGCTTTGCAGTGGATACACGTTTTAAGAACCTAATAATCACGTACAAAATCCGCTAAGATGTGAACTCATTTTTATGCACTTGCAACACTGAAAAAGCATATTCTATGGATTTCTATTTGACATTTTTATACATGGATACATACACTATCCTAAAAACGGCCTGAGTTGTTCTAAACGTATGAATCCGTCGAAAACTCGACAAGGAATTAAGAAAAAAGTGAAACATAATTATTTATTGCATATTTAAAAGTAAACAGTTGCATTGGAAAGAAAAATAATATTCTCTAATAGTTCTTGTTTATTTAGAATAACTCGTAATCTTCATGTGTCGTTTGGTTTCTTTACCATAGCGTACCTGGATATATCGAAAAACAGTCCGTTGTTTTCGAGTTCCTAGGAAAGTTCTAAAACACGCCCAATAACTTTGATAGGTACTGTCCACGAGTATGCACGATAAGTTTATCTACAGCCACCTTTATCTTATTTTTGTCTTTCCAGATATTTGAAGAGTCTACTTCAATGATAAGAGCTTACAATTTCGTCCTCGTAGCTCAACGATAGAGCGTCGGCTGGCCAGTGGAGATATCCGTGGTTCGATTCCCGGTTGGGGCAGTAAGGCTCTTTACAATGGCGTCTGACCGAATTTACCCTGTAGGTTAGTGCAAAGATGTCAGAGGTCTGAAGACTCCAGACCGTGCAACTCACATAGTGGGCTTAAAGTAGCTAGCTGCATAGCCGGGAAAGGATACCTCCTACCCTCAGGAGGCACCCAAGGTCTACCACCCCTGCAAACGAACATTTATTTAAGTCTAAAAAGATAACAATTGATGAAAAATATTGTGGTTAAACAGGCAGTTTTGCATTATATTTGAACTTGACAAGTACGTCCATTTTACAAAAATGAGAAAAGGGTTATTGCGAATATAGATAAAAAGATCATTGAAAAATAAAATTTATAGTGAGGTATAATAACATAATGAAAAATAGATTAAAATTAAAGACAATAATAAAATTTGAAAAGTAAAATTTAGAAAATATATAAAAAGAAAATATATGAAAAGGGAAAAAATTAAAAAAATTAGGCATATGAGAAACAAAAACAGAAATTTAGAATAAAATTTAGGAAAGAAAAATTAGAAAAAATACTAATAAAAAGGGTCAAAAGAAAAGAAAGAACCGAGAAAATAAGAACAGTTAACATAGCTTTTTTTTTTTTTTTTTTTTTTTTTTTTTTTTTTTTTTTTTTTTTAAAGAAAAAAAAAAAAAAATGAAGGGAACACAATAAGTTCATATAAGTTAATAAGAATGAAATAAAGGGATTCATTGATCAAAATTAATTGAGAGCAGAATCTACTTATAAGTTTAGGTTACTTTATTAGAAATTTCCATGGCAACAAGAATACAGTTTTTAATCTTATCTACTAAAGAGGGATTTGAACGAATTTTGGTGAACCAAATTGGTTTATTAGAAGGGGAGGGTTTGCAGAGATGAAAATTTTTAGAAAAAGGACAATCGAAAATGTAATGGTCAACGTCACCGAATTCATTGCAAATACAGTTAGATGTGAATTTAATTTTAAAAAAGTATAGGTAATCAAGAAAGGGGACCATGACCAGAAAGAAAATTAATGAGGTATTTATTAAAAATTTGTAAATTGGGATTCATGATAGGGAGGCAAAACAGGACTCTAGCCGGGTCACCAGTCCTGGTGGAAATATAATCATTAAGATAATTTTGCCAAAGATTAAGGATATGATATTTACAAAATTTTGAGAGGAGCGAGTAAGGAAAGGGAATTGTGAGCGGGGGAACCAGAGATAGCAGCAATTTTGGCATGGTAATCAGCAATTTCATTTCCAGATACGTTATTGTGAGCTTTTACCCAAGAAATATTGACAAGGTTTTGGCAAGGAGAGCTTTGGATTTAATGGAATTAAGATAATTAGATTTATTTTTTATTGAGTTAAGAGCTTGAATGGAGTTATTGGAGGTCTGAAGACCCCAGACCGTGCGACTCACATATTGGGTTTAGAGTAGCTATATGCACGGTCGGGAAAGGATACCTCCTGCATTCAGGAGGCACCCAAGGTCTACCATCCCACCAAACGAACTTTTATTAAGGTCTAAAAATATTACAATTTATAATACATATTGTGATTAAACAGACAGTTTTACAATATATTTGAACTTGACAAGTACGTCCATTTTACAAAAATGGGAAAATGGTTATTGCGAATATAGATAGAAAGATTGAAAACTAATATTTAGAGTGAGGTATAATAAAATATAGATTAAAATGAAAGAAAATAATAAAATTTTAAAAGTAAAATTTAGAAAATATATAAAAAGAAAATATATGAAAAGGAGAAAAAAAAATTTGCCGTATGAAAACAAAAACAGAAATTTAGAATAAAATTTAGAAAAGAAAAATAAGAAAAAATACAAATAAAAAGTGTCAAAAGAAAAAGAAAGATTCAAAAAATAAGAACAGTTAACATAGTTTTTTTTTATTTATTTTTTTTTTTATTTTTAAAGAAAAAAAAATAGAGGGAACACAATAAGTTCATATAAGTTAATAAGAATGAAATAAAGGGATTCATTGATCAAAATTAAATGAGAGCAGAATCTACTCATAAGCTTAGGTCACTTTATTAGAAATTTCCATGGAAACAAGAATACAGTTTTTAATTTTATCTACTGAAGAGGGATTTGAACGAACTTTGGAGAACCAAATTGGTTTATTAAAGGGGGAAGGCTTGCAGAGATGAAATTTTTTAGAAAAAGGACAATCGAAAATGTAATGGTCAACATCACCGAATTTTTTTTTTCTCCTTTTCAGTTATTGGAGGTCTGAAGACCCCAGACCGTGCGACTCACATATTGGGTTTAGAGTAGCTATATGCACGGTCGGGAAAGGATACCTCCTGCATTCAGGAGGCACCCAAGGTCAATTAGTTATTGGAGGTCTGAAAGTGAGCCTAGTATGACTAGTACGCATTCAGAGAACTCTGGAAGATTGAGCCCTGATTTCAAATAAAGAGGATAACGACCACGCAGGATACTAATCTGGGTAGAAATAGTAGTAGCAGGAGGCTAGCCTGAGGTAAAAATAGCAGGAGGTGGTCGATCAGATTGTGAGTTGCCCGCTAATCTGATATTAGAGGGAAGAGAATCCTAAGTCCAAATGTATTGTGAGCTTTTACCCAAGAAATATTGACAACGTTTTTGGCAAGGAGACTTTTGGATTTAATGGAATTAAGATAATTAGATTTATTTTTTATTGAGTTAAGAGTTTGAATGGAAGAGAGGCTATAGGAAAAAAATATTTACCGGGGTATTATTAGAAGAAGTCCAGTCAATAGCAAAGGAAATAGCGGTAAGTTCGGCTTGAAAATACTGTAATCCTGTTGTCAAGTTTATAGGAGAGAACCTTTTCAGGAACATCATGTTTAAAAATACAGACTGAAAAACCAGTGTTATTGTCAATATTTGAACTATCTGCATATATATTATAAATGGCAGAGTCTTTATCCATTCTGTTAACTAAATTTACGGACCTTTAGAGGGGTGAAAGTTAGAGAAAGGAACAGGGAAATCAGAATCAGAGAGAGGCGGAAGGGAGAAGAAAACGAACCAATTTTTTGTTTCCAAAAATTAAATTTATTATAGAGGGTGGAAATTGTAAAATAAATGAGGGAAATACCAGTGAGGGAAAATAAGGAGATATTAGATGTTGTACGGTAGCCTGGGCAGATTTTTAGAAGGAAGATCTTTGGAGTGAAAGAAGTTTTTAATTTGCATTTTCTTTTATTTTTTACCCCATATAGCCGAACCGTAAGTAATAACTTTCTCCACAACACATAGATACCAGCATTTTAAGAAACATTTTTTGACACCCCAATTTTTCCCGAAATTTGGCCAAAAGTAGTACAAAATTTAAGACATTTTTCTTGGAAATATCGATTATGAGTGTCCCAATTTAATTTATTATCAATTTTTAAACCTAAAAATTTTAAATGACTTTTAATTTTAATGGATCTATTATTAAATTTGAAAATGGGATTTCCTTTCATACTTGAGTAAATTTTGGGGAAAATAACGGAGCAACTTTTATCAATAGATATTTTTAATATCAGATTATTGAGGGAAGTAGAAAGGGAGTTAAGGAGGGAATTGGTATTAGTTTCAAGGACATTTCTATTATTGCCAAATGTAATAATAGCAAGGTCGTCCGCAAAGGCTTGAAGATAACATAAATCACTATTAAGGTAAAACATTTCATTGAAGTAAAGGTTCCAAATGAAGGGTGCGATAACTGAACCTTGCGGAGCGCCTTTCGAGATAAATTTTGAGAGGGATAAAGATCCTTCAGAAAAAGTAACAGTTATATGACTAAGTATAAATAAAAATTCTATAAGGGAT
This sequence comes from Amaurobius ferox, assembly GCA_951213105.1. Classification (NCBI taxonomy): domain Eukaryota; kingdom Metazoa; phylum Arthropoda; class Arachnida; order Araneae; family Amaurobiidae; genus Amaurobius; species Amaurobius ferox. The sequence continues at coordinate 119,262,969 of OX578147.1, forward strand.
AGGAATGTTTAATTTGACAAAAGTAAGAGGGACGATATTCCAATTAAGATTATCGAAAGCTCCTTGTATATCTAAAGTATTAAGTGCTACATGATGTAGTGGTCGAAGGTTCTCAATAGTGAGTAAAAGTTTATGAGCAGCGTCTTCACAACTGTGAAGTTCGCAAAACCCAAATTGCAAGGGATGGAGTATATATTCAGTTTTTAACTAAAAGTTAAATCTATAAATAAAAAAATTTTCTATGATTTTGCCAAGAGTAGGAAGGAGACAAATAGGCCCAAAGGAGGACAAATTAGAAGAGTCCCTACCAGGTTTTAAAAGAAAAATATTTTTTGCTTTTAAAACCTGGCAGGCCGGAAACAAAAGGCAGGCCGGAAAGTGACAAAATTTAAAGCATAGGTTAAATAATTTTAAAAAAGAATTTGGATTACATTTATAAAGATCTTTCCAAATTTTGAAATCTAAATTATCGAGACCAGAAGCTTTTCCATTTTTAAGATTGTTAAAGACTGAAGACAACTCAGAAATAGAAAGGATCCCCAACCCACCAGCAGGAATTGGGTGAAAAGGAAAAGAGTCAAAATTGGGATCATCATTAATGCAATGGTTTGAAAGACGGGTCATTTTTTCGGAGTAACTAAGGTTAGGGTTGTTCTAAAATTGGATGTTGATACTTTTATTCTTGATAAGTTTTTTAAAAGCAAATTTGAAGCGAGTGCCGAATTTTGAATCACAATTATTGCAGAAAGTTACCTAGGATTCTAATTTGGCCTTGTGGATCATAAGTTTATATTTAGCTTTATTGAGCCTATATTTGGATTTTGCCTCCGTGATATCCCTCAGAGTTGCAGAGTTCTTGACAAGAGATTTGAGTCTACAGATGTCAGAGGTCTGAAAGTGACTCTAGTACGACTAACACGGATTCAGTGGACCCTGGGATATTGAATTGAGAGGATAACGACCGAATTTCGAATTGAGAGGATAACGACCACGCAGGATGCTAACATGGGTAAAAATAGTAATAGCAGGAGGTAGTCAATCATGACTTTCCTTATATAATGCATTATATAATGCATTGAATTTACTACTTTTCCAGTTAAAGAAAATGTTATCCTTATAGCAGATACTAATATTCTTTCCAAGGTATTGAATTTTCTGCAATGAGTCGTCCTTTTCATTGATTTAGCATCATTTTTATCCATTTGACGAGATTTTTGTTAATTTGGCAACAATTAAAGTTGTCGCCAAGTTGGCGATATACCGCCAAATTCGTCGTCAAAATCTCGCCAAGAGTTATGGACGGAGAAATAAGTTATTCGTACAGCAGATAAATGACTATTGGCGTTCAAATACAAAAGTATTACTCAAAATATCTTTTTTCATGAATGCAACGAGCTAGATCCGCGAGAATGATGTCACCCAATTTATCGCATAGTATTATATATGAAAAGTGAGCATGTTTCTGAATAGGAATTTTTTTTTTATTTCATATGACTTTTTGATAATTCTTTTTAAAAATGTGTAATATCTCGAGAACGGTTCATGTTAGCGTTCTAAAATTTATGCCAATCGTTTTCTAATGAAAAATTACATAAGAAATGTTTATTTGCGTAACTCTGATTTTTTGACTTTTTTTCAAAATTTCACTCGAAAATTTAGGTGGATTCTGAACATTCAATTGCTTACAATAGGCTTCCAGTGATTACGGATTGTGATTTTTGTTCCAAATTTCATTCGAATCGGTCCATTCGTTCGTCAGTTATCGTCTGCACAGACTCACTGACACACATACACAAACATCACCTCAAAAATGTTCGATTCGTGATCAGGGATGCTTGAAACGTGCTCTCCCGTCGAAAACTCGAATTCGAATTTTCGACCCCGTCACAATACTTTCCTTATACATTATGTATATATATAAGGAAAGTGAAAAGGACAACACTGGTCTGTGGATACAGCTATTTGCAATGAAAGTGCTATCCTAACTTTGGAAATGCCCAATATAGGTTGATGGGACATTGTTGGAGTATATGTGGTTGTGACTTGGAGGTTACAGCCGCGTGCAGTCTGCGCACAGTATTTAAAATTGTGAAGCTAGCTACGTAGAATAGGATTTTTCGCTTTATAAGGGCACACAAGTTTTTCTGCTATCATTGCAAGTATTAATTATTTCATACTAACCAGAACCTAATGAGAACCGAGATAACTCAGTGATTAATGCGGTAGGATCGCATACGGTAATTCTGCATTCGGCAGTCGCGTTCGATGTCGCCCATAAACTTTCCTAGTGTCTACGTGGAGTAAGGGTACGATAAATACGTAGATCCGAATGTCCATCCAAGAGATGAGGAATTACGGTTGAATGATACGGGCCCTGTGGTTGTCACCTCTTTGCGTTCAAGCCTAATTTGTGTGGCACTTTTCTAACCGTTCAAACATATAGCTTACAACTTCGGGTAGGGAGGACGGTCTGGGTAGAAATATAGACCAGATAGTAATGAGAACAATATTGTTCCACGGTTTCTGTGTGATCTGCTATAAGAGCGCAATTCTAACTGTAGAAATGCCTCTGTAGGCTGGTTCTGTGACTAATTAGGACCGTCCTGCTTATTATTTTCTTCGGCCAAGACTATGCTGACTGCCAATTGGACATAAGGCATCCTAATGCACAGCCGAAAAAAATTCGACCCCAATACCAAATCGGCATGGCGATCTACCCCAACCCACCGGGTGATCAAACTAAAATTTTGGTCAAAAGCAAAATTAAACAGAGTTGAACAAACAGATTCCTGTAGAAAATCAAAGTAACTCAATCGAAAACATAGATAATAACAAAGATCTCGAACATTCCACCAACAGCTTGAGCCAATAACAGAATCCAAAGAACCAAAGTTAATCTGCATAGAAAAGACACCGTCAGAAACCCATAACAATCAGAAACAATTTTCAAAATGTTAAACTACAAAATAATTATATCCATGCAATTACTCAATCCAACCAAAGGAAAGAAAAAACCCAGTAAGCACCTAGAACCAAAACCCAAAACAGCCCTAATCAATTTAAAAGTTTGTTTATTACTTCTTCTTACACCCAGACCGTCCGACCTACTCGTAAGGTATCTGTTTAGATCGTCAGTACAGTGCAACCCAATATAGCCCGGAACCCAGTGGAGACGGCATCCACAGAGACCGTACCATCCTTCCCCTACCACTAACCTCTCGGAAGGACTTACGCACTCACAATATATAACGTGTCTGTACTCCGCGTGAATACCTGGACAATTTGGGCAGAGCTGGGAATCGAACTTGGGTCGTCCGAGTACTATCCCCGTGTGGGGAGATCCCCGTACTATCCCCGTATAACCTCTGGGTTGTCCCACCCCTTGCTTATTACTTGTTGTAATATTTGCTTTTCAAGATATTTTTATCCTCACAAAAAATATTAATTATTTAAACAAGATTATATACTGGAATAAATTGTGCCACCCATTTTTAAACGATACAGTGTTAAATTGAGGTTCGGTTATAATATGGGTCTAATGTAGATATTTTGGACTTTGCTTAAAAACGTTTAAGCAAATCTAAATTCGTATTAGAGGTTTAGGTAAAGCCCGAAATAACAAATAAATTTGAGCTTTACCAAAATACTTTAGACAAATTTAAGTTTGTCTCTTTAGCCAATCCAGGTATGTTATCACTTCAAACTTTTCTGGTTTCATATGTTAAAAACAAATAAACATAAAACATGGAAGATAAACGTTATGAGATATCAAATTTACCAAGAATACCAATTCATTTGTTTTATATACATTTATTTACATATTGTTTATGGACAAGTTTGAAAATTTACATAGTCACATAAAAATAAATTATAACAGATCCGTTAAAAATCAAAATAGGTACAAAGTAGTAAGTAGCTTTATGATGTCAGGCTATTTTCTTGTAGTTAATACTGCAAATCTTTGTGGGAAATATCTATTGAGAAATTCTGTTACCTGTAAAATATAAATGAATCATAGTGTTAGAATTTAAAATTTAATAATGTTAAGAAATTAAATTAATTAAACGAAAAATCACCTTTATTTTCAGTCACCACTAATAATATAGAAAGAAAAAATATACAATATTACTCCATTTTATTTCATTCATTTTAAATTCCTTATATGGCTATTTGATTCCTCTAACAAAGCATAAATTCTGTACGGCTTCCAAATGTAATATGCCTGCCATACGATCAGCAGCACTCACTACATTTTAAATCGCCAACATTAAATTAATAAATTCTGAAAAGCGACAAGGGTTACCAAATAAATTAATTTTAATTTTCAAAGATATTAAATTATCATCAATTTGGCGACTTTTGCCCAAAACTACCAAGTTGGTAACATTGCACTAAATTTGACGGCAAATGCAACAGACAAACGAGAAGCAGATAGAAATATTGATACTTTTTTGTATATTAAAAATACGTTATCTTAATGCTATGTTACCAGGGATTGATCTTCATTTTATTTGTTCAAAATTTTGGTTATAACGATTTTCGAATTATTGAAACTCCGACCATACTATATGTACACATAGACCTCTCTTCATAAACGTTCAATTCGAGTTCAGAAGAGGCTCTAATCGGCTAAATCCATCGAAAACTGGAGATTTTGATCCCGTTTAATATTCTCTCGATACATTATAATGATATGTATGCAAAGACAATGCAAGTAACAAATATGAAAAGAGAAGAATAAGTTTGGGAGAAAAAGTATCTTAATCAAAATATAAAATTTATTTAACAAAATTAGCAGATGACCACTGGAAGAATCGAAACAGATATAAATAAGATGCGATTGTTAATAATCATACTCATTTTCATTGTTACATATCTACTTGTAAATACTCACAGTCAAACACTTCAAAAATGTTCGATTCGAGGTTAATGGTGCCCATACCTGTAAAACCATCGAACAATCGAATTTTAATTTTTGACACTGCCACTAATACTTTCCTGTCACAATAACAGTGGCTATATTTTCTTGCAGAAAATAAAGTACGATTTTAAAAATGTACGAATCTAAAATGGTTGAAAAGAATAAAAATCGGTTTTTTATTGTCTATTTGATAATTTCATAAGCGAAGCAACAAGATAAGAAACAACTCAGAACTCTTATCTAAATGGTTATTAAAATGAAAAATCGTGATTAAAATGAGTATAATATGAGTGTAACTCGCACAAATTTCTCACAATTCTCTCGATATAATTTTCATATTTTTCACACAAGATTATTTTTCTTGAAATAGGCTTATATTTTAAAAGTTGTAAAATTTTTATCAACTCGTATTAGAATAGTCTTTAGTATATTAATTTTTGCTATAACTGGTGTAACTTTTAGTTGCGATTTTTCAAAATTATGTTTAAATATATTTATTTACTTATCAAGGATATGCTTGTAGGATAATATGTTTTAAAATTACAATCTGAATCATAACAATTCATTAAATTATCGAGTATGCTTTGGACACCAATGATAATTATTAGCGTCATGAGTTCTAAAAATTCTAAAATTGAATTTCTTTATTTTAAATGACAAAACAAATGTTAAAAGATAAACACAATATTCGAAACAAAAATATATTTAAAGAATCAAACTGCGAAATAAAAGACTTTCGCTTATAATAAATAACATGCGGTCAATTTACCTATATATTGTGCTAATATGCATAAAGTCTGATATGGAAAACACATGACATTTTCCACACACCATCATAAATTCTTTTAATGCAATTAGCAATTACAACACAATAAAAATTTAATACAGCACAATTAGCAGTTCCTTAAAGCAAGCAGATATATGAAGTATTAATCGTGTTATTCTCAGACAGCAGTTTTATATTTTGTGTTCTTTTAATATACGCCTGTTTAAAAAATTTTTATTTTTGTCCACTCTCATTTTTACCCTTATTGGAGAACTTGTATTACAAAATTAAAATTTGGAGCTTTGCCGACCAAATAAAATATTTATTTAGACGAACGTGCGTAAGTCAAAATAAAATAATATTGGTATTTAGTGTATATCTAGCGAAATTTGGCGAATTACTTGGCGTTGAAGCACAAAAAGTGCCTTTTCTCGTGAATGAAACGTTCTAAACCCACTAGAATGATGCTAATTAACTTATCGGATAATATTGCATATGAAATATCGACCAGTTTAACGATAGTTAATACTTCTTTAATCTTATGTAACTTCTTGATAAATTCATTCGAAAAACGCTTAATATCCTGAAAACCGTTCATGCCAGCGTTCTGAAATGAATGTTACACTCCCCTAATTATGAAAAGAAAAATTAGGTATGAAATGATTGCTCATCAGCATGATTGACCTTTCTGTTTTTCTACGATCAAAATAAAATGATTTAAAAAAAATTGGGGTGTTTCTAAATCTTCGACTGCGTTTATAATCAAATAGGGGTTCCAGTATTCACGGATTGTGACAATCGTACCATTTCATCCGACTCGTTAGTTTATTTCTTTAGATTTCTTTATTTCTCGGTCAACAGATTCACAAACACATAGGGACACACATACATACAAGCAATGTAAGAAAAGTAGGTATTCATTTTAATATAAATGTCGGGAAAGTCGCTTATGCCTAATTTTTAGTGTACATGTAAGGAGAATCACCTATAAATTCAACTATGTACGCAGGAAAAGTCGCCTATACATTTTACTATGGATGTAGGGACGATAACCTATATATTTTACTATGTAGGGAAAGTCACCTGTATACAATTTACTATGTGTGTAGGGAAGTAACCTATATATTTTACAATGTATGTAAGGAAAGTCGACTATACATTTAACTATGTATGTAGGAAAAATATCAAATACATTCTACTATGGATGTAGGGAAAGTAACAAATGCATTGTACTATGTGTGTAGGGAAAGTAACAAATAAATTTAATATGTATGTAGGACCGATCGCCTAAATAGATGTTCGCATCCCCGGATGAGTCGGGCGGCCTGGGGTTTCAACTATGTATGTAGGGAAAGTAACAAATCCATTGTACTATGCATGTAGGGAAAGTAACAAATCCATTGTATTATGCATGTAGGGAAAGTAACAAATCCATTGTATTATGTATGTAGGGAAAGTAAAAAATACATTGTGCTATGAATGTAGGGAAAGTAACAAATACGTTGTACTATGTATGGAGGGAAAGTGACAAATAAATTTTTATATGCAGGGAAAGTAACAAATGCATTCTACTATGATTGTATGGAAAGCAATCACTAACTAAATCCTTTAAATTACGATAACTATTACTGTGACTTATGAGAATACGAATTATTTGTATGTCATTTAGAGAAGTATCTAATTTTCATGTCTGCTGCTGTCCAGGAAGTGCTAAAACCTCACATCATTATAATCTCACAAAACTTTGTTAAACTATTGTTAGAAACTGCAAACATACCGAAATAATTTTAACGCTTCATTTTCTACGGCCAATGGACAAAGAAGGCCAGTTAATGGTAGTGACCATACCCGTAACCGTGGTGACCGTGACCATAAACATAAGTTGGGTAGTAGTGGTAGTGCTTTCCGTAGCCGTAGTGTCCATGACCGTATCCATGGTGGTAACTGGGTTCATAATGGTGAGAATGGCCCAAGTTGACGGTTATAATAGCCAGCGAGCAGGACGCCAACGTCAAAAATAGAAGAACAGCCTGAAAAGAGAATTAATAAAACGCAATTAGAACAGGAATAAATACAATAGAAAGTCGTTAAGCGATGGCCGTGTGGACCGGGCTGCCTCTGCAGTTTTATGAGAGCTGGGAGTTTGTCTTTTCTCGGTCATCCATCTTGTTGCTCCAAATCCTCCGGATAAATGGACAGCCCGGGTCGTGAAAAACAGAAAGTCACTGGTGTAATTTTGTTTCATATACGTTTTGCTACACTTTCTTACTGCGTATAATTTGGATTCAACCATTATTTGAATGATAAAAAATTTCTAAAGAATTCATCGTTACTGAGACATTTATTTTCCTTCTATAGTTCTACATTTCTACATTTAAAGTTAAACCTGCATTCTCCTTTTTAAGATTTCCTATCAAAACGCACCTGACGACCTGGACTATTTCGTCATTTCTTTACCTTTTTTACAGGCTAGTAGCGTGCTTGACGTAATTTTCTCTGAATGGAAGCCGGTATCCTAAATCCTAGGGTGCTGGAACATTTTAATTTCGATGTCATTCAAACCTCTATCATCAATTATATTTAAACTTCAAGGGTAAGACTCAAGACGGAACTCATGTCTCATTGGGGAATGAACCGCCATCTCCAGCTAGTCAATCGACCCTCTAATAAGCTTCTGAGATAAATAATTCTTTGTATTTAAAAAAAAAAAATCTGCATACAAAATATGGGATATTTTTTAACATTTTTTGCCTTTCAAATCTGAGATTTTTTTTTTTGGATAAAATATGAAAATTCTTGAAAAACGTAATTCATTACTGTGATGTTGAAAATAAATAAAAATGCATTAATGATCTCTCAGATAGGCGACAAATCTCATTTAAAAGGTTAATTTTATTTCAATTTAGAGAGGTATAGCAAAAGTGTATTTGTTGTTTTATGTCTGTTTTATCATATCAAATAAAATGCCTTTGTTGAGTATTGCTTTAGCTCTAATTGATTCCCGTATCTTTAATTCGTTAATACTAATGGCTCTTCGTATATTTAGGTGACATGTTCCTGCCCGTATAATAAAAAAAAAATTGTGTGAAATTTAGTATTAGAATAGATAGGAGAATTCCAAAGCTTGAAATCACGCTTTCATGCAACGCTCATAGGAAGGGATACCACTCGAGTGGGGGACCGGAAATTAGGGATGGTAAGATTCCCCCCTTTTTTAAGGAGGGGAGATATGAAAGATTTACAAAGAGGGTAAAATAAAGAAATCTGATGTGCGTAGAATATTATTTTTCCTACATAATTCAATATGAATGCACTTCTTACACAGAGAAATAATGGTGGACAGTATCCACAATTTAATGTTTTAGGTATTGAATTAATTCCACTTCAGTTGCAAATGGGTGCTTTAGGAAACTTATTTGCTCAAACGACTTATTCATACTCACGTTCAAAATCAGATTTAATCAGGAATGAAGAAATCATGCAGATCAGATGATTTGCTTTGATCTAAAAGAAGTGGAAAATGTATAGAGACCACTTCCATTAATCATGGAAATTAAAGATAATCATTTCAGTGGCTCAATAGATATTGTGTTCTCTGAACAGCCAGAAATCGGTGGTTCGATTCTCTAGTGAGACATGAGTTGTTTCTATAATATATTCCTACGCCATGGTTACAACAAGTTAACGATCACACCTTTCGACAACCTGTTGGGTTTATGCCCCATGGTTACGGTTACGATTATAGTTACGATTTACTATTGAACTATATGGCGCAATCACCGATCTGGACTGATTAAGGAGAGGTTTAAAGCCAATATTTTTTAACCTCCATCTTCTCAGTCTTATAAATTGAATTACCATGGCCGGTTAAAATTCAAAATCACCAGTCCGGTTCAATATGAGCTACGCTACTGCTACTCAGTACTGACGAACTGCAGTTAGAACGAAACCAGTCCACCGATGCCGGTTACTTGACTGGAAAGGTGATTCTATAAAAAAAATACATTATGGCACTTAATGTAAACATTTCGGTTTAACAGTTTAACAAAGGTTCGGTTTAACAGTTTAACAAAGGTTCGGTTTAACAGTTTAACAAAGGTTCGGTTTAACAGTTTAACAAAGGTTCGGTTTAACAGTTTAACAAAGGTTCGGTTTAACAGTTTAACAAAGGTTCGGTTTAACAGTTTAACATTAACAGTTTAACAAAGCGATCTTACCAAAACCTTCATTGTTTTCTCACGTGTTCGGTCTGAAGCAACAAAAAGAACGAAGAAACTACCTCTGATCTAACTCTTTTATAGTTGGAACGGATGCACCCTACGGCATAAAAGGTGAGAGTGATCCGCCTATGAGATCAATACCAAGGTTGCCCAAGGGGCTTTGCTGGCCTTCGCCAGGTCAGAGCTGTTTTTCTTGCTTCGCCCCTGAAGGTACCGTTGTGTAAGAATCGTTGAGCTTCAGAAGCTATTTGTCACTGATTGTAGTAGGTCAGAAATGAGTTGAATTGAACTTCCTGCCACGCCTGCAATCAATTGAGATTCGGTAGACGATTTAATGTAATGGAGGAGTTGAATCTTATCGTGGAATGCACAACTTGGGTGTGGGTAATAAGATGTGTTAAATGAGATTTTTATTCATGCAAAAGTCAATTAACAAGTAAATGTTTGAGAAGTAATTAGAAAAATAAAGAGAGTATGATATATGGCGGTCATTTGAATTGTATAAGCCGTTTGAAACAATTACACCTTTGCAGATGAAACTTTTACTTCATATGTGGTTAAAGCTATAGATTGTTTGCGATGTTAAATATGATATAAAAAAAGTTCTATGGAGCTTGATAGAAAATATATACAAAAAGTTATAGATTGCTATAGAATTACTAATATTTCAGGGAAACAATCATTCTTAAAAACATCAGTTACAACTTTTTTCAAGGAAAACTAGGGCGACGTAGTTAAGCACAAATAATGCAGCATACAGCTGTTTCACTTGCTGTTACTTGAAATTCGGCATGTCGCTTTCTTTTGTAGTACATTTTGATTCTCCGGATTTCAGATTTTACAGGTCCAGTTCGTCTCTGTCTCGCAATATGAAGGTACACGTTTTTGTGAATAACACGAGAACCGAAAAAAAAAAAAAAAACTCAAATTTGGTACTCGTGGATCATTGTGGCCTATTTTTCTTTTTCATTTACCGAGTACGTCTGACCTATCCGAAGATGTAAAACATCTGTTTGGACGGCATGAAAATGCCACTCAATTATGACAGGAACCCAGTGGGAGCGGAATTCACAGGGACCGTACCTTCGCTCCCCTACCACCAACTTCTCGGAAGAACTTACGGATTCACTTGTTTAACGTGCCTGTATTCCGCATGAACACGGAAGCAGTTTGAGCAGAACTGGGAATCTATCTTGGGCCTTTCGAATGCAATTTCCGCGCGCTAACCATTGGGCTATCCCACCCCTTTGTGGCATGTTTTAATACTTTTGATTTTGAACTTTATCGTTCTTGCCCATACAGGACCCGCTATAGGAAAGCAGATGTTTTTTAGGAAGTTCAATCGAGCCAAAAACATGTCTTAAAGATCCACCCAACCATTTATTTTAAAATAGACTGAGGAATTGAAACTGAGGGCTATGGTGGTGTACATAAGGAGCGAACCTCGCTTTCACGAAGAAAACGTGCAGTGGATTTCGATTGCGTTTACGTACCTTGATTACAACAATGCCTCGCCGGCGAATTCGCGGCCACTACGAGCATATGAAAGAGTTTGAAAGAGGGCTTGCGGTCGGACTGCATGAGGCTGGATGAGCACACCGTCAAATCGCTCGGTATTTGGGTAGGAACCATGCAGAAATTAGATAAGGTTGGCAGGAATGGGTTCAGAATGGCAGATTTCATCGGCAAGCGGGCAGCGGACGACCTAGAGCGACGACAGAACGGGGAGATAGAGCGATTGTCAAAGCAGATGTGACAGCACGAGATTCGTCGTTATCAACCATCCAACGTGTGGCAAATGCGAAAGTGACCACTTGGACCATTAATAGAAGACTACGGGGGCGGAATCCATACTCGCGGTGCCCATTATGCCGCCTACCACTGACCAGTAATCACCGTCAACAGAGATTGCAATGGTGCCGGGCCCGATCAACGTGGAATTGTTCGTATTGGGAACGAATTGTCTTCAGTGATGAGTCCCGTTTCGAACTGAGTACCAACGACCAGAGCAGATGTGTCTGGAGAAAACCCGGACATCATCAGAATCCTGCTCTTACTGTCACACGCCACACGGCCCAACAACAGGAAGCTATGGTCTGGAGTGCCATTTCGTTTGATAGCCCTCCGTGGCACCATCACAGAACAGAGGTACGTTGCAGACATTTTACGACCCGTTGCATTGCCATTCCTTTTTCGACACCCCGGGCTAACTTTTTAGCAAGATAATACCCGGCCACACACGGCACGCCTCTCTATTGATTGTCTGTGTGTTTACGACGCACTTCCTTGGCCAGCCAGATCCCCAGAACTCTTGCCTATTGAGCACACTTGGGCTGAGATGGGGCGTCGCCTGCAAAGATCTCAGAATGTAGACAAATTAGCTCGTCACTTGGAGGCCATTTGGAACCACATCCTTCAGAACATCATCCGGCAACTTTATGCATCAATGCCACGTCGGGTAACAGTTTGTATCAAGGCCAGAGGTGAACCAACGCCATATTGACGTGCTCACTTTGTGTAAATCTTTCAGTGCAATAAATCACCCAATTATTCTGAAATTCTAATCAATTCTTTTTCTGTACATCAACATTTCACGTACCAAATTTTGTCTCATTTGGATAATTCTTTCTTGGTGCGTAGATTTTTTTGTCTTTTATTTGTTAATTGAGTTTATTTGTTAATTTTGGTCCCTAGTTTTACGTTTCCCCTATATATTTTTTCGCTATTAAATTAAAGACAACCAATCATAGGTGAAAAAAAAATGTTTTCTTTTCGCCACTGATGAAGGGCATGGTGACGCCCAAAAGCGCTTTAGCTTTGTAAACTTATGTACGCGAAGAAAGGTGGTTTATTAAATGACTTAATTTTAAACCTATGATTTGTTGTCTTTAATTTAATAGTTTATTAAAATTGACCGGTATCCATTCTAATTATTCTATTATACTTCGCCACTGATCATGATGTGGGAAAGTCATTTCATGCCCACATCAGAATTTTCAATCTCATTCATTTCCTTTTTTTTTCTCTTTCTTTCAAGACATATTCTGAAAACCCCATTTATTCACATCGCTAAATTATTTTCATCATGCATAAAGTGGACCCCAAAATCCTCAATGCGGTTGATGATATATGCGAGATAAATGGGCGACACCTGACAGCCCCGGGGAGAAACATCCCATCAAGGACAAAGCCTTTCTAACATACTCCAGCCAGACAAAATATGCTAATAAATGTAAACGAGTTGGAGAAATGTCTGCAAGGCACGTTCTACAACTTCTGATTTAGTCAAATGTGGATTACAGGAGATCCTCAGGGAATTAGGTGAGACGTTACATCAAAGTATGTTGTAAGATCGTTAGGTAACATGTATAAATACCTGATGTAGGTAGCATATCATTGTTTTAATAAATTAATATTCATGTTACTTTCCCTACAATACGTGATAATGTATTGAAATAGGGCCGGAAATCGGAAGGGCTCTTCTACGGATTTATACGTTTCGGACACTCAAAGACATGTAAAGAATCTTGCTGCCCCAACCGGGAATCGAACCCTGGATCTCCGAACTGATCAGGCGACGCTCTACCGTTGAGCTACTGGGACGAAATTATAAGCTTTTATCGTCGAAGCGGACTCAGCATTCTCCTCCCTCTAATATCAGATTGGCGGGCAACTCAAAATCTGACTGACCATCTCCTGCTATTTTTACCTCAGTCTAGCCTCTTGCTACTACTATTTCTACCCAGGTTAGTATCCTGCGTAGTCGTTATCCTCATTATTTGAAATCAGAGCTCAATCTTCCAGAGTTCACAGAATTCGTACTAGTCCTACTAGGCTCACTTTCAGACCTCCGATAACCTTCCCCTCTAATAAACCAATTTGGTTCTCCAAAGTTCGTTCAAATTCCTTTTTAGTAGATAAAATAAAAAACTGTATTCTTGTTACCATTGAAATTTCTAACTAAGTGACCTAAGCTTACGAGTAGATTCTGCTCTCAATTAATTTTGATCAATGAATCCCTTTATTTCATTCTTATTAACTTATATTAACTTATTGTGTTCGCTCTATGTTTTCAGTTAAAAAAAGAGCTAAGTTAGCTGTTCTTATTTTCTCGTATCTTTCTTTTTCTTTTGACCCTTTTTATTTGTAATTTTTCTTATTTTTCTTTTCTAAATTTTATTCTAAATTTCGGCTTTTGTTTTACATATGTCTATTTTTTTTTCCTTTTCATATATTTTCCTTTTATATATTTTCTAAATTTTACTTTTAAAATTTTATTATTTTCTTTAATTTTAATCTAGTTTTTATTATTTTATTATACCTCATTCTAAATTTTATTTTTCAATGATCTTTTTATCTATATTCGCAATAACCCTTTTCCCATTTTTGTAAAATGGACGTACTTGTCAAGTTCAAATATAATGTAAAACTGTCTGTATAATCACAATATTTTTCATCAATTGTTATATTTTTAGACCTAAATAAAAGTTCGTTTGACGGGATGGTAGACCTTGGGTGCCTCCTGAGTGCAGGAGGCATCCTTTCCCGGCCGTGCAGCTAGTTACTCTAAACCCATTATGTGAGTCGCACGGTCTGGGATCTTCAGAACCCCTATAACTTCCTTTCCTTACTCGCTCCTCTCAAAATTTTGTAAATCTCATATCCTTAACCTGTGGCAAAATTATCTTAATGATTACATTTCCACCAGGACTGGTGATCCGGCTAGAATCCTGTCTTGCCTCCCTGTCGTGAACCTAATTTACAAATTTTTAATACATACTTCATTTACTTTCTTACTGGTCATGGCCCCTTTCTTGATTACCTATACTTTTTCAAAATTAAATCCACCTCTAACTGTATTTGCAATAAATTCGGTGACGTTGACCATTACATTTTCGATTGTCCTTTTTCTAAAAATTTTCATATCTGTAAACCCTCCCCCTCTAATAAACCAATTTGGTTCTCCAAAGTTCGTTCAAATCCCTCTTCCGTAGATAAAATTAAAATCTGTATTCTTGTTGCCATGGAAATTTCTAACAAAGTGACCTAAGCTTATGAGTAGATTCTGCTCTCAATTAATTTTGATCAATGAATCCTTTTATTTCATTCTTATTAACTTACTAGCAGCGATTACAAGGCGTTACTCGGGATTTACCATGCAAAACTGTGATAAAAATTACACCGAAACATATAGAGCCGTCAATCTTATACATTGTTTTTTCAGTGAAAGATGTAAATTCATTGCATTATGTAAGAAAAAAAATCATTGTATTATATAAGTCATAGCTACGTAAGAAATAATTTTCCTCGTGAAATGCTGATAATTTAATAACCATTTTTAACACTTTACAACATAGTTGAAAAGTGGTTATGATTTTGTTCATTCTGTCTGTCTGTCCGTTAGCACAACAACTGCCGTAAAAATGAATTTCTTAAAATGAAATTTTATTACGTTGTTCAGACGGTCTGTAGGACCTATGGGAATATAAATGAATAATATCACCCAATTGGTTTTTAATTGAAAAATCAAATACATTGAACCCTATGGGACCTAATTTTCAAACATTTTTAACCGAATTTAAAATTCACAAATTGCTTCGAAAGTTTTACGAAATATTCAAATTATCTCATAAAATATATAAAAATATATTCAGCAATATATATTCAGTAGTTTTTTTGTAAATAACAATTGAAATAATAATTAAATCCTTTATATGAAGACATCACGTGACCATTATATGAAGAGATCACGTGATCCACTTCAAAATAAAATATGGCATCCATCTTGTGTCGAAATCGTGATTTTTAAAATTTTTTTTTAATTTATATTTAGTGCCGTATCCGTCCTAAAACCGCTTTATTTTTGCTTAATTTCTGTGCATCTGTATTCTGAAACAGCACAATTACAATATATTTGAGTTTAAATGATCTTCAAGCATTAATTATTTCTAGTACACCGAAACATAATTTTTATTTATGTAGAATGTAAACTGATTAGGCTGTAAGATGAGTTGTATAAGAATTGCTGAATTTCTTTAACGCAAAATTATTTTGCTTAGGAGTCTGCAATATAGATGATATGAATGAAACATTTATTGATTTTACATAGAGAAGCAGACGATTTAATGGCAGACTTCTTCAATGAAGTTTTATGCATAGAGTTAAATTACTTTGGCGTCCACGGTTTGAAGTTTTTAAGTAGAATAAATTATTGTAGTACTGTGATGAATGAAATAAAAATGTATGAATGAAATATTTA
Organism: Amaurobius ferox; assembly: GCA_951213105.1. Taxonomy (NCBI): domain Eukaryota; kingdom Metazoa; phylum Arthropoda; class Arachnida; order Araneae; family Amaurobiidae; genus Amaurobius; species Amaurobius ferox. The sequence goes on from OX578147.1 coordinate 119,279,135, forward strand.
CACTGTTTTTACACAGAGAGCCTGGGTGAGGCCAACGGCCGTACCGTGCTGAAAACACCGGTTCTCGTTAGATCACCGAAGTCAAGCAGCATCGGGCGCGGTTAGTACTTTGTGGGTGACCACCTCGGAACACCGCGTGCTGTTGGCCATCTCGGGTGCGGTATCCCCGTGGTTTGCGCGCTAGATTTGCACGCTACCACAAACGCCGCCGTGTTCATGCGGAGTACGATCACGTTAAACATGTGGGTCCGTAAGTCCTTCCGAGAGGTTGGTGGTAGGGGAAGGAGGGTACGGTCCCTGTGGATGCCTCCCCCACTGGGTTCCGGTCTAAATTGGGTGGCACTTCCCGGCCGTCCATGCAGTTACCTTACACCTTTCTGGTACGTCGGACGGTCTGGGTCTCAACAACAACAACAACAACAGAGAGCCTGTGTCTCAACAACAACAACAACAAAGAGCCAAGCGATTTATATTTCGAAGAAGTCATTTGAGTCAAGTTCGTTTTTTTTTCGATAAAGTTTTAAAATTTCGAATATAATTAATTATTGCAGTATTGTGATATATTATCGCTGAATGTATCGCATTGTAGAGATATTTAAATAAAATTAAAGTTGGAAAGTGTTTCATAATCAATGCTTTATGCATGATTGATCTTTCTTTTGATTTCTTAATACTTTTCGTTATTGAGTAAGCCTGTGAGAAATAAACCATGGTGATATTTTCTATTTAAATTCATATTTCAAACCTGCGATTTTCAAAAGTGACTAATATGTTCAATAAACTTTCACAAAACCCAGAGATTTAATTGTCTGACACGTTAAAACCAACGATTTCCAACCTTTTTCGTTGGGAATCATGGGCTTAGAGAGTTGAACCCCTAGGAAAAAGTTTCGTTTTCCATTAATATCTCGACAACTCCTAGTTTTAGAAACTCAAAACTTGGACTAAATTTATGGAGGGCTATTTCAAAGCTACTCACCAAATTCCTTTAAACTCGGTTCAGCCGTTCTCCCGTGATGATGAGACAAACGAAAGTGTCGGTTTTCACTAATATCTCGAGAACCACTGGTCGAAAAAACATGAAACTCGAAACATAGACTAAATTTTAAGTGGAATTATTTTAAGGCTACCCACCAAATTTCATCAAATTTGGTTCAGCCGTTCTCCCGTGATGTTGGATCATACATACATACATACGTACATACATACATACATACATACATGCTTTTCTTCTTTATATATATAGATATGAACTTATTGTGTTCCCTGCATATTTTCTGTTTAAGAAAAAAAGGAAGCTATGTTAACTGTTCTTATTTTCTCTGTTCTTTCTTTTTCTTTTGCCTCTTTTTATTTGTATTTTTTCTAATTTTTCTTTTCTAAATTTTATTCTAGATTTCTGTTTTTGTTTTTCATGTGCCTAAACTTTTTTTCCCCTTTTCATATATTTTCTTTTTATATATTTTCTAAATTTTACTTTTAAAATTTTATTATTTTTTTAAATTTTAATCTATTTTTCATTATGTTAATATACCTCACTCTAAATTTTATTTTTCAACGATTTTTTTATCTATATATTCACGATAACCCTTTTCCCATTTTTAAAAAATTGACGTACTTGTCAAGTTCAAATATAATGTAAAACTGTCTGTTTAATCACACTATTTTTTATCCATTGTTATCTTTTTAGATCTAAATAAATGTTCGTTTGGAGGGATGGTATTCCTTGGGTGCCTCCTGAGTGCAGGAGATATCCTTTCCCGGCCGTGCATTTAGCTACTCTAAACCCACTATGTGAGACGCACGGTCTGGGGAAGTCACTGTTGTCTTGCTGCATCTTTTGTTTGTTTAGTCTGTACGGCTTTCCTGTGGATTGTAGTGTTTGTATGTGTGCCAACGAGGGTGTTAGGTAAATTAGAAAATTTAGCCTTCACCCCCCCCCCCTCCCTCCCATTTTTTATACAGATGTGTTTTTGGAGGATTTCAAGTTACATACCTTGTATCTATAAAGCTAGTACAATATCTATAAAACTACAGTGGTTAAAAGAATTTAACATAGCCCGTTGTGAAAGTCTATAGTAGTCTAGAATATTATTCCAAAGTTGCATAGTTGTATCCTCAAAAGCGAAAAAGATACATTTCTTTAAATGCATGAAGAAGGTAATAATTTTACAGGGTTTTTTTTCTCCACCTTCTTCTTATTCAGACAGCTTATCTATATGGAGAATTCAACTGACTCCGATATGGATGGAATCGTATCAAAAGTCGCAACTTGAGTTTTTGACGGATTTATACGTTTCGAGCACCCCAGAACACGAAAAAGCTATTTTCAACGTAATGTCTGTGTGTGGCCGTTTGTGTGCCTGTCTGTGTGCGGCTGTCTTCTGTATCTGTGTGTTACAATGCATGCATACACTCTAACTCAAAAACTATTCCCCGAAATGTTACAAATTTTGGTGAGATAGATTACTCTGATGTTTTTTAGTGTTTGGTACGATTCGGAAAAAAAAACCTTGCCTTTTTTTGTGAAATGACCTGCAAAAATCTGAATCAAAATATAAAAAACTAAATATGCTTAAATGTACTATTTAAATTTCAATTTTATATGCCATTTTTGTCTATCAAATGAACAAGACCAACTCTTATTCTAGAAGTCTACATGAACCGTTCTTGAGGTACTTCAGTTTTCAGAACTTTTTTTTTCCTTTTGCAACGCCATTATTTGAAAATACGCACAGATGATAATTTTAAAATACATACAAATGAAAAGAAAACTAAATTTAAACTTCAAATTTGGTATAATTTCAATTGATTGCTCGTGTTACTTTGTGCAATTAAACCTATTTCACAATATGGAAGACAGAAAAAGAAAATAAATTTGACTCTAAAAGGAAAGCCATGTGCTGCCCACATTATATTTTAAACATAAATTTGAATTAGTTTTCGTCTGAAAAAGCACGTGAATATTAACTTGAAATTATATCAAACGTATTTGATGTTTCAATTTAATCATTTTCATTTACCATTTGACGATTTGATGTTTTTAAAATTATGCCAACTTATAAGAAAGCTTACATATCTTGAAAACGGCTTACCTTAGTCTAATAAGAGTGGTTTTATTATTTTTGTCGTCAAACATTATGTTTAAAATAAGTGTAACAATTTAAACATTTAAGTAGATTTATTTTTTATTTTAGTTTTTGTAGACTTTTGTTGGCTATGTCGAAAAAAAAATTGAATATTTCCGAATCGTACTAAAATCTAATCAGCATCAGAGTAACGCATTCTTTACTTAACTATTACATTTTTTTTCATTTCCTCCAATATTTTTGAGCTAGAGCTGATGCAGACAAGTAGCCACACACGCACGCACGCAACTAAAATGTGTAGATTCGTGTTCTAAAGCGCTGGGCTGGCCATGGGAGGAGGAGGAAGGATAAATATTACTCAAGTAGGGGATATTTTTTGATGAAGGAGGCATGAAACATTTACAAAGAGGGGAAACTGTAATATGAAGGCAATTCCGTGATAAATGTTTGGTGGAGATCATAATTTGTTTGGGTGGTCCTGAAGAGCGCTCCAAATTTGTAAATCTTTAATTTCAATTTTCGAAACGTCATTGCAGTATGTTTTCTATATATAATACTATGTATGCATGAGAAGTAACAAATAGTATATTAATATGCTATATCATGGAAAATAGAATGTATGTGGTGCATTTTAAGCATACAAATTCCTTATACTTCTTTGGTAGAATCAGGTATATGAAAATATACGGACTGCAAGTCAAGTGCTACTGCAAGGGCGTTGCAACCCTCTATATCAATTCCTAAAAGTATTGTTGTTATTGTTGAGACCCAGACCGTCCGACCTACTAGAAAGGTGTAAGGTAACTGTTTGGACGTCCGGAAGAACCATCCAATTTAGACAGGAACCCAGTGGGGGGGTATCCACAGGGGCCGTACCCTTCTTCCCCTGCCACCAACTTCTCGAAAGGACTTACGGACCCACATGTTTAACGTGATCGTACTCCGCGTGAACACGGCGGAATTTTTTCAGCGGAGGTGATCGAATCCGGGCCTACCGAGTGCAATTCCCGCTCGCTAACCACAAGGCTACAGCTCCCCCTAAAAGCAGTGTCGAAGACCCAGACCAGTCAACTGGCCCTAGGGCTTACAGCAGCTGTTTGAATGGCCGGGAAGCCTAAAAGTAGTGTTGAATTACCTAAAAAAATGCACCTGCAAAGGTTACATGCAACGAACAAACAATCAGAACGAAAGAAAAAATAGGACGTGGACAGCATATGAATTTCACCACAGACTCAAATTCATTCTCTCATAACTCTTTGACATAAGTTTAAATCCATGTATTCAATTTTCAGATTTTAATACATAGTTTTCATTTGAAAACTTTTAAAATGCTTTAGCATTTTAAAACGCCGCCAGATCTTCAGAATTAAAAAAGAACTAAAATATATCGAGAAAGGTTTGTCCCAGAGTAATGGGGTTCGTCTTATTCGTTTCATTGTTAAACACAAAGCATAAAACTAGCATTTAGTTAATACATTTCAGAATGTTTAATCTTTTATTTTATATCTTGGCGATTCTTGTGGGCTATTACGCAAAACAAACTGATTCTTTTTTTACGAATTATACCAACATCTACTCAACATCACCCACGAGTTACTTACCTACCAAATTTTCTGAAATTTCGTCAGATAGTTTTTGAACTGGAGTGGATACATACATTCGACAGATACACACATACACACACGCGCGCGCGCGCACACACACACACACACAGGCGTCACTCTAAAAATGTTGAATTCGTTTTCTAGAGTGTCTTAAATGTAGATCCGTCGAAAACTCGAATTTAGAGTTTCAATCCTATTTTATTACATTTCGTTAATATTACCATGAATTGTAGGGAAAGTAAGAAGCAGTTAACAACTTCTCAGCCTTTACGGCAATCTTGAGAGGCAAAGCCGCTTTTGTTCCTGATCAGCTGCGCCGACTTCTTGGGTTCGAGACACTTTTTGAACCCCCAAAAACTTTATTTTGGGTTCCTCGAACCCATAATGTTTTTGTGCATATTTAGTGCAAAAAATATATGCATACAATCATACGTTTTGTTTTTTGTTATTAATCTTTTAACTTTTTCGTTATTCATTCCCTGTTTACCGTATATAAAGTCGGGAGTACAGAAATTTCCTCCTGAGAGTGTTTATTGTATTCTGAATATAAGATTTTAATTCAGAAATGATATAATGAGAAAGTTATTGCATTTTTAATATTGGTAAAAAAAAATTAAATTTTACCAATCTTTATAAAAATAACAAAAAATGTGAGGAAAAAATTCACACATTATCTGTATAAGCCAACGGCCGTACCGTGCTGAAAATACCGGTTCTTGTTAGATCACCGAAGTCATGCAGCATCGGGCGCGGTTAGTACTTGGGAGGGTGACCACCTGGGAACACCGCTTGCTGTTGGCACATTTCGGGCACGGTAGCCCGGTGGTTTGCGTGCTGGATTTGCACGCTGCCACAACTGCCGCCGTGTTCATGCGGAGTACGATCACATTAAACATGTGGGTTCATAAGTCCTTCCGAGAGGTTGGTGGTAGGGGAAGGAGGGTACGGTCCCTGTGGATGCCTCTCCCACTGGGTTCCGGTCTAAATTGGGTGGCACTTCCTGGCCGGCTTAACGGTTACCTTACACCTTTCTGGTAGGTCGGACGGTCTGGGTCTTAACAACAACATTATCTGTATAGTATTATAATAATGGTGCGGCTATAAAAGCAAAATAAGTGAAATAAATAATTATCTAGAGGAAAAAAAAATACTTTTCTGTACTTAACAATAATTTGCTTCATTTTAGTATTTCAGACTTCTTATTGTGCACATAATCTGATAAAAAAAATTTAAATTAGACTTAAATTCTTTGAAAAATGCATGGGTCATTTGATTTAACATTTCCGAACTCTCAATAATTTTTCACTTCGGCGCCTATTATCATGACCACACATTGACTGGAGGTGAGCGTTCGGAAAGGTGGTATTGTACTTAAGATGGTAAGGAACTAAAATATTAATCTTGGATTCATACTTTCAGTTACAAAGTTTATATGCGTAACTCTATAAAGACAGTTTCAACTCTGGATTTCAGGAAAATTTTCGGATCTAACGTTTTGCTCGTGCCCCTTAGAGTAAAAGTTCTAACTCGTTGAACATTCTGTGCGACTTCATTTGCTAAAATAAAAAGTTACCACCTCTTTCTATACGAAATTTGCAGACATTTGCTTAAAACAATTTTTATGTTATGGAAAATTCGTAGATTTTCCCTAAAAATCTCTAAATTTGTATCTTGTAAATAAGTCTAAAGTAGGCGTGGTAAAGTGACCAAAGTCCGTACATCCTTTTTTAATAACATCATGAAGTTCTGCTTTGAGAATTTTAACCTATCATTTCTAAGAATTTTGAGAAGTCATGTCTAAGAATTTTGAAATGTCTTAAGAAATATTCGAATGTAGCTTACCCGGTAGCCGAGAGGTCTAAGGCAAGTGTTTACGCGTGCTAGCGTACTTCAAATACAGTGAAACCTGGAAAACTGATAACATTAGTATACTGACCACCTGGTTAATGTGACTACTTTTCCCACAGTGACCATAGTATTTTCATACAGTGACAATCACCATTTTCATAAAGTGACAATCACCATTTTCATAAATTGGCCAATTTCACTGTATATATATTCTTATCCTTTTAACAAATGTTTGCACTTTATTGTAATAGCTTTGTAATTGCAATTAGATGAGATGATATCTCTTTCGTGCCCCCTGCTATGCAGGCATAATACGCCCGTTGGGGTCCGCCCCTTGTTAGCCGGCACTCACTAAGCACATGGACAACCTCCTGCTCCCAATTGGCGAGACCCATTCAATCTTTGGCCGAACTACAGAAAATTTTACTTCAGAAGTGCGTAAGAAATAGAATGACTCATAAACCTTATATAAATTTAAAATAAAATAGGTTCCATCTTGCAACAATTCAAGTATGTAGGTGCATGCCTGCAATATAGGTACATCTCTTGCTATTGCTAGTCTGTCCAGGGCGCGAACTTGCAGTTTACATATTCTTCCTTTAACTTTGACATTAGATATTTCTTAAGCTAAAGTTTGAATCGCAAAAACGGTTTACTTCATCCCTAAACATTATTCTATAAATGCGCCAAATTTCATATTTTTGTATGCTATAGTTTTTGTAGTGCCAGACAAAATAAGTTGGAGGGACACGAAATTTGTCAAAAAACGGTGGGCCTGTGGCTTCAGTTACTTTGTTTTTTTTAATATGGATAGATTTCAAAATTTTTTTTTTAAAGAAACAGTACAAAGATTTGTCTGCAAGATTATTTAACATGCAAATATTGCAATAAATCATATAAAAATGAGAGGAGGCAAATATCATAGATACTTTTTGTATACGTTAAGTCATTTCAATAGATATGAAGAAGTCTTTATATAATGGCAAATACTATGTGCATTTTTTCTGAAGGCGCTACTAAACATTTTTATCCTCTTTTGCATCTCTTTTCGGACAGTACTTGTTTCGTGCAGTTTTGTAGAACAAGTCGCAGAATGCATGGATGCAAAAATAAATTGAAAGGCAAAATACATTTGTATACGTGAAAATATTCTCTATTGCTTGAGTTACAATTTACATTGCACCGATTAACAGTTTAAATAAATTGTATCAATACGAGATTTTCACCATAGAAATACATATAATGCGGCACCCCCCAGTGCCACCTGAATTATTGTCCCAAACGATTTTGGCATTTTCCAAACATGAAGTTATAACTCCTACCTTTAATTCCACGGCAAGATCGCATTTGTGAATGTGAATGAATAGCTGCATCACGTGACCTAGGAAGGCAGTGGTGTCGCCAAAGAGGAATTTGGGAGGCATAACCCATAGGAACTCATCAAACCCATTGAAATCTAAAGAAATGATATATGGGGAAATAAAAACAAACTATGTGGTTACCCCCCTTTCCCCCAGAATTTTTTTTTATCGACTCTGTTGTAGGAAGGTAATAGAAAAAATGAAAGGAAAAATTAAGGAGGAAGGAAAAAGAACAGTAGAAATTAGCAGAGACGATTTCGTGGGTTCGAAACACTTTTTGAACACCCAATAGTTTTGTTGCGGGTTCCTCGAACCTCTAATATTTTTGTGCGTATTTAATGGGGAAAATGCATACATGCATTTTGTTTTTGATATCAGTTCAATTTTTCATTATTCATTCCCTGTTTACTCTATATAAAGTCGCGTATATGGAAATTTACCCCTCAGACTGTTTATTGTATTCTGAATGCAAGATTTTAACTTTTTAAAGAAATGATTTAAAAATAAATTTGCTGACATTTTTAACATTGGGAAAAATACCTAAAAATAAATTTTGCATTTTTGTTATTTTTATAAAAATAAGTGAGTTAAAATTCACACTGTATCTGTATATTGCATATTTGTATCTGTATATTGTATGTTGCTCCTACAAAAGCAAAATAAATGAAATAAATAATTATTTAGAAAAAATAAATATTTTCCCGTACTTAACTAAAATTTGCCTCATTTTAGCATTTCGAATGTCTTACTGCGTCAGATGATCTGACTGTATGAAGTTTAAATTAGACTTAAATTCTATAAGGAAAAAATACATGCACCATTGGAATTAAAATTTCCGGAACCTCCCGGTAATTTTTCAAGTCGGCGCCTATGATAGAAAGATTCAAAATACTTTCTGTTTCTCAGTTTCATTTAGCGAAAGTTCGGAATTAGTGAGCATATTACAGGTCATTATAAGCACGTCCTAACTGCATTACATTTGTAACGATGCATCCTTTTCTACCTGATATAACACGCAAGAAAGTAAGAATCAAAGAAACATGCTCAAAATATATTTAACCGCATTCCGGAACTGGATAACAATGCAAGACGCGATGCTTATCAGGATGACATACAGCAAAAAGTCGTGCATATCGTTTCAGAGCCTACACGGCGGGAAACACTTATTAAATCTTCCTTTCTCCGCATATCATAAGAAATGAAAGTAAAAACATTTCTGCTCTCGAAACGTGACGTCCCGTAACAAGTCTTGGAAATGTGTCCCATTTTTCAAACCTTCTCGACCTAGCTACATACGACTGTTGACGAAGTTATTCACAGCTCTTAAGTGAAGCTTCGACTTCACTTAAAAGCTAGGAGTTACACAGTCAACACTTTTACAGGGCATTTTCAGTCCCTCTGAAATTCCTTTTCACTTTTAAGGCAATAAAAAAAATCTGATGTGGGCAACATATGACTTTTCTTATATAATGCAATGAATTTACTACTTTTACAGTTAAAAAATATGCTATTCTTATAGTAGATACTTATATTCTTTCCAAGATATTGAATTTTCTTCAATGAGTCGTCATTTTAATTGATTTAGCGCCATTTTTATCCATTTAGCGAGATTTTTGTTAATTTGGCAACATTTAAAAAAGTCACCAAGTTGGAGACATTCCGCCAAATTCGTCGCCAAAATCTCACCACGCGTTATGGACGGAGAAATAAGTTATTCTTACAGCAAATAAGTGACTATTGGCGTTCAAATACAAAAGTATTACTCAAAGTATCTTTTTTCCTGAATGAAACGAGAATGATGTCACCAAATTTATCGCATGGTATTACATATGAAAAGTGAACATGATTTTCAATAGGAATTTTTTTTTTATTTTATATGACTTTTTGATATTTTTTTTTGAAAAATGCCCAATATCTCGAGAACGGTTCGTGTTAGCGTTCTAAAATTTATGTCAATCGTTTTCTAATGAAAAATTACATAAGAAATATCTATTTGCGTAACTTTATTAGCGATTTTGATTTTTTGGCGATTTTTTCAAAATTTCACTCGAAAATTTAGGGGGGTTCTGAACATTCGATTGCGTAGAAAAACAATAAGCTTCCAGTGTTTACGGATTGTGATTTTTGTACCAAATTTCGTTCGAATCGGTCCATTCGTTCGTCAGTTATCGCCTCCACAGATTCACTGACACACACACACACACACGCACACACAGACATCACTTCAAAAATGTTTGATTCGTGATCAGGGATGCTTGAAAAGTGCACCCTCGTCGAAAACTCGAATTCGAATTTTCGACCCCGTCACAATACTTTCCTTATACATTATGTATATAAGGAAAGTAAAAAGGAAAAGAAATGCTTTATGTTTAATTTTTTTTTCTGAAAATGCTAAAGTTACTGAAACATAGTGATCATGGATTCTTGAAACCACTTTACATATTGAATTATTTATTTTGTTTTTTATTTTCGTACCAGTTAAAAACAAAATCACTACATTTATTTTAAATTTGTTTCTAAACATTCAGTTTATAAAACATTTGTGTGCAAGTATGTATGTATGGGGGTGTGTGTGTGTGTGTGTGGTGGGGGTGGAGGGTGGGGTTAATATCAGGAAACATTTTCGATTTTTTCAAAAGAACAGAAATCGAACATTTTTTTAAATTTAAAATATAAGCCACGTATTTTTTCACTACTACAGTTCAATTTTCATTTTCAAACAAATCTTTGAAAAAGCTTTCGATTGATACCATACTTGAAAATGTACCCCCGTGGGGTAACTTTCCCCCCAACGGGATGGCTAATGATATCACGAACACAAAAAATTGCACCGAGACCATTTTTCATAACAGTAATTGAAACTATTAAGTCCATTGAGCCATAAATAACTCCTTTCAAGCATGATTATATCAAATTTGGTCCTACGCTGCCATGTTAAAAAAATGTCAATGTTTTCTCTCGAAATTAAAAAATTCTATTTAGTTCTAGATGTTTCGATAACAAAGCTGGATATAAAGCTTCGTGAAAATCCATTAATATTTGTGACAGCTGTCATGTAGATAAGAAATCGACCACAGACATGCAGAAAATGAGGTTCCCTTTATACTAATTTCCACATGCCTGCTTTCTTTAAAGAAGTATCATTGAACGTTTTATTGTCTTAAGCAGCAGTTTTATTTATTATGACAATCAATATAAGAAATATCTTACATATTGTAGGAATTAAAAAGAAATCACATGAGGTGTGGCTCAACTCTATTTGCTCATACTAAATCCATTTTTAAAACAAGAGAGATCAATCATGCATAAAGCATTGATTATGAAACACTTTCCAATCGAAAAGCAATTTTATTTAAATATCTCTAAAATGCGATACATTCAGCGGTGATATTTTTAAAATTACTGCAATACTACAATAATTTATTAGATTTGAAAACTTAATCGAAAACAAATGAACTTTATTCAAAGAACGTCATCGAAATATAAATCGCCTGGCTCTTTATATAAAAGCAGCGAATATTTCATTCATAAACGTATTTCCATTCCTTGACGATACATTCCAATGACGATATTTTTAAAATCATTACAATACTACAATAATTTAAAAACCATGGAGGTAAAAATACTTTTTAACTCCAGGCTTAAAACTTCTTCGAAAAATGAAATACTATAGAATCGTCTGCTTCTCTACGTAAAATCAATGAGTGTTTCATTCATATTTCCAGTTATATTGCAGACTCCAGAGTTAAATAATTTTGCGTTAAAGAAATTCAGCAATTCTTATACAACTCATCTTACAGCTTGATGTGTTTACGTTATCCATGCCTGAAAATTAGACTTCCTTGTAGACATGATCAAAGTTTGATGATCATTTAAATTAAAAGATACTGTAATTGCGCTGGCGCAGAATATAGATGCACAGAAAATATGCAAAAATAAAGTTGTTTTAGGACGGATGCAACACCAAATATAAATTTAAAAGAACTTAAAAAGTCACGATTTGTACTTTTGGAAAAAAAGATGGATGCCATATTTTATTTTGAAGTGGGTCACGTGATCTCTTCATATAATATGGTTGGGTGATTTTCAAATGAATTGCCTTTTTTAGCTTTACATCACATAAAAATGAGATTTAGATTATAAATAAAATTATACTCTGTTATTAATTTTTTGTAATATTTTTTAATACTAGATAACAAGGAACAATATGGCTTCCATCAGCTTTGTTACCAACTGCAGAAATCAAAACATATTTAAAATAATAGTAGTAACACTCCTGAAGCAACACTCATGAGATGTACAGGGAACACATATTAAATTTAAATTTTAAAATATTAATAATTATATTTTAAAGGAATCACTTGCAATTCTGTCAATTAAAATGTAAAACCATATTTTTTAATTCATGTGCAAAAGCTAATCCAGTTTGAAAGCATAAAAAGAGACTTCATTAAGTGTGGTGTTTTGAGTTGGGACTTGCAACTTTTATTACTTGAACACTAAAAATAATAGAAAATAGCTAATATTTTTAAAACATAAATACTGAAATGAGTAAATTTTATTAATTATAAACTAGTGGTACCAATATATGTTCTAAAAGTATAAAAAAAATAATTTTATTAGAGTGAAATAGTTCAAAGATTGGGACATGAAACAGGCGGTCCTTTGAAAATCACCCACGTGCAATTATTATTTTAATTTTTATTTAAAAAACTACGGCCATATTTTTCTGAAAATTTTTTTATATATATTTTATGGGATAATTTGAATATTTCCTAAAATTTTCGAAGCAATTTGGGAATTTTGAATTTGCCTATAAAATGTTTGAAAAATTAGGTCCCATAGGGTTCAATGTATTTCATTTTTTCAACCCGGGTTCAATTCAAAACTAATTAGTGATATTATTCATTTACATTCCCATATGTCCCGCAGACCGTCTCAACAACATACTAAAATTTCATTTTGACAATTTTTCATTTTTTCGGCAGTTATCGTGCAAATGCACAGACAGACGGACAGACAGACAGAATGAATAAAGTCATAAACACTTTTCAACTATGCCGTAAAATGTTAAAAAGCTTGTGATTTTTTTTCTTAAATTTGTATCTTTGATCCGAATATTCAGAATTATAGCATGTTCTCTTCATTTTAATGGGCTCTAAGAAATCATTCGATTGACACCGAGTTTGACAATGTATCCGTCTTGAACAGGGGGGGGGGGGGGGTCAACTCCGAGAGGAGTAATGATGTGATGATCACAGAAATTGTATCGCGGCCATCTTTCACTGCAATGATTCAAACTCTTAAATTTCGTGATTATTGAGCTATAAATAACGTCTTTTATGCATAATTATGTCAAATTTTGTCCTGTGCTGGCATGTTAAAAAAAAATACAAAATTTCGAAGTTTTCTCTCGAATTTAAAAAAAAAGTTTCATCTCGTTCTAGATTTTTCGTTAACAAAGCCGGATATAAAGTTTCGTGAAAATCCATTAATATTTGTAGCTATTGTGTGCATAAGAAATCGACCACAGCGGGATGACAAACACAAGACGACAGACAGACGAACATCAAATCAAAAATAGTCAAAACGTGTTCGGGAGGTCCTAAAACATATATTGTCACCAAAATCTCGTATTCAAAAATTTCCGTGAAAACATTACTTTATACTATATTAAATCCTTTTAACAATGCTGTTTAATGTTTAGTTTAATGTTTCAGAGGTTCTTGGCTATATTACTTTATGAGGGGCACCCAGCTTGAATTCTCCAACTTTCGGTATGTGTCAGTATTTGAAAACATGTCATTATTTGGGCCGGAACGGGTTGGACTTCACCCAATTAAACATTATATATTTAGTATTTATGAGAGCTTTAAAGTACGAAAAACAAAACACCGAATTTTAAAAATAACACCTCGAAAATTCCTTATGTGCGAGTTTTAAAAATATGAAAATTAAGGTAGCCGTCGCGCGGAAAGGGAGGACAGAGGTCTCACCCACCCAAGTGTTAACCGGAATTAGAACTGCTGCAGTTTGGAGCTTTTAGTAAAAGCTGGAATTAAAATAGGGGTGACCGTTTTGGTTTAAAATATATGCATTTTAATAAGGATATGGAAGTATAGAAAATGTAGTCGGCGTTGCCCGAGATTTAAATTAAGCTACACCACGTAGCCGTGCATGCACCGTGCAACTGTTGTTATTTTATTTTATTTTTTATAAGCGAGCGTATTGTTAAAGCGTTATTTGGATTTCAAGAATTTGCTGAGAGTTCCTGTGTAGTATCTATCAGAGGTTTGCATCTTAAATCCCGAAAAACGCCAGTTACATTTTCTAGTCTATACTAATAACGGAAGATGTCTCTACAAGTATAGACTAGAAATAGTGTGCTTGTTCGTTTGTGTCGTCTGTAGCATAAAATTTAATCTTCGTACAGCAATGAAATTTGGTACACAAGTACTCGGGACGATGCGCCTCGGCGAGATGTTTTAAAATTCAAATTACTTTAAATGTTATGAATTTAAATCACTGTAATAGTCGGAATTGATTGATGGCGCCATCTATTGCACGTTGCTGAAACAAAATTGTTTTCTACCTAAAGCTTCGAGTATTTTATTAATAAATAAAATTAACTTCAGTATATAATTTTTCTCAAATGAGCATTTTCTTCGAATTACTTTATTTTTTTAACGAAAAACCGCGTGGAAAATAGTATAATCTCATGAAAATAATATCATGAAAGTATTATATTAACACAGCATTCGTTGGTTAATCTTGGCATATATAACTTTTGTGTATTCATTTGGCGAATACTAATAAATTATCGTAATGTTGAAACTTGGCGTTAAATTAAAAATATTGTGATCAATATTTTCGGTTCCAAGAATTTAGTGATATTTTGAGTGTTCGGTCTGAGTCGGAATTGATAAGTGTTCTATTTGAGCCCAATTTGATTGATGGCGTCATGCACGTTGCTAAAACAAAAACAATTTTTCTGTTGATAAATCAATTTTTCTGTTGATTTTATCAATTTTATTGCTCTGCGTATTTTAGGCAGTTTAATTAGGACGTATTACGTTCAAGCAGAGGACGACAGCCTTATTTAGAGCGTATCAAATGATTTATCAAAATATCATTAAGGTGCAGAGGTGTAAAGGTGTATTTAGGGTATAATACGCAAATGTATTAGGGCGTAGCGTTCGCAGTGCCCAGCAGCAACCACCACCACGTAGCGAACTAAGGCGTGTATAGATGATTATATAGGGCGGATTTCGCCCGCTTAACGGGCACGGCTCAATCGCGCGTGACGCAGCGGGCGGTTACGCCTTTTGAAAAATTGAATGAATGAATTCAATTAATCCTTGATTTAAACGCCAGGTACATTTCTAGTGTAAAAAAAAATCTGATGTGCGCAGCACATGGCTTTCCTTATATAATGAATTTACTTCTCTCCCAGTTAAAAAATGATGAAAAGATCCACGACACAGTGATTGCCACGTTGAATTATACATTTGGCGGCGCGTTTCCGGATGACGACATGTAAAACTATTTCGTACCCAACTAATTTATATTTCACGCAAGTATAAATTAACAAGTATCAATATTGATAGCATCCTCAATACAATATAGTCCATATATATTAATATATTTTAATAATAAATGCATCAATTAGGCGTCATTTTCATTAACTTGGCGTCATTTTTGCAATTCTGATTCTATTTTCGTCAATCTGGAGTTAAACATCGCCAAGTCGACGATATTTCGCTGGATTGTTTGCGAAGTTTACCATATGTATCGTTAGTGCTACAAACAAACTGAGAGCAGCGCAGTTTTTATATACTGGAAGGTATGCCCGTCATATGACGGAATTAAAAATTTGCAAAGCATTGCCTCCTATTTAGCGTCATTTTTATCAATTTGGTGACATGTTTATCAATTTGGCGACATTTTCGTCAATCTGGCAATATTTAAAATTCGCCAAATTTGCGACTTCTCCCAAAATGTTTCGCCACGCATTACGGACGGACGGAGGGAGAAATAGATTATTCGTATAGTTATTTATTATGTTCTTTCCAAGATATTGAATTTTCCTCAATTAGTCGTCATTTTCATTGATGTAGAGCCATTTTTATCAATTTAGTGACATTTTTATCAATCTGACAACATTTTTTTATCAATATGGCGACATTTTCGTCAATTTAGCAACATTTAAAAAAACTCGCCAAGTTTGCGATATTCCAATAAATTTGAGACCAAAAATTCGCCAAGTGTTATGGAAGGAGAAATAGGTTATTCTTATAGAAGATTCTTATATTCTTTCCCAGATATTGAATTTTCATTAATTAGTCGTCATTTTCATTGATTTAGCTTTATTTGTATCAATTTGGTGACATTTTTATCAATTTGGCAATATTTTCGTCAATTCGGCAATATTTAAGAAATTAGGCAAGTTGGCGATATTCGTTATGGACAGAGAAATACGTTATTCTTATAGTAGATAAAAGACTAATGGCTTCCAAATACAAAATTATTACCCAAAGTATCTTCTCTCGTGAATGGAACGATCTAGATACACGAGAATGATGATAACAAATGTATCGCATAATATTACATATGAAAAGTGAACATATTTAACAATAGTTAATACTTTTTTCCTAATGTTATATGATTTTTTGATAAATTTACTTGAAAAAATGTGCAGTATCTCGAGAACGGTTTATGCTAGCATTCTAATTCTTATGTCAATCGTTTTCTAATGAAAAATTACACAAAATTTGCATATTTAAATAACTTTATTGAAGGTTTTGATTTTTTTAATGTTTTCAAAATTTCATTTCAAAATTTAGGGTGGTTCTGAACATTCGATTGCGTTTAAAAACAATAGGATTCCAGTGTTTATTGATTGTTTTGTAACAAATTTCATTCGAATCGTTTCATTCGTTCGTGAGATATCGTCTCCACACACACACACACTCATCACCTCAAAAATGTTCGATTCGTGTTCCGGGATGCTTGAAACGTGCTCTGCGGTCGAAAACTCGAATTCAAATTTTTGAATCCGTCACAATACTTTCTTTATACATTATATTATGTATATAAAGAAAGTAATAAGAAAGTAATAAGTAAAAAGAAAGTAATAAGAAAGTAAAGTAAAGAAAGTAATAAGTCACAAAAATTTTAAATTAACCGAACAAGATTAAGATAAAGACAGTAAAACCTGCAAAGCACACATTCTTCGGAAGGTATGTAGGATTAATTCCATCAGTGTCCCTTTACAATTGGTTTAAATGGATAATGATATAATTAAATCCTTTTATAATTGTACAAGACATACTGGGACACAGCAGATGGTCAGGCATAATAAATTATTAACATATTAAATTGCAAATAAACGTAGAACAAACATAAGATAAGAGAGAGGAAAAGCACATGAAGCTCAAACTTTTTCTACGCAGTTTTATCTCCCATCTCCACTTAGGTTTTTACGGAAGCGGATGATAGGTACCATTTTCAGCTATTTTTAACACTTTACAACATAGTTGAAAGTGTTTATGACTTTGTTTGTCTGTCTGTCTGTCCGTTAGCTCGATAAATGCCGTAAAAATGACTTTATCAAAATGAAATTTTAGTATGTTGTTCAGACGGTCTGTAGAACCTATGGAAATATAAATGAATAATATCACCCAAATAGTTTTGGATTGAACCCGGGTTGAAAAAATGAAATATATTGAATCCTATGGGACCTAATTCAAACATTTTTAAGGGGATTTAAAATTCACAAATTGCTTCGAAAATTTTAGGTAATATTAAAATTATTCCATAAAATTCATAAAAAAAAATTCATCAAAATATATTCAGTAGTTTTTTAAATAAAAATTAAAATAATAATTACACCTCTTATATGAAGGGATCACGTGACCCACTTCAAAATGAAATATGGCATCCATCTTGTCTCAAAATCGTGATTTTTAAATTCTTTTTAATTCATATTGAGTGTTGTATCGGTCCTAAAACTGCTTTATTTTTTCTTAAATTCTGTGCATCTACATACTGAACCAACACAATTACAATATATTTGAGTTTAAATGATCATACAAATTTGATTATTTTTACAACAAAACCTATTTTTCACTTATGTAAAATGTAAACAGCAAAATATGTAGAATGAGTTGTATAAGAATTGCTGTATTTCTTTAACGCAAAATTATTTAGCTCATGGAGTCTGCATAGCTGATATGAATGAAATATTCATTGATTTTACAGAGAGAAGGACGATTTTTTTCGATGAAGTTTCAAGCACAGAGTTTAATTACTTGTAGCTCCATGGTCTTAAGTTTTTAAATAAAATAAATTATTTTAGTACCGTGATGAATGAAATGAATGGGAAAATGTTTATCAATAAAATGCTGCTTTTGTAAAGAGAGCCAGGGGTGTTATTTTTTCTATGACGTCATTTGAATGAATTTCAGTTGTTCTCGATGAAGTTTTCAAATATAATAAATTATTGTAGCATTATGATAAGTTTAAAAATATTACCGAGGAATGTATCACATTTTAGAGATGTTTAAACCAGGCAATTTATATTTCAATGCCGTCATTTGAATAAAGTTCATTTTTTTCGATGAAGGTTTAGTTCTCAAATATAATAAATTAATGTAGTATTGTGATAAGTTTTAAAATATTACCGAGGAATGTGTTGCATTTTAGAGATGTTTAAATAAAATTGCATTGAAGTTGGAAAGTGTTTCATAATCAATGCTTTAAGCATGATTGATCTTTCTTGTTCTGACGTGGTCTGATAAGGAAATTTCAATTTGCTGTTTCCTTTCGGATCAGCTTTCTTGATAGACAGAACTAACAATTTTTGGAAGGCTAATCATTTTTGGAAAATAATTTTTATAAATATAATTAAATATTTTAATTTTTGCGGTAGATAAAAGTATATTAAATTGTTTTTTAAGTTATTAAAAGTCTGAAAAGTTGCATATTTTATTCTACTTTAGTCTCCATCCTTAGATTTCCAACGGGTACGCAATTGTAATGAAAAACTTGTATTGTGCATAACTGGCATGAATGCCCGACGTTTCCCGGGATTTAAGATGCGAATCTGTGTTTAAAAGTACGCCGAAATATACTGCGGATTTTCGAAAACCAAACAACGCTTTAACGATAACGACACACCAAATTTAAATAAAAAGTAAAACAAACTTACTGCACGGATGCAATACACATTTGTTCCATGCAGGGATCATGCAATTCGGGTAAGCGGATTTTATTAGCTTAAGTAAAGCCGTCTATATAATCTTGAAAACTCAGCTCTGACATAAATAGAAGATGAGACATGGTCAAATTAGTGAAATGCTTGAAATTAAAGGGCGGTTGATAAAATGCTTTAAATTAATGGGCAGTTGATAGTAAATAAAATATATGTACAGGGAATTTTATCTTATTTGATTTTATTGATTGTGGGATGAAATATACTAAACTTGCTTTAAATCAACACTACGTTCTCAATAATTACAGAAAATATGCGCAATCACAAAAAAAAATACCATTTCGGTGGAAATAAAATTAAAGCTAAGCGCTGGAGGGAATAATTAGCTTCTAAATAAACGAAGTATATATATATATATATATATATATATATATAAGCCTAGTAAATGTCACGCATGCGCTGTTTTTTCATGTAAAGGAAGTTACGCTCGATTTTGCGAAAGTCAACATTTCCAGATGCACTTAAATATTTAATAAAAAATTCTGAACCCGACCGTCTAAACAGATATATTACAGCTTCGGGTAGGTCAGACGATCAGGGTCGAAGAAGAAGAAATTCTGAATTGCAGTAAGTAAAAACATATATTTATTAGAATGCGAAGATATCACTCTATATTCACGCAAAAGGAAGAATATGCCTGTTAAAGGAAGAATATGCCAGTCCAGATTATCAAAAGCCATACGAACATCTATAGTAGTTAGGAAAACATGATTTAATTGGCTAAGATTTTTTATGGTACTAATAAGTTAATGAGTTGCAACTTCACAAGGGCTTTTAGGAAGTAATTAAATTAGTAGTCCAAGTTATTTAGCCAGGAGCTTTCCCATTTTTTAAGTTATTGAAAACCAAATACAATTCTTCCCCAGTGACCAACACTAGTCAGCCAATTGTATCCCCCGAAGAAAAGGAGGGAAAATATATAAAAAATTTTATCATCCTGAAAACTGTAGTCTAACAGCCGTGAGATTTTTTTCAGTATATGTTCAGTTTAAAATATTCGAAAATGGCAAATGAATATTATGTTTTTCAGATAATTTATCAAATGCAAATTTACATTGTGTACCAAATTTTGAAATACGATGAGAACAAAAAATTCCCCAAGCATCGCTTTTAACTTCATTAATTAGTTTAAATTTAGCTTTCTTAAGTTTAAATTTAGCTTTGTTAAGTTTAAATTTATCCTTGGCTGATACAATTTCATTTATTGATGCAAAGATTTTGATTAAAGCTCTGACCCTTTAAGAAATTGCTGTAACAAAATTTCTGAATATATCCAAATCTTGGTTCATCCACCAGGATTGGTTCATCCACCAGGAGAAACCAATATGTTTTTTTTTATATTTCTGTTTTCTAATACAATTAGAAGCACAATCTTTAACCTTTTTGATAAAAATAACAAAGGAAGTTGTCAAGAGGTTTTGCGTATATTGTTATTTTCAAAAATTAGATATTCTAAATACTCGTCATGGAATTTAAAGTTATGTATAAATGTCCAATGACGAAATAAAATTTTAGCAAGAAAGAGTTATCCGAAACAATCTTTACACAAATATACGTTATTTGTCATCACTGAATAAGTCAGAAGATATGATTTTATTTAAAATTGGGAAATAGTACAAGCCAATGTTAAGGAGAAATCCGGATTATTTTCAAGACAGAAGTTATTTTCAAGACAGAAATCAATTATCTTGTATCCCTTTGATCAATGCAACCCTGTCCCCACCATCTTTTCTCTGTCATTAAAGTCCCTCAGAAGAAGAAAATTAAAAACGAAAAAATTTACAGATGAAAATTCAGAAATAAGTGTTTCAGTGTTATCGTATGGGGGAAAGTATATACTTAGTGTGTTAGTACTTTATTATTTGGAATTGAAATTTCTACTAACACAGATGATAAGGTGCTAAATTTAAAATTAACAGAAAGATTATTGTTACAGGTAACTATAGATGATTTAAGAGATTTGGAACAGAAATGAACAAAATCGAACGAGGATCCAAAATTTTATTTTTATTGGCTTATTGTTCATGAAAGCAGAAAAATCTGATTTAAGTTCTATGTCTTCTTGCAGGCTCCTCCATATCCAATTTTGGGCCCAAGGACCAAGTCGAGCCGCGGGCCCTAGATAAAAAAATAAAGGGGGAGGGTACCCCTGTTTTCTTATTATTTAGGAGTAGAGTAGAATTTCATAAAATATATCAAGTACAAGGTTTTATAACACTGAAAAAAAATCTGATGTGGGCAGCACATGACTTTCCTTATATAAAGCAATGAATTTACTACTTTTACAGTAAAAAAATAATTATTTTATCTACTATTCTTATAGTAGATACTTATATTCTTTCCAAGAGATTGAATTTTCTTCAATGAGTCGTCATTTTAATTGATTTAGCGTCACATTTATCCATTTGGCGAGTTTTTCGTTAATTTAGCAACATTTAGAAAAGTCGCTAAGTTGGCGACATTCCACCAAATTCGTCGCCAAAATCTCGCCAAGCGTTATGGACGGAGAAATAGGTTATTCTTACAGTTGATAAATGACTATTGGCGTTCAAATACAAAAGTATTACTCAAAGTATCTTTTTTCATGAATGGAGCGAGCTAGATCCACGAGAATGATGTCACCCAATTTATCGCATGGTATTACATATGAAAAGTGAATATGTTTCTCAATAAGAAATATTTTTTTATTTTATATGACTTTTTGATAATTTCTTGAAAAATGTGCAATATCTCAAGAACGGTTTATGTTAGCGTTCTAAAGTTTATGTCAACCGTTTTCTAATGAAAAATTACATAAGAAATGTCTATTTGCGTAGCTTTATTAGAGGTTTTGATTTTTTAACGAGGTTTCAAAATTTCACTCGAAAATTTAGGGGGGTTCTGAACATTTGATTGCGTATAAAAAACAATAGACTTCCAGTGTTTACGGATTGTAATTTTTGTACCAAATTTCGTTCGAGTCGGTCAATTCGTTCGTCAGTTATCGTCTCCTCAGACTCACTGACACACACACATACACACACACACACGCATACTTTCACACACACGCACGCACACACAGACATCACTTCAAAAATGTTCGATTCGTGATCAGGGATGCTTGAAACGTGCTCTCCCGTCGGAAACTCGAAATGATTTTTGACTCCGTCACAATACTTTCCTTATACATTATTGTATATAAGGAAAGTAATAAGAAATCCGTGAATTATATTTCATATGATAGCAAGTGGTGTGTACATTTCATTTTAGAAGAACTATTTTTATACTTCTTTTGCTCGCGTATTTCGTATAGTCATACACTTGTTTGGAACAATTGGAAGTGACATTTCCAGAATTAGAAGTGTAAATCATTAGTGACCACCTCCAAATTTCGATGTTGAATCAGTCATTATATAAGCCATTCCTATAGCCAACCCTGAGAAATAATTATTGTAAAAAACTGTAATTTTTTAATAGAAAGAGACATCTATAGAACCAGAACTAGAAATCCTTAATGATTTTTTTAATCTCTAAAATATTTGATACTGAATTTATAATATATCATTCATCATAAGCTCTATCCATTACCGATTCTGAGAAATAAATGTTCGAAGAAAAATAAATTTTTTTTTATCCAGAATTGGGAAGGAACTGGAAGAATTCCTTAGTAAATCTCTATCGTCCCTGAAATTCGATGCTAAATTCATATCAGTCATCACCTATAAGCTCTATATATATAGTCAATAGTCAATCGAAATATACATTTCAAGGAAATATTTTGAACCATAAGATGCAAAACCGCAAGTAGAAATCCTTAGAAAACCAAATTTCAGAGGAGGTTCCCTACTTCCTTTGGAATTTGATGCTGAATCCATATCAGTCATCATCTAAGCTCATCCAAAAAAAAAAAAAAGATGTTGCAAGGAAAATGTATATTTTTTAAATGAAAGTGACATTTCCACAATCGGAAGATGAAATTCGTAGTGATTTCCTCTAAATATGACTGCATCATCCTGAAAATGTGACTGCATCAATCATTGGCTAAGCTTTATCTGTAGCCAATTCCAAGAAATAGATTGGAAATTTTTGGAAATCTGTAGCCAAGAAACAAGGGAAATTTTTTTAACCGGAAGTAGGAAAAAATCCGAATGAAAAATTCCTTCTCAATCCCTCTACTTTCCATCACCAAAGCTCTATTTACAGCCAATCTTAGAAAATGGATGCTTCAAGGAAAAGAGAAAACTGTGAACTAGAAATGTCAAAGGAACCAGATATGGAAATCTTTAGTGAACCTCCCTACCTCCTCCAGAATTTAATGCTCGATCCATATCAGGTCGTATCTAAGCTTCATCTAAATAGATCCTGAGAAATTGATACTTCAAAAAAATTTTTTGTAAAAACAATGGCATTGCAACATTTCTGTAGCGAACAATCATACACAGAAAAAGTTATCGGTGTGAGAGTCGAATTATCTCCAATCAACATGCATATGCAGCATTTAAATAAAATAAAATATGTTCAAAATATCTCGGGATTTTATCAGAAAATCAGCTTTCATTTGTTTCGTAACTTTTTAGATGGAAATAGCATATGTTCAGATACATGCCATTTTGGTGCATCAAATCATTTTGACTTACTGGAAAATCCCAAGACGGAAAGTTCTCTGCTTTTGACAAAAACCGTTTTTTAACAATTATCAGTAAAAGTTTGTATCTTCCAAATGCTCTACTAAAATTATCCTAAGAGATTTCAATCGGCACATTTTTGAAAACTATCATTTTTAACACTTTACAACATAGTTGAAAAGTGTTTATGACTTTGTTCATTCTGTCTGTCTGTCCGTTCGAACGATAACTGCCGTAAAAATGACTTTATCAAACTGAAAACCAGGTGATTTATATTTCAATGACGTCATTTTAATAAAGTTCATTTTTTTCGATGAAGTTTTAAGTTTTCAAATATAATAAATAAATGTAGTATTGTAATAATTTAAAAAAATATTACCGCTGAATGTATTGCATTTTAGGTAATTTTTATGGAATCATTAGGTACAGATGATATTTATTTAATGGTCACATCCTTAGAACATTAAAATTTGGATAAGTCATTGAGTTCATAGATCGTTTTGCTTCTGTCTTTTTCTTTCAACAAAACTGATATATACATTGTTGAACCTATATTCTTTGGAGAGTTGGAATTAGAGAAATCAGAATTGAAAAATAAAACCTTAATTAACTTCCTTGTTTCATGTAAAAGATGATTTACTTGTTTTTGAATGGAGTTCGTAATTTGATCTTCAGAAAGTGTTTTAGTGATACAATTTTTGACAGTAGATTCAATTATAGTAGGAATGCTGGATGAAATATCTTTGATAAGTTATTTTACTTTCTTGAGTATGTCAGATTTAAATTTATTTCAGATCAGCAGATGTGGATCATTTTACGTCCTTAAAATCATAATTTAGATTAGATCCACTTTCCATAGACACTTGGGTTTATCCTATATAATTAGTTCTGACAGAAAAAAAAATTGGAAAAGTTTTGTATATTCAGATTTTTCAATGGTTTTTAACAACAGTTTAAATTAATATTCTCATTCATTTCTTTCACGTGCTGTATTTTTAAATTCTTATTGGGACATGTATAGAAATATCATATTCCTAAGTATCCAATTCCGAAATTTGCAGAATTGCAGTAGATAGCATGTTTGCTTGAGTTCACTGCAATTGTCGATTTATCAGTTTAAGAAAACTAATAGGCGTAAAACGTCTGTCTTACAACCGTGATTGCTGACTCTACTTGTTAAGGCATTTCCAAAGCAATCTTTCATTATTCCTCCTCCAACGAAGGGAGAAAATTCAGTCAAATATCCCTTAAATGCAACTGTAAATCTGCATTTTTTGTAAATTCTATAAGAATACCCCCGCCCTCCAACTATCTATCCACACCTTATAAACAAACATACGGCCGCATCCCATACTATATCAAATCCTATTCATTATTTGTTTCTGAATACTCGTATTAACTTAAAGAATGAATAATTATGCAATATATGTGTGTATGTAATATTACACATAAGTAATTGCCAAAGATTCAGGTGTATATCATAAACAAAGTTATATAATAAATGTCCTTCAATGGTATTAATTTAAAATTAAACAAAAAAGATCAATCATGCATAAAGCATTGATTATGAAACACTTTCCAACTTCAATGCAATTTTATTTAAGCATCTCAAAAATGCGATACATTCTTCGGTAATATTTTTAGAAATTATCACAATACTACAATAATTTATTATATTTGAAAACTTAAAACTTCTTCGAAAAAAATGAACTTCATTCAAATGACGGCATTGAAATATAAATTGCCTGGTTTAAGCATCTTTAAAATGCGATACATTCCTCGGTAATATATTTAAAATTATCATAATACTTAATAATTTATTATATTTGAAAACTTCATGGAAAACAAATGAAATTTATTCAAATGACGTCGTCGAAATATAACATGCCTGGCTCGCTCTATAAAAGCAGCATTTCATTAATAAACTTTTTTCCATTCATTTCATTCATCACAATACTATAATAATTTATTTTATTTAAAAACTTAAGACCATAGAGGTACAAGTAATTAAACTCTATGCTTAAAACTTCATCGAAAAAATCGTCTGCTTCTCTGTTGAAGACCCAGACCGACCGACTCGTCAACAAGGACATGAGCAGCAATTTGGTCGGCCGGATCTGCTTCTCTGTGTAAAATCAATGAATATTTCATTCATATCAGCTATATTGCAGACTCCATGAGCTAAATAATTTTGCGTTAAAGAAATGCAGCAATTCTAATGCAACTTATTCTACATCTTTTGGTATTTACATTCTCCATAAGTGAAAATTAGGCTTCGTATTAGAAATAATCAAAGTTGGATGATCATTTAAACTCAAATATATTGTAATTGCGTTGTTTTAATATGTAGATGCACGGAATTAAAGCAAAAATAAAGCGGTTTTAGGACGTATACAACACTAAATATGAATTAAAAGGAATTTTAAAAATCACAATTTTGACACAAGATGGATGCCATATTTTATTTTGAAGTGGATCATGTGATCTCTCCATATAAAAAGTGTCATGATTATTTTAAATTTTATTTAAAAAACTACTGAATATATTTTGCTGAGATTTTTTTTTATATATTTTATGGGATAATTTGAATATTTTCTAAAACTTTCGAAGCAATTTGGGAATTCTAAATTCGCTTAAAAAATGTTTGAAAAATTAGGTCCCATAGGGTTCAATGAATTTCATTTTTTCAACCCGGGCTCAATCCAAAACTAATTGGGTGATATTATTCCTTTATATATTCCCATAGGTCCCACAGACCGTCTGAACAACATACTAAAATTTCATTTTGATAAAGTCATTTTTACGGCAGTTATCGTGCTAACGGACAGACAGACAGACAGACAGATAGAATGAACAAAGTCATACACACTTTTCAACTATGTTGTAAAGTGTTAAAAAGGCATAATATAATAAATAAATTCTGTAGAAATGTACACTATGTAGGATATAATGGAATGCAAAATGTACTTGGATTTTAAATGAATAATTTATTTAATATAATTCAGTTAAAATAAGAGAGTCATTCTTTGTTTCAATGTAATTTACCTCTACCAGAAATTATTTTTGCAACATAGGTCAATTATCTCGAGTATTTAATTTCATTTTGACAGGCGCATCTTCGTTATGAATAATATTTTTAATCAAAAATAAATAAGCAAAAATAATTCGTTTTCCTGGTTCCTGGCTTTCTGCAGTGTTGCCCGAAGTAGGGGAAGTGCGTTTCTCACGTGAGATAGTAGTCTCCGTCTTTAATAGAATTGGCGAAAAATCCAAGCGCGCTTCATGTGTGGCGCCAAGAAGTATTGGCGTTATATACTTTAGGGACTTTCATTGCTATGTATCATGTTTCTTACATAATAAAACTAGATGCTTGTCTGTATTTATGTATGTGTGTTTTTGCCGACAGTAGCAGAAAATCGAAGCATCGGATAGCGGGGATATTTGATACAGAGGTTCTTCACGTAATGTATACCTCGAAGCGAGATTTTTTTAATTCGATATTATTTAAAAGGTAGGAACATTTAAAGCCGCAAATCCGTAGAAATTTCGATTTCAAAATTGTTTTTAACACTTTACAGCATAGTTGAAAAGTGTTTATGACTTTGTTCATTCTGTCTGTCTGTCTGTCTGTCTGTCTGTCAGCACGATAACTGCCGTAAGAATGACTTTATCAAAATGAAAGTTTAGTATATTGTTCAGACGGTCTGTGGGACCTGTGGGAATATAAATGAATAATATTATCCAATTACTTTTGGATTGAACCCAAGTTGAAAAAATGAAATACATTGAACACCTATGAGACCTAATTTTCCAAACACTTTTTAAGCAAATTTAAAATTCACAAATTGCTTTGAAAGTTTTAGGAAATATTCAAATTATCCCATAAATTTTATTGGCAGATTTTTTGAGATGAAATTTTATGCATAGAGTTAAATTATTTTTACCTCCATGGTTTTAAGTTTTTAGGTAGAATAAATTATTGTACTACTCTGATAAATGAAATAAAAATGTATGAATGAAATATTTACTGCGTTTACAGAGAGATCCAGGCGATTTATATTTCGATGACGTCATTTGAATCAAGTTCGTTTTTTTTTTCGATTGAGTTTTAAATTTTCAAATATAATTAATTATTGCAGTATTGTGATAATTTAAAAAATATTACCGCTGAATGTATCGCATTTTAGAGATGTTTAAATAAAATTAGAGTTGGAAAGTGTTTTATAATCAATGCTTTATGCATGATTGATCTTTCTTGTTATTCCTTTCAGACGATAAAAGATAAAATGGCGTAGGTGGTTTAAAAGACAACTTTTCATGGTTTGGAATATATCATTCTTTTCATTTTATAAGTGTTCTCCGAAAATTTTTAGTCTAATCGGATTAAAATTCGCATAAATAGCAATTATTTTCTTTTAATTTTACTTCTGCACTAAAGGTACTTTTCCTCCTTTTTACGCCTTCAAATGTTTTTATTTATTTGTGGTACGTTTTTTTTAGAATGTACCAAAGGAACTTATTTAGGACATATTTTAAAGGAAAATAAATATGACGCTCATACTATATATTCGCATGGTTGCGCATGGAAAAATCAGAGCGAGGGGATGATTTTGGTTTAAAACATGCTTTGGAAATTGAATGGTGTTATATATATATTATTTAATACTGTTACCGTAATCTTTTACTTGATGTAAATAATATTTTACTTGATGTCTGTATTACATATTGTCTCACCTATTATTCTGATATCATCCATTTTCATATCAGTGATCTTTGACCTATCTTAATCTTTGCTGATATAAATGTTACCCAAAAGAATCCTTACGTTTCTATTCGTAAGAGTGTTAGATGTTTAAGTGACCATAACATAAAAGTTTTAGGAATGTTGTAAAAAATACTGATTGGTTTCACATTACTACCTTGCCAAAATCCTCATGTAGCCTACTATATACTTTCTTTCAAAATAACCGTAATCTATGATTTTCATTTTCCCTTTGTCTCAATTTCAGCGCATGATAAAGTTTAAAAACCTTGGATTACAAATAAACTTTGTCAGTGCATTAAACGTAAAAATAAACTATATTCTAAATTCACAAATACCAAATCAAATGTTGACTGGCAATGTTTCCGAGGTTATAGAAACTGGTTAAATAGGCAACTTGCAAAAAAATCTTTATTATCAGGAATCTTTTCAAATGCATCTGTTAGTAAAATTTGGACTAAGATAAAATGACCTTTTAGGCAGAAAGAAAATTCTAAATTATGTTGATAACCCTATTCTGGAGGACCGTGAAATTTCAGACACCAAAACTTTAGCTTAGACATTTAACAACCACTTTATTACTTAACCATCGAATCTTACTCGTCACGATTCTGTTTTCTTTCGCCACCATTACAATCTTTTAAATTCTTTGATCCTTGCCCCTGTCACTCCTGATGAAATCTTAAAGGCTATATTGCGTCTTTAGATTAAAAAAAGGCCGAGTAATGATGAATTACTAAGGCTTTAAAGGCCGTTTCAACCCTTATTTCAGTTTCTGTATGTCATATCATAAACTTGATTTTCTCAACTGCCCTTGTTCCACGCCCTTTTAAAATTGGTAAAGTTTCTCCGATCTTCAAAAAAGGTGATATTCAGAGTGTTCTAAATTATAGACCCCATTGCTTGATTGTTCTTGCTAAGGTTTTTAAAAAATTACTCTGTATTAGGCTTGTTGATTTTCTTGAAAAAATAACATTACTTTTGCCAACCAATTCGAGTTTAGAAGAAAAAAGAAAACGAAAATCGACTGAACTTTCAATTTTAACCGCCCTAAATACTGTTCTGTGCAACCATGATATTAAACATTCGGTATCTGTTTTGATTTGTCAAAATCTTTTGATACTATTCTTCAGTAACGTCTCTTATCGAAACTTCACTGCATTGGTACTAGTGGTATGACAAATATTTTATTCAAAAACTACCTAACTGGCCGTAAACATTTTGTCCAGTTAGTATAAAACGTAAGCTCATTCGCACTGGTGTCCCACAAGGCTCAATCTTAGGTCCGATTCTGTTTTGGATATACATAAAACATAAGTGATATCTCTATGCTTCCTCTTGTGCTTCCAAAATAACTTTGGTTGATGATACGAGGTTATTTTTGTGGATGAAAACATTCATACCCTTGTCAATCAAGTAAGTTCTTGAATCCATAATTTTATAGATTGGTTTAATCGAAACTTCCTAACTTTAATTATTGTAAAAACTGAGTAAACTTTTAATAGGAAAGAATCTGTTCGTGATGTTAATGATATTTATATAATTGGTTCCAGCATTATTTTTTTTCTGACTTTAAGTTCTTGGACGTGATTCTACAAAATGACATAAAATGAAATAAACACGTTGACCATATTTGTAACAAAGTAAGAGGAAACATTGGATTAGTTAGCACAAATTTATCTTTTTTACCTAAGACTGTGTTATTTAAGCCTTATTACAATTTAATTTTCCCTCATCTGCGGTATTGTAATTTTGTTTGGGGGAACACTAATGCCAGAAACAAAAACACGTTTCGGATTTTAAAAAATAAGTATATCTCGCTTCTAAAAGATTACTTTGATTTGAATATTCATCACAATGATATATGTTTTCACTATAAAATTTAGCCCGCCACTAAAAGTTTTCAATATTGTTTGGCTTTGCTTATGTTTCAGCATATCTTATTTAATAAAGGAAGTTATCTATGTGTGTTTGTTTGTGTGTGCAATCTGTAGCGCTGAGTCAAAACATCGTACGACCGTGAAATTTTCCATACACGTACTTCTCGACATACAGATGCACTTACGTGTTTTTTCTGAAATTTCAAATAACATTTTTAGCTACTTTATGTTTTAGACCGATTCACGACTATTTTGGGCGATAAACCGTTTTCTTGGCGACCTGAAATATTTGCACAGGGTTTCCATCTTAACACCATAAGAAAGATTGAAAAATTATCTTCCAAACAAACTGTAAATGAATCCATACGATTATTAAACGATTTCTAGCGAAATTTTAAAAGACACATACTTTTCGTGCGTTTAAAACCTCTCCAATTTTTACATTACGATATATAGAAATTGACTTGCCATCTTTCATTTTTTTAACACTTGTCTTAAGATTACTCCAGAAAAACAATAATTTTATAAACCCATCTGTTGATTGGTTATAATTATTTTTTTATCTGATGTATGTCTGATTTTACCTTGCCGCCAAGAGGCAAACGGATTCCGCTATTGCTCGAATTTTTCTGCCACTTCTTACGCGACGTGAGGGGGGGGGGGAATCGTGCTCTTATTTCCGAGGTGTTGTACTCGTCAGGCCCAACCATGAAGACTAGATTGATCACTTTAGCCTTCATGGGCCCATCTAAGGCGCCTCTTTCCGCAGCTCCTTGCCCCACGATTATGCATCCATTTATAAGATTTAATTGTACCCACTGTGTGCATAATAAAGTTTATTATTATTACGTAGCCGACGCTTATTTAGGATCCGAGAAGCGCCTGAATTTGTTCTAGTATAATAAGAAAATAATATGTCTCTTTCTCTGTTCGACTTTTGGTGGCATTAGTGCCTTGAGGGGGAGAAGAGGGGCAAGTTATCCCTTACCCCGGGGGCACATTACCAAACTTGGTATCCATCAAAAGTTTTTTTCAAGCCGCCGTAATGGTGGGAGCTTGCATATTACCCCATGCTGTAATTTGGACCAAAGATAGAGATTTTCCAAATTTTTCTTGAAAAATTAAAAAATAATTAAAAACTACTTAATTAATTCTGATGTGAGAATGTCTACTTAAGCCACAATCTAGTTAATTTTTTTTATTGCAATACACAACCGGTGCTACGGAAAAGAACTAGATTCAATAAGTTTACAGAACTTTCTATGCATTACTGAAGAAAAAAAAGAAAAGAAAAATGAATTTGAATCTATAGGGACAGTAATGGGTTGACCACATCGCTCCCTGAAACATGACTTCCGCATGACCACGTGTGTTAGAATGTCGCCCCATTTTTCTGCGTCTTCCATCCGATGTCGCAACATGGTCCAGTTACACGAGGCACATAACTGAGGCACCACACTTAACTAATCGCGGGGGTGAGGAGGGGGAGAGGTTTCGAGGGACTTTCATATTAGAAGGGTTTATATGAGTCATCGTTGAAAGGGGAATACGCTAATCGACTAATTGATTTTACTTTCCCTGCAATACATGTATAGGAAAAGTATTAGAATCATACCGAAAATCGCAACTCGAGTTTTCGACGGATCTTTACGTTTTAGCATCTCTAGAATACAATAAAACCATTTTTAGCGTGACGTCTGTGTGTCTGTCTGTCTGTACAGATTTTGTATCCAGTCTAACTAAAAAGCTAATTGACCGAATTTCATAAAATTTGGTAGATAAGTCACTTGTGGACGACTCTGGTGCTGATTCGTTTTGGGTAGAATGCGGGATAAAAGAACCCGCCTTTTCTTACGAAATGGCCCTCAAAAATTGCCTGTATCCACTTTAGCGGAAAAACTAATAGATAAAAGTTTTCAAAATTTGGGAGATAAGTCACTTGTGGGGTTACCCTAGTGCTGATTAGATTTTGGTACAATTCGGAAAGAAAGGACCTGCCTTTTTTTGCAAAATGGTCCGCAAAAATCTTCAAAATCTAAAAAACTACGTATGCTCAATTATATCAATTAAATGTTTGTTTTATATGTAATTTTTAAGGATCAAAAGAATAAGACCAACCCCATTACACCAGGACTATCCGTTCTCGAGATATTTTAATGTTTTCGCATTTTCGCTGCACCACTTTTGAAAATAAGCCCAGTTACCAAATGAGAGCGAAAATTGAATTAAAAGTGCAAATTCAGTGTAATTTTAAATAATTATGGATGTTATTTTGTGCAATTAAACTCAGTGAAATGAATTATTGAAGAAATAAAAAACAACATGAATATAAGTCTGCAGGGAAAGTCATGTGCTGCCCACATTAGATTTCTTTAGTTGGGAGTCTGTATAAAGAATTAAATGTTGCTGTGTTATGAAATTATTGTTTACGGGATACAACCATCATAATAACTACATTCTATGTTTTTGGAATACTTTTCATATTTCACTTTACTTCTACATCTTAACTGTTGGTTTTACATTCCTTTTCTCTCTGCAAAACAATCGGTATAAGTACTTAAAGTTAAAAGTCATAAATTTTAGTTACAGTTTATTTCGTATAATAAAGTTTATTGGAATATTAATACCTTAAGTTGTGGAATCCAAATGAACTCAAAAATTACTATGCAGAAGATTTCAAATATGAAAATATTTCCAAGGTGAATAAAACTCGGTATTCGCTTCACTAGATTCCCGTGGATTGTTTCTTAGGATTATTTTGTATCGTCTGCTACTTTTTACAATAATCACATCTCCATCCCTATCTATATCAAACCAATTTATTCGAAGCACTCCCGAAACTTCGTAAAACCCCAATCTCATCCTTGACTCGCTTTCATAAATATATCTCATCCAATGAAAAGCAAGGCCATATGGTCCGACACTTGAGGCGCAGGCGGGTAAAAAAAAATAAAAAATAACAGAATTTTAAAACATTCTATACCTATTCAAGTTTATTCCTCTTCAAATTCAATCCGGAACGTCCTGCTCTCATTACGAGGACATACACGTGAAGCAGAAACGAACGTTCTGGACGGATACGACAAAGTCAAGGCCTGAGCAAATGAGTTTCACTTTTCTTTATGTTCTTAACTTCTGCAGGTGATGCGAGCTCTGAGGCAACTAATTCGAATGCAGGACGTGTGTGTCGAATCTGGGTTAAGGGAGTTATCATCGTAGGATGAGAGTGAGATGAATTTCTACTGCCAGATTACAGAAAGTGTTTTTTGTCTGGTCGCGAGGAATAAAGTGTTGCCAGTTTTAAGTTGCGTCAGGTTATGCTGGTTTAAACTAACTGTTACAATCATATGTATAATGCGTTCTATATAGTGCTTAGATTAATCTATATGTGCCTTGAATGTTGTAGGTAATGGAGAGTGGTAATAGTAATTCCAACATCGCTTGAATCTGCAATGCACCAGTTTTAAAAATCTTTGTAGATTATTAGTGAATCGTCTGATTCTAGATTTTTACATGAAGATTTTAGTTACATGTCAAGCTTCAGACAATATTGTAACATGCTGAATTTGTAGTGGCCATAGTTCTAGTAATCGACAGCTATTAACTGTAAATCACACCACATCTCTAAATAAGTTCATTTTAATATTGCAGTTTAATATTCCATTATGGTCTTATTTCTAAAACAGGATGTCAGCAGGAAATAATCAGGGGAAAAAAGGTGTTATAACTTATAATTCAGCATAACTTCTCTTCATAATTGGGAAAAATCTTTCCTTCTATCATCAAGACAAAAAATAACGATTACTTAAATTGTTTAACCATATTTGACCTTTTTTAAATGTACTAGGGAGCTCCGCCCCTACTCGCAACGCCTCCTACTCGCCAACCCCGTAACTCGTTTCGCGAGTCTTGAGGCTTCGTCTCCTATCTGCTGAACTTCGTGAGCTGTTTAAAGCCAAACAAAAGTTTAAATCGAAAAACGGTTTATTTCAGCGTGTTACCCTACCATGTCGCTACAAATATACAAAATTTCACATTTTAGTATGCTATTGTTTTGGAGGTACAAGACAGAGATACTTGATGGACGCGCCCATACAAAAGAAAATGTATCACTTCAGAAGTGCATAAAAAGTAGAATAACTCATAAACTACATCGAAGTTTAAAGAAAGGGCTTTGGTTTGCAAAAATTAAACTATGTAGGTACTTGCCTGGAAAATCCGTGGTCTTGCTATTGTTAGTCTTTCTAAGACTCAAATATTCTGTCTTTGACATTAAATATTTAAACTAAAGTTTAAAAAAAATAAAAGTTTTCTTAAATTAAAGTTTTGACATTAAATATTTCTTAACTAAAGTTTAAAGAAACGGTTTATTTTAGCGCGTTCCCCCCCCCTCCCCTAATATTTATCTATAAATGTATCAAATTCTATATTTTTGTGTGCTATAGTTTTTACGGTATGAGTAATGGCTTCCAGCGGTATTTTGAGGTCCCAAAGTGAGCTTTTTTTAAAATACCCCACCTGATTAATAAATGCAAATAAAAAGCAATACTCTCAAAATTTGTAATTGAAAAAGTTTGTTACTTGATAAATTTTAGATGCTAATTTCATTTTCTTCTAGAGTTAAAAAACGTGAGTGTGTAAGTTCAGCATCTGACAAAATCATGGAAAAGAAATTAGGACAAACTTTAAGCAATATGCCACAACGTTAATTGCTATCGAGATAAGCAAAACTCCTTACTTGTGTAAAAACGCTTTTCAATTAAATGAACGCAAGTTATCAATTCATTATAATTATGTTTAAATAAACATAATTATAATGAATTGATAACCTGCATTCATTTAATTGAAAAGCCTTTCGATTTTTACTACTTTATAAGAATACTAGTATCTACAGCTAGCAATCACTTTTTAAAACAAATGAATTAAAAATACTCGTTTGCTACACCCATAGGCCAAAGTTGCGCCATTTCATTAAGTAGCTTGAGGTTTTTTTTTTTTTTTTTTTTTTTTTTTAAGTAAAATTTTGAAAAATTGGTACCGTTGGTCCAAATGATTACAACTGTAGCATGTTTCCCTTTACTTTAAAGGGAATAAAAATATATTTCGATTGATACCATACTTAACAATGTACCCTCATTAAATTTTATCCTCTCTGTACATTTACAATTTGCCGTCCGAGGGGAGCTAATGACGTCACGAGCACAAAAATTTTATTGCGACTATTTTTCACAACAATGATTGAAACTACGGACTATGCATGTTTATGTCAAATTGTGTCCTATGCTGTCAAGTTAAAAAAATATAAAATGTTGAATGAACTTTCAAATGATTTAGGATAGAATTAAAAGAAAAATTCTATCTAGTTCTAGATTTTTCTATAACAAGCCCGATAAAAGGATCGGGGGGGGGGAATCCAATAGCATTTGTGGCATCTATCCTATACACAAGAAATCGACTACAGACAGACAGACGGACATCAGTCCAAAAATTGTCAAAACGTGTTTAGGGTGTCCTAAAACACATATTTGCATCAAAAACTCGAATTTGAAAATTTTCGTAAAAACAATACTTTCTCTACACTATATTACATAGTATGAGAAAGTAAAAATTAACGGGGTGGGGAGGAGGAGAGGACTGTGAGCTAACTAAGAAATAACTTAAGCGCAGTATCTGCGAAATAAAAACTCTCTAAAAAAGAGCCGAAGTGTGTATAATAATTTATATAAGTATCAACGTTTTATGAAAAGCTTCTCTTCTAATCTATTACTTTGCGAAGCAAGGGTGGTCTTTAACATTTTACTTTTCTAACGCTTCAAAAGATAAACTACAGTTTTCACACCGGTTCTCTATTTTTTCCCTGAAGAAAGACAATTGTATTTTTACACATTTTAAGTGATAATTTGAATGTTTTCTGAAACTTTCGAATTTTAACTCTGCTTAAAATATCTTTGAAAAATTAGGTCCCATGAGGTTCAATGTATTTCATTTTTTCAACCCGGGTTATATCCAAAACTAATTGGGTGGTATTACTCTTTTACATTCCCATATGCCTCACAGATCGTCTCAACAAAATACTAAAATTTCATTTCGATAAAGTCATTTTTACGGCAGTTATCGTGCGAACGGACAGACGGAATGAACAAAGTCATAAACACGTTACAACTATGTTGGAAAGTGTTAAAAATGCGACTTAACATAAGCAAATATGAAGTTTTGCGCCAAAAGATGTACGCCGGTGTACAAATAGGATTCGGCGTACACAGCAAAAAGGATTAATGACTGTCTAGAGGAAAAAGTCAGCAAGAATTTAAAAGTATTGTTATTCGTACAGCATTTCGAATTCTCTTGTAGATAATTTTATGAACTTTGAAGGTCACTAAATTTTAATGTGATAAAAATTAAAGTTTCAGAACTTTTTGGAAAACGTTGTTCTGGGGACACTCCAGTGCTATTTTATTGTCGTCTGAAAAGCACTAAATTGCAGTTCGCGAGCAATGTGGTGGTCGCCAGCTGGGATTTAGTGACGGACAGGAGACCAGCACCGTCAGATGACTTTCTTTTCTTTCTCATTTATTTATTGAAATGCTCTATTTATCGCAGAGTGGAATTAACGAATTCACTGCGAGTTGAGAATTCAAACAAAGATCACTCAGTTGTATACAGTGTTAGTTCAAGAACTTTTGAAACCCAGTTAGATATTTTAGGGCCATTTGAATGAAAAGCAGCATTGACAGATGCACGCAATAAAAAATGCATAAAACTGTCTTGTAAGACAAAGATATCCAGCTGCCCTCCAGAAATTCGAAAGTTTCTTTTCTTATACAAAGAATTTAACACGAAAACATTTCTTCGGTCGATTTTTTTTTCTCAGATTGGACTCGATTTGATTTGCTTGGCGTTTTGATTTTTTTTACGCACACGACAGCTACTGTGATTGGGAACAACAGTTTAATGAGAATTTCGAACCTCATTATAAGCAGGTATGCATCCTCGGGATCATGCTATTCGTTCTGAAGATTCAAACTTTTATTGGTCAGTGGCTAAAGAGTGAAACATTTGACCACTGATGGGCCTTGCAACTCACGGTCAGTACCCTATGAATGAAAATTATGTGTTAGCATCTCCAGACAATGTCTTATGAAGAAGATTCTAGGCTCTAAAAGTTTTGTGTTTCCTTAATACAAAAGACTTTATCAACTTTTCCATTTCGGCAAAGAAATCTCAAATCTGTTTTTGAAATTATTTTTGTGTAAAGGTGGAGTTTTGTAGAGATTTTTTGTGTCTCTTGGAAACAAAATTTCCAGTCTCAGACCCCCACCTTGACCTAATGATAATAAAGTAGCTAAAAGAATCCGCGTTTATGGGGCCCCGAACAAAACGAGGACCACATAGCAATTTTATTTTCGAGCACTATCAGAGTTATTCTAACATTTGAAAAGTTAGTATTTAATAGATTTCAAAAGATTCATTTTTCGATAAGATATAGTACATAAATATTTGAAGCATGAAAAATGTCACTCTGGAATTCCCGCTCTATTGGAGCCCAGTCACTGAGACATAATAATTTTCAATGTTTGACACGTTTTCATCATTCTAGAAATCAGCCTTATTCTGCTCGTACTAGCTTGCTCATTGCATTTGTGCAATGATTGTACCCAGTCAAGCGATTTTCTAATAAATTTGCGACGATTGAAATTTCATCAAAGAAATAGAAGTATTTTCATCACACTTTCACTTTCCTTTCCAATATATAAGTATTTTATTGAGACCTAAATTCGAATCCTCGTTTGCCATAGGTCTGCACGTTTTTAGCGCCATGGAAATAGGGCAGGAATTAATTGTTTTCAGACAAATGTAGCAATGACTGAATAGCAGTAACCACAAAGTCACAGAAAAGGGTGTTGATGTAACGGCTCTGGTTTTAGTTCTTTGCATATGCAAACGCTAAAGTGCTCTGTTATTACATAATATTAAATAAAAGTGTTAATACAGAAGAATGTTCGACAAAGTACTCATAAATATTCGGATTTTCTGACTGTACTGAGATTTTGATCTCCATTTGACTAATCTCTACTCCTTAAGGATGAGCAATAATAATAACTAAGAAAGGTGGTGATACGATTTCTTAAGGATGAAATTTTTTACATCTTATGCAAATACCTATTTGGGACCCAATAATGCACATGTGTCATCTTCTTCACATGAAATGTTATTTTCGGAACACTGTAGCTTTCTATCCCGCCAAAGAGTGATGTCCAAATCCTCAATGAATAAGTATGTATTATATATATTTGACAAACTCCAATTTCTCAGCCACCAAGAAAACGAAATACTTGATACTTTTTCTCTGTGAAAGCCGTCTCGAAGATGAGAAAAACAAAACACAACAAAAAATACAATTTCTGCGGTAAAAAATAACTTTAAAATGGCACTTTGCACAATTATCGTTCTGACTTTATTATTCTTCAGTGTAAGCAGACCTACAGCCTCAATCGCTGAACTGATTTTCAGGAATGATGGCTCATTTTGTGTGTTATGGTGGGAGGTGCATATTTTTCTTTTAAAGACAAAAGTATAAATTCGATTTAAAATTGAAAAATTTAAAAACAAATAAATGAATTGTGCTCGACGGAAAAGTAAAATGTGCGAAGTCTGCTATATTTTATT
Organism: Amaurobius ferox; assembly: GCA_951213105.1. Lineage (NCBI taxonomy): Eukaryota > Metazoa > Arthropoda > Arachnida > Araneae > Amaurobiidae > Amaurobius > Amaurobius ferox. Next base: position 119,318,222 of record OX578147.1, read on the forward strand.
ACATAATCATGTTGAAAAATTATTTCGTTTTTGGTGACGAAAAAAATAAAGATGTAATAGATGAAACACATTATTAAGAAATCTTTCGAAAATATTTTTCTGCCGTGGATCAAGATTAAATTTTCTGGTGCAGTGGGAAAGATTATTTTAAAGTCTCGCACCAGGTTTTCGTAATTTCATCCAAAAAAGCAAACAATGAATTAATCTCAAAATGGACTTAAAATTTCGCACGTTATAAGATCTCGTTTTCAATTTAGTAGTGATCGTAACTACTAGTTTCAAATAATTAAATTGTAGTGTAAAATTCAAATTTTAACTACTATATGTTTATTTTTCGATCATAATTTTTATTTCCCCTGTCGGGCTATATAGCCAAATCCCTTTTTAACACTTTACAACAAAGTTGAAAAGTGTTTATGACTTTGTTCATTCTGTCTGTCTGTCTGTCTGTCTGTCCGTTAGCACGATAACTGCCGTAAAAATGACTTAATCAAAATGAAATTTTAGTATGTTGTTCAGACGGTCCGTAGGACCTATGGGAATATAAATGAATAATATCACCCAATTAGTTTTGGATTGAACCCGGGTTGAAAAAATGAAATACATTGAGCCCTATGGGTACTAATTTTTCAAACATTTTTTAAGCGGATTTAAAATTCACAAATTGCTTCGAAAATTTTAGGTAATATTCAAATTGTTCCATAAAATGTATAATAAAAAATTCAGCGAAATATATTCAGTAGTTTTTTTAAATAAAAATTAAAATAATAATTACACCTCTTATATGAAACGATCACGTAACCATGATATGAAACGATCACATGACCCACTTCAAAATGATATATGGCATCCATCTTGTTTCAAAATCGTGATTTTTTTAAGTTCTTTTTAATTCATATTGAGTGTTGTATCCGTCCTAAAACTACTTTATTTTTGCTTAAATTCTGTGCATCTACATACTGAAACAACGCAATGACAATATATTTGAGTTTAAATGCTCATCTAAATTTGATTATTTCTACAACTAAGCCTATTTTTCACCTATGTAAAATGTAAACAGCAAAATATATAGAATGAGTTGTATTAGAATACCTGTATTTTTTAACACAAAATAATTTAGTTTATGGAGTCTGCATGGCTGATATGAATGAAATATTGATTGATTTCATAAAGAGAAGGACGATTTTTTTCGATGAAGTTTCAAGCATAGAGTTTAATTTTTTGTAGCTCCATAGTCTTAAACAAAATGTTTAAATAAAATAAAATATTATAGTATTGTGATGAATGAAATGAATGGGAGAAAGTTATGAATGAAATCCTGTTTTTATAGAGAGAGCCAGGCGTGTTATTTTTTCTATGACGTCATTTGAATGAATTTCAGTTGTTTTCGATGAAGTTTTCAAATATAATAAATTATCGTAGTATTATGATAATTCTAAAACTATTACCGAGGAATGTATAACATTTTAGAGATGTTTAAACCAGGCATTTTATATTTCAATACCGTCATTTGAATGAAGTTCATTTTTTTCGATGAAGGTTTAAGTTTTCAAATATAATAAATGAATGCAGTATTGTGATAAGTTTCAAAATATTACCGAGGAATGTATTGCATTTTAGACTTGTTTAAATGAAATTGCATTGAAGTTGGAAAGTGTTTCATAATCAATGCTTTAAGCATGATTGATCTTTTTTATCATGCACAAAGCAGTTAAATGCCGGGAATCGGAATTACTCAGGGTTCCATTTCCTTTATCTCATCAACATTTCGTATAACTTTTTGAAATAGCTTTTATTCCTCCTTAGCATCATTTTTAGACTTGGCTCATCCTTCTGAACAGAAAAGCATATAGCAATTTGAATGAGTTTTGTATAATTTAGGGTCCATACAATCCTACTAGATATTAAACATATTGAAAATCATGATAATTATATTCAATTATAATAAGCATTAGTTAAAACATATCTATCGCAATATTTAATCGTGAAAAGACGGCCCAACGTGTATCAATATTTGGCAACGCCCAATTTTTCATTCAGAGTTCTCTTTAGGTATTCTTCTTCTTCGACCCAGACCGTCCGAGCTACCGGAAAGGTATAAGGTATCTATTTGGGCGGCCGGGAAGTGCCACCCAATTTAAACCGGAACCCAGTGGGGGAGGCATCCACAGGGACCATGCCCTCTTTCCCCTACCATCAACCTTTCAGAAGAACTTACGGACCCACATGTTTAACGTGATCGTACTCCGCGTGAACACGGCGGCAGTTTCTTTAGGTATTGAATTGGTGTTTATTTTCAGTAAATATGAAAGTGGGGAGTGTGTAAAATTTTAATTAGATGAATTCATTCCGAATCTTTATTTCAGCAACTGTAAAAGTGACCAGGAAAAATTAAAAAAAAAATTAATGACTTTTTGGTATGGACATAAAGTTTGCCATATCTAGTTTAAATTTTCAATTTATTTTATTTGCCGAATGGTTATTGGTCAATCTTTTAATGGCAATTTTCTGAACAGTCATTTGTTAAGTCCTAAATAGATAACAGTAATCGCCCCATAGACTATGATATTGCTAAAAGTAAACAATGAAATATTTGTGAAGACTGTTAATAAGTACCACTAATATTTTATTGATATATTTTATATAAATAATTAATTTTTTTCGTTTAATCAATAGTTTAGTTAATTTGAGTTCTAGCACACCGTACTAATAGGGTGCGGTTCATTAAAATTAACAGAAAAATCATACTCAGAATTAATGAGTAAAATCCTGTACAATGTAATTAAGTATAAGTAAATAAACAAGCTGTCTCAAGAATACATTTAGTGGTGATGAATTTATATTTTAAACTCAGAACAACGCCATTTTGCTTTTTCATAATATGAACCTACATCATATTTTTGCTATGTGGAGAACTTTCCCAATTTGCAGTTGGTCTTTCAATGCAGGCGTTTCTAGCACTTCCGTTAGAGCTATACAAAGTAAAAGCAATAGAAAAAACCACTCGATCCTTATTAGAATAAGCCTTCCTAACTTATGGCCCTTTAGCTATACTGCACAAAGAACATTCTCAGAATTCAAAGACCTCACACATATTTTTTCCAATGAAGGATATCCTTACAACTGCAAAGTAATTTTCTATCTCACAGCATCTGTTTAGATTTTTTCTCTGTCAAAATTTATAAGATAGGTAATGTCTTCTTCTTTATCCTACACTCCATAAATCATTTTTTTATTTTTTGTTTAAAATATACGTATTAGCTATTTCTAGAAATTGTGCAATATTCCGTGATAAGTGGCAGGAATATTACTACCTTCTTCTGTTGAACTGGACAAATATACGTCATCGGTTTGAGAACCAATAATGACAGCCAAATGACACGTCTCCTTACCCAGCTTTCCTTGCGAGAGAAAGCTGTGAGCTGGTAACAGTACCATTTTTTTAGTCGCAAAAACTTTCGCCCTGAGTAGTATGTTACCACTATCTTCAAAGTACCTCGTTCTAAGGGGGAGGGAGCTCTTTAGGAATTTTAGTTTTCCAAAAATTGCACATTGTTTACGCTGAATATAGTTGAAACAATTTACTATCATGATATAAGCAGGAAGCAACAGCATTTTTAGTATTAGACATGCGGTATACACATATAACAAATAATTATAATTTTTTTTAGACGTTTTATCCAAATTATGTAAGAACATATGTGAGTTAATTTTATAATATTGTTACAATGTATCCTCTGGAATATTGGGTGTACTCTCAGGATACAAATATGAGTCCTAATTTCTGGATAACTCACACGTTTATACAAGCACAGTATGAACAGGAACAATATATAGCAAACAGCTTGATAACTATCTCACAAGATCAAAACTACTGTCAGGTACAGTAAAACAGTAAATAAATGCTCCACTAATTTCACAAAACAACTACTACTATTCTCAAAACATTGACATATCTCACAATTCAATCTAGCTCATATCATGTCAACTGCTCAACTCAGCGATGACCCCTTTAATCCCAAACGGGACTCGTATCTCGTAGAATATTCGTTATTTCGAGAAGGTTTTCGAACATTCGAAATGTTACCAAAGGTCGTCAAATTGGCGATAAGTGAGCAAATCTGGCAACCCTGAAACGGCAGTTCTAAAATGGCAACCCCAAATTCACGTCATAGAAGTGGCTGCCCGTATGGTGTTTTTCCCTTCTAGTTCTAAAAAAATTACCAGTAAAGGAATACATCTTTCTTGTTCACAACCATGCATATATTTCCTATTTTGACTCTTTTTCTTAATATCAATTTTTATTATCTATTATGAGATTTTGAATATGAAATATGATTATTATTATTTATGCTGAGACTTATTTTATGTTTTGCACAAAAAGTAACAATTAAAGAATTAATAATATTCTACTATAATCTCATAAAAGTCGAATAATATTCTTATGCCTCCACAAGAATAAAATGCATTATTTCAATTAATAAATTTGAAAATTTATTTTTTATCTGAGTATTTCTTTCTTTCTTTCTTTCTTTTTTTCTTCTTTGCCTACCCGAAGGTGTAAAGTATCTGTTTGGACGAGCGGGACAGTGCCACCCAATTTGGACTGGAACCCAGTGGGAGCGACAGCTACGAAGACCGTATCCTCCTTCCCCTCCCACAAATCTCTCGGATGGCCTTTCAGACTCACATATTTAAAGTACCCGTATTCTGTGTGAACAGAGACAGTTTGGGCACATAAAATTTTTCTCACATTTCGCTATTCTGGAGTGAATTGATTCGGGGGAGGATGTTAGTCATTGCAGTTTCTACTAGATACAAATCAATTTACTGTCTGAAGGGCACTTGTACATCATAGGTATAATGGACAGCGTTACAAAATAGACCTATTATATTTTTAACATTTGCAAAGTAATCACCCAAACTTACAGAAAATGCAACATAGCAGCAAATAATCAACAAACTTATGCAATATTATAAATTTTAATGATTCTAGATTAATCTTCACTCACCTGTTCATTGTTGAGGAGGACTCGTGACTGTGTGTGATTAATCAGGCCGTCAATTCACGCATCGCTAAATGACGTTCTGTCTATTTAGTTACCCCTCCCCCCCCGGGGCGGGACACCCTGAGATGGTGGTTACAGATGTTGGTAGCGTTGATCCTCCGACTCTGGGGGCAAATTGATCCGAGTTACCTAGCTGTCGAGGAACAGACCGACGTATCGGTGAGGCAGTTAGGCCTCGGGCGCTTCCAGGTGGCTGTGATCTCACGGACTGTGTCTATTCATGACCTGAGCCTAGATCTGGCCGGCGACTGGGGTCGGGCTTGGCGTGTTTTCTTCGGACCCTGCCCGGTGAATGATTCCGCCGAGTACGCGACCGCGGCTGCGGCTTTGCTGGATGAGAGATTGAAACTCTTGCCACGGAGAATTAGTAGGCATAAACCTCTCGGTTGTCTTCTCCGCTGGTTTTAAATCTGTCTATTTAGTTACTGAAACAACTGGATTTCCATTTAATTTTGAAAGAGTATCAGATTTCAAATCGAGTAACAACTTCTGTCTGTGAGACTGTCACATTTCCTGCATTTTTTATACAAGATCGGGTACTGTTTGTCGAGTAGAATCTCTTCATAAATTAATTCCGCTGTCATAAATCATACATTCCGAGGTATATTCTAATATTGTTATTACGGTAGAGCCCGAATGTAACGATATCGTATAAAATAGGGAAAATATTCGTTGCAACCGATATTTGCAATGACCCTCTTTTTATCAATTTCGTGTTGTTAGGTTCGGACTCATCGGACGTATTACCAGCAACTGTAGCAATGATGGTACCATAGGTCTCTTGTATTGCCGATTCAACACAGTCATCGAAAGTAAGATCTGACAAAACTTCTTTGTTCTCGTAACTTATTCTACATATGACTATCTTCACAAGATCGGAAACGAAGGATTGCTGGATTCCTCACAGCATTTTCCTAGTAGTTTTATCTGCAGAAGAACGTTGCGCTAGACATCATCTAAAATTTGCAGTCACAATCTTGTGTTTAAACTATCCCAATATATCTGCGGATGTGTTTATGAAATTGTTTTGACTCAACGTATTTGAAGATGTATCTTTGTTTTCAATCAAATTAGTACTCTTGTAATTTTGATTTTACTTCCAGAAGTTTCATGTGAATAAATTTTTCTTTACCTTTTCATTATAATTATAGTTCAATAGTAGTGTTGTAATCAATTAATTAATATATTTCTAATAGTCAAAGTTCAACTCTGGTTCTTCATTTTGCTATCATATTTATAAAATTTAGTTCCCTACATGGAACTGCAAAATGACACAAATTAAAGACTGCATCCTGAGCTAGATATAATGGTTCTACTAACAACAGTTTAGTCTTACATCTTTAATACCAAACAAGCTCTTTATATTTATTAAAAATTGTTATCCACATCTGAAATTCTGAGATTAATAAAGGATTGATAGATTTTGATAGATTTGTGCAAAAAAAAAATCTGAAAAGGTATTTTAGTTTTTTAATCAATAGATGCTGAAATATACAGAAAAATTATTAGATAGTGAATCATTTAAAGATAGTATATAGTGCGTTTCTATGAAATAGTCTTTTAAAAATTTTCTGTTTTAGGTTTTGAAAATTATTATTATTGCTTTATGTAAAAGCATACCACTTTTTACTTCTTAAGTATCAAACTGTCAATGAAATAAAATATCCTCTTCATATCAGAGAAATTAATAATCAAACCAACACAATATTAATAACTGTATACTTGAAGTTGCACATGAAATCACCATTTCACTTGCTAAATATTAGACTGTACAGAAAAATATAGAAAGGTAGTATCTAAAGTATAGAAATCTTCTGTATTGCATATTTGAGACGGACTTTCAGATGAAAATTGCATTGATTGTGGTATATGTAAAGTTGCAGATTAAACAGTTATAAGTTTTTTATGTGGTAAATGTTAAATCGTGCAAAGACATTACAAATGCAGCTGCTTTCCAGTGAGCAATAAAGTTGCCAACTAGCAAATGACAATATTGAAATTGAAAAAGGCAGTAACTCTTTAACGATAATTACGTAAAAAGAAATTAGGTTTGTCACTTGGTAGATGTCAAGTTGTCCACCAAAATACAGTATGTTACAATGGACCCTATTGCATCTAACATAAAACTTTTATTCACTGGAAGGGTTCTCATATGTTCACATACGATTCTTTATTCACTGTATTTAGGAACAGTGCAACAGAAGAAGGACAAGAATCCTTATTTATTTTCAAAACGTGTGCCAGGTTGCAAACTTCATTTGGTGTATTCGATACACTTGACGCTGGCCTGCAAGTTATAAAATTCATCAAGGAAATTTTAAAAAATGCAATGAAAATGCAATATTTCTGGTAAGATACCTTGGAATGATGTGGATGTATAAAAACTGCAAGCGTGAGGAAAATAGTACACGTATTAAACAAAATAGCAAAAAATAGCAAGTCAGATAGAATTTTATCAATTTTACGGACCAAATCTTTTATTGATATATAAACTCTAAGGAGATACTCATAGTTATCTCCCATGTTTGTTAACATTCTTTCTGTAAAGTTCAGTATCACATATCTGTGGGTATGACAAACTAGAACATAGTACATAAAGTATTAACTGGCAAAAATAAAAATAGACACATTAAATACAATGGGCAATACAAAACCAAAGGTTATATCATTCGGCTTCCCTTGAAATGTAATCGTTTAATGAATTTGTTGTCATCATCAATGCATGCTTTCATAGACATAGCAAATTCTGATATGAAAAAAAATTACTTACAAATATCTAAGGCAGCACCCACTTATGAACGGATTTTCTACTTCCAGTTGCTATAAAAACATTTGTGGGATATATATAGAAGAATTGTTAATCTTTTTATTAACAAACATAGATGAATAATAAGAAGAGGAATCAATAAGGTTGATCCTAGCAGTTTAGCTGACGTGATATCTGAAATATTATATAAAATAGACGTACAGAAGATAATATTCAGTATTGTGATAATTATGGAAACACAGCTTAGAATATAATCAATTACCTTGGAGATTAAACTGGTGCAATGCATCTCATGCAAGATATTTATTGCACTAAAGTTGAAACACAGATATGTAATTTTAAAGTATTTATCCATCTTCCAGGAATTGCTTTGAAATAAGTTTTTAGTGGGTTTTATACAGAAGTAACCATTAAACACATTTCTCAATGTGTTATTATTGGAACATCAAATACGTAAACACGAAATTCCCATTTCACATTTATCAACTTTCGCATTTGTAAAATCTACCAATGCTTCAATAAGCTTTATACATGAAGGATTTATATGTATAATGTTATTTGGCTTCATTAAATAAATAATTACTAATTTGCAGCACTCAACGAGATAATTTTTGCAGCATGAATTTGAAACTCTAAGAGCAAGACCTTCTATCATTAAGTAAACAACAAAATGTCTTGAAAGAAAAAATACTAGCTTTGCATTAAAATTTGACGCCGTATATAGGATGTCAAATATATTACTTGGCGATTTTTCATTACAAAATTTTTACCACACTGTAGTCTTTAAGTAAAGTCGGCTTTGGATGAAAAAGCAATTTCTGGTTTACCAAACCCTTTTAATGCATACTTAAATACTGCAAAAGTAAAATGTAATACTTGGGTTTTATACAGTAGTAAAATCTGAAACATTAGAAAATGAAAAATTCTTTTACAAATCTTCCTTGCAAATTTTATGTCAACTTTACTACGAACATTAATTGGTTTGAGCAAAAATTTATATTTAACACATAGGTATTTCTCATTCTTTATTATTCTAAACTATATACGTTTTATTTTAAGTTCCTTATAATTTTTGGATAATGTTTAGAATTGATATACACTGAAATTATATCTACATTTTTGAAGCATATAAAAAGAAAAGGGGAGGGGGGGAGGGAATTGGGAAAGAAATAGCTAAAAGATGACATATAAAACCCGGATAGGAAATTCCGAGAATTTTACCAACCTTAAGTTAATAAATCTGTAACAGATATTCTAAATGGCTTAAATGAATCAGAGAAGGTTGTAATTCGGTAAGAGTGAACAGTATTAATTTTGTTCTGGATAAAATATTGGATTATGTAACTGCGGGAAAAGTACGTGAAAAACTTGTTATGATAAGTGTTCTATTTAAAAAGGGTATTACATATTTTCTTTTCTTGTAATGTTCTCCTCATTTGCTGTTGATGTTCCTCAATCAGATAATGAGCCTCCATATAAGCAAATAAATGCTTTTTTGTGTCCTCTTCTGCTTGTGAAATATACATAATTATGTTCTGTCCTTTTCATATCTAATTACATATTAATCATATTAATAAAGAATCAATAATGGTATGTATGAATTTCCAGACGAAACCACTATATCTCCCTTTGTTTGATAAATATTATATTGCACGAAAAAGATGGTGTAAAAGAGCATGCAAGATGTGTTATGATATGCTAATGTGCACAAAAACCTTGAAACACTATATGGAATACAGTAAATTTACAATTATGAATGTATTGAGTCTGGTAAAATAAAAATTAAAGTCAAATCACTAATTCATTCTTTCACCATTCATTCACAAATAGCAATATTAATAAAACTAAATTTCAATAGAGAGCATCCAGGTTCACATTATGTCAACAATTTTGAAATATAAAACATATGATACAAACAGATAAAATATAATTCATTCCTTCATTTGATAGATGTCAAACTGTCCAACAAAATACAGTAAATTACAATGGACCCTATAGCTCCTAGTATAAAACTTTTGTTCACTAGGAAGGTTCCTCAAACGGTCACGTGCACTTCTTTATTCACTGCATTCAGAAATTGAACAGCGGAAGAAGGTCCTGTGATTTTATTAGCACTCAAAATTTACGCCTTGTTGCTAACTTCATTTGATGCATTTGACACATTTGATGCTGGCGTGCAAGCTACAAAGAAGTTCATCAAAGAAATTTAAAAAACAATAAGAGCACATAATTTATGATAGATATTTGAGAACGTGGATGGGTGTAGTAAAACTGCTAGTGCGAGACATAAAACAGATGCATTGAATAGAATGGCTAAGAATAGCACATCGAAACATAACTTTATCTGTTTCATACACCAAATATTTTATTGGCCCATGAATACTTAGGAGACAGTCATGTGTATCTTCTGTATTGGTCAACATTCTTTCTTTAAACTTTAGTATCAAATGCTTGTGGATATGGCATATCAACACGTAGTATATATATAAAATATTAACTGGCATAGATAGGAAGAAAAACATCGATGCACTAAATACTACAACTGATGCAAAATCTAATGTTATATCATCAGGCATCCATCCAAAACCCATCATCTTCGTATATTCTCTGTAATCATCATCCAAGTTTGCTTTTTGCACTTCTATTTATTTATTACCTAGTAATTTAGCTGATGTCATCTGTGAAATATTGTACACAAGCAATGTACAACAGAGAATGCACATCATTGTGATAATAATAGAAATACAACTTAGAATGAAATTAATTACTTTGGATGTTAAACTGGTGCTAAAACACAATTTATTTTTAAAATATGTATCCATTTTCACAGAATTTCGTGGTTATAAATTTTCCATAAATTTTATGTAGCAAAAACCATTACGCATATATTTTTTAAAAAAGGTATTAATTATATCGTTAAAACATATTCACATTTTATATATTTCTTAATTTTACTATTTGCAAATTCTAGTTCCAAGCATTAATAATAAAACAAATTCATAATTTTCTTAGCTAAATCAAAACATTTATTAGTTTTGCTTCTTCTTTACAAAATATTTTTAATAAGTTAAACAAAAATATGGTATTTCCTTTTCAAAACATTTTCTAAATCAATGGATATTTTCAGTATAGTTGTACTGGAAATTCATGTATATCAACGATATATTCTTACACTAACAATATTTTTGAAGTTCATTAGAAATTTGTTTTTTAATTCTCAAATAGCATTTTATATGATAGATAATAATTATCTTTAAATATCATGCTGGAACAGCGGTGTTTAGACATACCATTACATGCTTTGAGATGTAGAAAGAAGTTTACATCGTTAGCCAGTTTTAATTTAAAGTCAATGCAGCTTTCATTTCATAAATAATGTTTTCAAAATGCTGGTTTAATGCCAAGCATCCACGAAAAAAAACCTTCTATTTTTAACTAAACTCTAAAATGTCTTATAAAGAAAAAGGATGACATTTTATTAAAATTATGATGACACAAAAATAGCTCCAAGTATATAACTCTGCGAGTTTCCTTTTCAAGGTCTTAATCACATTTTGCTTTCATTGTAAATCTTTGGATAAAATGTAATTTCCAGATAAATAAGCATTTTTAATGGATACACAAACATTGTCAAAACAATATAAAACAATTATTTAGTTTGTTATGCTTGGCACAATCTTATACGCAAGAAGAAAGGGAAAATTCGGTTAAAAACATCTGCAGTTTTTATGCCAACCTTAAACCGTGGATTAATTGGTTTTCACGAAAATTCGTATTAACGTACATGATTTTGAAGACTCATAGCTTCATATTTTAAATATATACCTTCCTTTCAAAATTATCTATAATGAAATGCCTGTGATGTTTAGAATTAATATATAATATAATTGTAAATCATAAGATACAGTAATTGAGTAAAGATTTGAAAAATGACATGAAAAGGTAATTGGGATACATTGAAAAATATTACTATCAACAAGCCTGAATTAATATGCTTGGCTTGTGTTACTGATATTATCCGGAAGCATAGAAATATTTAATTATCAATTGACTATGCGCCAAGTTATTCTATACTACAATATTTGTCAATATATTCTAGATAATTGAATTCAGTATGCAACTTTTATTGAGTTGTATATTCAGACGCCATAGTTATGTCAGATTCATTCATTTTTGCTGAGCTGTATATTCAGATATCAATTGTTTGTACACTATCCATCAAATGGTGTAATTTCTTGGAAATATTATATTATCACAGAAATTTTTATTTGAGTAAAATGATTAATTTTGCTAACTTCCATTCTTCCATTTTATGAATATTAAATTGTATAACAAACATTAATGAAAATCTGATTTATCTACATTTACTTATTAAATGATTAAGTGTCAAGGACAGTTAGATGTTTTTTAATATATTCAGGATAATTAGTTTCAACATGCAGCTTTTATTTTGCTGTATATACAGATGTCAGCTGTTTGTATAGATGTCAGCTGTTTGCATATTGTTAATTAAACAATATCAGCAATTTCTTGGAAATGTTGTGTAAATACCAAAATTATAATTTTAAAAATGGCTGATGGTGTTAAATTACATTCTTCTCCTTGATGAATGTTAAATTGCATAGCGAACGTTAATGAAAAACTAATATAGAAGATATTCCTTAATTTTATATTGACGGACATAATTTTAGTTTATTGAATTATTAATATTCTTCAATGTGATACTGAGGTAAAATCAGTTAAGGCTTTACTTGGCAGACGTTAAACTGTCCAGTAGAATCGAGTAAGTTACAATAGACCCTATTGCACCCAACATAAATCTCTTATTGACAGGAAGAGTGCCCCATATGGTTAAATGGATTTCTTCATTCACTGCATTTAAAAACAGAATAACAGCTTTAAGGCTGGTGTTGGCATTTATCTCCCAAATGTGTGACTTATTGTTAACTTCTTTGGCTGCATTTGTTACATTTGTTGCTGACATGCAAGCGACAAAAAAATTAACCACAGAAATTAAGAACATAATAAGTATGCAATATTTCTGGTAGATATCGCGGTACGCTGTAGGATGTAGTACAACAGCCAGGGAGAGATACATAATAGAGGCATCAAATAGAATGACTAAGAATAGTATATCTGACAAGGCTTTATCCGTTTCACGGATCAAATCTTTTATTGATATATATGCTTTGAGGAGAGATTCGCATTTTTCTCCCAGCGTTGTCAACATTCTTTCTTTGAATTTTATCAACGAATGTATGTGAATATGACAGATCAAAATATAATATATGTAAAAAGTATTAACTGGCATAAATAGGAAGAAAAACAAAAACAGATTAAATACAACTATTAAAGAAATATCTATATTCACATTATTTGAATTCCATCCAAAAGATATCATTCTTACTAACTCTTTAGTATCATCATCCATACATCCCTTGGTGGACAATCCGAACATAATGATATTTAGTATGATATTTAAAATTATCCATGAATACATCCACTTTCCAGCATATTCTCCACTGCCTGAGAAGGAATTAAAGCATTTTTGGGATATTTTAAGTAAAACGAATCGCTTCCTAATCAATATACATCGGTATATGACGAGGAGAATGACCAAAATCCAAGAACCTATCAATTTGGCTGATGTTATCTCCGATATATGGTACACGGCAGAAACGCAGAATAGAACATTCAGCATTGTGATCACTAGAGAAATGAAACTTAGAATGAAGTCCCTTAGTTTCGATATCAAACTGATGCGAGGTTTGTCATGCAAGATATTTATTGCACTAAATCTGAAACACAGAAATGCAGTTTTAAAATATTTATCCATTTTCAATACAATTGCCGTTGTAGCAATGATATTTTAATGTTTAATGAAGTTGTATGGATTTTAATAGGAAATATTATTTTCGATATCCATGAGGTAAATTTTAATTTACTTAAATTCATTTATTTGAGAGAAAGATAACTTTTTGATACTTATTCATTTTCTGCAGAATCATAAGTGTTCATAGTAAATTTTAATTAGTTTTATATGATACAATCAATAATTACATCTTCTTACTGAATACTTTCTCAATATCTCTAGTTGCTTGTGCGTTTTAACAATTGATTTTCCTTATTTTCCGTATCTATATATGCATTATATTTCATAAATAATCAAGAGGAGTATATATATATATATATAAACGTCTTTCTGCCAATAGCCTTCAGTATTGCTTCTTTCCAACAATTTTCTGGTGTTTTACAAGAATTTTTTTCTATACTGCAATGCATATAAATTTAATATAAGATATATTTAAACCATTGCATTCTCATTTATAGTTGTATATTTTTGACATGGAACAGATATGTGAGAATAGTGCTTATTTATTTCAAGATAAATTCTAATACAATAATTTTTCAATTCGTTTTATATGATGCAATCAATAATCAATATTTTCTTATAGAAATGTCACTTCTCAATACATGCAGTTAACTATTTATTGATGTTACAATCAAGTTCATTATAGTTTCAAAAAATATTTTTATATTGTAATGAATATAAATTTAATATTATATATTTTCATAAGACAAATTTCTTATTTAAAGTTGAGGTATGTTATCACAAATATATGTGTCAAATTTACATATTCTTATATATATCCAAATAAAACTTCTTGTGACAGCTAATTCTAATCAGTCACATGGTAACGAAGTAACGAATTTTGCTACTCACCATTAAATGTTGTGTAGACAGTTAAGTGAGTTTACTTTGGCGTCTAGTTCTAGTTCTAGAGCTCTATCATCAAGAGTTACACTCGGGTTTGGTCTATTTAATTATTAGTTTCTTTTTAGTTCAGAATAAAATGAAAAATGAAATGTAATTTTAAATTTGAATCTCTTCAAAGGTATCCAATTCTTATTCATGATCTGATTGTATCAATAACTACAATTATCTTTGCATTCGAAGCTCTTCGTTTCTAAGAAAAGAATTTGACTTGAAATGAGAAGTTTTTTACTTTTTACTGAAAACGTGCCTTGTCTTGAAAAAAGAACGCCAAATGATGTGGCTTGGCGAGTTGTGAAAAATATTGCAGCCAAATATTTATCTTTAGACAAAATAGATGCATGAGAAAGATAATTTCCGGTTTAACAAAACTTTTGACGTATACTCAAACAAGGAGAATATAATTAAGTCAGGATGTTTGTAGTACATCTTTTACTTATAACAAACGCTAGAAGTTGGATAATTGTGTTTAAAATTTGTGATAACACATATACGTCAGTTCAATGTTTACTTTCTTATACGCAGTATTGAGAAAGCGTTGCTTTCAAGAAAATTTTCGATTTTGAGATTTTGATGCCGATATATGTTTTAAGACCACCTGAATGCATTTTGACTATTTTTGGAGTAAGGTCAGTATGTCTGTCTGTGAATCTGTTGTCTGCCAGAATGTCTATCTGTCTGTATGCCTGTGGTCGATTTCTTGTGTGTACGAAAGTGGCCACAAATATTAACGAATTTCCATGAAACTTTTGTTATAAAAACTAGAATTTGTTAGAATTTGTTAGAATGTGTTAGAAAAAGCTTTGTTATAAAAACTAGAATTAGATAGAATATTTTTAAATTCAAGCGAAAACATCGAAATATATTCAAAATTATATATTTTACAACATGGCAGTATAGGACAAAATTTGAAAATTTGAATGATCAGAGATTTTATAGTTTTAATATCAGAGATTTTATAGTTTTTATAGTTATTGTTGTGAAAAATAGCAGCGATACCATTTTCTGTTCGTGACGTCATTAGGCCCAGGGGGGGTGCATGTTACCCCCCCCTCCTGGAGTTCATTGTCAAGTATCGCATCAATCGAAAGATTTTTTCAATCTGTTTAAAGTGAAGCAACAATCAATAATTGTAATCATTTGGTCCCGTGATAACGATTTTTCAAAAATTTTCTTGTAAAATTTGAAGAAAAAAAAAACTACTATAAATGGATGCTGGTACAAGAAAGTCGAGTTGAACTACATACCAGTTAAATTTAAAGTTGATATTACCTTTATTGAAACAAACAATTAGTAGATTCGGATTTAAAATTCGATGATGCCGATTTATTAAACAAAATATATTCTGTAAAATTCCTTCGAATAGCTGTCTAAAACAATTGTAAATTAAAAAAACTCAGTTACTAACAATATAAACGGTTGGTTAAACTATCAATAAATTTCGCAGAGAAAAATATACCTCTTCTTCAGGATAGTAAGACAGGGAAACCAGGTCAAAAAAAGTTATAGTGCATCTCCTAAAGCAGTGCTGCTTCTCAACCTTTGTTAGACCTCGGGCGGAAAATTATTTTTTTTTTATGATACGAGACTCAGGTCCAAACAAATTTACTGGTAAATACCTTTCTGATTCAAAAATTTATAATAATATTTAGTATAAAATAGCTTATTGTATTATTAAATTGATTTTACTGATGCTGGTTAGAAAAAAAATGGTATTGAGAGAGAAAAATATTTATCTATTGTGATTCATAGAAGTCAGCTGAACAGTATCTAATCCATATTAAAATATAAAGGCTGGTTGGTCACTGACATTTGTTACACCGATGTTATTTAGGCGTTCTAGTTCTGAGCTTTTGGACACATTCATGAATATTATTCTTAGAATATTCCCATTATGAAATATGCATTCATAAAAATGCTTCGAAAAATTTAATGTTTCGAAAACTTATAATTGATGTCAGGACCCGGTACAGGGTCGCTTTCCGGCAGTTGAGAAACACTGTTCTAAAGGATGAACAGACAAATGAAGTGGAGTGGACTCAAGGCATCATGTTTAATGATTGATGAAGTTTGAAGAGAAAAATGTATGGAATTCAGTAACGAAGCTATGTCCCATCAGACAAGTTTATAAATTATCTTAAATCTTGTCAGAGATATTGTATAAGTATAGTTTACATGCAAATATAAAGAACCTTGCTGCCCCAACCGGGAATCGAACTTTGGATCGCTGAACTGACAGGCTGACGCTCTACCGTTGAGCTGTTAGGACAAAACTGCACTTTCTACCTTTCTATTGTCAGATTGGCTGGTAATCCACGGCACCCCGTCAGAAGATGGTGGTGTACGGAGCTTGGCTTCCTCATAGCCCTGATCCTCATGACCTGTGGGGAAATAAATCTGTGGAGGGGGCCGGCTGCTAACGTTGGCTTTGGTTCTTAAGCAGAAGCTTCCAGGTGGCGGAGAGGAGCAGCCCTTTATGACCTGTTACTAGATCCATCGACGACTGGGGTCGAGACTCGACGGCTTAACCCTGCTCGGTAAATGATTCCGCCAACTTTCGCTTCTCTGGTCGTTCGTCTCGCTGGGTGGCGGATATTCAGAGCCAAACCGCCCTCTTCATAGTGGCGTAAACCACAATAGATTGCCACGGAGGTTGGTAGTTAATCTGTCAGATTGGCTAGCCACCGACAATCTTACTGACCCCCTCCTGCTATTTTTACCTCAGGTTAGCCTCCTGCTACTATTATTTTCACCCAGATTAGTATCCTGCGGGCTCGTTATCCTCTCAATTTGAAATCGGCGCTCAGCCTTCCCGAGCCCACTGAATCCGTACTAGTCGTACTAGGGTCACTTTCAGACCTTCGACATCTTTGCACTAACCTATTGGGTTGATTTGTTCGGCGCCATTGCAAAGAACCTCGCTGCCCCAAACGGAAATCGAACCCTGGAATTGGCCAGCCGACGTTCTGCCGTTCACCTTCTGGGACGAAATTGCAAGCTCTTATTGTCGAAGTGGACGCTGCACAAGTAAGTAAGCAAAATAATTTAGTATTTTGACACGAAGTCTATGCTATCTGGCTGAAATTGGATTGCAAACGTAAAGTGTTAGTCCCATCAATTGTTTGCAAGGAATTTGGCACACTTTAAAAGTCATATAAGAATATATAATTGGATTTCAGGTCAGATTCATAGTTTTCGAAATGTAGAGTCCTTATTTCGATATTTTAATACCTTGATCTATTTTGAAAAGGTGGTTCTAATTTCTATGTTATAATATGCTCTATAACAGCCGACCTGGTTGTCGAGTGGTCAAGGCAAGCGTTTCCGTAGCAATCGCTCGACCGCCGCGTTGTGGGTTCGAGTCCCACGTAAGGCATGGATGTTTGTGTTGAGGGCGCAGTGTGATCCGCCCCCCTCTGGTGCGCCTGGAGCAACGTCCAAGGACGACTAAATGGTTCACAATCTGGCCGATGTAATAAAGACGAATGACGAAGGTCAAAGTGCCTGGCCATCTGAAAAAAAAATACACTCTATAACAAAAAAATTCGACGCACCAAGAAGGAGTTGTCCGATTGTGATAAAAATTGGTGGATGTGAAGAACATATATAGAAAAAGAAATTATTAAAGTTTCAGAACAATTTAATGATTTAGAGTTTGACCGTATACAAAGGGCTGAAGTCAATAAGGCGTTGGTCCATCTCTGGCCTGGATGCAAGATGTCACTCGACATGGAATAGACTGATAAAGTTCACGGATGATGTCCAGCGGAATGTCTTGCCAAATGGTCTCCAACTATCGGGCTAAATCGTCAACATTCCGGGATGATTGTCCGGGATGCCTTCCCATAACGCCCCAAATGTGCTCTATGGGAGAGAGATCAGGAGACATAGTTAGCCAAGGAAGTGTTGGGTAAGCTTGAAGACAATTCATAGCAACATGTACCGTGTGGGGCTGGGCATTATCTTATTGAAAAGTAAGTCCAGGGGTGTCGCAAAAGGAACGGTAGCACAACTGGTTGTAGAATGTTGTCTACGTACCGCTGTGCTGTCAGTGTGCTAGAAATTACTACCAAAGGGATCCGGTTATCAAAAGAGATGGCACCCCAGACCATAACGCTCTGTTGTGGGCATGTGTGGCGTGCGATAGTAAGGACAGGATCCCCACCTGCCTTGGACGTCTCCAGACACGTCTGCGGTTGTCGTCAGGACACAGTTGGAAAAGGGACTCGTCACTAAAGACTATACGTCCCTAGTCAGCACAGTTCTAAGTTGATCGAGCCCGTCACCACTGTAATCGGACTTGACGGTGTACAGGCGTGAGAGGTAAGCGGCGTAACGGTTAGCGCGAGCGTAAATTCCACTCTTTCAGTCGTCTGCAGAGGGTCATGTTGGACACATGTGTGCGGATCACACGTTGCATAGTTGACAACGACGATTCTGGTGCTGTGACAGCTGCTCTGACAATCGCTCTGTCTTCCCGTTCTGCTGTGGTCCTAGATCGACCGCTGCCGTCCTGATGCTGACATCTGCCGTTGTTGACCCACTCTTGCCAGCACCGCTAATCGCCGCATCGCTTCGACCTATATGTCGAGCGACTCTTCTATTCATATCAACCAGCCTCCTACAATCCGATAGCACGACCTCTTTCAAACTCTGACATATGCTCGTAATGAGCACGAATCTTTCGGCGAGGCATTGTTACAGTCGACGTAAGATATCCGCAGTCGAAATGCAACACAAAATTTTGACCACAGATTCAGAATCACTCCTTATATACACCTGCTGAATGCGCAGTTCCGATGCGCTGAAGCTCCCACTATTTATTCATTGGATACCGAATTTTATTCATTTGCATATTCGCTCAATTCATTTGCATATGTCTTTGCATACGAAATTTCATTACAATCGGACAACTCCTTCTTGGTGCGTCGATTTTTTTTTGTTATAGAGTGTATTTTGAATTGATTTGAATATGTCTGAAATAGACAAACCATCCATAAAGAAATATGTTGTTCACGAAAAACTATTTCGGCTCCATCGGACAGAAACCATGGCCTATCTTTTCCTTCTATAGTTGAAATGGTTATTACATTCCCATCTTTCAGATTTCAAATAAAAGTAAAACTTAGCTCTGTTCGTCCTGTTCATTTGTCTACTAATTTTAATACAGAATAGTATTATAGGATTGCGCTTGCATTGATGATACCATCAATTCCTAACTGGTTTCACAGTTTTTGATGTTCTTCAAAGCGAAATAGCCTCTGACAGCAGTCACACCCATAAAACTTCCTATATTCTGCAAATTTGAGAAACTCTGTGAAGACTGAAGAATGTTTAGCCGTAGCAGCCTGAGTTCAATTTGTTATTATTTGAAACTGGCTGTGTGTATAACTGATTCCATTGGCTATTGCAATTGTTTGCAAAATTGTGACAAATGGGAAATATTTTGTTATTATTATATGAGGAGCACCAAAAAGTGCAAAACCGGTCTATAGATTCTGTAATCTGCAATTGGAGTGTGAACTTAACTTTAGTCCATTTACCTGGTTTCCGTGAGTAAGATAGCATCCTGTTCGATATAAATCTCCATGAATTGAAATCGCTGTCAAAAATAATTGGGTCATTGGAAAAATTCCGATTCCAATGCTATTTAGAGTTAGTTATACACTAAGCCTATCCTGTTGTGTTACATTGCTTGCGTGCCCTTATAAAAAGAACTCCTGTATTTGCGGTTCATTAATTAAAAAAGTAAAAAAGTAAAAAAAATAAAAATTGAAACATCAAGGTCAGTGTATTGTTGTGACGAGATTTCATAATCTCGACAAACCCTTGGAAAAATCGCAAATTATATATTAATTATCAAGATTCTATATTTTTACATCATTTTAAACCCTGTTTTAATTATCCCTCTTGTCTTTGAAATATGTATTATACAAAATATTCTATACTGAAAGGAAATCTTTTAGCCATTTTATTAATCCGTGAAAACCGCATTCAGAGAGAAGTTCCGTTATTATTTGACCGTTAAAGTCAAGGTCTGTATTCCCGGGCAAAGCGGATGCCTGGCTTTGCTTGCGGCCTGGTAATGTTAGTGCAAGGCTCGCACTTTTCTTCACAATAGATTTTGGAGTGAAACTCCTGGATGAATTTGAGACCTTGCGGCGAGGGTATGTTGTATCGCCATATTTCATTTTCGGGACCTTGCCGTAAGTTGAAGAGGGTATGTCTGTGGAGTTTTCTATTGGTCAAAGGCTGTAAATAAGTCTTCTCGCAGGTCCGAATGATTTTGGGACCTGAATCCGCCTGGTTACATAAAAGCTGTTGCAAAGAGTATTCGTGACTTTTCTTCCTGTCTAGTTGTCGACGCTCTCAGGTCGGCCTAGACCATTTTTAATGTTGCCCACCACGGAGTGCGGGATTCGGCCCAAGTCGACTCCTGGCCTCGCGTGGGCATGGGAAGAAGAGACGAAGATGCGTACATCGCCGAAGAACATCGATGAAGAGCCCGACGCCTAGCTGAGAGAGCTGCGACGAGAAAGGTACGATGGGGCCCGAGGTCTATGTGCCGGGTCGAG
This sequence comes from Amaurobius ferox, assembly GCA_951213105.1. NCBI lineage: Eukaryota > Metazoa > Arthropoda > Arachnida > Araneae > Amaurobiidae > Amaurobius > Amaurobius ferox. The sequence continues at coordinate 119,339,408 of OX578147.1, forward strand.
ATGTTGGAACGGTACGGAATGCAACTATGACGCCAAATTCCCTGCGATATGAGGCGGATGTCTGATTCCGAACCTTCTGCAACTCCGACTGGGGAGGTAAGGGTTGACTGCTCTTCGCATCTACACCTGTCTTACGGAAGCATAAATATAAAGAATCTTCTCCTTAAATTACGTAAACTCTGACTTCCGTTCCTAAATTATATCAACTTGTTTAATTATCAGTTCTATTTTGCTTATCTCTGAGTGCGAGTTTTCCCCTGTTGCTTTGAGACCATACCTTAAATATCTTATATCATATTGCTTATTATATACTTAAATATTGCTGTGCCACTTTATTTATATTGTTGATTAACTTATTATCATTGGATATTTCCGTGGCAGCAAATATATTAGTATGGATCCTGAGTCCAGTGTCACAGTCACTAATGTTGTGCTTGCTGATAATGATTCAGTCTATCATATTCTCTACTCTAACTTCTTAATACAATATTGAATAAAGAAAGTGATTTATATTTAAACCTGTGTGGTTATTTAACGTTATCTTTGTCTCCTGAAATTATAATTAATATAAATGTTTTCAGGACATGCCGCTTGCCAGGTCCGTATTTATATTAAGTTACAGTGTTTTATTTACTTATCCGGCATCTTGTATTCGTGTAACAGTTCATCCAGGAATTTATTCCTGGACGAGAGAGAACCTGGGTATAACATTTATGGGTTGCGCCAACGAACTTCACGGCTTAACACATTCACGGCTTTATCACTGTTTATCCTATTTAGCATATTTACATCCCCAATTTCCCCCGCGACAGTATTTTATCCAAGCTCGGGCTTATTCCTCCTACCTGCTTGTACCTACATTTCATCCTCTTTTTTAATAATAACTAATAATTACTTACTTATAATTTCTTTTTCTACCAAAAGCATTGGTTAGTTACCGTATTTATATTAATTTTAAATTCTAATGGCTCAAATTGATGTTAGATGCAGGCTCTAGGTTTAATTTCAAACAACGGTTAGAAATATATTCCTATAAAAAATTTGATGTGAGCAGCATTTGACTTTCCTTATATAATGCAATGAATGTACTACATTTACAGCCAAAAATAATGTATAAGATCCTCGGTATTGTGTTTTTATTGTTGAATTGTACATTTAGCAATTTTCCGGATGACAATATGTAACACTATTTTAAGATACCCAATTAACTTAACAGGCAGCTAGCTCTAAATAAACAATTATCAATATTGATAGCATTCTCAATAACTATACAGTCCATATATTAAAATATTTTAATAGTTAATTCATCAATTAGGCGTCATTTTCATTAATTTTTGTAATTTTGACGACATTTCTGTCAATATGGGGCGAAATATCGCCAAGTTGGCGATACTATGTTAAACTATTCGAGAAGTTCACCAAATACATCACCAAGTATTACAGACAAACGGAGAGAAGAGTATTTCTTATATACTACTAGGTATCCTCATCATATGACGGAAATCAGAATTTACGATACATTACTTTCCATTTCGTGACATTTTTGTCACTTTAGTAACATTTAAAATAATCGCCAAGATGGCGACGTACCGCTAAATTTCTCGTCAAGTTTTACGGACAGAGAAATGGATTATAGTTATAGTCTACTTTTATATTCTTTCCAAGATATTGAACTTCAATTAGTCGTCATTTTCATTGATTTAGCGTCATTTTTATAAATTTGGCGACACTTCCATTGATTTGTCAAAATTTAAAAAGTCGCCAAGCTGGCGACATTCCTCAAAAATCTCGCTAAGCATTATGGACGGAGAAATAAGTTATTCTTATAGCAGATATATGTGACTATTGGAGTCCAAATACAAAAATATTTCCCAAAGTATCTTTTCTCATGAATGGAACGAGCTAGATCCACGAGAATGATGTCACCAAATTTATCGCATGATATTACATATGAAAAGTGAAAATATTTCACAATAGTTTAGTTAATGTGGGCGCGGTAGCCCATTGGTTAGCGCGCTGGAGTTGCACTCGGTAGTCCCGGGTTCGATTCCAGCCTCTGCCAAAACTGCCGCCGTGTTCATGCGGAGTACGATCACGTTAAACATGTGGGTCCGAAAGTCCTTCCGAGAGGTTGGTGGTAGGGAAAGGAGGGTACGGTCCCTGTGGATGTCTCCCCCACTGGGTTCCGGTCTAAATTGGGTGGCACTTCCCGACCATCCAAACTGTTACCTTACACCTTTCTGGTAGGTCGGACGGTCTGGGTTTCAACAACAACAACAATAGTTAATGTATTTCTTTTATTTGATATGATTTTTTGATAATTTTTTTGAAAAAGCTGCAATATCTCGAGAACGGTTCAGTCTATCGTTCTAAAATTTATGTCAATCGTTTTCTAATGAAAAATTTTATAAGAAATGGCTATTTACATAACTTTATTAAAGTTTGAGTTTTTGATAATTTTTCCATAATTTCACTCGAAAATTTAGTGGGTTTCGGAACATTCGATTGCGTACAAAAACAATAGACTTCCAGTATTCATGGATTATAATTTGTGTACCAAATTTCGTTCGAATCTCTCTATTCGTTCGTGATATATCATCTCCACAGACTAGCTGGTACACACACAGACATCACTTCAAAACGTTTGATTCGTATTTAGGGATGCTTGAAACGTCCTCTCCCGTCGAAAACTCGAATTCGAATTTTTAACCCATGTCATAATACTTTCCTTATACATTATAATATGTACATAGGAAAGTAATGAAGTCTACGTGAGACCAAGCGATTTCCTTATCATTTTAATTGTACAAAATGCTTACTCACTGGTAATAATATTTTATATCGTATAGAGTTTTACTTTCCCTGCACGACATGGTTATGTATAGGGAAAGTATTGGAATCATACTCGCAATATTGGAATCACAACTCGAGTTTCGGACGGGTCTTCACTTTTGGGGACCTCTAGATTACGTAAAAACTATTTTGGCATGACGTCTCTTTCTGTGTGTGTGTGTAATGTATGTAGCCATTCAAACTAAAAAAATATCTGATGTGGGCAGCACATGACTTTCCTTATATAATGCAATGAATTTACTTCTTTAACGGTATATAATGCAATGAATTTACTTCTTTAACGGTATATAATGCAATGAATTTACTTCTTTAACGGTATATAATGCAATGAATTTACTTCTTTAACGGTGATGAAAAGATCCACTGCACAGTGTTTGTAACCTTATATTGTACATTTGACGAGGTAAATTGTACATCCGGCTGACAACATCTAAAACTATTTCGTACCCAGTTAACTGATATTTTACGTAACTCTAAATTAACAATATCGATATTGATAGCATCCTCAATAACCAATATTGTCCATATATTTAAATATTTTAATAATAAATGCATCAATTAGGCGTCATTTTCATTAACTTGGCGTTATTTTTCGTCAATGTGGGGCAAAATATTGCCAAGTTGGTGATATTTAGAAGAGCATTTCTTATATAATAAAAGGTTTGCCCACTCTTATGACGGAATTAAAAATTTTCAAAATATTACAAATTTATTTGGTGTTATTTTTATCAATTTGGCGAAATGTTTATCAATTGGATAATATTTTATCAATTTAGCAACGGTTTCCTTAATTTGGAAATATTTAAAAAAGGTTGCCAAGTTGGCGATAAGCCGCCCAAATTCGTTGTTAGAATTTTGTCAAGCGTTACAGACGAAGTCTTATGGTAGTCTAATATTCTTTCCAAAATGGTGAATTTTAATCAATTAGTTGTCATTTTCATTGATTTAGCGTCATTCTTATCAATTTGGCGACATTTAAAAACTCGCCAAGTTGGCGATATTCTGCCAAATTTGTCGCTAAAATTTCATCAAGTATTATGGTCAAAGAAATAGGTTATTCTTATCGAAGATAAACGACTAATGGCGTCCAAATACAAAACGATTACAAAAAGTATCCTCTCTTACAGTAAATTCTTCTTCTTTCCAAGATATTGGATTTTCATCAATTAGTCTTCATTTTCATTGATTTAGCGTCATTCTTTTCAATTTGGCGATATTTTTTTATCAGTTTGGCGACATTTTTATCAATTTAGCGACATTTTCATCAATTCAAAAACACGCCAAGTTGGTGATATTCCGCCAAATTCGCCGTCAAAATTTCGCCATGAATTGTTTATGTAGAAATAGATTAGTTTTATGGTAGATAAACGACTAATGGCGTCAAATTACAAAGCTATTATCCGAAGTGTCTGCTCTCGTGAATGGAACGAGAATAATGATATCGCATTAAAATTTAGTTAATCGCATAATATTTTTATTTTTACATCAGATTTTTATTTTCTTTTAGAAAGAAATTACTAAATGTAGTGACACTCACTTTCATCTGTGATCATACACAAGAACCGCATAGTCATCTGTATCATTTGGGGGAACATAAGGTCAAACAATTTTTTGGTATCCTCTTCAAGTTTTTATCACCATACGGCATGCCGAAATTTAATTATGGTTTAGATACGATTTAAAGGAACAGTTCTTGGGCCCTTGGCATAGAAGCATTTTTATCTAGTGGCATAAACGTTACCAAAATCTTTAAAGAGACATTTGATTATCAAATGGGGAAGTTTGTTTGTTAATAGAGGCCTTTCAGAGAACAAATGGCATTGTTTTCGGTTAATGGAGGAATTATCAATAACTAGGCACACCAAAATCGTCTGTTCTTAGGACCTCAATCCGACTCTTTTTATGAGATTTATTCGTAAATAAGATTTATTAATCCATGAGATTTCTGATTAAAGGTGTATTTTTCAGAGCAAAGAAAAAATACTTTTTATAAATATTTATTTCACTAAAAACTAAATCTACACAAAGATTTTGAAAACATTTTCCTCTCAGAAACTTCTCTTAAATTCTTGTCATCGATTGCTATTCCTTTCCAATGCTTTGATTTCTGAAAGAAAATACATAATGTCAATACAAATATTTTCATATCGGGCAATTTAAGTGGTCATATAGGACTTTTTGCAATGTTAATATGCAATAAGTGAAAAGATTTATCTTTTACCTTATTATACACATACGAGTGAGTAAGACTGACTAACTGACTGAACCACTAGGGCACATACAGCCCGAGCTACTGAAGGAAAAAACTTGATACAAATAATGTGACTTACAAATGTGACTACAAATAATAAGGAAAACTTGGACTTTTTTATTTTATTATTCTCTTTTATTTATAAATCAAAGGTTTTTTTTTGGGGGGGGGGGGCAGCTGATTTAAGGCTGAATAAGGTATGAATTACACAACCGAGACTTTTCACGATAGGAACTTAAAACTTTTCATAGACATGGAACTTGGCCTATAAGTAATGAGAAAATCTAAAATTTCGAAATTTTATTAGATAAATTAATTAATCGCGAATAGTTTTTTTTCTCGCATTCTTTCAGCTATAACTTACGTCTAGTTCCACAAATTTTCTTTCATATCGTCATGCGCAGAACAAATAACTTAAATTTTCTTAATTAACTCTATGAGTGTACAATCAACCGTTCCTGGGATATTTTAATTTATAGTTACAGCAGACAATATTCTTTTTTACATTTCATCAGTTAATTTATTTATAGTTTCTGATTTAATTGTGGTAGCTATAGTAACTGAGTTATGTTTTAAAGACCGAAATCTTTGTTGGCTATTTTTAAAATCAAAGAATTGAAAAAAAATTCTAAAATGAATTAATTTGTTTACAAACTTTGCGAAAAATGTCAATATACAGTTATCGGAGAGGGAATATTGTTTATACCGAAATTCCCATGTTAACAGAACTATAGATGTGCGCCATTTTTATACTTCGATTTATAAAGATTTCTGATATTCAGAGCTTTAAGTGCATAGGCGGCGCCACGAGGGGTTCTAGGGGTGCTTCAGTACCCCCATTACAAATTGCGCAAACACTTCGTTTTATATAACAATTGCTCTTATTTCAACAATTTGCAGTTTTTCTCTCTCTCTCTCTTTAAAGTTATTATTTTATTTATTGTTCTACGGATTTATAAGTCTGAGATCAGATATTTTTAGGGTTTCTAGCTAGACCCAGTTCCAAATGACTGCACAAGACTTCAAGAAAGAAATCTGACTGTCGTGAATTTATCGCGAAAGGATACATAGACGGTTAGTTTCGAATCGAGTTTGCAGAACATTGTCAACCATTGTCAACCATTAGCACAGACGCCAATATTCCATTAGCGTCTGTGCCAGCGTGTTCATAATTTTCAAATTCCTTTTTATTTAGAATTTTTTACGAATTAAGACCATGGCTATATCATTAAGAAATCTGTGGACAAAATATAATGAATTAAAGTTCCACAAGTAAACGATTTGTTATTTTTAAATTATACAATTATACACGCTTCGCATGAGCACCTCCAATTGTGAAAACATGGTGGTTAAGTGTGGGGGTGTCACATTGCGTTATCACTAGCCATTTCGTTTGCTCGAAGCGTGGCCAACGAGGATGGATATCGCTAGCAAAGTGTCAATAATAGTTATTGACACTTTGCTAGCGGAGGAGGTAAGGAAGAGTTTTTTGATTGTTTGTCCGCGATGCCGCGTGATATATATCGCATTTACAAGTCTGAGATTTTTCACACACTAACATCTATACCTGAACTATTGCACCTCGACGGCTGTTTCCAAATTTTTAATTAGATTAAAAATAAATAAATATTAAAACTTTTTCAAATTGTTCAAATCGGCCGCTTACCGCCGACAATAGGGAAGACATTCTTTTCCTGGTGCAGCAGAGCCCAGGAAAAAAGACAGAGACAATAGAATTCCTGAACAAATGGTTAGAGCACGAGGAGGGCTCGAGTTCGATTCCCGGCTCTGTCCAAACTATCTTCGTATTAACGCAGGGTACGGACACGTTAAATATGTGGGTCTGAATGTCCTTTCGAAAGATTGGTGGTAAGGGAAGGAGAGTACCATCCTTGGAGATGTCGCCCCCACTGGGATGAGGTCTAAATTGGGCGGCACTTTCGGGTCGTACAAATATATGCCTTAAACCTTCGGTTAGGGACGGTCTGGGTCGAAAGAAAGAAAGAATAGGGTTCTCGATAATTCGGAATATTTCCTTCCCCGGTGGTAAACATTTTCTCATGCGAATTGTTTTTAAATGTTCAGAAAAGTTCATGTTCTCATATATAATTTTTTTTAAAAAAATTACATTTTTTTCAAAGTTTGAGTCCAATGATTCCTTAAAAAATCGGACAATATGAATCAGGAATATTTATTAATTATTATAAATGACCAGGCACTTTTTACCAATTTAAGAAGAGTCCTGTGACTCCTTAAAAAATCGGACAATATGAATCCGAAATGTAACTACGTATAACAATAGAAACGGAGATAATTCATGTACGTATTTTTTTATCCTAAATACAATTTGAAGGTTGCGCATCCTAATCTGGTGAAAGAGAACTAAAACGAAAAATTATTTTTTTTAAAAAGACAAGAAAAACATGAATTCGAGTAACAAACAAGCAAAAATAAATAAAATGCAAAGAAAATGAACTCAACGTGCTGAGCAGAAAAAAGCGAAAACAGGGAAATAAATAATTAGACATGGCCATGTCATTCCATCAGAAATATGATGTCATTGACAAATTACTAGCCAGATTACTGGAATGTTTACTTGCATGGAATGTTTAAAAGAATCCAAATATAAAACTGAAGATCACTTTTGAATAATGGAAGCAGAAGAGAAAGCAAATCAATGGCTTGTCATTCAGCAATGATTAGCAGTTGAAAATGCATTAATCATTTCTCGGGCTATCGTGTCCACGATTCACAGGTATATATATATACATACTCACAGATGAACGTGTTTCAAAAGTGTTCGGAATGCATTCAGGAGGTTTTAAACCGTGCTTTTTGTCAAAATCTCGAATTCAAATATAAATTTCTTTTTTAAGGGGAGTATCGTTTTCTCTTCTCTAAACAGTAGTATAAGAAAATGATAAAATAAAGAAATAGTGTTCTTACCGGCATGCATCTCATATCATTAATAATGAGCATGGTGAAAATGGCGATCAATGAATTGATGATTACGAGCCTGTTGTACATGCGCAAGAACATGACGAGGAATATAAGTTGCTCCCACTGGCTTAGGAGGAATATAACCTGTTGTTGATCCTGGCTTAGGAACAACAGCAGGTGCAGCAGGTACGTAAGTAGGTGAAGCTGGCACATAACTAGGTGAGGCCGGCACATAACTAGGTGAAGCCGGTACATAACTAGGTGAAGCCGGTACATAACCAGGTGAAGCTGGTACATAATTAGGTGGAGCTGGTACATAACTAGGTGGAGCTGGTACATAAGAAGGAGAAGCTGGTACGTAGGCTGGTGAAGCTGGTACATAAGAGGGTGAAGCTGGTACATACCCAGGTACAGGTTGGGGTAAAAAGTATTCCGCAGGAATTGCATAGGCTTGTACGGGTGGTGGCTGTGCATATCCATATTTGAGAGGATTGAAACGCACATCGTACCGGTAACTGGTTGGTACTTGTGGAGCAGCATATGAAGGGTTTGGATAGACAAGTGGAGAACGATGCTTGATTAGAGGCCTTTGAACGTTGTTAGTTGCCACGGAGAGCGAAGAAAGTATGGTCAAACCAACAAGGCCAAGCTAAAAATACACGAAGAATGAATCAAAATAGTTTGAGAAACAAATACATATTACTTGGTTAATTCAAACTCAATATTATTCCTCTTAGCCTTCTATCCATATCTGTGTTAAATAATTTGACAAGCAGGTAAAACCGCGTTTGTTTTTCTTTTCATAATTTTACTCCACAAAACCCTTTCTTTAATTGGTTTTAACAGGCAGCATGTGTTACAAAACTACATATATCAATTTTCAAATACTATAAATTTTTAATTTCACTATCTCCCTCTACTTATCATTAATCTATAATTATTCATCTAATAATTCTAAAATGTTAATTTCAATATTTCCCTTTATTTATCATCATTATTCTATCAATTATTCATCTATTAAAGTAATAAAGTAACAGACATTCAACATATCGTTATATATAAAAAAAAATAATATGTATTCATGCAAAACATGATTTTTTCAATATTTTCCTTTAGAGGTTTAATAAATACTGGTTAAAATGTAAGATTCTTTATTAAGCAAATTCTCTTCCTATCCGTCTGCCTGTTAATTGTCACTCTGCCACTGGACGGTAATTTTTTCTTTTTTTGCATTTGTAACAAATTTTGTGGCAAATTTTAGCGCAATATTGCCAATTTGGTGATTTTGGGTAAATGCCGCCGAGATGACGGTAATTCAAAATCTCTGAAAATTAAATTTACTGTGTTCGATGATCTCTGTCGTTTTTTGGTAATTATTAATTTAATATTCTTGATTCAAAATACAGTAAGGCCCACTGCTGAGACTGAACCGTTTTTGAGAAAGTCTGAAAAGTTGAAACATTTTATAAAAATCGACTCATCAACAAAAAATTTCAGAACTTTTACAAATTCGTTTGTTTTTAGTAGCTAAAGAAAGAAAAGTATTGTTTAGGTATCGTTAACACTTTTCGACTAAATTTAACAGCTAGATATTTTCGATGGTGCAATCATAAGCTAAATGTAATTTTAATTTTAAATCTATATACAACATTGGGCTAGTTCGATCTGTATAATCACACCTTATATCCTTAATACAGCGAATTGCAAAAAAGACATCTAGAATTTCTTGAATAATAAATTTTTGAAATAAAAGTGAAAGTTATGAAATAAAACGTAATTTTGATATAAATCACTCAAATTGTTTCAAAAATAGGTGAAAAGTAAATTATTTGTTAAAAACATAGTATTAATTAAACAAAGTAGTAACAGTGCCATTAATCCTGTTTCAACATATAAAGACAAAGCAACATCAACCGCACAAAGGCCTTTTATCTCTGTTCTGTCTTTATATGAAAAGAATATAAAAATATTATATATGTATTTATATATTTATATTCTAATCTTTATATATATATATATATATAATATGTAAGAGTAAAATTTAAAAATTTTTAAGGTATAATCACCTAAAACACCTAATGTAAATACACACACCTAGCGAAATGCTGCCCCAGTATAAAATTTACCAATATAACATCCAAATAAGAACCATAAAATCCAGCAAAAAAATGAAAAGTATTAAAAGCTGGGGGTCACAACATCCTCCGGTCAGCTTTTGATACTTTTCATTTTTTTGCATTCTTTACTGGATTTTATGGTTCTTATTTAATTTATATATATATATATATATATATATATATATATATATATATATATATATATCGTTAGCTATGGCTTCTAAAAGAAAAGCTTGCTAAAATGGTTACCCGTCAAAACATAACAACCAAAACAATTGATCGCTATATTCAGGCAACAGTAAATATAAAAGCATGTTTGAAATATAGATTAGAAAGAAAATGCAATAAAAAGTTGAAGTTTGAATAAATGTTACAAATATTTTAGAAATACGATTTGCAATTAAATGCATGTCCCTGTTAAAAGTCATGCTTAAATAATGTTAATTTATGTTAGAAAAACTTAATTTAGAAATTATAGAAAATTCATATAGGATAATATATCACTCGTATAAAATAATAAAATTCCTATAAAAATAATTAAACCTATTTAATATGCTTTATCTACAGGTGTATTGGGTTTGCGAAGGTTACAAAGTTGTTTCATAATCCAGATGACGCTCCCAACGCAAATGGACAAAGTGCAGATATATAAAATATGTAACATATATAATATTCAAAACATATATAATGCTATATATAATAGCAGAGTAGTGCTCAATTACTTTAATTAACATTGGTGAAATTTTAGGCACTCCTATATAGCGCATTTTCCTGGTAGAGCGTGAACGTCTTTCTAATAACAAGACATAATTTATTTATTCAATCCGAGTTTATTTATTCTTCTTATTATTATTGCTGTGCGCATTTGTCACAGCTTTCTTGATTCCTTTATCAGCTGCGAATTTTCACATATCTTTTAATGAAATCATTTATTATATTAAAATACTTTTGAAATATTATCGGTATATATGGACGATTACACAAAAACCGTTAACTTTAAATTTTTAGAAATTTCATGCTGCCTAGAACGATAGAATGATGTTATTCGATTTGGGCTTAACAAAGAGCTGTCCAAATGGCTGCCGTAGAAAAACAATGCCAGGATTTAAAATGCAAACCTTTGATTAAAATTATACCGGAACGTACAGCGAATTATTGAAAACTAAACAACACTTTGACTTTGAACGCCCGCTTTGAACAACAAGAAAAAATGAATAAATAATCCAATGCACAGGCACAATACATCCTAACAAGTGTCTAAGCACGCCTTCATCAGCAAAGCGAATGCAATTTATATAATCCCACCGGGTCTAGAACCTCAGTCTGTAAGGAATTTTGGTATTTTGCCAATTTTTTTCCCGGTAATTTCAGTAGTACTTGAGCCACATGTGCAGCTATTAAATTGTATAAGTATTTATTAAACAAAAATTATTAATAATGTTTACATGATGCATTCATAGATGTAAAATTATTTATATTGAAGTTATTTGATATTTTGCTCAATTTTAACTTCCTTATACTGTAGAATAATAAATTTTCGAGCTCAAGTTTTTGATGATAATACATGTTTTAGGACCTCCTGAACACACACGTTTTGAATATTTTTAGAGTGATATCCGTCTGTCTGTCGTCAATTGCCAGTGTACACAAATATTAATGGATTTTCACAAAATTTTATATCCGGCTTTGCTACTGAAAAATCTAGAACTAGATAAAATATTTTTAAAACTCGAGCGAAAGCGTTTATTCCTAATTTATTCCTAATTTTATATTTTTTTTAACATGACAGCATGGAACGAAATCTGACAGAATTATGCATAAAGCGGGTTTTTTATGGTTCAATGATCAAGAAATGTAACACTTTCAATCATTGTAGTGAAATATAGCCGTGATATAAATTTTGTGTTTGTATAGTCATTAGTCCCCTCGGGAGTACATTGTCAAACTTAGTTTCAATCGAACTTGGTAACAATCCAAGTCTTTTAAAATGAAGGCTGGCATGCTACAATTGTGGTCATTTGATCCAATGATACAGATTTTTCAAATTCCCCTTGCAAAATTTGTAATAAAAGAAAAAAAAACCATGAGCTATTTAAAAATGGATAGTGGTATAAGAAATTCGACATGAGGCACACTCGATTTTGTTTGATAGGATTTCCGGAGAAGCCGGACCTTCTTCACGTGAATAACATCTATTTTCTATTATCCGACATTTTGAACTTTTATATCTTCGAACCTAATAGATAAAAGTATAAACAATCTATGCTTGTTCTGCAGAAAATAGACTATCATTTATGAATATACGTATAATATCAACACTTTCATATTTTGAAGGGTTTGTTTTTCTTTCGAGAAAAAAAAAAGTTTTTGCTCGAGCGAGTTGTCATTTCACTTTGCTTAATATCACTCGAAATATCTTCTAAATTAAAAATATATGTCTAAACAGTAAGTAACCAAAATGTTCAGTAGGAAATTCAATTTAGGTTTATTTTCTTTTTTATTTTAAAATAAAATGTTGATCTAGATAGTTTTTGAGCAATCGTTTTATCACGTAGAATAAAATTAAAAATTTTCCATTTTTAAAGTGTGATCAAAGTGTTGTTGAAACCCAGACCGTCCGACCTACCAGAAAGGTGTAAGGTAACTTCTTGGACGGTCGGGAAGTGCCACCCAATTTAGACCGGAACCCAGTGGGGGAGGCATCCACAGGGACCGTACCCTCCTTCCCCTACCACTAACCTCTAGGAAGGCCTTTCGGACCCACATGTTTAACGTGATCGTACTCCGCATGAACACGGCGGCAGTTTTGGCAGTGGCTGGAATCGAACCCGGGCCTACCGAGTGCAACTCCAGCGCGCTAACCAATGGGCTACCGCGCCCCTTGTGATCAAAGTGTGGAGAAATTTTTTATTTCTAAAGTTTGATAACTCCTAACATTAGTATTTTTATGAATAATGCAAATCAACTATATTATTAGAAAGATAACTCAGGCCGACAAAAAAAATTATCTGCTGACTTGGATGGGACACTAGTTTTTAACTAATTTTGGTATGTTGATTTCAAAAAGAACGCTATTTTTGTTGTACCACATCAAGTTTTCGAAAAAACGCATTCCGTGTTTATTGTTATAATGTTATTTGAATCAATTTATCAGCAATTCATGCGGGATTTGCTGATAAATTGATAATTTGCTGATAAACATATCCCTGTTTTTTGTGTCTCTCGGATAGTCGAAAAAGGGACAAATATTGAACTCAGAGGAACTGGCCAGTGAAAACATCTTTGGAAGTTGGAGAAAAAATGTCATACTACAACTACATTAATGTAATTAATATATTTGTCTGTTAGTCATTGTTACATTTTAAAAACTTATTTATTATACAATTCTGAATACCATTCGTTTACTTAAACCATTTACTCAAAGTACCCACTTTTTTCCCATTTTTAAACATTCAAGGTACTTTAGAAAAAAAAAACGTGACGTGATACGCGAAAACTAATATGATTTTAGATTTCAGCACATCAAAATACCTTTAAATCAACTCTCAACTGTCAGTCAGCAAAAATCGTGTCGGCCAGTGTAATTTAATGAAAATACAAAGAAATAATCTGCATTGAGTTATTTTCATTTCATTAAAATGTTTAGTCAAATAAGCACATAAAATAAGACAAAATTCTCTTATGCAACAAAAAATGTATTTCCTTAACTCAAAATTGACCTACGACATTGATGGATCAAATAGCTAAACAGGTCTTAATATGATACAGCATGGAATACACAAAAATTGTATGTATCCACTCTAACTCAAAAACTTATTGACTAAATTTCACAAAATTTGGTAAATAAGTCAGTTTTATGTTATCCTGGTGCTGATTAGATTTCGGTACGATTCGAAAAGACAGAATCCGCTTTTTTTGCAAAATTGCCAGCAAAAATTATCAAAATCTAAAATAAATAACTACGTATGCTCAAATGTATTAATTAAATCCTTGTTTTATACGTAAATTTTGACAATGAAAAAGATAAGACCAACCCCATTACTCTAGGATTAGCTGTTCTCGAGATATTTTAGTTTATTCGCATTTTTGCTTCGCAGCCTATGAAAATAGATATAGTTATAAAAAAAAATTGAAAATCGAATTAGTGCAAATTCGGCGTGATTTCACATACTTATGCGTGTTATTTAGTGCAATTAAATTCAATTTAATAAATTATTAAAGATATAAAACGAAATTGAATTTCAGTCCGTCGATAAAGCCAAGTGCTGGTTGCCGATATCCAATTTTTTACTTTCCCTGCAATACATGGTAATGTATGGGGAGAATATTGTAAACATGTCAAAAATTGCAACTCGAGTTTTTGCCGTATCTACACATTTCGAGAACACGAAAAAACTATTTTTAGAGTGACGTCTGTGTGTGTGTGTGTCCACTCTAACTCAAAAACTATTTGTCCAAATTTCATAGAATTTTATTGTTAAGTCACTTGTGGGTGACCCTGGTACTGATAAGATTTTGGTACGATTCGAGACAGCATAATTTTTGGTGAAATGGCCCTCAAAAATTGTATGTATCCACTCTAACTCAAAAACTAATCGACCAAATTTTATGAAATTTGCTAGATAAGTGACTTGTAAGTTAACCTGGTGCTGATTAGATTTTGGTGGGATTCGAAAGAAAAAACTGCATTTTTTATGAAATGGCACGCAAAAATCATGAAAATCTAAAATAAAATAATACGTATGCTCAAATGTATCTATTAAATGTTTGTTTAATACGTAATTTTTTAATGCTGAAAAGAATAAGACCAACCCCATTATTCATGGACTAGAAGTTCTCGAGATATTTCAGGTTATTTTTGCAACTTTGCTACGCCGCCTTTTAAAATACGTTCAGTTACCAAATGAAATCGAAAATTGAATTGAAAGTACAAATTCAGTGACATTTCAAATAATAATGCGTGCTGTTTTGTGCCATTAAACTCAATTTAATGAAAAATTAATGGAATAAAGATTAAATGAATTTGAATCTGCAAAAAAAATCATGCCCATATTGAATTTTGTGTGCTGCTCACATTGAATTTTGTTGTTGGTATCTCCTTTGTTACTCATTTTTCTAGCCCTTTGTAAGCTGTGTATCTTAGTAAGACAGCAGACAAAACGAAAAGAAATTGACTGATCACATAGAAAGCAATATACCAACTTAGCGTTAAGAATCAATCATAAGAAAAGTTGGTAAAAATCTAACAAAACTTAGCTCTTCTCAACTGTTCAACAGACATAAGCAGACTTAGTTGATTCCAAATCAAACTGGTATAAACAAGAAATGGTGTATATAGCAGCATGAGGTGCTAGAGAAATTAAAATCTGTGTTAAATTGATAAAAAAAATTTAACCGATCACACAGAAAGCAATGTAAAATACCAAGCTTGCATGAAGAATGAATCATAGGAAAAGTTGGTGGAAATCGAACTAAAATAAGTGTTTCTCAACTGTGCAACAGACATCAGCAGACTTGTCGATTCGAAATCAAACTGGTAAAAAACAAGAAATGGTGTATAGCAGCTTGAGGTGCTAGAAAATTAAAATTTGTGTTCTATTGACAAAAGAAACTCATTTGAGTCAATTGAAAATTAATTATCTCAATGCTGTCTAAGATTAGTTCTAGGATTGTTGGATTCAGATTCAAAAACTTTGGTTTACATTTCTGAACTCCAAGAAGAGAAATCTGATGTGGACATCACACGATTTTCTCTTTACTTCTTACATAATTCATTAAATTGAGTTTAATGGCGCAAAATAACACGGATAATTATTTAAATTATTAACCTATTTTCGTTTTCCTTTGGCGACTAGACGTATTTTCAAATGCGACGTTAAAAAGATGCGAAAAAACTAAAATATCTCGAACGGTTAATCTTAGAGGAGCCATCTCTTGCTTTGATGGTATCAGGTATATTTTCCATTTTATGAAACTGGATAGTCCGGTCCTAAAAATTGCCGGGTCGCATCTGTTCTGCAACGAATGTTTCTATATTTTATCACTAAATTGAGCATATGGAAAAACAAGTGAAGTGAAAATTTTGATTGATCTTCGATTTATACAAGGCCTAATAGCGTTCGCACAGAAGAATGCAATCAATCTTCTGCACAGAAACACTACTTCATGAGAAAAAAACTGCCCGCGAAATACAAAAGTCAAATCTCCCCCTTCAAAAAAAGTTATGAAATCTCAAAATGATTTGTGCCAAGTTACCGTAGGGCCGGATATGTACTTTAAGATCTAGGGTATCCTGCTACTGGGTCCATTCCTACTTCAAATCACATGTAGCAATTTTTAGTCGTACTCAATTTTGGATCCTAAACCACCTTCAGATCACACATAGACCTTATTAGCTGAAGACGATTTTTTTTAAATTGACTACGACTAAAGCGGGCTATGTGTGATTTGAAAGATTGTTAAAATCCTTCAGTAGGGTATCCTAGACCAAAAAGCACAGCTCTGGTTCTGCAGGAACTTTTGAGATTTCGTAATTTTTTTTAGAAGGAGGATTTTGTTTTATGTACCGGGGAGTTTTTTTACCATGAAGTAGCGTCTGTTTTAGATTTCAATAATTTTTGTAGAAATGTTCATCAGCATGGTTACTCAGCAATGATATAGCAGGGATTGCTAATTCTACTTCTCTGTTGAGTACCATTTATTAATGTCTTTCTAATTTTTTGAAATTTAAATTCAAATGTATCCTCAATTTTTTTTTAAAAAGTACCACCCACCAGAACACACAACACCGATTTTAATCAATGAGTCACCATTGATTAAAATCGGTTAAACACTTCAGGCTGAAGATCTGCCAACACTAAAGAAAATGGTAGAAAAAATATGTTTTTCTTTTTAACACTTTACAACAAAGTTGAAAAGTGTTTATGACTTTGTTCATTCTGTCTGTCTGTCAGCACGATAACTGCCGTAAAAATGACAATCAAAATGAAATTTTAGTATGTTGTTCAGACAGTCTGTGGGATCTATGGGAATATAAATGAATAATATCACTCAATTAGTTTTGGATTGAACCTGGATTTAAAAATTAAATACATTGAACCCTATGGGACCTAATTTTTCAAACATTTTTAACCGAATTTAAAATTCACAAATTGCTTCGAAAGTTTTAGGAAATATTCAAATTATCCCATAAAATATATAAAAAAAAATTCAGAAAAAATATATTCAGTAGTTTTTTAAATAAAAATTGAAATAATAATTACACCTTTTATATGAAGCCATCACGTGACCATTATATGAAGAGATCACTTGACCCACTTCTCAAAATAAAATATGGCATCCATCTTGTTTCAAAATCGTGATTTTTAATGTTCTTTTTAATTCATATTAATGTTGTATCCGTCCTAAAACCGCTTTATTTTTGCTTAAATTCTGTGTATCTACATACTGAAACAACGCAATTACAATATAGTTGAGTTTAAAAGATCATCCAAATTTGATTATATCTACAACGAAGCCTACTTTTCACTTATGGAAAATGTAAATACCAAAAGATGTAGAATTAGTTGTATAAGAATTGCTTCATTTCTTTAATGCAAAATTATTTAACTCATGGAGTCTGCAATATAGCTGATATGAATAAAACATTCATTGAATTTACGTAGAGAAGCAAAGGATTTTTCGATGAAGTTTTTAGGCTAGCGTTAAATTACTTGCACATCCATGGTTTTAAATTTTTTAATAAAATAAATTATTATAGTATTGTGATGAATGAAATGAATAGAATTTTTTTATGAATGAAATGCTGCTTTTGTAGAGAGAGCCAGGCGTGTTATGTTTCGATGATGTCATTTGAATAAATTTCATTTGTTTTCGATGAAGTTTTTAAATATAATAAATTATTGTACTATTATGATAAGTTTAAAAATATTACCGAAAAATTTATCGCATTTTAGAGATGTTTAAACTAGGAAATTTATATTTCAATGCTGTCATTTGAATAAAGTTAATTTTTTTCGATGAAGTTTTAAGTTTTCAACTATAATAAATTAATGTAGTATTGTGATAATTTAAAAAATATTTCCGAGGAATGTATCGCATTTTAGAGATGTTTAAATAAAATTGCATTGAAGTTGGAAAGTGTTTCATAATAAATGTTTTATGCATGATTAATCTTTCTTGTTTTCTTTTCTAAAATTCTAAATCAAATTTATCTTTGCTAAAGGAATCCATGGCCTAAATTCGCAAACACTGAAAAGAAAACTTAAAAGCCCGAGCGAAAATGGTAAAATGTGACATTTTAAAGTTCTTTTCCCCAGATGCTACTGCAGCAATTGCATTTTATTTTGTTCGTTTTGTTTTCTCATGGTTTTGTGTAAATAGCCTTTATCAAAATAAAACTCCAGTAGAATTTAATTAAATTATTAGATTTTTTTCAAACTCATATGTTTCGGTTTACAGGCTTCTAAAACGCTACAAGTTATAAATTCGGAAATTAACACTTTTCAGAATGAAACGCTGCTGGGTTCCTAAAAATTAATATTATTGGACTTGTACAAAAAAAATATATTAAACTTCCAATGAATTTGCATTTCCTCCACACTTTTATCAATTAAAATTCACCACACTTTTCACAATTAATAATTCTAAAAACAGCGGAATACTTACTGCGAAATTCTTCATCTTGTACTAACAGTTGAGAAGAACCAATCTACAGTATTCAAAATCTTCAAAGTTCAAGATACTGAATGTCCATCCCAGCACACCACCTGTATATATATGCGCCGAAATTCATACTTTAGACTATTTTTCCCCCTTTCCGAAAGGGGTCAAACTTTCACTAATCGGTCAAAAGAAGATCATCAGCCGCCTTTCACTTTGACAAAGTACCGATATCAAGATCGTTCGAATAATAATGAAAAGAGTAGATAATGTAGGAAAAAACCTTTAAGAAGCAAGGAGAAGGTCTGCTTATGAAAAAAATAATTAGGGGACTATCTGTTGTAAGATCTGGAGCACAATTAGGAATAGCCGTTGGCCTCTTTTTGGCCGTGACTATTAAAAGATGAGAGAAAGGATGGGAATTGTTTAAGAATGTGTCTTCCTCAATATTTAGAATATTGGTTAAAGTGATAACTAATAGATAATTATATCATAAAGTCTATATTTACAAATTCACACTTTAATGAAGAATACAAATAGATGTCTGGCGTATTTCAAGCTGAGAATAAACGTTTAAAATTTGATTCTCCAAAAGGCAGAGAAGATTCGACGGGTCATGCGGAACAACCATTTTTACTTTCCCTGCAATACATGGTAATGTATAGGGAAAGTATTGGAATCATGCCGAAAATCACAACTCGAGTTTTCGACGGATCTACACGTTTCGAGACCCCTAGAATACGAAAAAACCATTTTTAGCGTGACGTCTGTGCGTGTGTCTGTGTGTCTGTCTGTCTGTCTGTCTGTCTGTCTGTCTGTCTGTGTGTCTGTCTGTCTGTCTGTGCAGATTTTGTATCCACTGTAACTAAAAAACTAATCGACCGAATTTCACAAAATTTGGTAGGTAAGTCACTTGTGGGCGGGGCTAGTGCTGATTAGTTTTGGGTACGATTCGGAATAAAAGAACCCGCCTTTTTTTGCGAAATGGCCCGCAAAAGCTTGTATCCACTCTAGCTGAAAAACTAATGAACCGAATTTCACAAAATTCGGTAGATGAGTCACGTATAGGTCACTCTGGTGCTGATTAGATTTTGGTACGATTCGGAAAAAAATAACCTGCCTTTTTTTGCAAAACGGCCCGCAAAAATCTTCAAAATCTAAACTAAAGAACTTGGTATACTTAGATATATCCATTAAATGCCCGTTTAATACGTAATGTTTAACGACGAAAAGAATAAGACCAACCCCATTACACTAGGACTAGCCGTTCTCGAGATATTTTAGTTTTTCGTACTTTCCCTACGCCACCTTTGAAAATAAGCCCGGTTACCGAATGAGAACGAAAATTGAATTAAAAGTGAATTACATTTAATTCAAATAAATAGAACGTGGATATAAGTTTGCAGGGAAAGTCATGTGCTGCCCACATCAGATTTTTACTTTCCCTGCAATACATGGTAATGTATAGGGAAAGTATTGGAATCATACCGAAAATCACAACTCGAGTTTTCGACGGATCTACACGTTTCGAGACCTCTAGAATACGAAAAAACAATTTTTAGCGTGACGTCTGTGTGTGTGTCTGTGTGTCTGTGTGTCTGTGTGTCTGTCTGTGTGTCTGTCTGTCTGTGCAGATATTGTATCCACTCTAACTAAAAAACTAATTGACCGAATTTCATAAAATTTCGTAGGTAAGTCACTTGTGCACGAATCTGGTAGTGATTAGTTTTGGGTACCACTCGGGATAAAAGAACCCGCATTTTTTTGCGAAATGGCCCGCAAAAATTTGTATCCACACTAACTGAAAAACTAATGGACCGAATTTCACAAAATTTGGTAGATAAGTCGCTTGTAGGCCACCCTGGTGCTGATTAGATTTTGGTATAATTCGAAAAAAAATAACCTGCCTTTTTTCGCAAAATGACCCACAAAAATCATCAAAATCTAAACTTAAGAACTACGTATGCTCAAATATAGCCAATAAATGCTTGTTTAATACGTAATATTTAGCGCAGAAAAGAATAACACCAACCCCATTACACTAGGACTAGCCGTTCTCGAGATATTTTAGTTTTTCGTACTTTCCCTACGCCACCTTTGAAAATAAGCCCGGTTACCGAATGAGAACGAAAATTGAATTAAAAGTGAAATAAATTTAGTTAAAATAAAGAGAACGTTAATATAAGTCTGCAGGGAAAGTCATGTGCTGCCCACATCAGATTTTTACTTTCCCTGCAATACATGGTAATGTATAGGGAAAGTATTGGAATCATGCCGAAAATCGCTGCAGGGAAAGTCATGTGCTGCCCACATCAGATTTTTTTACTTTCTCTGCAATACATTGTAATGTATAGGGAAAGTATTTGAATCATACCGAAAATCGCAACTCGAGTTTTCGACGGATCTACACGTTTCAAGACCTCTAGAATACGAAAAAAACATTTTCAGCGTGACGTCTGTGTGTGTGTCTGTGTGTGTGTCTGTCTGTGCAGATTTTGTATCCACTCTAACTAAAAAACTTATGGACCGAATTTCACAAAATTTGGTAGGTAAGTCACTTGTGAGCGAGTCTGGTGCTGATTAGTTTTGGGTATGATTCAGAATAAAAGAACCCGCCTTTTTTTTTGCGAAATGGCCCGCAAAAGCTTGTATCCACTCTAACTGAAAAAAAACTGGACCGAATTTCACAAAATTCGGTACATTAGTCACTTGTGGGTAACTCTGGTGCTGATTAGATTTTGGTACGATTCGGAAAAAAATAACTTGCTTTTTCTTGCAAAATGGCTCGCAAAAGTCGTCAAAATCTAAACTAAAGAACTAAGTATACTCAAATATATCCATTAAATGCTAGTTTAATACGTAATGTTTAACGAAGAAAAGAATAAGACCAAACCCATTACACTAGGACTAGCAGTTCTCGAGATATTTTAGTTTTTTCGTATTTTCTCTACCATCTCTTCCAGTTATCAAATGTGAACGAAAATTGAAGTAAAAGTGAATTAAATTTAATTAAAATATAGAGAACGTGGATATAAATCTGCAGGGAAAGTCATGTGCTGTCCACATCAGATTTTTACTTTCCCTGCAATGCATTGTAATGTATAGGGAAAGTATTGGAATCATGTCGAAAATCGCAACTCAAGTTTTCGACGGATCTACACGTTTCAAGACCTCTAGAATACGAAAAAACCATTTTTAACGTGATGTCGGTCTGTGGCGTCTGTCTGTCTGTGTGTCTGTGCAGATTTTGTGTCCACTGTAACTAAAAAACTTATAGACGGAGTTTCACAAAATTTGATTGGTAAGTCCCTTCTGGGCGAATCTGGTGCTGATTAGTTTTGGGTACGATTTGGGATAAAAGAACCCGACTATTTTTGCGAAAAGGCCCGCAAAAGCTTGTATCCACTCTAACTAAAAAACTAATGGACTGAATTTCACAAAACTCGGCAGATGAGTCTTTTGTGGGTCACTCTGGTGCTGATAAGATAAAATAACCTGCAATTTTTTGCAAAATGGCCCGCAAAAATCGTCCAAATCTAAACTAAAGAACTACGTATGCTCAAATATATCCATTAAATGCTTGTTTAATACGTAATTTTTAGCGAAGAAAAGAATAAGACCAACCCCATTACATTAGGACCAGCCGTTCTCGAGATATTTTAGTTTTTCGTTTTTTCTCTACGCCACCTTTAAAAATAAATCCGGTTACCAAATGAGAACGAAAATTGAATTAAAAGTGAAATAAATTTAATTAAAATAAAGAGAACGTGGATATAAGTCTGCAGGGAAAGTCATGTGCTGCCCACATCAGATTTTTACTTTCCCTGCAATACATGGTAATGTATAGGGAAAGTATTGGAATCATGTCGAAAATCGCAACTCGAGTTTTCGACGGATCTATACGTTTCGAGACCTCTAGAATACGAAAACTATTTTTAGCGTGACGTCTGTATGTGTGTCTGTCTATGTGTCTGTCTGTGTGTCTGCTTGTCTGTGTGTCTGTGCAATATATGTATCCAATCTCAAAATCCACTCTCTTTATCAACTCAAAAACTAATTGACCGAATTTCATAAAATTTGGTAGGTAAATCACTTGTATGTGACCCTGGTGATTATTAGTTTTTTGTACGATTCGTAAAAACAGAACCTTCCTTTTTTTGTGAAATGGCCCGTAAAAATTTCATTTATCCGCTCTAGGTAAAATACTAATTTACCAAATTTCACAAAATTTGGTAGATAATTTACTTGTTGGATACTCTGGTGCTGATTTGAATTTGGTACGATTCGGGAAATAATAACCTGCCTTTCTTTACGAAATTGCCGCAAAAATCGCCAAAATTTAAAAAAAAAAAAAAAGATTACTATGCTGAAATTTATCAATTAAATTCTTGTTTTATACGCAATTTTTGACGAGGAAAAGAATATAACACACTCCATTATACTTTGGGGCTAACCGTTCTCAAAATATTTGAGATTTCTTGCACTTTTGTTGCGTCTCTATCGGAAAAATGTTCAATTACCAAATAAAAACAAAAATTAAATTAAAAATGCAAATTTAGTGTTATTTGGTGCAATTAAACTCAATCTAATGCATTATTAAAGAAATAAAGAAAATATGAATTTAAGTCTGCAGGGAAAGTAATGTGCTGCCCACATCTGATTTTTATGTCTATATTTTTATTTTCTGTTTAGCGGTTGCATTTTAAATGTTTTGATTAGAGTTTAAAATGTCTTTAGAGAAGAATGCAGTAATTCCACGATTTCCAATCTTTGAAACTGTAACTAGCAGATAGATCTTTTGAGAACGAATGGTCTCGTTTCACTCAGAGTGATGAACGATAAATTGAATTTTTGTATTATATATATAACTGTTACAAAAAAATAAATAAATACACCCATGAAAAAATGAGTTGCAGTTGCGAAACTTAAGGGGACGGTGGACGTTGAAATGAGTAAAAATCGACTAAAAAAGGTTTTTTCTTTTTAATATATAACATTATTTTACACATTTAACCTTATGCTTACGGGTGGGACAACGTCCATCCCGTAAGCAAAAGGTTAAATGCATTTTTTTCGAAACAAAATTTTCAAAGGTTTTACATTTTAAAAATGCTCCATGCGTCTTAATTTTTGTTTGAGATGCATGGAATTTGGCAAGAAGATACCTCTCCTACTTTTTAATAAAACTTGGTATGCATTTCATAATTGGACTTTATTAAGGCAATTAAAAGTGAATAAGAATCTAATTAAATGATGAAAATTAAGTTTTAATGCAGAAAAATATTTTTAAAAAATTAACTTTCTAAGGGATTTAAAAATGAATACCCAAATTTGTTCATAATATGTTCCTGAGTGATTGATCATAATGTAATATGAATCAAAAATGTGAACAAATGGCACGCAAGGAGCATTTTCAAATTTTCGTTAAAAAAATTAAATTAAAATAAAATATATAAAATTATAACAAAATTGAAAGAAATTGAATGGTATTGTATATAGTAATGTTAAGAGGAATATTTATACAAATTTTCATGTTTCTAAGTCAATAAATAAATAAAAAAAATTTCAACGTCCACCGTCCCCTTAACATACACATGTAGTTTAGTATATACATGAGTTACAGAGTCCACTTCGACGACAAGAGCTTGCAATTTTGTTCGAGTAGCTGAACGGTAGCTTGTCAACTGGTCAGTTCGGAGATCTAGAGTTCGATTCCCTGTTGGAATAGTAAATCTCTTTACAATGGCGTCCGAATGAATTAATCCTGTAGGTTAGTGCAAGGATGTCGGAAGTCTGAAGCCCACAGACCGTGCGACTCACATAGTGGGTTTAGAGTAGTTAGCTGCACGGCCGGGAAAGGATAACTCCTGCACCTGTGGGACAGCGGATCTCCTCTAGTTGTGCTGCAAGCCAATCGGATGGTTGGCTTGTACATCGACGACATTCTGCAACCGATTGTTCAACCTATGCTGTCAAGCCGCCCAGGTTCCATTTGCCAACAAGCAAAAGCTAGATCACGTACTATACAAGAAGACAAGAATGTTTTCGAGGATTTAATACCCTTCCATTACCATCCAGGTTCCCCCAGACCTATCACCAACAGAACACATCTGGGACATGCTGAGGGAGCAATTGCAACCATCTCAGAATACTGAATTAGCTAACCAGTTAATTAGAATACAACTGAATACAGCTGAATTAGCGTGTCAGTAAGGTATAGACAATTATTTCGAGAGTATTATAAGCCCTCTTCTTCAGGCCAAAAGAACAATATGCGGTCTTAACAACCGATATACTCTTCTACCTGTTCTTTCGACCTGAAGTAAGGGGCGTATAACGTCCTTAAAACAACTGTCGTCCCCTTACTGACATATGTCCGCTTTCTCAAAGAAGTTTTGTAAATTTTTAAAATACCAAATTAAAAAAAAATTAGAATATTTACATTCGTAAAGTTAGAAAATCGATAAATTAAATCCACTTAGTTTGTAAACAGCTGTTTTTTCTTGAGATAAAATATATTCAATTTTTCAAAACGTTATAATGAATCTATAATATGGTCTGCAGCGGCAAAGAATAAATACATTTGATTAACGAAATGGCGAATTTTACGCTTTGAAAATTAGTAACTTTTAAACTAAGTCGAATTAAAAAAAAAATCAAACCATTGCGCATTGTTCGAGAACGCGAAGCACCTCTGTAGCGAATTTCATCGCTCCTGGAGCTTCGATTTTCCACTACGGATGCCATGCATACGCAGAAACACAGACAAACATCTTCTTTTAGCATTTAAAAAGATAAATAGAAACACAAAAATATCATATGTGTCTTTCTGTAAATGAAAAAAAACGAAAATCCTAATCCTGCGGATTTCTAGGATTGAAATGATTGTAATCCCGAAATCTGGAGATTATTAAAAAAGTCCAGGAATTCAATCCCTAGCTGAAACCTCTACTCTAAACTATCGCTAATAGCAGTAGCTGTTAACAGCTCAAAAACTCATTTACGAGGAGTGCTAAGTCACGTAATCAGAGAATACAGCTCATTAAAAAGACATAAGCTTATTTTTCCTTATTACATGTCTTTTCTACAAAAAAAAATTGTTAAAGTTACAGTCAGTAGATAAAAATGTAGCTTGAGTAATGCAGTAGTCGTGAACCTTCTTTTTACATTTCTGGCAATGTCATTTTGAATGATTAACTTCCGCTTCTCGGTTCACAAAAGTTACGTGAATTATGGCGCAGAATCACTTGACTGGCAGGCAAGTTCACAAAAGAAGTTTATATGTTTCAATTGCGATCACTCTTTAGAGGAATGACTGTGTCGCTTTTGTTCAAAATCACATGCGTGGTTTTTTAATGTATTCGGGAAAACTTTAAAAAGTGAAACTTTTTATCTAATAGCTTCTAGGTGCTTTTATGATTGCTTACGTCAACTGTTTTCAACCTGTGAGGTGTGGAATGCTTACATGGAAAACACCTATTATATTGCTTTTAAAGCTGTTTTAGCAGGGTTCTTAGAAGGATGGAAGGGGCTCGACTGAATTCGATATAAAGGGGGGGGAGCAATACAAAAATGTTGAGAAGCACTGGCTTACGTGATCGTAGGCTCGAAATTTGTACACCGTTATAAGAAACCTTTGTTTATCTCCCAGAATACATACTATTCACGAAATGAGAGAAAGAAATTTTGTTCAAATTTCCCCCCAAAATCGGGGGATTTGTTTGACGAATTATTAAAATGTCTTATCAACTAACATTAACAAAGTCTTAGCTTATAGTTTCAGAATCGAAGACTTAAATGATAAAAAAACATCTTTGTTTTCATTTCTAAAATTCCGATTTTTTTTTCCGTAATGGTAACTAGAGAAGCCCTTTTTATCAATAAACGGTTTGATCTTGAAAGTAAAGAAAAGGCGTTAAAACATTTTGGAAAACGCCAAAATCATTTGAAACAATAATTCGGGTAGCGCTATGGTCATGTATAAGTCTCACTGCATTTTATGTATTTCCATGGCAAACGACTCCTGTTGACTTGCATAATATTTATTTAAACTGATAATTTTACCGGAAAACAAATTATCAGTGCAATGGAAATTAGATCTCAAATATACTTTACATTTCAATTTATTTTGTCTCTATATATTCTGTACCCTGTTATAGCAGTATGAAAAATACTGATTATTTCTACACATAATTTGGGAACTTTCATTTAAAAGCATTCGAAAATGCATATACTAAACATTATACGTCTTCTTGTTGAGTCAAATGGAATACTAACACTTGCGACACCGAAATATAATTCTCAAAGCATTATGGTATTTTCAAGCTTTTCATACATACGAGTTTCATATCCATCTCTTTAACTCCACCGATTAGATTTTAAGAAAAAATGGGGCAAAATTTTGAAATAAAATTTCTTTAAATTCAAATATGTGCTATTTTGATTTCCAAAATTTCTAAAGATCAATAGTAATCATTTTAACACTATTTAAATATTTCCAATTTCGGGGGCTGGTGTACTTTGCATAAATCGTCGCACACACACACACACACACACACACACACACACACACACACACACACACACACACACACACACACATATTGAGAACATGAGAGTTATATATAATCTTTTACACCTAATAGATGTGAAAATTGAGCCCAATGAAATTCTAATTTCTAGTAAGAAGGGAATAAAATCCATTTTTAACACTGTTTTAAAATTTTAGATCTCGGGAGTTGGTGGACTTTGCATGAATCGTCTCGCGGACGCACACACATACACACACATATTAAGAACATGAGAGTTATATATAATCTTTTACGCCTGACAGATGTGCAAATTGAGCCCAATAAACTCTAATTTCTAGCAACAAGGGAATAAAGAACCATTTTAACACAGTTTTAAAATTTTAAATCTCGGGAGTTGGTGGACTTCGTATGAATCGTCGCGCGCGAGCACACACACACACACACACACACACACATATTAAGAACATGAGAGTTATATATAATCTTTTACGCCTGACAGATGTGCAAATTGAGCCCAATAAACTCTAATTTCTAGCAACAAGGGAATAAAGAACCATTTTAACACAGTTTTAAAATTTTAAATCTCGGGAGTTGGTGGACTTCGCATGAATCGTCGCGCGCACACACACACACAGACACACACACACACACATTGAGAGCATGAGAGTTATAGATAATCTGTTACGTCTGATAGATTGGCAAATTGAGCCCAATAAAATAATAATTTCTAGTAACAAAAGAATAAAAACCATTTAAACACTTTTCCTTTTAATTTTAAATCTCGTGGATTGGCGGCTTTTGCATAAATCGTCGTACAAACACACACACACACACACACATTAAGAACATGAAAGTTATGGATAATCTGTTACGCCTACTAGACTTGTAAATTGAGCTCAATGAAATTATAATTTCTAGTAACAAGATCATAAGCAGTCGATTGCCAAGTCAGTTTTAGCAGTATCATTTATTGCTATATGTAACTCTGATGAATGTTACATTCCTCAAAGCTATATATAGACAAAACATGCCTGATTACGTCGTTTGCATTCTTTTGTGCATATCTTACTTACCTGCCAATTATATCCCAAGAATTATTATATAGAATTAAAATTTCTAAAATATTCTATAAAAATTCTAATTTTATAAAATACTTCAGAAAAGTTAAAAGAAGAAAACAACCTAACCAACTTCGTGCCCTGCTGGATTGATACATTATTTTTAAATACTTTTTAACACTAAATATTTTATTATCAACTTAATTTATGACAACTGAAATTCATTTCTCACCGTAAAAAATAAATATCGGACAAGTATGCTTAAGTTTCACATGATACACAAATTTTCATAGTCCTTTATAGACTCTGTACGAATAATAAACACCAATTCCTGATGATATGCAGCAAAACAAGGATACGCCCTAAAATTAAAAAATAAACCCTTTTTAATATCAAATATGAGAAAAACAGTAGCTTTAATCTTACACTCAATGTTAACTTTTAAAATGTACCTGCATTATTAACAAATTAAAAACACATAAATACAAAAACAGTTAATGTTATAAAAAACATTTTATAACAAATTTTATAAAAAAATGTATAACATTTGTGAAAATTAATTTTTATAACAGCTATACAAATAAAGCCTTATTAACAACAATATAAAAATAAAGGCAATTTTATTATTACATTGAATATAAAAGTAAAAATAAAGTCATTAAAAACAAATGTAAAAACGAATAAAAACATATGCATAGAATTAACAGTTCTTTAAACAGCTAAGAACTTTTTTTTTAGTATTTGCTCTAAAATTCTTTTTGATAATATTTATTACAAAAACGTTTGTATTTTTATAATGAATAAAAAACATAAAGTAAAAGTTCACTAATAAAAATATAACTAACAAAACGATATATTTTTTCATAAATGTTAAAATAATTATATTATGTGATGACCCTGTCCTGTACTTTTGAAGTATTCTTTATATCATACTCACAGAACCCGCCTTTAGAGAAAGTTTGGTACGTTAGGATCGCATTATCATTGCAATTAGCAGCATCCATCGACGGGTTTCGCGCTTATTTTCTCTCGTCAGCCGGAAATAGCCGATACCTGCAACCACAGATAGAAAACGTACTAAGTGCAGCACTTTTACTAACGTCTATGGAGACCGACAATAACATCCTTGCCACATATCCAACTTCAATTTTTTAAGATTGAACTTAGCCTACAAGAGGCTGCAACGACCAAGTTGATACCAATAGAACTTGATTTTAGGAGGCTTTTCCAAGGTTAGTATCGCGCTCCGACTGGAAAAGTAAGGGGAGGGTCGGAAACCCAGACCACCGGACTCGACCTTGGTCACGAGCCGGAGTGAGTGGCCGGAGTAAGGGGAGGGTGGATAAAGTTACTTTTCTAGGATAAAATTTTTTTTTTTTAAATATCAATCAGTTTAAAAAATTAAAATAATAAACTTAAACATTATTATGATTTATGTAGATTTATATTTTGGTATGAATTTCATATTTTTATTGTTTATATATCTTATAAGAAGTAAATGAATATAATCCTATCAAATGACCACTTTGCCCGACATTGTAGGGTAAGGTAGTCACTATATAAAATAAAATATGTAAAACACTTGAAAGCGCAAAAATTGTCTTAATATAATTTTATAAATGATATAATTAACAAGAAAGATAAACCATGCTTAAAGCATTGATTATGAAACACTTTCCAACTACAATGCAATTTTATTTAAACATCTCTAAAATGCAATACATTCCTCGGTAATATTTTAAAACTTATCACAATATTACAATAATTTATTATATTTGAAAACTTAAACCTTCTTCGAAAAAAATGAACTTCATTCAAATGACGGCATTGAAATATAAATTGCCTGGTTTAAACATCTCTAAACTGCGATAAATTCCTTGGTAATAATTTTAGAATTATCATAATACTACGATAATTTATTATATTTGAAAACTTCATCGAAAACAACTGAAATTCATTCAAATGACATCATAGAAAAAATAACACGCCTGGCTCTCTATAAAAGCAGCATTTCATTCATCATAATACTATAATAATTTATTTTATTTAAAAATTAAGACTAAGGAGCTACAAGTAATTAAACTCTATGCTTAAAACTTCATCGAAAAAAATCGTCCTTCTCTCTGTAAAATCAATGAATATTTCATTCATATCAGCTATGCAGATTCCATGAGCTAAAACATTTTGAGTTAAAGAAATACAGCAATTCTAATACAACTCATTCTGTATATTTTGCTGTTTACATTTTACATAAGTGAAAAATAGGCTTCGATGTGGAAATAATCAAATTAGGATTATCATTTAAACTCAAATACATTGTAATTGCGTTGTTTCAGTATGTAGATGCACAGAATTTAAGCAAAAATAAAGTGGTTTTAGGACGGCTACAACACTCAATATGAATTAAAAAGAACTTAAAAATCTGATGTGGGCAACACATGACTTTCCTTATATAATGCAATGAATTTACTACTTTTACAGTTAAAAAAAATCTGATGTGGGCAACACATGACTTTCCTTATATAATGTAATGAATTTACTACTTTTACAGTAAAAAAATAGATTTTTCTTGTGGTAGATACTAATATTCTTTCCAAGATATTGAATTTTCGACAATTAGTCGTCATTTTCATTGATTTAGCGTCATATTTATCCATTTGGCGAGATTTTCGTTAATTTGGCAACATTTCAAGAACGTCGTCACGTTGGCGACATTCCGCCAAATTCGTCGCCAAAATCTCGCCAAGCGTTATGTACTAAGAAATAAGTTATTCTTACAGCAGATAAATGACTATTGGCGTTCAAATACAAAAGTATTATTCAAAGTATCTTTTTCCATGAATGGAACGAGCTAGATCCACGAGAATGATGTCACTCGATTTATCGCATGGTATTACATATGAAAAGAGAACATGTTTCTCAATAGGAAGTATTTTTTTTTATTTTATAAGACTTTTTGATAATTTTTTTGGAAAATGTACAATATCTCGAGAACGGTTCATGTTAGCGTTCTAAAATTTATGTCAATCGTTTTCTAATGAAAAATTACATAAGAAATGTCTATTTGCGTAACTTTATTAGTGGTTTTGATTTTTTGACGATTTTTTCAAAATTTCATTCGAAATTTTAGGGGGGTTCTGAACATTCGACTGCGTATAAAAACAATAGACTTTCAGTGTTTATGGATTGTGATTTTTGTATCAAATGTGGTTCGAATCGGTCCATTCGTTCGTCAGTTATCGTCTCCACAGAGTCACTGACACACACACACACACACACATACACACACACACATACTTTCACACACACACACACACATACTTTCACACACACACACACACATACTTTCACACACACACACACATACTTTCACACACACACACACACACAGACATCACATCAAAAATGTTTGATTCGTGATCAGGGATGCTTGAAACGCGCTCTCCCGTCGAAAACTCGAATTCGAATTTTCGACCCCGTCACAATACTTTCCTTATACATTATGTATATAAGGAAAGTAAAAATGTTATTCTTATAATAGATACTTATATTCTTTCCAAGATATCGAATTTTCTTCAATTAGTCGTCATTTTCATTGATTTAGCGTCATTTTTATTAATTTGGCGAGATTTTTGTTAATTTGGCAACAATTAAAAATATCGCCAAGTTGGAGACATTCCGCCAAATTCGTCGCCAAAACCTCGCCAAGCGTTATGGACGGAGAAATAAGTTATTCTTGCAGCAGATAAATGACTATTGACGTTCAAATACAAAAGTATTACTCAAAGTATCTTTTTTCATGAATGAAACGAGCTAGATCCACGAGAATGGTGTCACCCAATTTATCGCATGGTATTACATATGAAAAGTGAACATGTTTCTCAATAGGAAATATTTTTTTTTTATTTTATATAACTTTTTGATAATTTTTTGAAAAATGTGTAAAATTTCAAGAACGGCTCATGTTAGCGTTTTAAAATTTATGTCAATCATTTTCTAATGAAAAATTACATAAAAAACGTCTATTTGCATAACTTTATTAACGGTTTTGATTTTTTGACGATTTTTTCAAAATTTCACTCAAAAATTTAGAGGAGTTCTGAACATTCGATTGCGCATAAAAACAACAGGCTTCCAGTGTTTATGGATTGTGATTTTTGTACCAAATTTCGTTCGAATCGGTTCATTCGTTCGTCATTTATCGTCTCCACAGTCTCACTGACACACACACACACACACACACACACACACACATAGACATCACTTCAAAAATGTTTGATTCGTGATCAAGGAACGTGCTCTCCCGTCGAAAACTCGAATTCGAATTTTCGACCTCGTCGCAATACTTTCTTTATACATTATGTATATAAGGAAAGTAAAAATGACAATTTTGAGACAAGATGGATGCCATATATCATTTTGAAGTGAGTCATGTGATCTTTTCATATCATGGTCATGTGATCGCTTCATATAATAGGTGTAATTATTATTTTAATTTTTATTTAAAAAACTACTAAATACATTTCGCTGAATTTTTTTTATATATTTTATGGAACAATTTGAATATTACTAAAAATTTTCGAAGCAATTTGTGAATTTTAAATCCGCTTAAAAAATGTTTGAAAAATTAGGTTCCATTGGGTTCAATGCATTTTATTTTTTCAACCAGGGTTCAATCCAAAACTAATTGGGTGGTATTATTCATTTATATTCCCATACGTCCTACAGACCCTCTGAACAACATACTAAAATTTCATTTTGATTAAGTCATTTTTACGACAGTTATCGTGCTAACGGACAGACAGACAGACAGAATGAACAAAGTCTTAAACACTTTTCAATTTTGCTGTAAAGTGTTAAAAAGTACACTTACATCCATATTACTGGGCATCTTCTCCGCCTTAGCAACATTGCGGCTATAAGGCACTAACAGTCAATCTATGAACATTACCCCATTGATCTGAATATAAATATTCATAGCATTAAACATGAATTTTTAACACTTTACAACAAAGTTGAAAAGTGTTTATGACTTTGTTCATTCTGTCTGTCTGTCTGTCTGTCTGTCCATATATTTGTGTCCATATATTTGAGTTTAAATGATTATCCAAATTTGATTATTTCTACAACGAAGCCTATTTTTCACTTATGTAAAATGTAAACAGCAAAATATGTAGAATGAGTTGTATTAGAATTGCTGTATTTCTTTAACACAAAATTATTTAGCCCATGGAGTCTGCATGGCTGATATGAATGAAATATTAATTGATTTTATATAGAGAAGGACGATTTTTTTCGATAAAATTTTAAGAATAGAGTTTAATTATTTGCAGCTCCATGGTCTTAATTTTTAAATAAAATAAATTATAGTATTGTGATGAATGACATGAATGGGGAAAAGTTATGAATGAAATGCTGTTTTTATAGAGAGATCCAGGCGTGTTATTTTTTGTATGACGTCATTTAAATTAATTTCAGTTGTTTTCGATGAAGTTTTCAAATATAATAAATTATCATAGTATTATGATAGTTTTAAAAATATTACCGTGGAATGTATCGTATTTTAGAGATATTTAAACCAGGCAATTTATATTTAAATGCCGTCATTTGAATGGAGTTCATTTTTTTCAATGAAGGTTTAAGTTTTCAAATATAATAAATTAATGTAGTATTGTGATAAGTTTTAAAATATTACCGAGGAATGTATTGCATTTTAGACTTTTTTAAATAAAATTGCATTGAAGTTGGAAAGTGTTTCATAATCAATGCTTTAAACATGATTGATCTTTCTTGTTTATAATTTCCAATTGAAAACCGATAAAGTTGATAATTAAATCAATAATAAGTAGAAAAAAAATCTTTCTTCGATCTGAAATGTCTGTAAAGATCTTCTATAACTCCTGCCCATTCTCTACGCCCCAGTTGGGAAATTGAAAATCTGGCTCTGTTGGGTTCTTTCCCGTAATCAATAATACTCTTGCGAACGTGTAATATTCTCTCACTGGAGTCCCCTGTCTTGTCTTTCGTCTCTATTGCAGACCAAACGGTGCCATCGGAGTATTTTCTCCAAGAAGTCAGCGGTACGAACATTCCTTTCTTGACGTCACTCTATGGTTGATAGAAATTCGAGTCAGAAGAAGTGCTGCCAGATTTGGCGATTTATCGCCCATTTGGAGACATTTGGCGACTTCCCGAATGTTCCAGAAACTTCACGAAATAACGATTAGTCTAGGAGATATTAGATAATTCTGAAAATTTCAACAAAGAGATTTTCAAAAGATTCTAAAGAGAGATTATAAAAAAGACTTATCACTCCGCTGAAGTTCAGTTGACGAGTTGACAATATACGACCTACAGTGGACTGTGACTTTTGTCAATGTTTTAAGAATAGTAGCGTCTGTTTTGTAAAAGTATTTTCATCAGTATTTTGAGAAAAATGCTGCACTAATTACACAAAATAAGCGATATTAAAGTGCTGTTTGATTGTGTATTTTTCCCTGTATACTTTTTGCTTGTGAATAAAAGTAAGTTATCTAGAAACTTGGACTCGGTCTTGCATCTTAAATATACACCCACGATTTCAGAGAATACGTTTCGTAAGAATACTATAAATGTGCAAAGAAACCTTCTATGTCACCGGGCATGGGGTCTGGAGGATGTAAAAAAAACGTTAAATATTTATAAAACAGAATAAAAAAAACATTTAATTGAATCATTATATAGCAAACCTTACCGAGGCAATGAGTATTTCTATCTCTTTTGCTTTTGTAGCTTCGCCAGTTTGCGCTACAGCTGCAATACTGCAGGCTAGCATGAGAAAACAGAAGACGACATCTTGCATCAGTATCTAAAAAACGAAAAATAAAAACATACTTAAATATCTGGAGTATGAATCTCAACCTGTAATAGCGAATTTTCATTCTGCTGAAATTCTGTGCTCAAATTTCTTCCAGCCAATTTGTCTGATATAGCTGATATTTTAATGCCCACCTACTAAAAAACGTACCAGCTAAATAGAAACAAGAAAGATCAATCATGCATAAAGCATTGATTATGAAATACTTTCCAACTTCAATGCAATTTTATACAAACATCTCTAAAATGCAATGCATTCCTCGGTAATATTTTAAAATTATCACAATACTACATTAATTTATTATATTTGAAAACTAATGAACTTCATTCAAATGACGGCATTGAAATATAAATTGCCTGGTTTAAACATCTCTAAAATGCGATGCATTCCTGGGTAATATTTTTAAAATTATCATAACAATACAATAATTTATT
This sequence comes from Amaurobius ferox, assembly GCA_951213105.1. Lineage (NCBI taxonomy): Eukaryota > Metazoa > Arthropoda > Arachnida > Araneae > Amaurobiidae > Amaurobius > Amaurobius ferox. The sequence goes on from OX578147.1 coordinate 119,375,109, forward strand.
ATATTTTAAAACTTCATCGAAAACGAATGAACTTTGTTCAAATGACGTCATCGAAATATAAATCGCCTCTATATAAAAGCAGCATTTCATTCATAAACATTTTTCCAATCGTTTCATTCATCACAATACTATAATAATTATTTTATTTAAAAAATTTGAAAAATTGTTATCTACCATATTCATTTTAAAATATGAAAATTTTTTCTCATATATAAAATAATTAAACTCTTGGAAAGATATTTATTATATAATATATCTCTTTTTTCTTTCTGGAGGATATAACGAGAGTTAGAATTTAATTGAATTTGTTTTTCTCCCTATATTAAATAATTTTTTTTTTAAAAAACTACCTAACATATTTTACTGAATTTTTTTTATATATTTTATGGGATAATTTGAATATTTCCTAAAATTTTTGAAGCAATTTGTGAATTTTAATTCGCTTAAAAAATGCTTGAAGCATTAGGTCCCATAGGGCTCAATGTATTTCCTTTCTTCAACCCGGGTTCAATAAAAAAACTAATTGGGTGATATTATTCATTTATATTCCCATAGGTCCCACAGACCGTCTGAAAAACATACTAAAATTTCATTTTGATAAAGCCATTTCTACGGCAGTTATCGTGCTAACAGACAGACAGACAGACAGAATGAACAAAATCATAAACACTTTCAACTATGTTGTAAAGTGTTAAAAAAATTAATATAATAAAAATGTGTTTGAATTTAACAAGAAAAAATATAAATATAAAAGCTTATGCACATGTGAACTTATCGAGATTATTCACTCTGCTCAAAACCTATGCACTCACAAAAAATAAGCTGTTTGTTTGATTTTAAATAATACAAATTTTAAAATTTCTTTGTTTTACAATAATTTACAGTAGCTATATAAGTTTTAAATTATTTTGCTAACTTTTTGAACATTTTGAAAATGGGTGATTGTTTTAAAATCTCTCGGTTTAAACATCAATAAAATAAATTTATGTTTAAATATTGAAATATGAAAAGTAAACAGAAGTTTTATTTTTAAATTGTCTTTGCTTCCTGTTCTATTGCTCCGAAACTAATTCATACTTTTGATCAACATTATATGGTGTTGCCACCGAAGGTCAATTAAGAGTATATCAAAATAAAATTCTTGCATATAAATGTTGTGTTACATATTTTGTAGATAAAAAGTAAGCGTATCATTTAATTCCACTTATACATAAAAAATTCAATCCATTGTAATTCATTGACAAATTACGGTGTTTTGTTCTTTTCAGCTTGTAATACTGTACAACGAGAAAATAATATCTTTATATATTAAAAAAAAAATAGTCGCCGCTGTTCGACAAATTTTTCATTTCTCGAGATTCCTTATTTCATACCGCAAAAACTATTGCATATAAAATTATGAAATTTGGTACACTTGTAGTAAAAGCTTTGGGGAGATACGCTGAAATAAACCGTTTTTTAACACTTTACAACATAGTTAAAAAGTGTTTATGGCTTTGTTCATTCTGTCTGTCTGTCCGTTAGCACGATAACTGCCGTAAAAATGACTATCAAAATGAAATTTTAGTATGTTGTTCAGACGGTCTGTGGAACCTATGGGAATATAAATGAATAATATCACCCAATTAATTTTGGACTGAATCCGGGGTGAAAAAATGAAATACATTGAAAATCATGGGACCTAATTTTTCAAACATTTTTAAGCGAATTTAAAATTCACACATTGCTTCCAAAGTTTTAGGAAATATTCAAGTTATCCCATAAAAAATATGAAAAAAATTTCAGCAAAATATATTTGGTAGTTTTTTAAATAAAAATTAAAATAATAATTGCACCCATATTATATGAAGAGATCACGTAACCCACTTCAAAAATAAAATATGGCATCCATACACCTATCGTGATTTTGTAAAGTTATTTTTAATTTATATTTAGTGTTGTCTGCGTCCTAAAACCGCTTTATTTTTGCTTAATTTCTGTGCATCTGCATTCTGAAACAATGCAATTACAATTTATTTCAGTTTAAATGATCATCAAACTTTGATTATTCCTACAACGAAGTCTAATTTTCACTTATGGAAAATGCAAACACATAAACATGTAGGATGAGTTGTATAATAATTGTTGAATTTCTTTAACACAAAATTATTTAGCTCTTTGAGTCTGAATATAGCTGATATGAATGAAACATTCATTGATTTTACATAGAGAACGGACGATTTTATAGCAGACTGTTTCGATGAAGTTTTAAACATAGAGTTAAATTACGTTTACCTCCATGATTTTAAGTTTTTAGATAAAATAAATTATTGAAGTATTGTGATGAATAAAAGGAATGAAATAAAAGTGTATGAATAAAATATTTACAGATTTTATATAGAGAGCCAAGCGATTTATATTTCAATGACATAATCTGAATAAAGTTCATTTTCTTCGATGAAGTTTTAAGTTTTCAAATGTAATAAATTATTGTAGTATTGTTATAATTTTAAAAATATTACCGCTGAATGAACCGCATTTTAGAGATGTTAAAACCAGGCAATTTATATTTCAATGACGTCATTTGAATAAAGTTCATTCTTTTCGATGAAGTTTTAAGTTTTCAAATATAATAAATTAATGTAGTGTTGTGATAATTTTAAAAATATTACCGCTGAATGTATCTCATTTTAGAGATGTTTAAACAAAATTGCATTGCAGTTGGAAAGTGTTTCATAATGAATGCTTTATGCATGATTGATCTTTTCTTGTTGATATATATATTGTAGATTAAGAAATATTTAATGTCAAAGGCAAAATATTTGAGCTGCGAGTTCGCGTCCTGGATAGACTAACAATACCGCAGCCTCTTTTTAACACTTTACAACAAAGTTGAAAAGTGTTTAAGACTTTGTTCATTCTGTCTGTCTGTCTGTCTGCCGTTAGCACGATAACTGCCGTAAAAATTACTTTATCAAAATGAAATTTTAGTATGTTGTTCAGATGGTCAGTTGGACCTATGGGAATATAAATATATAATATCACCCAATTAGCTTTGGATTGAACCCAGGTTGAAAAAATGAAATACATTGAACCCTATGGGACCTAATTTTTTAAGCGGATTTAAAATTCACAAATTGCTTCGAAAATTTTAAGAAATATTCAAATTATCCCATAAAATATATAAAAGAAAATTCAACAAAATATATTCAGTAGATTTTTAAATAAAACTTAAAATATTAATTACACCTTTTTATATGAAATGATCGCGTGACCATTATATGAAAAGATCACGTGACCCACATCAAAATAAAATATGGCATCCATCTTGTGTCAAAATCGTGATTTTTAAAGTTCTTTTTAATTCATATTTTGTGTTGTATCCGTCCTAAAACCGCTTTATTTTTGCTTAAATTCTGTGCATCTACATACTGAAACAGCGCAATTACAATATATTTGAGATTAAATGCTCATCCAAATTTGATTATTTCTACAACGAAGTCTACTTTTCAGTTATGGAAAATGTAAACACCAAAATATGAAGGATGAGTTGTATAAGAATTGCTGCATTTCTTTAAAGCAAAATTATTTAGCTCATGGAGTCTGCAATATAGCTGATATGAATGAAACATTCATTGATTTTACAGAGAGAAGGACGATTTTTTCGATCAAGTTCTAAGCATGGAGTTTAATTACTTGTAACTCCATGGTCTTAAGTTTTTAAATAAAATAAATTATTATAGTATTGTGATGAATGAAATTAATGGGAAAATGTTAATGAATGAAATGCTGCTTTTATAGAGAGAGCCAGGCCTGATATATTTCGATGACGTCATTTGAATAAATTTCTGTTGTTTTCGATGAAGTTTTCAAATATAATGAATTATCGTAGTATTATGGTAATTTTAAAAATATTACCGAGGAATGTATCGCATTTTAGAGATGTTTAAACGAGGCAATTTATATTTCAATGGCGTCATTTGAATAAATTTCTTTCTTTTTTCGATGAAGTTTTAAGTTTTCAAGTATAATAAATAAATTTAATTAATAATTTTCAAGATATTACCTAGGAATGTATCGCATTTTGGAGATGTTTAAATAAATTGCAATGGAGTTGGAAAGTGTTTCATAATCAATGCTTTATGCATGACTGATCTTTCTTGTTTTAATTTCGATGTAGTTTTTGTAGTTTTTGAGATATTTTATTTTTTATGCACTTCTGAAGTGAACTTTTTTTTTCCTTATTGGTACATCTAGCGATTCCTTTGCCTCGTATCGTAAAAACTATAGCATACAAAAATATAAAATTTGAAATATTTATAGAGAAACAATAAGGTAACACTATTAAATAAATCGTTTATCGATTTAAACTTTAGTTTGGCATGAAATAGCTTGTGAAGCGAGCTCATGATCAAGGAATTCAGTTTTTGCATTCCTTGGACGAAGAAAAATCCTTGCTTTTCCCTCCTGCGGAAAATAGGCAGGGATAGAAAAGATATTTTTGAAATTAGAATGTTTAGATTAGGAAAGATAGATATGAAGCGAGTAGAAGGCAAAGCGTCCCGATAGGAGATGCGTGATTGGAGCAAGCAGGGGCAGAGCCCCCTAGTATGTAAAAAAAATCTGATGTGGGCAACACATGACTTTCCTTATATAATGCAATGAATTTACTACTTTTACAGTAAAAAAGTAGGTTTTTCTTATAGTAGACACTAATATTCTTTCCAAGATATTGAATTTTCGACAATTATTCGTCATTTTCATTGATTTAGCGTCATTTTTATCCATTTGGCGAGATTTTCGTTAATTTGGCAACATTTCAAAAAGTCGCCAAGTTGGCGACATTCCGCCAAATCCGTCTCCAAAATCTCGCCAAGCGTTATGGACGAAGAAATAAGTTATTCTTGCAGCAGACAAATGACTATTGGCGTTCAAATACAAAAGTATTACTCAAAGTATCTTTTTCCATGAATGGAACGACCTAGATCTACGAGAATGATGTCACCCGATTTATCGTATGGTATTACATATGAAAAGTGAACATGTTTCTCATTAGGAATTTTTTTTATTTTTATTTTATATGACTTTTGATAATTTTTTTGAGAAATGTGCAATATCTCGAGAACGGTTTGTGTTAGCGTTCTAAAATTTATGCCAATCGTTTTCTAATAAAAATTACATAAGAAATGTCTATTTGCGTAACTTTATTAGTGGTTTTGATTTTTTGACGATTTTTTCAAAATTTTATTCGAAAATGTAGGGGGTTCTGAACATGCGATTTCGTATAAAAACAATAGGCTTCCAGTGTTTACAAATTGTGATTTTTATACCAAATTTGGTTCGAATCGGTCCATTCGTTCGTCAGTTATCATCTCCACAGACTCACTGACACACACACACACACACACACACATACTTTCACACACACACACACACACACACACAGACATCACTTCAAAAATATTTGTTTCGTGATCAGGGATGCTTGAAACGTGCTCTCCCGTCGAAAACTCGAATTCGAATTTTCGACCCCGTCACAATACGTTCCTTATACATTATGTATATAAGGAAAGTAAAAATAGCTTCTTTTGCAATACTTTTTCAATGAAAGTAGTAGAGCTTTATTCCAAAATGTCCTAAATCTCCTCTGTTCTTATAAGCTGCTACTGCTGATAGATACCCTTTTGTCTTTTTACTTCAAGTTCACTTTCTACAAGCTAAGATAATCCTAATAGCATTTTTTTATTTTGCACATTCATGTAACATTTACGCCACACTGTGACTTTGGGACGTCACAAGACGTCGCATTACGTTTCGGCAATTTCATATTCACGTGACAATGACGTCATTTTGGTCATTTTCAGGGTACTTTGTGACGTCGCACGTTAACTTATCTGTGACCTCACATCTCTGTAACGTGATTTCGTAAGATTGCTGTTACGTCAAGTCATGTTTCTGCAATGTGACATTGTGACATTCAAGCCACAGCTATGAAAGTGATTTAGCCCTTTTGGTATGAAGTTGTTGATTTGGACCAGCAATGTCACATGCATCCCCCCCCCTTTTTAGGCGTCTTAGTATTAAATACTAGTATGGCGCAAAACTTGTACTGATTTTGTATTTTTGAAGTATTAAGTTAATATGGGCCACGTAATAGAAGTCATTAAGGGTTGTGATTGGCTAACGATTCAATGGTCAAAAAACTTTGAACACCAAGGAGGACAGAGGATAAGATGAAGGAGTGAGGCCTTTCTACTTATTTGCATGAAACAAATGTTTACTTACGAGAATAGTCGAGTTCAGTATAGGCTCTTTCAATATTTTGTTGGTCAAATAAAGCAAGAGGTTCACGAAGAAGTAAGCTGAACTGACTGTTAGCTGGAAAAGCACTGCATGAGATATCCTAAATTCGTTGATGGAAATTCGTTTCATTCCATCTTCCTTAAAGATGGGCTTGCCGTCTTCGAATTGGAATATGTATTTAGGGATGCTGTAGTCCTTCTCATAAGTAGCATGTAAAACTAATCCTATGATCACAGCACTCAAGATCTAAAAAATATATTAATAATAACATTCAAAACATGAAATTATAATTTAAATATAAAATCTCACATTTATAAGGTTCCTTCCAGAGCTCAGGAATTCACTTCTGGCTCTAGAGCTGTCATTTCCAATTTCAAAAAATTACAATTAATTTGCAACATCTATTTCTCAGGATTGGCTATAGATAGATCTTAGATTATGACTGGTATAACTTGAAACATCTATTTCTCAGGATTGGCAATAGTTTGATCTTAGATTATGACTGGTATAACTTGAAACATCTATTTCTCAGGATTGGAAATAGATTGATCTTAGATTATGACTGGTATAATTTACAACATCTATTTCTCAAGATTGCAATAGATCGATCTCAGATTATGACTGATATGAATTTAGCATCTAATTCGGAGGGCTAAAGTGGTTCACTAAGGACCGCTATTCACTTCCGTTTCTAGAGATCTCACGATCGGTTTCTCCGAAAATTTGTATGACTGTACGAATTAAATTTACAAAAAAGGAGTAAAAAATGCTTAATAGTTCCATAAAAAATGAAATGTGCATATCACTCGCCATCATACGAAGTCTCCTTCTGAAATTTTTTGTTTATTCTTGTTTAATGAACTTGTTTTCATTTGCTTTATAGTATTTTTTTATTTTAATGGCGATGCTCTTGATCATCCAATTATTAGCCCATTTTTAGCAGCCTGATCGTAAACCATTTTACCGTCACATGACGTTGTTTCATCGCACAAGAGGTGGCAAAACACATTACGACCTTACAGGACATCACAACTGGGAAGAATAATTCTTAACATTTGGACTAGAGTGAATATATACATTGCACATAAATGCAGATGCGCACACGCAGAGATACAGACACAGACACACATGTCACAGTAAAATAGTGAATTTGTTTTCTTGGTATCCAAAATGTGTGAATCCAATAAAAATGTAAGTTTAAATTTCAACTATCTTCCAATACGTTCCCTATGCATTACCATGCATGATAGGAAATGTAAGAATCTGATGTGGGCAACACATGACTTTCCCTCCAGACTCACATACATTTTCTCTTTATTTCTTTAATAATTCTCTTTATTTTTTTAATAATTGAATTTAATTGTGCAAAATAACACGCATAATTATTTGATATTGCATCCCAAAACGTGTAAATCTATTGAAAACCTGAATTCTAATTTCACTATAACATAAAAATGGACTTATATATGTATAGAAAGCGTGAGAAAATCAAATGGAGCCTAGCACTCCGGATTCTTACCAGTTGTGCTAGCAGCAACTCATGCGCAGGTTTCGTTCTGTCGTCCATAGACCGCCTTTTGGATTTCGAGTGTTTGCAGTCCGTCCGACCTTATCACAGCGTGTGTTATCTCCAATAACTGCATGGCGAGTCTGATATCGGAAGAAGACAAAAGAATAAAGAGTGAACAATCACTTTACAAGAAGCATTGAGGATGAAGCAATTGAGGTACATAGGAGAAAAAACAGATGTGTCGAGTAAAAAATACATAGTGTTCATGATTTAAGTATCCCTGTTCTCAGATATATTTATAAATTAGATCTATAAACACTTAGTTTAAAACAACATGCAGTACTGATAATTTTGCAATTTCCGATTATTTGGCCCGTTTGGAACTTCATCGGTGCCTGATTATACCAAATTTTCTGTATTATCAGATGTAAAAAATAAAAAATTGACTGTAGTGTTGCTCCAGTCAATGGCTGATTACGAGCATGTGATTTTTTTTTCCTGCAAATTCTGCAAGAAAAAATTTATAAATTGTGTATCGTTGATCCAAATGATCCCAATTATAGCATGTTACTCTTCATTTTAAAGAGCTTGAAAAATCATTTAATTTTAAAGGGCTTGGTACCAAGTTTTTTTGTTTTGTTTTTTCAAATTCTGCAAGAAAAAATTTGAAAAATCTGTATCGTTGATCCAAATGATCACAATTATAGCATGTTACTCTTTATTTTAAAGAGTTTGAAAAATCATTTAATTTTAAAGGGCTTGGTATCAAGTTTTTTTTGTTTTGTTTTTTCAAATTCTGTAAGAAAAAAATTAAAAAATGTGTATCGTTGATCCAAATGATTACAATTATAGAATGTTACTCTTTATTTTAAAGAGTTTGAAAAACCATTTAATTTTAAAGGGCTTGGTACCAAGTTTTTGTTTTGTGTTTTCAAATTCTGCAAGAAAAAATTTGAGAAATATGTATCGTTGATCCAAATGATCACAATTATAGCATGTTACTCTTCATTTTAAAGAGTTTGAAAAATCATTTAATTTTAAAGGGCTTGGCACCAAGTTTTTTGTTTTGTTTTTTCAAATTCTGCAAAAAAAAATTTGAGAAATATGTATCGTTGATCCAAATGATCACAATTATAGTATGTTACCCTTCATTTTAAAGAGCTTGAAAAATCATTTTATTTTAAAGGGCTTGGTACCAAGTTTTTTGTTTTGTTTTTTCAAATTCTGTAAGAAAAAATTTGAGGAAGCTGTATCGTTGATCCAAATGATCACAATTATAGCATGTTACCCTTCATTTTAAAGAGCTTGAAAAATCATTTAATTTTAAAGGGCTTGGTACCGAGTTTTTTCGTTTTGTTTTTTCAAATTCTGTAAGAAAAAAATTGAAAAATGTGTATCGTTGATCCAAATGATCACAATTATAGCACGTTACTCTTCATTTTAAAGAGCTTGAAAAATCATTTAATTTTAAAGGGCTTGGTACCAAGTTTTTTTGTTTTGTTTTTTCAAATTCGGCAAGAAAAATTTGAAAAATCTGTTTCGTTGATCCAAATGATCACAATTATGGAAGTTACCCTTCCTTTATTTTAAAGGGCTTGAAAAATCATTTAATTTTTAAGGGCTTAGTACCAAGTTTGACATTGTTCCACTCGGGGGTCTTTCCCTCCTCCTCCCCCCCCCCCCTTGAGATGGGCTAATGATGTCACGAACATTAAAATTGTATCGTAGCAATTTTTCACTACAATGGATTGAAACTGTTAATTATGTCAAATTTTATCCTACGCTGCCATATTAACAAAATATAAAATTTCGAACAAATTGCAAAGTTTTCGCTCCAATTTCAGAAAATACTATGGAGTTTTAGATCGTTCGTTAATAAATCCGGATAAAAAGTTTCGTGAAAATCCATTAATAGTATTTGTGGCCACTATTGCGTACACAAGAAATCGACCAGAAATTGGCGATGCTCAGACAGATAGACGGACATCACACTAAAAATAATCAAAACATGTTCAGGAGGCCCTGAAACATATATTGGGATCAAAATATCGAAATCGAAAATTTTTATGAAAACAATACTCTGTATATTCAGTATGAGAAAGTAAATATTTTTCATATCAGATTTTACTATTTGTGACAAAACTTCAATGTATACATGGAAGAACGACAGAAAAATTAAGTTGAGTCTGTAGATAAAGTCATGTACTGCTTGTTCCCATCGGATATTTTATCGAAATGAAAAAATCGATGTAAAATTTTTTATCGATATTAAAAAATTTTACTTTCCCTACAATACTTTCCCTGCAATACATGGTAATGCAGGGAGAAAGTATAGGAGTAGAATTGAAAATCGGAAGTCGAGTTTTCGATCTATCTAAACATTTCGGGCTGTATCAATACATTTTAATGTTTATCCCTTAAAGTCATCGTATCACATTTCATTTTTGCGCACATTATTCACGAAGTATCGTCCAAATATATGCACAACCACATATCGAAGAAAAACAATTAATCCATATTCAGGAACATATGCAGTGCCACGGAAGATGCTAGGGGGTGCTTCAGCACACCCATTACAAATTATGCAAACACTCCTTTTTACTGAACAACTGCCCCTTATTCCAACAATTTTCAGTTTCTCTCTCTCTCATTTTTTAAAGTTTAATATTTATTACTTTCCTTATATACATAATGTATAAGGAAAGTATTGTGACGGGGTCGAAAATTCGAATTCGAGTTTTCGACGGGAGAGCGCGTTTCAAGCATCCCTGATCACGAATCAAGCATTTTTGAAGTGATGTCTGTGTGTGTGTGTGTGTGTGTGTGTCAGTGAGCCTGTGGAGACGATAACTGACGAACGAATGGACCGATTTAAACCAAATTTTGTACAAAAATCACAATCCGTAAACACTGGAAGCCTGTTGTTTTTATACGCAATCGAATATTCGGAACCCCCCTAAATTTTCGAATGAAATTTTGAAAAAATCGTCAAAAAATCAAAACCACGAATAAAGTTACGCAAATAGACATTTCTTATGTAATTTTTCATTAGAAAACGATTGACGTAAATTTTAGAACGCTAACATGAACCGTTCTCGAGATATTGCACATTTTTCATAAAAATTATCAAAAAGTCATATAAAATTAAAAAAAAATATTTCCTATTGAGAAACATGTTCACTTTTCATATGTAATACCATGCGATAAATTGGATGACAGCATTCTCGTTCCATTCATGAAAAAGATACTTTGAGTAATACTTTTGTATTTGAACGCCAATAGTCATTTATCTGAAGACTAACTTATTTCTTTGTCCATAACGCTTGGCGAGATTTTGGAGACGAAGTTGGCGGAATGTCGCCAACTTGGCGACTTTTTGTAATGTTGCCAAATTAACGAAAATCTCGCCAAATGGATAAAAATGACGCTAAATCAATAAAAATGACGACTAATTGTCGAAAATTCAATATCTTGGTAAAAATATTAGTATCGACTACAAGAAAAACCTATTTTTTTACTGTAAAAGTAGTAAATTCATTACATTTTATAAGGAAAGTCATGTGGTGCCCACATCAGATTTTTTTATTTGCGGGTTCCTAAATCAGAGATCAAATATTTTTAGGGTTTCTGGTTAGACCCAGTTTCAAATGACTGCACAGGCTCAAGGCTTCAATAAAGAAATCTGGTGAACTTTCGCCTATCGCGGAAGGATACAGAAACATTAGTTTCGTATCGAGTTTGGCAGTACATTGTCAATATTCCATTGGCGTCTGTGCTAGCGTGTTCATAGTTTTCAAATTTCTTTTTATTTAGTTTGTTTTACGAATTAAGACCAGGGCTATATCATGAAAAAATCGGTGGACAAAATATAATGAATTAAAGTTCCACAAATAAACTATTTGTTATTCTTAAACTATACATGTTTTTCATAAGCACCCCCAATTGTGAGCACACTCACTGAGAGCACACTCGTGAGCACACCAATGCATAGCATCCCCAATTGTGAAAGCCTGGCGCCGCCTATGTTCAGGAATGCTCAAAACGTGCAATCCAACAAAATCCGAATAGTGAATTTTAATAAAATCGCAGTGATTTACATATACATGCAGCTAAGTACATGTAGGTAGGCGTTATGATATTGTTGGCGGTTCATGAATTGTAGATAAAAGTCCGACCTTGTCATTTTATCGCTCAATCGGTACAACGGCAGAAAATTCTGTCTCGTAATCCAATCATCACTAATAGAAGTTTATTGAAATAAAACAGGATGCAAAGAATTTTCTATGCAGAGGCATGACGTCACAGCATTCGATCCTCATGGGTTGAGTTGATTTAAGTTATAACGGCTATAACTTAAATCAACTCAAGTTCGTAATAAAGGGATAGGCTATGTCTTCCCGCCATTATCGATGTATTATCTACTGTAAGAATAACCTATTTTTCCGTCCATAACGTTTGGCACAATTTTGACATTGAATTTGTCGAATATCGCCAACTTAGCGAGTTTTTTAAATGTTGTCAAATCGATGGAAATGTCGCCAAATTTGAAAAAATGTCACATAATTAATAAAAATGACGTTAATTCAGTGAAAATAACGACTAATTGATGAAAATTTAATATTTTGGAAAGAATATAAGAATCTGCTATAGGAGAAGATACTTTGGGTAAAGGTTTGTATTTGGACGACATTAGTCGTTGTCTACTATAAGAATAACCTATTTCTTCGTCCATAAAGTTTGGCAAAATTTTGGTGTCTAATTTGAAGGAATATCGCTAATTTATTGAGTTTTTAAATGTTGTCAAACTGACGAAAATTTCGCCAAATTGATAAAAATGACGACAAATTGATGAAATTTCAATATCTTGGAAAGAATATAATAAACGACTATAAGATTAGCCCAATTTTCCGTCTGTCCGTATTGCTTGTTGAAAATTTTGCCGGGATGTCGCACAGTTGGTGACTTTTTAAATATTGCCAGATTGACTAAAATGTCGCCAAATTGATAAAAAATTGTCGCCAAATTGATTAAAAATGAAAATGAGGCTAAATAAGAGGCAATGTTTTGCAAATTTTTAATTCCGTCATATGACGGCCAACCTTCTAGTATAAGCATATTTAGTAATCATATACTTTCAAAATTATAATATTTTTAATAAAAAATGACTTTAAAGTGTTTAAAGAATTCATCTTTCAACCATGCTTTAAATCTTCTTCCACATTGAAACTTCAAACCTTGTTCCATTCGACTCTTTATCCATTAAACTATTGGAAAGATAGCCTTTTCTAAAAAGAGAGCTTACATGATTCCAGGTGAAACTTATGATCTGTTCAACCTTCTTATTCATATGTCTTTTTTTTACTTTTTCTGCAATAGATGGCAATAGGGTAAGTAATGGAATCTCATTGAAAATAGTAACTCGAGTTTTCGACGGACCTCACACATTTTAGGACCACTAGTAACCGTAAAAACTATTTTTAGCTTGACGTCTGCGTGTGTGTCTGTCTGTGCAATGTATGTATTCACTCTAACTCAAAAACTATTCAACGAAATTTCACAAAATTTGGTAAGTCTCTTGTGGGTTACCCTGGTGCTGATTGCCTTTTTTGCGAAATGGCCCTCAAAAATAGTCAAAATTTAATAAAATACTACATATGCTCAAATGTATTAATTAAATATTTATTCTATGCGTGATTTTTGAAGATGAAAAGAATAAAATCAACAGCATAGCTCAAGGACTAACCATTCTCGAGATATTGTAGCTTTTTTTCGCATTTTTGCAATGTTGCCTTTGAAAATACATCCAGTCGCCAAATAAAAACGAAAATTGAATTAAAACTGCAAATTAAATGTAATTTCAAATAATTACCCATGTTATTTTGTGTAATTAGATTCAATTTAATAAATTGTGAAATAAATCAAGAGGAAAAGGATTTGAATCCGTAAGGAAAGTTCTGTGCTGCCCACATCAAATTATTATTTCTATACAGGATGTGTGAATTGAAACTCCGGGTCATAAATCGTTAGGGTCTTTGTAGAAATCGAAATTTGGTAGTTTTAAATCTTCGACATCATTGACTGCGATGCTAAACTGCTCAGGCGACATGGTAGAAAACTCGTGATCGAACATTAATTCAAATCTTGGATCTCCACCTAGTAAGTCGACGCTTTATCGAGTTGGGGTGGTAGTAATTTATTCTAGAGTTGAAGTTCACCCCTATTTTATAAATAATATAGAGTTTAGTGCGTTCTCTACATTTCTTACTCGCACCTACAAGGTGATGTCTCTTCAAATCTGGCCTGACAGTTTTGAATGCCAACCTTCGTGGGTTGAAATTGGAGATTAGAAGAGATTTGTGTCTCTGCCTTCGCACGTGCTTTAGATTTTGAGTGGAATATTAAGGGGGAGAACTTTAGCACACCCCCAAAAGATATTTTCAAAATCGTGTAAAGTGAATGTTGGTTCAGTGGAAATGTTATTTTTTACATTTGCTAAATACTAAGAGTTAGTGGTTTTCATGTTTTTTATAGTGTGTGTTTGTGCCTTTAAAAAGAGTTTGGAAATTGGATTATCCGCGGATTTTTGTGGTGTTATATACGGTTATTGCACTGATGTAAAATGTTTTTGAATTTAGCTGAATAGTAAAAGATTTAAAATTGAGTTACATTTCTAGAATTTATATTACAGAACAGCCGATTTTCTTTAATTTAATTGTTGAAAGCCAACAGTTTTTAGTATTGCGAATATTACATTTGATACCTTTGCTAATGTGGTTGCTATGGGAATTGAATGCATTTGATACCTTTGCTAACCTGGTTATTATGCCTTTATTTCTTGAAGAAGGGGGTCGTTTCTTACTTTCGAAACCAGTTTATCCCATTATTAATTTGTTTTATGCTATAATACAAAGATTCTATTTTTTTACCTATTTCTGACGCCGTTTGAGCGATTGACTTTACATGTTTTCGTGTTCATCGATGCCGTATATTGACTGATCCTATCTCGAGTTTAAATTGTTGTGTATACACCCATTCCTCCTGCAACGCTACATGCAGGATAACAAGGATAAGGTGCAGAAAAATGAACTTTATTTATCTGAATATCCATTGTAACTTCAACCGGCTTATCTGATGTTTATCGGGTAACAGGGTCTGCTGCTAGTATACAATTTCCGATTTAAGAAATTCTGCTGCTCACACTCTTACTCTCAATTTTTATTTAAATTCATATTTTTTTAACTTGAAGAGAAGTGAAAAGATTTGGATGAGGACTCCAAGTAAAGTGCTTATATTATCTCAGTTTGTAAGTACATTTCCTAAATTGTTCTAAATTATTTATCAATTTATCGCTATTTTTCAATATTATTATTGATTTATTATATTTATTATTGATTTATTATATTTATCATTGATATTATTATTGATTTATCGCGAAAGATATATTTATTAAAAATAATTTTGACATTTAGTGAGACAATATTTGACAGATGTTTGGAGTATGAATCCCCCACTCCATTTCCTCATACATGTACATTCCATAGCGTTTATTTGTACTAGTATCACAATCATCATAAATTTTCATATACAGAATATTTCTAAAAAGTGAACGTCGGAAGTTTCTTTTTAACCGTTGGCTGTAGACACATAATTTCAATTGCAAAAATGCTCTAAATAAGGTAGGAAATAATGCAATATTTTCTGTAGAAAGTTAAAATATTAAAATTTTATATAGCCACTCCAGAGAAAAAAGTTAATTACTAAAATATTGCCTATACTTCACTTAGTCAAACTGGAAAGCAAATGGGATCTTAAAAGTGCAACTTTAATACGAAATAAATTGTCAAATTTCCTGACTTACACCACTTTATTGTGGTTTTTCGATACACTTGAAATCACCGCTATTCATAAATCCAGAAGCAGGTTATAAATTGAATTGATTCACAGTAATTATTTAGTAGTATTTAGGTTTTAAAATGATTTTTCAGCAGTTTATCTTTGAAACTATGAACAAGCAGATGATTCTGGCTGAAATTTATTTAAACTCTTACATTAGATGAAAAACAGATAATTGG
This sequence comes from Amaurobius ferox, assembly GCA_951213105.1. Taxonomy (NCBI): domain Eukaryota; kingdom Metazoa; phylum Arthropoda; class Arachnida; order Araneae; family Amaurobiidae; genus Amaurobius; species Amaurobius ferox. The sequence goes on from OX578147.1 coordinate 119,390,973, forward strand.
GAGTTTGTGAAACAACCAAAATTGATTTGTGGATGCCCCCTTATTTTACCTGCAATATTTTACCATTAGATATATATTACTGTTATTACCTGCTATATTTTATCATTATTGTTCAGAAGATTATCATAGACTTACAATGCAAGCCTGTCAAAGATAGGTAAAATAACACTTTCAAAAATTAAGTTCCAACTTTTTCTTAATAAGTTTTATTTTAACGATGCATAGCGCTTTACATTAAAGAGAGTCGTCTTAATTAAAATTAAAAATTGGCTCAATTTAGTTCTATTCCGTGATCAATTCTTTCTATTTGATTTACGATACATGGTAATGTATAGAGGAAGTATTGAAATCGTATAGAAAACCACAATTGGAGTTTTACCGGAGGATCTACACGTTTCGAGCCCTTTTGAACCCAAAAAAAATATTTTTTACGTGACGTTTGCTTGTCTGTGCATATCACCTCTAGTTCAAAAACGAATTAACTACATCTCACAAAATTTGGGAGATAAATCACTTGTGGGTGACCTTGATGCTGATTAGAAGATTAAAAAATATTTTTAAAAATAACTGATTAGATTTTTAAAAAAGAACGTGCCTTTCTTTCTTTGCAAAATTGTCAAAAATCCATTGTCAAAATCCTAAAAATCGTCAAAATTTAAAAGAAAAGAATACACATACTCAACCGTTTCAATTAAATGTTGTTTTATATGTAATTTTTGGTGACGAGAAAAATAAAATCATCTCCATAACTCTAGGACTAACCGATTTCGAGATATTTTAGGCTTTTCACATACTTCCTTTAACCCTTTGAGAACCATTGGACATATGTGTCCCATAACTTCATCATTTATAAATCATTGAATGCGAATAATTACTAAATAATGTTTTTCTTTGTTCTTAAAATATCAGAATCTTAACACTGACCAAAAGGAAAAATTATTTAGTAATTATTCGCATTCAATGATTCATAAATAATTTTTGAAGTTATGGGTTACATATGTCCCATGGTCCTCAAAGGATTAAGCCTTTGAAAATAATTCAAGTCGCCAAATGAAAATGAAAAATTGCAAATTTAGTGAAATTTTAAATAATTATCTGTGTTGTTTCGTGCAACTGAACGAATTATGAAGAAAACAAAAGAGAAAATGAAATTAAGTCTGTAGGGAAAGTGATGTGCTGCCCATATCAGCTTTTTACTTCTTTCATCCCTTAGTGTAAAGACCCTTATTATAAAATGGTTTGAAGGGTTAGGTGATCTTTACATCCCGAAAGTATATTTATTCAAACTTAAAATGATTAAAAAAGTTGACATAGATCATCTGTTCTGAACCAATGGTAGTCAAAAAAATGACTGCTGGTACGTGGATAATTTGTGCAAACAACTCATTGGTATTTTGTGTCACAGAAATTTATTAAAAGGTTTTAAAAACAACTCGCCACTCAACTTCTGGATTAAACAAAAGAAATGTTTTAAAGACATTTTAGAAAGAGCAGTTATAGCTTGAATGCCATTTTGTTCGACGTACTTATGCGAAGCAGTATTTTCCTCAACTCTGTACCTAAAAAAATATATATAGAAAGAAATTGACTTGGAGTATTAAAATGAACCCAGCATGTATTAAAATCGAATCAACTTTTGCCAAAAATGAATATCATTTTTATAAATCATCAAAATGTTTCTCTTGATAGGTGAGCAGTTTGGTGATTGTAACCCTGGTGAGCCATGTAGGCTCTTACGACCAGCCTGGGGTCAGTGTGTCCCCCTCAGCCATGGTGCTTCTTCTCCTGGCCACAGCGCACATGTTCCTCACATTTTTCATCTTCGTCACGGCTCTGCACACGGACAAGATTTACGAAACACCACTGGTAAGATTAAAATAAAATTTATTATAAATAAATAAATAGAACGAAACGTAAAATGCTGCGCAAATAAAGTGTAGTAAGTAGGCGTCCGTTTGGGAATGTTTTGACTTATTTCTTCAAAGAAAACAAATCTTAATCTGGACACCAAACGAGAGCTTGACAGTGCAATAAAACGTCTAAACCATAGAATCTAGTATGGAAGTGCCACCAAGTGTGACGAAAGAGAATCAAAACGAGAAAAATATATACACAATATATGGCCGCGAAGTGCGGAGCATAAAAAAATGAAGCAAAAAAAATGTACTTAGTCATTAATTATATTGCCTTTTATGATATAAAAATTCTTCAAAGTAACCAAATCAGAAACTGAAGAGCACTTTTGAATAGGAGAAGTAAAACCGATGAATAGTAATTCAGCAGTGACTAGCGATTAAAGATTTATTAATTTCCTGATTTTTGACATAATATTGAAGTTTTCTCAAGCGATACTTTAAAGCACGTTTAGTTTGACTTGAGTACGACAATTCACATTGACAAGGAATTGATAAATGTACCAATTATGGAACTTTTTAATAGGAACTTTAACATTTACTTTATTGATAGGAGAAAATGACACTTTGTAGTCATATTTGTTGAGAATTCTAGCAATTTTAGACTAATTACAGAATAAAATGAAACAGTATTACTAAATGTTTTAACCGAGCCCTTGCTCTACGGTGGCTTTGAAAATAAGTGATAATCTTCAGTGAATGGTGAATATCAAAGTGATAATCTTCAGTGATATTGCACGATCTAAAGCGACAGCCTTCAAATTATCAAGAGCGAAAATTTTGGTCTGTGTATTCTTACTGTTGATAAAAGGTGGCGAACGTCTGCACTATATTATTTCGTGATATTTTATTTAAAAAGATTTTTTACAATATTTTTCCGTATGTATTAAGCGCTTTAATTTAATTCAACATACAAAATAATATTATTTCATTTCTTTTGTAAGACCTATTTTGGAGTACGGATGTGTGGTTTGGAATCCATATTATGATTGTGCTAATAGTAACATTGAGAAGATTCAAAATACATTTTTGAGATACATTTGTTATAAGGGTAATGGTATTTGTAACTGTGATATGTCTATACTTTACTCCGGACCAACAATGGTATTAGATCTCTGGAATGTTGACGGTTGTATTTTATCTTTTTGTTCTTTTATAAGTTAATACATAATAATATTGACTGTCCGGACTTGCTAAGTGAAATTAATATCTATGTACCTGCTTATATGACAAGAAATAGGTATGTATACTCTTTGAGGGGATTTTTTTTTTTGAAAAATCCACCTATAGCGCAGTTCGTCAAAGCGGTCAATAGGTTACCTTTTAGTTTTGACAGTTTTAGTGATCGGCCAAAGATTTTTGGATCTTGTTTGATGTCAATTTTAATTGTGTTTTAATGTATAAGTTTTTTATATGTGTACTTTTCATGTGTGTTTGTAGGTATATGTGTTGTATTTTACTCTTCTCTGTAATTGAGTTTGCTGTGCCTGTTGAGATGTAAATAAGTGAATCAATAAATAATTACCGCAATCAGTCTAAATATCGTTATACTAAATAGTCAGCGGCTGCTGAAAGAGAGATGAGCGATATTTATTCTTTATGAAATGTTATGTCTTTTATTGAATGGATAATTCATTTTGAAATTTCTTTAATTTGCAGATATGCATGCATGGGCTGTTATTTTGTGTGCTTTTGTCGGCATCGGGAATTGTTTCTATTGTGAAATCGGTCCGATTTGAATCACTGGAGGAAAAAGAAATGGCCATAGCAGGGGTAAGTATAAAACATTTTCGAAGATGCAACATGAATTATGTGTACGGATTCCTGAATAATCTGCATAGCGTTTATACCACACAAGCAAGTAAATATTTAAAATATACTTGTGTAAAAAAATTAAAATACTAAATTATGTAATTTGTAAATATTCAAAACAAATTTTCCTGTCCCAGATTGCTTTAATTGTGAGGAAAAATTAGACAATGTAATTAAGCGCAAATTAAATTACAAAACGTAGCATGAATAATGCATTTTTATTAAATTTGTGCAAAATTACATTACTTAATCGTGTAAAGAATCTTGCTGTCCCAACCGGCTTTCGAATCGCAGATTTTCGTTCTGACTAGCCGACGCTCTCCCAATTAAACTATTGGTACAGAATTGCAAGTTCTCATCAAAGTGGACTTCAGCATTCTCCTCTCTGTAATATCAGAACTAATAATCTGACTGACCACCTCCTTCTACTTTTACTTCAGGTTAGCCTCCTGATGCCATTTTATCCTTCAGGTTAGCCTCCTGATGCCGTTTTATCCTTCAGGTTAGCCTCCTGATGCCATTTTATCCTCCAGGTTAGCTTCTTAAGTGGTCGTTGCCCTCTCAATTTGAAATTGGCTCTCAATATCTCAGAGTCATGAATTTTTGAAAATTTTCAGTTTCATATAATTTTAAATACTACAATTTTAAAAATGTTTGTCACTTTTAAACGAATCAAATATTTGGAATGTTACATATATTTGTTTGCTTGGCTTCGTGATTGGCAGCATGGGATTTCTTTCGTTTCGAATTTATTTTTGTAAGCGTGGTTGCAATAAAATATGAAAGAAACCCAAGTTCTATTTAAAGAATGGAACAGAATAAAATAATCGAATTTGTAGAAGTAGCTGTAAAATGGATTCTTCTTAAAAGTATAAAATAAAATAAAAGCAAAAACTATTTATTTTAAAACATGTTTGTTCACTTTTAGTAGAATTTGCATCTCAAAAATTGCAATCAGATAAGCAGGATCTTTTGGGAAATAACGCATCTGAATATGTCCATATAAAAAATCAACTTTATGAGGCAATGGCCTTCCTAACTCTGCAGCATCGAAAATATTATGTAGTTTCTCTTTGTTCTCTCTCAGGAACCGGCATATGAGTTCGCGACGGCAGAATGTATTAAATTCCATCTCATCGTATTTGGTATTATGAGACACACACTTAGCTCTGAAGATATCTCGTCAGCTAAAGCAACCTATATTTTTGATTCGTTCCAAAGCGCTTGGCAATTGTTGTACATCGTTAAGCAGAATACTAAATTTCGTACAAATGAAGAAAGGATGATCACGTGATATGTAGAATGGCACTTTTTTGTTTACTGAAGTAACGTTAAAAGTAGCGTCCAAACTCAATACAAACTAGTAATTTACTGTATCGCGCTTCTCGCTACACTACTTATTTTTAAAAGTAGTGCGTTTTTAAAAGTAGCGTATTTTTAAAGTAGTGACTACTGTAGTTTCGCTACTTCCGACCACTGGTCTATCTGTTATCATTGTTGTTGTTTCCTGAAACACTACCTACATAGGGGGCGCGGTAGCCCATTGGTTAGCGCGCTGGAGTTGCACTCGGTAGGCCCGGGTTCGATTCCAGCCACTGCCAAAACTGCCGCCGTGTTCATGCGGAGTACGATCACGTTAAACATGTGGGTCCTAAAGTCCTTCCGAGAGGTTGGTGGTAGGGGAAGGAGGGTACGGTCCCTGTGGATGCCTCCCCCACTGGGTTCCGGTCTAAATTGGGTGGCACTTCCCGACCGTCCAAACAGTTACCTTACACCTTTCTGGTAGGTCGGACGGTCTGGGTTTCAACAACAACAACTACCTACATAGGTACCTGTTACTATACACACTACTCGTCATGGTGGTCCGTTTTTACTTCCCTTATATAAATAATGTATAAGGAAAGTATTGTGACGGGGGCGAAAATTCGAATTCGAGTTTTCGACGGAAGAGCACGTTTCAAGCATCCTTTATCACGAACCAAACATTTTTGAAGTGATGTCTGTGTGTGTGTGTGTGTGTGTTAGTGAGTCTGTAGAGACGATATCTCACGAACGAATGGAGCGATTCGAATGAAAATTGGTACAAAAATCACAATCCGTGAATACTGGAAGTCTATTGTCTTTAAACGGAATCAAATGTTCAGAACCCCCTAAATTTTCGAGTGAAATTTTGAAAAAATCATCAAAAAATCAAAACCTTTAATATAGTTACGCAAATAGACATTTGTTATGTAATTTTTCCTTATAAAACGATTGATACAAACTTTAAAACGCTAGCCATTCTCGAGATATTGCACATTTTTCAAATATATTTATCAAAAAATTCCGTAGATTAAAAAAATATACATATTAACTGTTGAGAAACATGTTCACTTTTCATATATAATATCATGCGATAAATTTGGTGACATCATTTTCGTGGATCTAGCTCGTTCCATTCATGAGAAAAGATACTTTGAGTAATACTTTTGTATTTGAACGCCAGTAGTCATTTATCTAGTATAAGAATAACTTATTTATCCTTCCATAACACTTGGCGAGATTTTGGCGACGAATTTGGCGGAATATCACCAATTTGGCGACTTTTTTAAATGTTGCCAAATTAACAAAAATATCGCCAAATGGATAAAAATGACGCTAAATTAATGAAAATGACGACTAATTGACGAAAATTCAATATCTTGAAAAGAATATAAGCATATACTATAAGAATAAGCTATTTTTTTGCTGTAAAAGTAGTAAATTCATTGCATTATATAAGAATAGTCATCTGCTGTCCACATCAGATTTTTTGATAACGTGAAAGACCCGTATCATCAACTGGATGGTACCCATGCTTGGCACCATGGTACCATGTCTGGTCCAGATCATCTATAGCAGATGGTTTCATGGGAATACTAAAAATTCACAGACACTAGAATTTCTTTCCCTCCGGTGAAAAACTCACCATGCACAATTGTTCACATCTAGTCTCTGTCTCCACAGATCCATACGGTAGCCCTTATTAAACTTTTGGTGACTTATAAAGTTTTACATTTTACTTAAGGTAACTACGCTTCTTTTATTTGTAAAATTATTTTATGTATATCTTTAAAATCGTTTAAGTTTACATAATTCCTTATGAATATTTTTCAGGGTATTGCTATTTTTACAGCCTTCACCTCCATTGTTGCTTGCAGTTTTTCTTACAATCTCTGTGAAAACTTGAAGACATTGTAAATCAAGAAAAGACACAAAGGTTCATTTGAGCATCTTTCTTTTGTAAATAATAAAATATCAAAATATGTACTTCGCAAAATAATATGACGTTGCATAAAAGTCTTTGATTTGTATTAAATTATTTTTCTTAGGTTAATAGTAGGTATGCGCGAATATCATTTTTGTCGGATTCAAATATTAACCAGATGTCGAATATTCGAACACCCCAAATAGTTTTTACTTTCCTTATATACTTAATGTATAAGGAAAGTATTGTGACGGGGTCGAAAATTCGAATTCGAGTTTTCGACGGGAGAGCACGTTTCAAGAATTCCTGATCACAAATCAAACATTTTTGAAGTGATGTCTGTGTGTGTGTGTGAGCGTGTGTGTGTGTGTGTGTGTGTGTGTGAAAGTATGTGTGTGTGTCAGTGAGTCTGTGGAGACGATAACTGACGAACGAATGGACCGATTCGAACAAAATTTAGTACAAAAATCATAATCCGTAAACACTGGAAGCCTATTGCTTTTATACGCAATCAAATGTCCAGAACCCCCTTAATTTTCGAGTGAAATTTTGAAAAAATCGTCAAGAAATCAAAACCGCTAATAAAGTTACGCAAATAGGCGTTTCTTATGTAATTTTTCATTAGAAAACGGTTGACATAAATTTTAGAATGCTAACATGAACCGTTCTCGAGATATTGCACATTTTTCAAAAAAAATTATTACAAAGTCATATAAAATAAAAAAAATATTTCCTATTGAGAAACATGTTCACTTTTCATATGCAATACCATGCGATAAATTGGGTGACATCATTCTCGTGGATCTAGCTCGTTCCATTCATGAAAAAAAGATACTTTGAGTAATACTTTGTATTTGAACACCAGTAGTCATTTATCTGCTGTGAGAATAACTTATTTCTTCGTCCATAACGTTTGGCGATGAATTTGGCGGAATGTCGCCAACTTGGCAACTTTTTAAAATGTTACCAAATTAACGAAAATCTCGCCAAATGGATAAAAATGTCGCTAAGTCAATGAAAATGATGACTAATTGTCGAAAATTCAATATCTTGGAAAGAATATAAGTATTTACTATAAGAAAAACCTATTTTTTTACTGTAAAAGTAATAAATTCATTACATTATATAAGGAAAGTCATGTGTTGTCCACATCAGATTTTTTTTTAATTATTAATAAATAATACTTATATTTATTAAATAATATTTATAAGTAAATAAATTAATAAAGTAAAATATAAAAAGTAAAAAAGTGTAATAAAAGCACATTGATTTTTATTTTAAACTTTAATTATTTTCCAATAGTTCTTCTGTTACACTGCCCACAAATCTTCTATATTTGCGATGTCGTAACATAAGGATCTCTAACACGACGACACTTGTAGTGCTTGTCAAAACATGCGGTCATACCGAGTATTCTTCCTCGAATTCAAATGTACATTGCCGCGGAAGGTATATTGAACAAGCACTGCATTAGATTCCTGCGAATGTAAGGGTTGTTTGCTACATTCTTCCTGATTAGGACAACGATTCGCCTATAACAGACATGTCCAAAAATACGGTCCGCGGGCCATGAACGGACCCAGTAGCATTTAGTTGCGACCCGCGACCTCAATGAGTAATACTCGGATTTCACGAATAGTTTTTCTATACATTGGGCACAGATTACAGATACCTATTGAACAAGTACTCGTCTCTGTCACAAGTACGTATTCTATTTAAATTTAGTAAGACTGTAGTAATATTATAATGCAGTATGTCGGCTTTGGTAGTTTGACGTAAGAATATCACCCTGCGATTGTCTTTTCTATGTAGTAGACTCTGCCATACCAACACCACCATAGAATATTTTTTAATAAGTCTCAAAATCGCTCAAGACTTATAGATAAGCATCTTCAGCCAATTCTCAAAATCAGTTCAACCGCTTTGACGTCAGACATCGAGGACATAATGAAGCTGAAAAGATGTCAAGTACCTGAATCTTAGAAATAATGCGCTATTTTTCAACCGTTGTGTCTTAATGCCATTTTAATTTTGATGTATGCTTAAAATTTAAATAAAATATTTTTTTATATATAAAATTAGTGTTTAATTGAATCTTGGCTCGCTGATATGCTTTAAAAGAAAAATTGGCACTATACAAGATTGGGTTTGACACCCCTGGAGTTTCCCAGCCGTCCATTTTTGCTGCTCTATGTCTTCGGAGGAGCCGGACAGCCTGGATTTTCGACCCCTGGCCTAGAACTATATTGTGTAGCAGTTCAATTATTCTGTAACAGTTTTCCTGCCGATATCTACTACAGTGGAGCTCACATATAGCAAAGTCGCAAGGGACAGCAAAATATATTCGCAATAATCGGTAAAATTTTTAGGTACGAGATAAACAACAAGCATATACTTATCTGTATGCATATTGTGAAACAAGAAGTTATTATAGTCTGATTGAAATGCATTGGTCCTTTATTTATGTTAAAAAAATCTGTAACTTTCTTTTGAAGATTTAACTTTGCCACACATTTGCAAAGTCCACTTTCTATTGCATATAAATTGTCACTGTATCTAACGCAAATTTTAAAGCATTTCCAGAACATTTTTTATGATATCCTCCCTATTTCAAAATCAATTTCGATTTCTTCAGTCGTATTATCAGCAGCTGTAGCGTAGCAATAATACATTATCGGTGTCTTTCATTTTTCTACCAACACAATAATCGCTTTTAGTATAATCGTCAAAGGTAAGACCTCCAGGCAAAACTCCTTTTCTCATAATGTATTATACGTTAACTTGTCTTCATATACAGGATCAAAAATGAAAGATTATTGGATTTCTCTTATAAACCTAACGTGTTTCCAGAAACTTTTCCCTATTTGTAAATGAACATCACATAGACGTTATCTATAAATTAATAGTCAATCTTCATGCATTTAGACTATAACGTATCTGTTTATCTGTTTAGAGAAGCGTTTAGGCTAACTCAACGTATCTGTAAATGTGTTTAAAAATGTGTTTAAGCTATTTCAAAGTATCTGGGTATGTGTTTTGGGAAGTTTTTAGGCTATCTCAACGTATTTGGAAGTGTATTTAGAAAAGTGTTTAGGCCAGTTCAACATATCTGGGTATGTGTTTAGGAAAATGTCTGAACTATCTCAACGTATCTGAGTGTGTTTTGAAGTGTTTAATCAATCTCAGAGTATCTGGGAATGTGTTTAGGAAAGTGTTTAGGCTATCTCACCATATATAGGAGCGTGTTTAAAAGTGCTTAATCTCAACAAATCGGATGGTGAATCTTTGTTACCAAACTAATTGTTGCTCCTGAGATCTTCATTTTACTCAAAGAACTTCCATGAAAATAATTTTTTTGCCTCTCCAATACTAAAATCTTCGCAATATATGATTGCTCGGTATAAGCGATACGTATAACATTGTGAAAAAATTGCAGGTCCATGGTGGCAGAAAAACATTCTTAATAACCCATACTTCGCTATATCCGAGTTCGCTAAAAGTGGGCTCCACTGTAATTGGAAAATATTCTATAATTTTGAAATTGATATTTTTCGTCTATCTCTCTTTCTTATGCGTTAGTGTTCCTAATTTCTTCGATTCTCCGGTAATAGAGCTGCAATCACTTTTATTCGAACGAGCATAGTCACTTTATTACTACTAGATCTGATGTGTACATTCAGGGAGTACATTCAGGTGTACATTCAGGTGTACATTCAGGGAGCATTTCATTTTGAAATTATTAGAGTGGTAAAGAACGTTCCTAAAAAAAGTACTTACTATGTGGAAACTCTGGTTTGAAATGATCTAAATATGCATCCAGCAGGTTTTCCAATCTTTTTCGGTATAGATGGTTGCATTAAGTAGTGTAAATACTTCTGTTATCCAGTTTTGTGACATCAAACTTCGAATTTATGCACTTTGAAAAGTTTTAGGATTCACATGAACCATGTTTTCACTCCACAGTTACACCCAGACCTCCGCTTAACGCAAACGCTATGCGGGGTCATTATAACCATTATACTATTGACATGTGTGTCTGATAAATAAAATCAAACAAAAATACATTATATCATATTTAATATAGTATTATATTATAATATTTAATACATATTTGATACATATGTGAGAGTAACCAACACATAATAATGTACTATATAAACCAAAGGAACAATATCGGAGTATCACGGATAAGTTTGAGGTCGATGCTACAGAAGCGTTTGTCTGCATCTATAAAAATTACAACTACTCATAGACGCATAATTATGTACAGGCATACCTTAACACAGCCACAATATACATTGACAAGGTTCTTTTTAATTTGAAATAGTTTTAAAACTATGAGTGTTTAAGCCGAACTATGAGTGTGTAAGCCGAAATGCAATCGAAATTTCACAGATTCCAAAGCAAATTATTTTAGCAGACGATTCTCTTAAGAATCGTATATAGCCCAAGTCAAATTGTGGTTGAATTTAAAAGGAATTTTTAACATACTTTTCAAAATGTAATTAGAAATATAATATAATATTAAAAGCTTGTTTGACGAATGAGTACTGTATTTAGTGTCATGATATGGCTTATTAAATAAGTTTTTTAATAGATATATCTGTTATCAAATAAAATAACTTTTACATCTAGGGGCAGTTTTAGAGATATGTAACTTATTTGCATTATGATAGAGTAAAATTAGAACTAAAGTCGGAAGTATATATGGTATTGCTTCAATCGTGTTGCAAAATAAGTTCAATGAAAGCAATATGTTACATTTTCTTCTGCTCATATCTTTAATATGAGCAATATTCTGCTCACGTATTTATCAGACAGCTCATATATTGAGAATAATGCTTATATATTCTATTGATATATTTAGCAGAAGAATCATTTATTACACTCATATATTTAACAGAATGCTCATATATTCCACTCATATTTAGCAGAACGCTTATGTATTCTACTCATGTATTTAGCAGAATGCTAATACATTTTACTCATACATTTAATGCAAATATACAGCAGAGAAATGGAAAACTTGGCTGTAAAGAATGTTTGGACACGTGGTTTAGGTGGAGCTTGAAAACTATTACATGATTAACTATGAATCACTCAAAGCGCATTTTAAGCACTATAATTGGTTGATTTAATGTTTACTGTAATAACAATCGCTCTTGAGATGTTTTAAATTCTGTTCAGAACAAATATCACTTTTTCATTCATTTACAATTGAATAAAGTCTATAAAACCGCGCTATAACGAGCCTGTTCAGTGCGGTGTCTAAATGTATAATAGGATATACTGAAGCAACCGTAAATGATCTATTTAGCAACGTGCACACTCCCTGTGTCAGAAACCCCAAGAAAGAATACATTGCTCTGGGGCTTCATTGTGTCGTATAACTAAATCCTTCAAAATACAGCTAGATACGTTTTAAGGTCGAGAAATGGTTTCTAAGAGCTTGGTAAGAATGGAGTATGGATCAACGCTCGAGCAGATATCTGTAAGGACGATTTTGTGGGATGGAGTGACGATTTTCAATGGCTTATCGTTGATACCAAACTTGGAATACAAATTGTCAATAATCCTGAAAAGAAAGTATAAAAATATATTATTATTTTTTTACATGTCATATAAATGTATTCATTCTTTTACTAGAAATTATTGATATGCAAGAAATTTATGAAGAAGTCTTTAAATGGTGGAAAATGGTGTGGTGACTTGGTCTGACTTTGCTTGAAGAAAATTAAGTGTGATAAATACTACACAGGAATTCGCTGTGAATTCCGGTGTAGTATTTATCACAATTTTATTCACGTAAAGTCAGACTTTAACCATGATGAGTCTGGGATCTTTAAACCAAGAGAAGCTGTAATCATGAACTTCTGTCTTGTGAGATTGTTCTGACCTTGTTCCAAGAAGTGGAATAAGCAAGAATACACTTCAATTTTGACAGAACTATAAACACGTTTTTTACTCTTTTGTTCACTTATTTTGTACAGTCATGCGCATTTTCGGAAAAATTGGAAATGACATCTCCAGAAAAGAAAGTGGCATCTCCAGAACCGGATGTTGAAATCCTTAATAAATTATTCAGTCCCCTCTAAAATTTGATGCAAAATCTAAATCAGTCATCATCTAAGCTCTGTCTTTTGCCTATTCTGATAAATAGATGTTACTGGGAAAATGTGAATTTTTAAATCGGGACTGACATCTCTCTAGAACTTGGAGTGAAAATAATTAGTGAGATCTTTACTCCCACTAGAATTTGATGCCAAATTCATATCAGTCGTCATCCAAGCTCTATTATAGCTAATTCTATTTCTCAAGACTGGCTAGAGCTTAGATGATGACTGATACGGATTCAGCATCATATTGCAAAGGGAATGGAGAGGGGGGATCACTAAGGATGTTCCCTTTCAGTTCTGGAAATGTCACTTCCGATTTTTAGACAAAGAAATAAGTATGTAAAAGAGAATAAAAATGTTTAGTTTACAAATGCAATCAATTACGTCTAAAATGAAGTGTACCGCCATTTACGAGCATACATAAAGGCTCCTTCATAAAGTTCTTGCCTTAGTACCAATTTAAATGTTTGAATTCTGAAATATTAAATTATAAATTTAAAAGCTTACCGTTGCCTGTATGGTTGAATCAAATGGTCCGTGGCGAACTCAACCTGTGCAATTAGAGGCTTGAGACAAGTCCATTCACATGAGGGGTCGAAGCTAACCGCAACTCCGAAGTCCTCGGCCACCCTTATGAGCAGAAATCGACTCATCCAGAGATCGTCCCCCAAATGTACGCTGCAGCAAGGTCCAACGCCATATTTCCACTTAAAGAGACAATGAAAGATCTAAGGCTAAAGACAAATTTTGAAAATCGGTTCGCATTTTTTAAAATATCTGATGTGGATAGCACGTGACTTTCCCTACATAATGCAATAACTTTACTTTATTAACAGCGAGTGAATGAGAGATAAAGACTTGAAATTTAATGCAGAGGGCAGGCAATCCATCGATAAAACCTCCGGAAAAGAAACGTATTTTTCAAAAATGTTTATTTAAGATGTGCTCCACACCAAAACGTTCAGAAGGTGAAATGAAAGATAAACACTTGAAATTGGATGCACAGGTCAATCAATCCATGAAACCCCAGGAAAAACCGTACGTTTCAAAAATGTCCATTTAATGGATGCTCCACATCAAAACGTTCGAAGTATGAGATGATAGTAAAACGGACTTTGCAATGAGATAGAGACTATAAAATTGGTGCATGGATAGCTCGTTAGATTACAATAAAGTTTATAATTTCAGTTTTATATTGCTTATTTAGGCAAACCGCACTCTTAAATGTATAATTGTCCCGATAAAGAAGAAATGTCCAGTCTAAAGTGAGACAGATATTTGAAAAGGACCGCTGGAAAAATCGAATTATTCAAAAATTGAAGTTATTCGAGAGTTGGTTACTGTGAGACCGTGGATTTTCAATGTGTCTTCGGCTAGTTTTATTTTATTTTTTCTTAATATGTTTTCAGAAAGCGTGCGCAAAATGAGGATTCACAGTCTGATTTCGTGGGGACGTTTGAGGAGAAGTGCTCTTCCCACTTAAACTAAGGATTTCGCATTTTGTGGTGATTAATTGAAAAACTGATTTGGCGATTTGGAAACAGAGTATTATTAACTAGTAGCCGTTTATTACGACCCGAGAAACGACGGGTAATTTGTTTCAATAATAGAGTATAAGTAAAATCGCCATATTATTAAAATTCGATATACATCCACCTTCTATATAAGGCCCAATTGACCAAGAACAAATGCTGGTGGTATATCATAGGTTCATTGGAACTTGTAATTATAATGCAGGTTAATTGTACATTTATAAAATCCTTAGGGAAAGTTTCCACACGTTTATATTCTTTTTTCTGCAAAGTATTGCAGACACACATAATTTTTCACATTTTAATCACACCCCACACCCCAATTCGAATTTTCAAAATATTAGACATCTTCGTTGATGTGGAAGCTGAGATAGATGAAATGAGACCAAAACTAAGATTTTAGCTAGAGTAAGAATTTTCAATAAATAAACGAAGTGATTTTGAGTTTTTTAATTTATCCTTATTTGCATTGTCGCCCCCCTAATTCGAATTTTTCGAAATATTATATTTTTCCATTGACCTAGAAGATGAGACGGATTGAATGAGACCATAACCGAGGTTCTGACCCGAGTGAAAGGACTCAATTTTAAAAAGTGGTTTGGGGCACAGTCTTCCGTAATTCGAATTTTTGAAATTTTAGATCTTTCCCTTTGAAATTTTAGGGTTTGTTTTTATTACATATCTTTGATTTGGAAGACGATGCAAACGAATGATAAGATTCTGGCAGTACTGGAAGTACTCTGGCGGTACTGGAAGTACTCTAGCAGTACTAGAAGTACATTTTGATATATCATCCAATTTAGTCGAGAATACGATGGATCCCCCCCCCCTTCACTAGTGCTAGAGAACCAACAAACAAGACGTCATGAAGATGAAATGGGCCAAATTTGTCGTTCTAAAATGGGCCTAATTCGTCGCTCAAATTTGGACCATTCAGTGTTTTTTTTTTCAGGCATACCTGCCGGTGGACGAATCGCCCCCGGAGATGACTATTCTCCATCCCCTCCCTGGAGACATTTTATGTTAACCTAGTTTCTATTTATGTGGCACAGTATTTAGATATATTTATATAGGGCAAATAGAAAACTTGCCCTCTAAAATTTCATTTGCTCCCCCCCCCCCTCGGTCAAAAGGTCCTGAAAGAAACACTGAGACGCCTGAATCTTTTAGCTTCGAATTTTCTAGTTGTCCAGCACTGACGAAGGATCTAGAGTATCTCCAAAACAGCTGTAAGCTACATTGTTATTGTATTTGTGCTTACTACGTTGCTCAAGTCTTCCCTATCCTTTGCACAAAGTGGTATTTACTTCGTATTGATTAACTCAAATCAGATATTTATATATATATATATATTCTTCGATTAAAAAAAATGATTTTTAATAAAATTGTATGGAAACACGTCAACTAATTAATAATACTTTAAAATCAAAGACAGCCAAAAAATAGGTTTAAAAGTCTTTTAATAAAATCTCTTTTCTATGACGCACAAAATCACACGGCCATAGCGCTTTCGACCACTATTATGCCCTTCATCGATGGTGAAGTGAAACTTCGTCACTGATGAAAGGCATAATAGCGACAGAAAGAGCTGTGGCTATGTGATTATATACTTTGTAAAAAATATATTTTAATAAAAGACTTTTAAACTGTTTTGTGTTTGCCATAGATTTTGAAATACAAATAGGATTATTGTAAATGATAAAAAAGCCAGCAAATTTGTTTAATTCCTTCGATCGATCTTCCTTGTGAAAAGTAAAATGTTCAGTATCGAGGTAACAGCTCGTGATATCCCCTGAGCAATACTGTTGATGTGTTTTTAGATAAAATAGCTTATAAAGAGTTTAGTTTGCGTTTGATATAAAAAATATGGATTAAAAATTAATAGAATATCTTCTCTAAACAATATTTTATACTGAGCGATGCAGAGTAAATTTTACATCTTACCTGCCCTTGGTTAGACGCTGGCTCTAAACTGCTGATACTTATGCCAGCATATAAGCATGCTTTGTAGTGGGATTCGGCAAGTTCTCGGCCGCTGAGGAATCCAGATTCTGAGAAGTACAATAATCATAAAACGTTTATAAAATATTATCTGCACTGTAAAACATTCTGCAACATCTGCTCATTTTTTTTCAGCTACCTTGTTGATAATTTCGGAAAACTGAGAAGAAAAACCACACTTGCAGGCGTTCATGAAAATTCCAGCTTCATTTATGATGTATTTAACCAATTATCGTCTGCCGAAGCGTTATTTTTGTATATTTATGTATATGTTACCATAGCTATCAGGAACCTTACTCCTCATTAGGGACAGCTCCCCTGAAACTTTAACATGCTTGCAAATGCTTTACATGCATGGAACACACTTTGGAATATACAGGATGTTTAAAAAACGGGTGAAGGGAAGATTTTTTCAGAACCGTTGGTTGTAGACAGATAGTTCCAATTGCAATTAAGTGGAGTGTGATTCAACTCGAAATTCTCATACTAGAATCCGTAGCTTGCTTATTTTACTTTTTTTATTTTTGGAAATTTTGCAAAGAACTTTTTGAAAAATCTGTATTGTTGGTTCAAATGATCACAATTACAGCATGTTACCCTTCATTTTTTTAAAGGGCTTGATACAAAGATTGACAAGGTTACCCCGAGGGGCGTTATGATGTCACGCATACCAAAATTGTATTTATATATTACAATAATTGAATTGAATAGTTTTTACTGAAATAATTGTAACTGTTAAGTTTCATGATCATTGAGCCATAGATAACAACACGTATGCATAATTATGTCAAATTTTGTCCTGTGCCATGTTAAGCAAATATAAAACTTCGAATAAATTTCGAAATGTCAAGAAAAGTATTTCTAGTTCTAGATATTTTTATAACAAAGTCGGATATAAATTTTCGTTCCATTAATATTTGTAGCAGATATCGTGTACAAACGTAATTTACCACAAACAGACAGATAGACGAACATCACTCTAAAAATAATTAAAATGTATTCAAGAGGACTTAAAACATCTATTGTCATCAAAATTTCGAAATCAGAAATTTTCGTGAAAACAATACTTTCTCTATACTACATTCTATAGCATGAGAAAGTAAAATTGCTGTAAATGTGGTAGGAAATTATGAAATAATAATTTAAATAATGTGCAATATTTTTGTAAAAAATTAAAAAAAAATTCTGCACAGCCCCTTCAGAAAAAGTAATACGACCAATTGTGACACACACAAAGTTATTATTGATTAAAAATTTCATCGTAAACAAGGGGTATCTAACCACAAATCAATTTCGTTTGCAAATAGTTACTAAAATCGTTACTGCTTATTCAAATTCGTTTTATGCAAATATTTCAGGAATGCTATTTCGTCGATGCCACAATTTCATCGAAATACAGTTTGTATTTTAGTATCCAAGTAACTCTGCTCACTTTAAATTATAATGTCGTTCAGTAATGCCGAACTCTATGAAATGATTTACGACGAATGCAACCGATCTCCTAATTTCGAATGCAACCGATCTCCTAATTTCGAATGCAATCGATCTCTAACCGATTTCAATTATTAAAGGACATGCTTATTTTCCATAGAGTTTGTTAAGAAATCATCTGACAGACCAGCAAAATCACAGTTATCCGTAATTTGCCTTATTCAAGGGTTAAAATTACTTTTAAGCGGAATTATCTGTCTATATTTAATAGTTTCAAAGACAAACTGATGAGGGAGAAAATCGTTTTAAAACCTTACTGAGTGATTTTTGCGAATCAATTCAATGTTTGAATGCCCCCTGAATTCATGATGAATTACGCTGATCATAAGCATATCGAAACGTCACCTCGTGCCGATCGAAAAGCCTTAGTTCAGGAAGTTTGATAAATTTTTGCCTTAAATTTGCACTTTTGAGATCCATTTTTTTTTTAGTTTTGGCTAAATAAAGTATCAACATTCTTGTAATTTAATTTCTTCCGCTAGAGAGGCTGTATAATGTATTTTTCATTTATTTTTTCTTTGTCATACGTGGTATTGAGAAAGTATTGTTTCCATGACAGGTTTCGATTTCTAGATTTTGATGCCAATATGTGTTTTAGGTCGTCCTACACACGTTTTCACTATTTTCGGAGTGATGTCCATCTCCCTGTCTGTGGTTGATTCCTTGTATCCTCGATAGCTGCCACAAATATTAATGGATTTTCTCGAAACTTTATATTCCGCTTTGCTAACGAAAAATCTAGAAACAGATAGAAATTATTGAAATTGGCGAATTTAAAATTAATTGAAACTTCGAAATTTATGCGAAAGTTTATATCTTCTTAGCATAGCAGAATAGGACAAAATTTCACATAATTATTCATAAAATGGCTCAATTATTACGAAATTTATTATGGCTCAATAATTACGAAATTTATTATGGATCAATAATTATGAAATTTATTACGGTTCAATAATCAAGAAATTTATTATGGCTCAATAATTACGAAATTTATTATGGCTCAATAATTATGAAATCGGTGGAGGGGGGTTACCACTCGGGGAGGGGAGAGGAGAACAGGACATAAAGGACCTAGAGACAGAGTGCACCACCGCCTTTTAATTTTTCTTACCCTTATCCACAATGCTTCATATTTTGACACATATATGACAGCACAGTCTTGATGTACTGTATCCAAAAAGCATGTTTTCAGCTCATTATTAAGCCATTTTACAGTTGTAGTTAGTTCACAGCTGATGAAAGGAAAAATTTTTCGACTTACAAATTTTCTTTTCTTCATTTAAGAATTATAACTTGTAAGGATGTGCCTCAGTACAATATATAGATAAGGTGTTATTCTTTAAATATCATACCTGACTCCATTGAATGTATTCAAAATATGTTCACTTTATTTGTATTTGTTGTTGAACTTCCACATGGGGCGCAATGGACCACAGTACCTGGGATACAATGGACTATACTGCACACCATGTTCTTCTATAAGTTGGACATCGATCCTGTTTAGTAAATATTGATGCATTATTTGGTTCTAATGAATGAACTTACGTCTAATTCAAGTCCTAATTTACACAAAGTGTCATAACTCAAAATTTCAAATATTGCAAATGTAAATGGAACTGATTAAGTATAAAAAAATAAATGTAAAAGATTCGATAACACAATATTAACTTTATTAAACACGAAATACTAAATGTGCACCTTTAGCAACCATGCGTATCTGCACCCGCGAAACCAGGTGTCCCCGATGTCTCTACGTTCACTCTGTTACATGAAGATTAATAAAATTGTCTCTTTATAAAATCGTTATTTAAAGAGTATTTTTTATTATTTTGATGGAGAGGGAGGGGGGGGGGCAAAATGTGTACCCATTCTAAAAGGCTCTACAACTTTATTGTTAACATTTTCTCCTTATCTCTATGACACGAAGCGGGACAAGATTGTCTCTTTTGAAACCACTATGCAGAGTCCACTTGGACGATAAGATCTTGCAATTTCGTCCTAATCGTTCGACAGTAGAGCGTCGGCTGGTTAGTTCGGAGATCCAGGGTTCGATTCCCGGTTGGGGCAGCAATGTCCCTCACAATGGCGCTCGAACAAATCAACCCTGTAGGTTAATGCAAAAATCTCGGAGGTCTGAAGACCCCAGACCGTGCGACTCACATAGTGGGTTTAGAGTAGCTAGCTGCACGGCCGGGAAAGGATACCTCCTGCACTCAGGAGGCACCCAAGGTCTACCATCCCGCCAAACGAACATTTATTTAGATCTAAAAAGATAACAATGGATGAAAAATAGTGTGATTAAACAGACAGTTTCACGTTATATTTGAACTTGACAAATACGTCTATTTTTCAAAACTGGGAAAAGGGTTATTGCGAATATAGATAAAAAGATCATTGAAAAATAAAATTTAGAGTGAGGTATATTAACATAATGAAAAATAGATTAAAATTAAAGAAAATAATAACATTTTAAAAGTGAAATTTAGAAAATATATAAAACGGAAGTATATGAAAAGGAAAAAAAAAATTAGGCACGTGTAAAACTAAAACAGAAATTTAGAATAAAATTAAGAAAAGAAAAATTAGAAAAAATAAAATGCAAATAAAAAGGGTCAAAAGAAAAAGAAAGAACCGAGAAAATAAGAACAGTTAACATAGCTTTTTTTTTAAAGAGAAAATATGGAGGGAACACAATAACAATAAGTTCATATAAGTTAATAACCATGAAATAAAGGGATTCATTAATCAAAATTAATTGAGAGCAGAATCTACTTATAAGCTTAGGTCACTTTATTAGAAATTTCCATTTTCAACAAGAATACAATTTTTAATTTTATCTACTGAAGAGGGATTTGAACGAACTTTGGAGAACCCAATTGGTTTATTAGAGGGGGGGGGGGGGTGCAGAGATGAAAATTTTTAGAAAAAAGGCAATCGAAAATGTAATGGTCAACGTCACCGAATTTATTGCAATTATAATTAGAGGTGGATTTAATTTTAAAAAACTATAGGTAATCAAGAAAGGGGCCATGACCATTAAGAAAGTAAATGTATTTATTAAAAATTTGTAAATTAAGATTCACGATAGGGAGAGACAGAATTCTAGTCGGATCACCAGTCCTGGTGGAAATGTAATCATTAAGATAATTTTGTCAAAGATTAAGGATATGAGATTTACAAAATTTTGAGAGGAGAGAGTAAGGAAAGGGATAGCATGCAATTTGGGTATGGTAATCAGCAATTTCATTTTCAGATATATTATTGTGAGCTTCTACCCAAGAAATATTGACAAGGTTTTTGGTAAGGAGAGTTTTGGATGTAATGGAATTAAGATAATTAG
This sequence comes from Amaurobius ferox, assembly GCA_951213105.1. NCBI lineage: Eukaryota > Metazoa > Arthropoda > Arachnida > Araneae > Amaurobiidae > Amaurobius > Amaurobius ferox. The sequence continues at coordinate 119,412,404 of OX578147.1, forward strand.
ATATATTTTTTATTGAGTTAAGAGCTTGAATGGAAGAGAAACTATCGGAAAAAATATTAACAAGAGTATTATTAGAGGAAGCCCTGTCAATAGCAAAGGAAATAGCGGTAAGTTCGGCTTGAAATACTGTATTCCTGTTGTCAAGTTTATAGGAGAGAACCTTTTCAGGAACATCATGTTTAAAAATACAGACTGAAAAACCAGTGTTATTGTCAATATTTGAACTATCTGCATATATATTATAAATGGCAGAGTCTTTATCCATTCTGTTAACTAAATTTGAGGGCGATTTAGAGGGGTGAAAGTTAGAGAAAGGAACAAGGAAATCAAAATCAGAGGGAGGCGGGAGGGAAGAAGAAAAGATATCAATTTTTTGTTTCCAAAAAATCCATTTATTATAGAGGATAGATATTGTAAAATGAATGGGGGGAATATTAATTAAAATGTCAGAGGTCTGAAAGTGACACTAGTGCGGATTCAGTAGACTCTGGAAGATAGAGCCGATTTCAAATGAAGAGGATACCGACCACGCAGGATACTAACCTGGGTAAAAATAGTAGTAGCAGGAGGCTAACCTGAAGTAAAAATAGCAGGAGGTGGTCAGTCATATTGTCAGTTGCCCGCCAATCTGACATCAGGGGATGGAGAATGCAGAGTCCACTTAGACGGTAAGAGTTTGCAATTTCGTCCCAGTAAAGTTAACGGTATAGCATAGGCTGGCCAGTTCGGAGATCCGGGATTCAATTCCCGGTTTGGGCAGCAAGATTCTTTACACATGTACTTTCAGATCGAGAGAAAGAAGTAGCGATATATTTCTAAGTGCGCCAACAGGATTCGGTAAACTATACAAGTACCTAGAGATCTATTTACTTGATTCGGGGATAAATGCAGGTTCCATGTAGGATAAAGGCTTTCCGTCTGGTCTGAGCAATGTGTACGGTTGATAGAAAGTAAACTCAGAGACCTGAGTGATGGCCTTCTCTTTTACCATCCTAAGTCGGTGTCGATTGTTGGCAACTGAAAAACAAAAGAATTTGATTAGCTAGTCTCATATAACAGTATATTGTATCTATGTAATTAACAAATCTGACGTGGGCAGCATGTGCCATTTCCTGCAGACTCATATTCGCGTTCTCTTTATTTCTTCAATAATTCAGTAAATTGAGTTTAATTGCACAAAATAACAGCCATAATTATTTCAAATTACACGGAATTGGCACTTTTAAATTCAGTTTGCGTTCCGTTTGGTGACTGGACTTATTTTCAAAGGTAACGAAGCGAAAATGCGAAATAATTAAAATATCTCGAGAACGGCTAGCCCTAGTGTAAACGGGTTGATCTTATTCTTTTCATCGACAGCAATTATGTATAGAACAAGCATTTAAATGATATATTTGAGCACATGTAGTGTTTTAATTTTGATTTTGGCGATTTTAGAGGGACATTTCGCAAAAAAAGACAGGTCATATTTTTTCGAATCGTACCAAAATCAAATCAGCACCAGAGTAACTTATCTACCAAATTTTGTAAAATTTGGTCAATTAGTTTTTCAGCTAGAGTGGATAGAGGCAATTTTTGCGGGCCATTTCACAAAAAATCTGATGTGGGCAGCACATGACTTTCCTTATATAATGCAATGAATTTACTACTTTTACAGTAAAAAAAAATGAGTTATTCTTATAGTAGATACTTATATTCTTTCCAAGATACTGAATTTTCGTCAGTAAGTCGTCATTTTTATCCATTTGGCGAGATTTTTGTTAATTTGGTAACATTTTAAAAAGTCGCCAAGTTGGCGACATTCCGCCAAATTCGTCGCCAAAATCTTGCTAAACGTTATGGACAGAGATATAAGTTATTCTTATAACAGATAAATGACTATTGGCGTTCAAATACAAGAGTATTACCCAAAGTATCTTTTCTCATGAATGGAACGAGCTAGATCCACGAGAATGATGTCACCCAATTTATCGTATGATATTACATATGAAATGTTAACATGTTTCTCAAAAGTTAATATTTTTTTTAATTTATGCTATTTATTGAGAAATTTATTTGTAAAATATGCAATATCTCGAGAACGGTTCATGTTAGCGTTCTAAAGTTAGTGCCAATCGTTTTCAATACTTGCCGTCACAATACTTTCCTTATACATTATGTATATAAGGAAAGTAAAAGGGTGGGTTCTTTTATCCCGAATCGTGACAAAATCTAATCCGCACCAGGGTCACCCACAAAGGACTTACCTACCAAATTTTATAAAATTCGGTCAATTAGTTTTTTAGTTAGAGTGGATTCATATATTGTACAGACACACTCACACAGACTACACGCTGAAAGGTTTTTTTCGTATTCTAAAGGTGACAAAACCAACGTGTAGATCCGTCGAAAACTCGAGTTACGATTTTCGACATGATTCCAATACTTTCCCTTTCCCTATACATTACCATGTATTACAGGGAAAGTAAAAGTGTTTGTCTTTCTGGGAACTGCTGCACACTTGTGTCTAAAATTATATTTACATGCACAAAAACACTGTTTTCTCAACAACTGGATCAATATAATTGAATGAATGTTTTTTTTTTCATGGGGGGGGGGGGGGACACATTGCATCATAACATATAAATTCAAACTAAAAAATCTGATGTGGGCAGCAGATTCAAATCCCTTGCAGATTCAAATTTATTTTCTCCTTATTTCTTTAATAATTCAATTAATTGAGTTTAATTGCACAAAATAACACGCATAATTGTACGAAATCCCTTTAAATTTGCACTTATAATTCAATTTTCGGTTTCATTTGGTAACTGAAAATTTTCAAAGGCGGTGTATCAAAAATGCTGAAAAATTAAAATATCTCAAGAACGTCTAGTTTCGGAGTAATGGGGTTAATCTTATTATTTTCATCGTTAAACATTACGTATAAAACAAGCATTTAATTGATATATTTGAGCATACGCAGTCTTATCTTCACTTCCCTTATATACATAGTATAATGTATAAGGAAAGTATTGTGACGGAGTCGAAAATTCGAGTTCGAGTTTTCGACGGGAGAGCACGTTTGAAGCATCCCTGTTCATGAATCGAACATTTTTGAGGTGATGTCTGTGTGTGTGTGTGATTGTGTGTGTGTGTGTGTGTGTGTGTGTGTGTGTGTGTGTGTGTGTGTGAATGAGTCTGTGGAGACGATATCTCACGAACAAATGGAGCGATTAAAATGAAACTTGGTACAAAAATTACAATCTGTAAATACTGGAAGCTTATTGTCTTTAAACACAATCGAATATTCAGAACCCCCCTAAATTTTTGAGGGAAATTTTGAAAAAATCATTCTAATAAAATGTGTGTGTGTCAGTGAGTCTGAGGAGACGATAACTGACGAACGAATTGACCGATTCGAGCGAAATTTGGTACAAAAATTACAATCCGTAAACACTGGAAGCCTATTGTTTCTTATACGCAACCAAATGTTCAGAACCCCCCTAAATTTTCGAGTGAAATTTTAAAAAAATCGTCAAAGATCAAAACCTCTAATAAAGTTACGCAAATAGACATTTCTTATGCAATTTTTCCTTAGAAAACGAATGGCACAAACTTTAGAACGCTAGCATGAACCGTTCTCGAGATATGACATATTTTACAAATAAATTTCTCAATAAATAGCATAAATTAAAAAAAATATTAACTTTTGAGAAACATGTTAACTTTTCATATGTAATATCATACGATAGATTTAGTAACATCATTTTCGTGGATCTAGCTCGTTCCATTCATGAGAAAAGATATTTTGAGTAATACTTTTGTATTTGAACGCCAATAGTCATTTATCTAGTATAAGAATAACTTATTTCTCCGTCCATAACGCTTGACGAGATTTTGACGACGAATTTGGCTGAATACTTGGCGACATTTTTAAATGTTGCCAAATTAACGAAAATCTCGCCAAATGGATAGAAATGACGCCAAATCAATGAAAATGGTGACTAATTGACGAAAATTCAATATCTTGGAAAGAATATAAGTATCTAATATAAGAATAACCTATTTTTTTAACTTTAGAAGTAGTAACTTCATTGCATTATATAAGGAAAGTCATATGCTGCCCAAATCAGATTTTTAATTTTGACGATTTGTGAGGATCATTTCGTAAGAAATTGCAGATTCTTTTATCCTGAATTACACCAAAATCTAATCAGCACCACAAAAACCCACATGTGACTTAGCTATAAAAATTTTTGGTCAATTAGGTTTTGACTTAGAGTAGACAAATAAGTTGCACTCTCTCTCTCTCTTTCTTTCTCTCGCTCTCTCTCTTTCTCTCTCTCTCTCTCTTTCTCTCTCTCTTTCTCTCTCTCTCTTTCTCTCTCTCTCTTTCTCTCTCTCTCTTTCTCTCACTCTCTCTCTCTCTTTCTCTCACTCTCTCTCTCTCTCTCTCTTTCTCTCTCACACACACAGAGAGAGAGAGAGAGAAGTCACGCTAGAAATAGTTTTTTCGTGCTCTAGAGATCCCAAACAGTGTAGATCCGTTAGAAACTCTTGTTGCTATTTTTGACACGATTCCAATACTTTCCATATGCATTACCATGTATTGTAGGGAAAGTAAAAATCGAATATGAGTGCATACGATACAAAACTAATTACGAAACAATCTGCCACTTTCATCAATGTCTGGCCGACCTCTAAACAGCCGGTAGACAGCTCGCCACCTCAATGATTCTTTACAAATGATAATTCGGAGCCATAACGTCATTAAACACCAAAGTCATTAAGTCATTAAACACTAAAGCCATTAAGTACTAAAGTCATTAAGTCATTAGGCACCATTTCAAGTCATTAACCACCAAATTAAAATCTTGAATTTACAGAAGGTCGCAGAGAAACACACTTCGTACCTCTTATTCTTACTTTCCCTATAATACATGGTAATGCATAGGGAAAGTATTGGAATCAGGTCGAAAATCACAACTCAGTTTTTCGATAGATCTACACGTTTCGAGCACTATAGAACCCGAAAAAATAATTTTTATCCTGATGTATGTATGAGTGTGTGTGTGTGTGTGTCTGTCTGTGCAATGTATGTATCTACTGTAGTTGAAAACTGATTGATGGATTTGTCACATGTGGGTTACCCTGGTGCTGATTAGATTTTGGTACGATTGAGAAAAAGATAATTTGCCCTTTTTGCGAAGTGGTCCGCAAAAATTTCCAAAATCTAAAATAAAACGTATGCTCCAATGCATTAATTACATGCTTATTTTATACGTAATTTTTGACGACGGAAAGAAGAATATCAATCGAAAGATTTTTTCATTCCCTTTAAAATGAAGGGTTACATTCTATAATTGTGGTCATTGAGATCAACAATACACTATCTTCAAAAAAAAAAATTTTGACAAATTTGCAAGGGAAAAAACGCTAGAAATGGATTCAGGTATGAGAAGGTCGAGTGGACCCACACACCAATCAATTTAAATGCAATTTTATGCATATAAACTTACATGTAGGCAAGCCATCGCGAGTGCGGGTTTCGCAGTAGATCAGTCTGTTGCTGCCACACCTGAAAGGATCTTTATAGATCTTGATGGGATGAGAATAATAGTCTGCTTCATTTCCGACGTCAAAATCGGTGGCTGATCCACAAAACTCCATGACAGGAAGTTCTGAAAATTATATTAATCTGTTAAATGGCATAGAACAAAGCTAGGACTCATGAAAAACACAAAAGAATGACGACGTCATGCATAATGTTTCATTTCAATCTGAAATCTGGTGAAAGACTATGTAGGTATGATGCCAAAAATTGTACGAATTCAAATTATGGACTTATTATGTAGAAGTGAATGTGAAATGGGCGATTTTCCTCATTGTAGCCAATAATGAACGGGTCAAGCAATAAATATATATATATATAGCAATATATATATATATATATATATATATATATATATATAGCAATATATATATATATATATATATATATATATATATATATATATATATATTGCTTGGCTTTTAAACAACAGGTTGGTATCCCACAAGGGGGGGGGCCTCATCAATGTTAGCTAATCTGTATTTATTCTTCTATAAAAAGAACATTAGACAAATATGCACATGTATAGATATTTAGATGACATACATACGTGTATCCCCTAATAATATCCCTATAGTATTTAACTTTTATCCTAATAATTTACAATTAAATGCAAGTAATAATGTCTCTAATGTTGCAAACTTTTTAGATTTAAACTTAAATTTACAAAATTGGATAAAAGACAGGATTTTAAATTTAATACATCAAAAATTCAACATTTTGACTCTTGTATGCATATATCTGTATTTAGAAATATTATAATAAACCAGGCTCATAGAATCAATAAAATTTGTGATAAATATTATAAATTAGAACATTTTATGGAATTGAGTAGAGCGACTAATAATGCATATACTCCCAAGTTCGTTATTAAAATTATCAACTCAGTGTATTAACTTCCACTCAATAACATCCAAGAAAACTTTCCCAATTATAGTGGCTAACATACATAATTAAAAAAAAAAAGAAAAAAAATATTTATTAATTATAAAAATAAATAAAAATGAAAAATAACAAAATAAGTTTAAGAAATTAGAAAAATCAAAAAATCGGAAAATAAGATGCATTAATATTAATGTTTTGAATTTTATTTTCTCTAAAAAATTGTAACTTTTGCCAGTTTTGAAACTACGATTTGAGCGCCCTTATAATGGTGTATAGTGGCATTCTCGTTTATCCAATTTCCCTATGAATTACTTGCTTAGTAAGAATTCTCATCTTTGCTTCATGTTCATATTCTGAATTGCTTATACGGGTTGTTCATATTCTGAATTGCTTGCCCGGTCTCCTACTTAGACTCACTGGACGGGTCTGAGAGTATTACTGTGAACATTCGTACTGCCTCCCTGGTAGAATTTCGACTTGTTCATTCCGGTGCTTCTATGTAATTTAAACTGTTGAGGTTGATCCTGTATATACGTGGTGAAAGAAGAAGGGTTCTTGCCGCATGGTAATACAAATTTTCTTAATGTTTCCTATTTTCTTTTTTTCAATTTTGATGCCTGTAGTCTAAGTTTGAGTATTTATAGTAATGTACTATTGCTCTATCTGAAACAGGCATGTGTTTGGGTTAGTTAGAGTTAAATACTCAGACCTGAGGAGGAATTTAATTCTGACTAATCATCGAATTTGGGCTGGTGCTGTTCTCTTCTCCTATCGGCATTATGGCCGTGAATTTGCGTCTATGGTGATGTTAATATTACTTAAATTTTTTATTATTACATATTCATAATATATATATATATATATATATATATATATATATATATATATATATATATATATATATAGGGCCTAAAGATTCTGTGTGACACTGTTCAAGATACATTCGGCTGTGCTGAGGTATATCTACTAAATGCTTTTATATGCAGATTTTTGTTTATTGAAGTTTACCATAAAATTTTTAAATGAAGTTAAATGCTTTTTCAAGTACTCTACCGGGTAATTAAGTGTGTGTCACGCTTTAGATGAAAAATGTCACATTTATTGTTTATTATTTAGTTTTAAATTAATTATTCTCCACTTTTTACACCTCCCCCCCCCCCCTTTTAGTTCGACATACAATGATCCGGCATATTTATTAATTCGGCACCGCTAAAGTCCCGAACGTGCCAGAAGTTCACTGTATGTTTTATTTTATTTTTAACCTATCTAAAATATACAGCAGGAAAAATTATTAACAAATTTTGGACCCCGATATTCTGTCCCCTCAAATAATTTTATTACGCTTCGCCACTGAGTGCAATCCCTTCTTTAAATTGCCATAAACTTCTTTATAAAATACGTATTTTTCTAGCTCGTTTAATGGGAAAAAGTATTGCACTTCTTAATAAAATGCAATCTAAACTGTCGGAGAAAGTTCGGAAACCATTGTTATGGAAAATAGATTTTTAGACACTTTTTTAACATATTTCGATCTTGTTTTAAATTTCGAAAGATGTTTTACATTTTCATGTGCTCCTGGCTCTCTATATAAAAGCAGTGATTATCTCATTTATAAACATTTTCCCATTCCCTTCATTCAGTGGCGATATTTTTAAAATTATCACAATACTACAATAATTTATTTTACTTAAAAACGTAAGACTATGGAGTTAAAATTACTTTCTAACTCCATGCTTAAAATTTCATCAAAAAAGCAATGATATGGAATCGTCTGCTTCTCTATATAAAAGCAATGAATGTTTCGTTCATATCAGCTATATTGCAGACTCCAGAGCTAAATAATTTTGCGTTAAAAATTCAGCAATTCTTATACAACTCATCTTATTTATAGCAATTTTATTTAAATTAAACATCCCTAAAATGCGATACATTCCTCAGTAATATTTTTTAAATTATCACAATACTACATAAATTTATTATATTTGAAAACTTAAAACTTTATCGAAAAAAATGAACTTCATTCAAATGACGGCATTGAAATATATAAATTGCCTGGTTTAAACATCTCTAAAATGCGATACATTCCTCGGTAATATTTTTAAAATTATCATAATATACTACAATAATTTATTATATTTGAAAACTTCATCGAAAACATATGAAATTTATTCAAACGACGTCGTCGAAATGCAACACGCCTGGCTCTCTCTATAAAAGCAGCATTTCATTAATAAACATTTTTCCATTCATTTCATTCATCTCAATACTATAATAATTTATTTTATTCAAAAACTTAAGACCATGGTGGTACAAATAATTGAAACTTCATCGAAATAATCGTCTGCTTCTCTGTGTAAAATCAATGAACATTTCTTTCATACCAGCTATATTGCAGACTCCATGAGCTAAATAATTTTGCGTTAAAGAAATGCAGCAATTCTTATACAACTCATTCTACATCTTTTGGTATTTACATTCTCCATACGTGAAAGTTAGGCTTCGTAGAAATGATCAAAGTTTGATGATCATTTAAACTCCAAAATATTGTTATTTCGTTGACGCAGTATATATATGCACAGAAAAAAATAAAAAATAAAGCGTTTATAGTGCAGATGCAACATTAAATATAAATTAAAAGGAACATTAGAAATCACGATTTTGATCAAGATGGATGCCATATTTTATTTTGAAGTGGGTCATGTGATTTTTCATATGATATGGGTGTAATTATTATTTTAATTTTTATTTAAAAACTACCGAACATATTTTGCTGAAATGTGTTTTATATATTTTACGGGATAATTTGAATATTTCCTAAAATTTTCGAAGCAATTCGTGAATTTTAAATTTGCTTAAAAAATGTTTGAAAAATTAGGTCCCATAGGGTTCAACGTATTTCATTTCTTCAACCCGGGTTCAATCCAAAACTAATTGGATGATATTATTCATTTACATTTCCATATGTCCCACAGACCGTCTCAACAACATACTAAAATTTTATTTTGATAAAATTATTTTTACGGCAGTTATCGTGCGAACGGACAAACAGACAGAATCATAAGAGAAAGTCATAAACACTTTTCAACTATTTTGTAAAGTGTTAAAAATAAGGAAGCAAAACGATAAGAGGTGCATTTCTTTGAGGTATAGTTTGTGCATATGGCCATATTTTATGTGTTTCTCTCTTTTATTATTTTTCTCTACATATTTTCCCAAATTTATTTTTGAAATTCCTTGTTCTACTTCACTTTCCTCGCACTAGATGGAGCCATAACTGGTGTATGTTTCACTTTCTTCGCACTAGATGGAGCCATTACTGTTATATTTTGACATTTTTACTAGCACGCTCTCATTTGGCGTCCAGCTTCAGGCTTATTTGCATTGAAAAAATAAATCTGTATCCAGTTTCTGAAACGACTGTCTGATTTTACTATTTAATTTACTCAGCAATTTCGCAATTTATGTTATTAAAAATATATATATTTGTACGTTTTAATTACTTATAATGTAACAATGCCTATTTACTTACCTTCTATTCTGTTAGGTACTTGGTGCCACGTCTTTGATTTCGTTCTGAGATTTCGCAAAGATCCGTCAATCCACACGTATTGACATTGAATTTTATCTTTTGGTTGTGGAAGGTGCATGTATGCTGCGACCAATCGTTTCTGGTCTTCATCCATGCTACGTAAAAAAAAATAACAATTTGGGGCCTGTTAAGCTAAAGCAAAAAATATGATGTGGACAACACATGACTTTCCTTGTATAATGCTATGAATTTACTACTTTTACAGTTAAAAGAAAATGTTATTCTTATAGTAGATACTTATATTCTTTCCAAGATGTTGAATTTTCCTCAATTAGTCGTCATTTTCATTAATTTAGCGTCATTTTTATCCATTTGGCGAGATTTTCGTTAATTTGACAACATTTAAGAATGTCGCCAAGTTGGAGACATTCCGCTAGATTCGTCGCCAAAATATCGCAAAGCGTTATGGACGGAGAAATAAGTTATTCTTACAGAAGATAAATGACTATTGGCGTTCAAATACAAAAGTATTACTCGAAGTATCTTTTCTCATAAATGGAACGAGCTAGATCCACGAGAATGATGTACCAAATTTATCGCATGGTATTACATATGAAAAGTGAACATATTTCTAGATAGGAAATATTTTTATTTTATTTTATATGACTTTTTGATAATTTTTTTGAAAAATGTGCAATATCTCGAGAACGGTTCATGTTAGCGTTCTAAAATTTATGTCAATCGTTTTCTAATGAAAAATTACATAAGAAATGTCTATTTGCGTAACTTTATTAGAGGTTTTTATTTTTTGACGATTTTTTCAAAATTTCATTCGAAAATTTAGAGGGGTTCTGAACATTCGATTGCGTATAAAAACAACAGGCTTCCAGTGTTTACGGATTGTAATTTTTGTACCAAATTTCGTTCGAATCGGCCCATTCGTTCGTCAGTTATCGTCTCCACAGGCTCACTGACACACACGCAGACATCACTTCAAAAATGTTCGATTCGTGATCAGGGATGCTTGAAACGTGCTCTCCCGTCGAAAACTCGAATTCGAATTTTCGACCCCGTCACAATACTTTCCTTATACATTATGTATATGAAGAAAGTAATAATGGGGTAAACTAGATGTAGTTTCTACAATTTTGCATAATATCTAATTTAGATAGTGGTAAGACTTATATAGTATCGTTTTGAATTGATCTGTCTACACTCTTAGTTGTGTTCAATTTCGTGTGGGAATAAAGTTTATTTTCTTCTTTTCTGTGGGCCACTGTTGTAGATTGAAGAACGTTGAAAAACTTGTTTTTTCTCATAATTTATTTTTACTATTAAGTTTTCTTTTTTCTTACGTAATTTACCTTCAAACCTATGCGATATTATACATGAATCGAGGTTACTGAGCAGTAATTTGCAAAGAAATTGAATTAAAGAGGCATGAGATACGTAAATGATGTAACAAAGTAGCGTAATGACATGAAACATTGATGAAAATGTTTCACGAGATGAAACTGTGTGCCGTGTTTCTGCACCCTATGTGCTCTGGAAGCTAATAACGCGTCCATGAAATATGATCTACATAAATGAAGTAACAATATAATTTACAGACGTGAAAATTTCATACATGAAAATGTTCTGAGTTTCAGTTTTCTACGTTCTTTGGAAGCCGAAAACAAATCCGCCAAAGATGACGTACGTGAATGACGTAACGACGTAATTTGATGACGTGAAAATTATATATATGAAATGTTCCGTAAAACGAAACTGTGTACCGAGCTTCAGCTCTCTGCGTGTTCTGGGGAGCGAGATCGATTTCAACAATAATATTAAACGAAAGGACAAAGAGAGTTAAAGTGAAATTAATAAATGCAGGGGGAGGGGAGGCGATAATTACTTTAAAATGTTATTTCAGAATTTTACAGTTTTTCAAAATAAAATTTTATTATTTTTATACTTTTTGCAAGAACCTGACAATATAGCGATTTAGAAAAAAATTGTAAACCTCTACTAAACAATGCAATGCGGGATTAATGGTCCTGAATGAACAAGTTAGCTCTATCTACACAATGGTAGAGTTACGGCTGCAAATTTTCGTTGGCGAAAAATATTCAACGACATATTTGTGAAGACGCTTCGAACGGTTGCTAAATTTTTTGACCGATTAAGCGAATATCATGTATTACTATTTATTATGAAGAATTACTATGTTCCTTTTATATTTTTAATAAAGGTTTAATCTTTTTTTATTTACTTACCTTTTATATTCAATTTTAGATGTTATGTTTAGTGACAGTAGGCGGCAAAATATATCAACCTACAGGCGGCAAAATACATCAGACTACTGGCGACAAAATCGTAAATCCGTCACCGTATCTACAATATGTCCGATCGAATAAAAGGGATTGCATCTCCCTGGGAAAAAATTGAAGAAGTAGAAATAGAAACTGGGTAACAAAGTGAGATTGAAGAAATTTTTCAATTGAAAAGTTATACAGCATATCTAATGCATAGGAATCGACACTAATCCAGCTGCAGAATGCATTTATTTGACACAACATGGTTATAGTCGAATTGCGGGGATGGTGGAATCAAAAAATATCGAATCAGGAATGATGCAATATATAACGGTTACATGCTCGGGAATCTAATGTAGACCCTGTTCAAAATTCCCACCATCAGAGACAATGCTCAGGTTAATTCCAGAAAGAATATTACAGCATACTTTGATAAGCATTGCAGGTGTTACAGGTCCTGGTGATGCGACATTGCAAATCATACAGATTTGCAGGCTGTGTTACCTACACCTCTTCCTTTAGATAAAACACAGACGAAGAAATTCAAATACGTCTGTCGGTGAACGCGGTAGCTATTCCACAGAGGCATTGTGTCCAATGACCTGTCTCCCGAATGTCTCAGCAAGAAAAATACGAACGATTATAGCTTTGTGTGGAGGTGCACCATCATGTTGGTACCACATACAGCATGCAACTCTGCAAAGGAGATTATCGCACTAGTCACATATCGGAACACATAAGAATTAATGATACTGAACATCTGTTTATTATCTTTGTAAATATGGATCCGGATCATTTGATTTGTCATATACCGCACCAGACATTGATAGACCAGCATACTTGGTATCTTGAAGGTCTCACAAGGGAAAGATTGCTCGGTGTTTCAGTACTGAGTATTCTGGGTATTAATGTAATGATTCAGTCTTGTGTAAATTTAGACTTATCAACCCAAAATATTTCGACCAAAAATGAATTATCCTGCAGACTGTTAAGCACAAAATAATAAAAATCGAAAATCCTCGCATCGTCACCAGGAAAAAGTTTTCATTACTTCAGGAGAGTAAGAATGAACACCATTAAAAAATTGAACACATTTCAAAAAATTGTTGATTTTAAGGAACTTTTAAATATCCTGGATAGTTCGAGAAAATATTCATATAATGTAACCTATATATAATTATGTAAATAATAAATGTAAACAAAATCCAATTAATCAAGGAAAAATATTGAGTTACGTGGTAATGGCTACGCCTGCATTTTATTTTCAATTATAGTAACCAGCAAGGTTAGCGGAGATTCTATATCACATATACAAAATTTAGTTTTATTTGTTTGGGTAGTTTCTGGGGAGATGGGATTATATATGGCACGTTTAAAAAATTAACCTACTGTTCATCGCGGTTATGACCAGATGCGTCATGGTTGTTTGTCGATTATCTGGTTACTCATCAGAAAGAAAAAACGCATCGGGGGTATCCACGGTTATTCTGCGCGGTTCCAAACATAATTTTCAGTAAAACAAGTCTTCTACGCATTAAAAAACCCCGTAAAAAATTGTGGGGTTTTATGTACAGATAGGCAAATAAACAGACTTTCCATAATTCATTAACTTTTCTTGAAATCTTCTCAAGAAGGAAAGTTTCAAATCTTCATACACCATCTTCTACCCCTTCCCCCCTTGCGTAGAGATAGACCAGGTCGTGTTCTTACTTCTGAGAGCCACAGAAATCTACAGACCACCATTTCCAGATTTGTTAATGGACATATAATGTGTCTTATATTCGAACATATTCACAAGGTTTATACCGTTTGCTCCGTATAATATTGAACAAGGCCACCCTTGGTCATCTCTTGTACTGTTTGGGATTATCCAAAGATAATCTTTTCGAGAGTCCCTTATTGGTGTGTGCTTTCTTGGGGATACTTGGGATCATGGACCTGACTAAACCGGGTAGGATTAGTAACAACAGCAGCAACCATTATATAAATAATAAACAAGATATTCTACACATTAACAAATATTTCACTAAGCAGGTTCGATTGCTTGCGAGAAAAAAAATGTCTCCAAGGTACAGCATATAGAAATATTTTGAAAATTACTTGCCTTTTATTCGAATTTACGAAACAATATCTTCTACACTGCCAAACGATATTTTCTTTTCAGATTTCTATGAGTATTACCGCAATTCATGATCAAGTTATCTCTATCATTGATACCTGAGACTATAATCACCTTTGTACTCTGATTATTTTCGATTATCTCTTTTATCACATAACTTTTATAAGTGTATTTGATATAAGCTGGATTCCAATCAGTTCAACTCTAACACGAATAACGAGAGAAAAATATCATTCTAAGCATGTTCTCTGTGCGTAACATCCACCTTCTTTCAGCAATGCGCGCAAAAGAAAATCTGATGTGCACAGCACAAGACTTTTCCTGCATATCTCAATGATACTTCCTTCACAGCGAAATAACAGCGTACTCGTACAAAATCCACACCACAATGATTTTGGTATTGAAGTTCCACCGCATAAATTGAAACTGGGAGCTTTGACCGCCTTAATAGTTCAAACAGAATGATGGTCATACTCACATGCAAAATCGTCTTCAAATGGCAATTGATATTTCATTAATATCCTGTGAAATAAATGACCATTGGTGAACTCTCTGGCGTCAAAATATAAAACTATTACAAAAAATATCTTCTCTCGTGAAAAAGAATAATCTAGATCGACAAGAATGATGTCGACAGATTTGTTGCATAATATTGCATATGTAAAGTGAATTTATTTAATAATACTCACTACTTTTTTAATTTCATGTAATTTTTTTTTAAATTTGTTTTTTAAACGTGCATTATCTCGAGAACGGTTCGTGCTAGCGTTCTAAAGTTTGTATAGTTCGTTTTCGAATGAAAAATTACGTCTAAAATGATTATTTATTTATCATCAGTAAAGTTCCTGAATTTTTAATCCGTTTTTCAAAAATTCATACGAAAATTGAGGGGAGGAGTATTCTTTAAACTTCCATATTTAAAATTTAAAATCTATATAGAGTTCCAGTATACAACCAAATGAGTTTCGAAACATTTCATCTGTTCATGACATATTGCGTCCGCACACTCACGAACACACGCATACGCACACACACACATACATGCACCCACTAGCATACAAGCACACACATATCACCTCAAAAACGTTCGATTCAAGTTTAGAGAGGCGTTAAACGTGCTCTTCCGTCAAAAAATTGAATTCGAATTTTCGACTCCCGTTGCTATAATTTCCCTATATATTACACTATATATTAAAGGAGGGGTCTCCAAACTACCACCTGCGGGCAAACAGCGGTCCGTGAGCACCACCAATCCAGCCCGCCATAGTTCATTTTGATTACATTGTAGAGTTTACAATGTAAGTAAATCATACAAAATAATAATCAGATGGTTTTATTTAACGACCCATTAAAAAACACAATAACTGACATGCATAATGAAATTGAACATTTTAACTGTAATTAATGATATGATATTTATCCTAAAATCTTACAATAAGTGACATACATAGGTAATTCACATAATGAAATTAAACATTATACACTCTATAACAAAAATATCGAAGCACCAAGAAGGAGTTGTCCGATTATAATGAAATTTCGTACGAAAGACATTTTGAGTCTTTAGTGACGAGTCCCGTTTCCAACTGTGTCCTGACGACAACCACAGACGTGTCTGGAGACGTCCAGGGCAGGGTGAGGATCTGCCCTTACTATCGCACGCCACACATGCCCACAACAGGGCGTTATGATCTGGGGTGCCATCTAATTTGATAGCCAGACCCCTTCGGTAGTCATTTTTGGCACACTGACAGCACAGCGGTACGTAGACAACATTCTACGACCGGCTGTGTAACCGTTCCTTTTGCGACACCCCGGACTTACTTTTCAACAAGATAATACCCGGCCGCACACGGCTTTGAATTGTTTTCAAAACGTGAAACTATTTTGTGAAACTATTTTTGGATGTCGCAGAAAATTTGGATAGATACATATTTTGCTAGTTGCTTCTTTTGTAAATTTTGAATTTCAGTTTATTGTGATATTTTTTTTTGTTATATTTTGTCTAAAGATATGTTCTTAGTTTTTATTATAAAAGATGTATTTAATACTAAAAATAAATCTGCTGAGAAATCACTAATAATCAATATTATAAGTGTTTCATTTCATTTAAATATTATATTTGCTGATACTGTTATATTTTGTTATTATATCTTTAGTAATGTTATATTTGGTACTGTTTTCCAGAAAATAAAGACTTTTTTTTGGGGGGTGGGGGGAGCGCACTAGTTACAGCAGCCACCTGGAGCGGTGGATCCTGTGTAATTTTCAAGTGTGAAAGCGGTCGAACGACCAAAAAATTTTAAAACCACTGATTTAGAGCAATTGAGCACTGATCCACATGTAAACTGTCCACTGCTCTAGTGTGATTAACGATAATTTTCATCCTATGTCTAATAAGACTTTCCTTTTAATTAGCTGCAATAATCCCCGTAATATTTTAATTTATCTATCTCTTTTTATTAACACTTTACAACACAGTTGAAAAGTGTTTATGACTTTGTTCATTCTGTCTGTCTGTCTGTCCGTTAGCACGATAACTGCCGCAAAAATGACTTTATCAAAATGAAATTTTAGTATGTTTTTCAGACGGTCTGTGGGACCTATAGGAATATAAATAAATAATATCACCCAATTAGTTTTTTATTGAACCTGGGTTAAAAAATTAAAATAAATTGAACCCTATGGGACCTAATTTTTCAAACATTTTTTAAGCAAATTTAAAATTCGCAAATTGCTTCGAAATTTTTAGAAAATATTCACATTATCCCATAAATATATAAAAATAATTTCAGTAAAATATGTTAAGTAGTTTTTTAATTAAAAATTATTTAATATAGGGCGAATAGCAAATTTAATTAAATTCTGACTTTTGGGATATCCTCCAGAAAGAAAAAAGAGATATATTATATAATAAATATCTTTCCAATACTTTAATTATTTTGTATATGAGAGAGGCTTAACATTTTAGAATAAATTTGGTAGATAACAATTTTTCAAATTTTTTTTAATTTTATATAATTCTTCATGATATACTTATTTGATGGCATTTTTAATGCAGTTTTCTACGTCCTAAAGAGTTAAAATTTGGTACACAGCTTAAATTTGTTGATCATTTTATTCTACAAAAATTTGGTGGATCTTTAAATATAGATCCTACATTTTTTTTTCGAAATGGCCTGAAAATAATCCCCGTTCACTTCTTTAAATCATTATTGTAATATTGTTAAAAATTCTGATGTGGGCAGCACATGTCTTTCCCTGCAGACTCATATTCACGTTCTCTTTATTTCTTCGATAATAATTTGAGTTTTTCTGCACAAAATAACAGCTATAAGTATTTTAAATGACATTGAATTTGCACGTTAAACTTAAATTTGGTTCTCATTTGATAGCTGGACTTATTGTCAAAGGTGGCATAGTGCAAACGCGAAAAAACTATAGCATCTCAAGAACGGCTAGTCCTAGAGTAATGGGGTTAGTCTTATTCTTTTTGTTGTCAAAAATCACGTATAAAATAGGAATTTAATTGATATAATTGAGCACACGTAGTCTTTTATTTTTATATTTAATGATTTTTGCGGGCCATTACGAAAATATCGCCCGTTCCTTTTTTCCGAATCGTGCTAGAATAACCTACAAATGATTTATATACCAAATTTTGTTAAATTTGGTATATAAATCACTTGTAGGTTATTGAAATATTATACGCCAAATTTTGTTAAATTTGTTCCATTACTTTTTAGCTAGAGTGGATAAAGGCAATTTCTGCCTACCATTTCGCAAAGAAGGCAGATTCTTTTATTACGAATCGTACTATAATCTAATGAACATCAGGGTTCCCACAAAAAATATACCTACCAAATTTTATGAAATTTGCTCCATTAGTTTTTCAATTAGAGTGGATGTAATATCCTCACAGACACGCAGAAACATACACAGATACACCCTTACACACACAGACGTCTTCCTAAAAATAGTTTTTTCGTGTTCTAGAAGTCCCAAAACGTGTAGATCCTTCGAAAATTCGAGTTCCGATCTTCGGCACGATTCCAATACTTTGAATACATACACACACACACACATGTATCTGTGTATCTAAATTCCGTGCCTACGCAATTACAATAGTTGTGATTTTAAATGATCCCTAAACTTTTATTATTTCTTCAACGAAGCCTAATTTTAACTTATTCAGAATGCAAATATCTCAAGCGATTGTATGGTGAGTTACATAAGAATTGCTGAATTTTTTTCACACAAAATTATTTAGCTCTGGAGTCTGGAATACAAGTTATATGACTGAAATATTCATTGATTTTGCATAGAGAATCAGATGATTTATATTTTGATACAGTTTTAAATATTTAAGTATAATAAATTACTGTATTATTGTGATAATGTAAAAGATATCACCACTGAATGTATCACATTTTAGTAATTTTTAAATGATATTGCATTTCAGTTGGAAAGTGTTTCATAATCAATGCTTATGCATGATTGATCTTTCTTGTTTATCTTTACCGTGAATCTATTTGCAATTTTTATCCCGTTCAGACCCTTAGTTATGCTTGGCGTCTCGTTCTGGACTCACTACGTGTTAAACCTTTATATGATTTTCTGAATATTTAGTAGATGCTTTAGTTTGTTTCTGACCACATTTCTATTGGTTACCATTTAATTTATGAACATTTTTCCTTTTATAGTATATTTTTTGTATTTTATAATTAAATTGCATTTTAAATGCCTCATATTTAAAAATGTAAAATGATTGATATGTAAATTCTGTATGTCAGTTATGGCCTGTATTTAAGCACATGTTGGTCCCTTATTTTCATTTCGCCACTGATGAAGGACATAGTAATGCAAGAACGCGCTATGATAATTCTAGTACGTCGTAAAAGGAGATTTTAATAAAAGACCTATAATTATTGCCAATTTTTTGGTTGTTTTTATTTTTAAAGAATTAATTATTTTGACGCGTTTTCATACAATTTTACTAATCCACTATTTTATAAAGACCTTTATATATTATATATCCTGCATATATTATATGTTTACATTTATGCAGGTTTGTCCAGTTGCCCCCCCCCCCCTCCACGGCCCACATCCGGGCTGTGAAATAATTTTGTTACCTGCTAATGCAGCACGCTTTTAAATAAAGTATTTTAAACAAATTTAATTATTTAAATTTTCTACAATTTCAAAGTGAAGTTCTAACATGAATTAATAACACTTAAGCGCGACTTTTAACAGGGGCGTACTGGCGCGATTTTAATTGTAATTGTCTTCTGAAGTATTTGTAAAATTTCTTTAAATAACACTTCACTCAATAAGTCTCCGGTCTGACACATATATGGCAACACTGTTGACATACCCATATGATTTCTGGATAGTACCAACCTTCAAACGACACGTGTCAAAATTTCATGACATTCTGACAATTAGTTTATAGGTTACAGTGGTTTCAGTGACCCCAGTTTTGTAATTTTCAAAACAATGGATAAAAAATAATTTCGTGTGTTGAATAAACATTGTTTTTTGATGGGGAAAAATACTGTTGAAGCCAAACAGTGGCTTGATAAGCGTTATGGAGACTCTGCACCAGGGAAATCAACTATCATTGACTAGTATGCTGAATTTAAACACGGTCGTACAAACACCGATGATGCTGAACGCTCTGGTCGTCCAAAATCGGCAGTTGTTCCGGAAAACATAAAAAAGTCCACAAAATAGTTTTGAAAGACCGTCAAGTGAAATTGCGTGAGATAGCTTAAAGATATCAGAAGGATAGACACCTTAAAGATATCAGAAGGTAGTGTGTTTACAATTTTACACGAAAATTTGAGCATGCGTAAGTTGTTTTCGAAGTGGGTGCCGCATTTGCTCCCACCAGACCAAAAACAACAACGCGTCGACGATTCAGAGCGCTGTTTGGAGCTGTTCAAGCGAGATAAGAAGGATTTCTTGCGTCGGTGTGCAACAATGGATGAAACATGGATCCATTACTACACACCTGAATCAAAAAGATCGTCATCTGAGTGGACAGCAGCTAAGTCGTACAAAGCGACCCAAAAGTCAGCTGGCAAGGTTATGGCATCCGTATTTTGGGATGCGCATGGTATTTTGTTCATCGACTATCTTGAGAAAGGTAAAACTATCAATAGCGAATATTACATGGCATTATTGGATCGGTTGAGTGTAGAAATCAAGAAAAAACGGCCTCACATGCAAAAGAAAAAAGTGCTGTTCCCCTAAGACAATGCCCCGTGTCACAAGTCGATGAAAACGATGGTTAAATTATATGAATTACGCTTCGAATTGCTTCCTCACCCACCGTACCCTCCAGATCTGGCCCCCCGCGACTACTGGCTTTTTGCAGACATCAAAAAGGTGCTCCAGGGAAAGAAATTTGGCTCAAATGAAGAAGTGATTGCCGAAACTGAGGCCTATTTTGAGAGCACAAACAAATCGTTCTAGAAAAAGGGCATCGAAAAGTTAAAGGAACGTTGGAATGAATGTATCACTCTTGAAGGAGAGTATGTTGATGAATAAAGCTGAATTTCTAAAAAAAATTGTTTTTCTTAGTTAGACCGGAGACTTATTGAGTGATGTAGTGTTAATCTTTTATTCATTTTTAACACTTTCCAACATAGGTGAGAAGTGTTTATGACTTTGTTCATTCTGTCTGTCCGTTCGCACGATAACTGCCGTAAAAACGACTTCACCAAAATGAAATTTTAGTATGTTGTTGAGGCGGCCGGTGCGATATATAGGAATGAAAAGGAATAATATCACAAAATTAGTTTCGGATTTAACCCATGTTGAAAAAGTGACATACATTGAACCCTATGGGACATAATTTTTCAAACATTTTTTAAGCGGAGTTAAAATTCACAAATTGTTTCGAAAACTTTAGGAAATATTCAAATTATCACACAAAATGTGTAAAAAAAATTCTGCAAAATATGTTAGGTAGTTTTTTAAATAAAATTTGAAATAATAATTGCACCCATATTATATGAAGAGAACACGTGACTCATTTCAAAGTAAAATATAGTATCCATTATTTTCCCCCTGTGTAAAAATCGTAAAGTTTAAAGATCGTTTGAATCTATATTTAGTGTTGCAACCATCATAGAACTGCTTTATTTTCGCATATTATCTGTGTCTAAATTCTGTGCCAACGCAATTACAATGTTTTTGATTTTAAATTATCACTAAACTTTGATTATCCCTTGAACGAAGCCTAGTTTTTATTTTTATAGCATGCAGACTGTAAACAATTATGAGTTAAAAATTACTGAATTTTTCTCACGCAAAATTATTTAGCTCTAGAGTCTGGAATATAAGTGATATGAATGAAACATTCATTGATTTTACATAGAGAAGCAGGTGATGTAAAGCATTTCCTTTTCTGATGAAGTTTTAAGTTCCCAAATATTAAAAGTTATTGTAGTACTGTGATAATGTACAAAATACCAGCGCTGAATGTATCGCGTTTTAGAGATGTTTAAATAAAATTGCATTTCAGTTGGAAAGTGCTTCGTAATGAATGCTTTATGCATGATTGATCTTTCTTGTCTTTTTCTAATCCATATTTAAAATATATTTTAATATTTACTAGCTGCGGAGCCCACAGCTAGCGATTAATTCATCATTTGTCAGTATCTGGCGATGAGCAGCCACAGCTAACGATATAATTACACCCGCTGAGCGGGCACAAAAATAAAAATTTAACTTAATTACAGGAATGAAGATCCGTATTATCTCTATCAAATATGGGCAAACTGCAGTTCAAAACTATTCTGTGCAGTTCCCAAAACAACATTGTGTCTCATTGTCATTTAATACAATTTCTAAAATTTTATATTAACCCTTTGAAATCCCAGAGGAGGCAACGGTAGACTTCTTGCAGATCAGAGCGATATAAACTTCAAGAATCAGAAATATGCTATTAAATTATTCTAATGAAGTATACTATTAAATTACTCTATTGAAGTATACTATTAAATTACTCTATTGAAGTATACCCGTTTGAATTTCTTGTGAATCATTTTTACTTTCTCATACTATGCAATATTGTATAGAGAAAGTATTGTTACACGAAAATTTTCGAATTCGAGATTTTGGTGCCAATATATATTTTAGGACCTCCTGAACACGTTTTGAATATTTTTGGAGTGTTGTCCGTCCGTCTGTCTGTCTGTCTGTGGTCGGTTTTTTTTTGTGTGTACACTGTAGCTTCCGCAATTATTAACGGATTTTTACGAATCTATGTATCCGGCTTCGTTATCGAAAATTCTAGAACTACATAGAATTTTTTTAAATTCGACAGAAAAGTTCGAAGTTTATTCGAAATGTTATATTTCTTTAACGTAGGTACATGGGACAAAATTTGACATAATTATGCATGAAAAGATTATTTATGGCTCAAAAATCACGAGACTTCAATCATTGTTGTGAAAAATAGTCGCGATACAATTTTTGTGTGCGTGACGTCATTACGCCCCCTCGGAAGAGGGGGGTCAAGTTACCTCCCCGGGGGTATCTTGCCAAGTATGGTGTCAATTGAAATATTTTTTCAAGCTTTTTAAAGTGAAGAGTAACATGTTATAATTGTGATCATTTTTACCAACAATACAGATTTTTCAAATTTTTCCTTGCAAAAAAAATCATAAGCTACTTAATTAAAGCTACTTTATTTTAAGAACCCATTTTTCCCTCTGTCTGTCTCTGTAACATTTGACAACAAATTTAGCAAGATATCGCCAACTTGGCGACTTTCTTAAATGTTGCAAATTCGATGGAAATGTCGCCAAATCGATACAAATTCCGCCAAATTGATAAAACTGAAGCTAAATAAAAAAAATGACAATAAAAAAACGCTAAAATTGATATAAATGGCGCTAAATTAATAAAAATGACGCTAAATTAATAAAAGTGACGCTAATGTGTTTTTTTAGGAGTTAGTACTGTAATGATGTTTCGGTATCGTTTGTCTGTCAATCCAACCGCCCCACTTGGCTACAAATTTGGCGACTTTTTAAATGCCCTCAAATGGAACAAAATATCGACAAATAAACGAAAATGTCTCCAAATTGATAAAATGACCCTAACTTGATAAAAATGGCTCATAATCGATGAAAATTCAATATTTTGCAATATTAAGTTCAATTTCATTGATAATCTGAGTTGTTTTGTGGGAATAGTAAATAAGTATCCTAATAACCCATTTCTCTATCCGTCAGTCCATGATGCTTCGCGAAAAATTTGGCGGGATAGCGCCAACTTGAAGAGTTTATTTTTAAATGTTGCTAAATTGACAAATATAACGCCAATTCGATAAAAAAATATCGCGAAATTGGTAGGCATTACGCTAAATCAATGAAATGAATTGTGTTTTGTTAAGAAATGGTATTATAATGATGTATTTATTGGTAGCGATTGTCTGTCGGTTTAACCGCATCAGGAAAAACCTTTGTTCCGCCTGATCACAATTATAGCATATCTACCTGGTACGGTTGTAAAATTTGAAAAAAAAAGTCACAAAATAGATTCTAATATGAGAAAGTCGAGTTGAGCCACACTCCAGCTAATTTAATTTATGTCATTAACAATGGATATACATTTGTTGCACTTCTTACCTCGGATGCTGCTTTAATAGAAACAGAGTTTATTCAGCTACAAGAAGATGTGGGCTTGAAGTAGTACAAAACAGCAAGGTTCTTTACTATAAAGTTGGACAGTCAGACCGGCAACAAGTCAAAAGACTGTCAACTTGATGTCAGTGGGAGAGAATTTCGTCATTCATAGCATTACGATCCAGAGAGGACTTTGAGAGGAGTTGCCAAACCACAATAAGTTTTTTCAATTATTACAGTTAAAAATTTGTTAATTTTGAAGTGGCAGTATCCAGACGCTAACAACTTGCGCACAGATTTTGAGTTTTGCTGTGCACACAGGACCCAGTGACGTCCAATGAGATTTTGTGACATCGGTGGGGTAGAATGACAGTCGCAGTTAGCAAGTTCGGTCTCTCGTGAGAGTCACGAGAACAAAATGTGCGCATTTTCTCCCCACTGACATCATAAGTGCAGAGCCAGGTAAAAAAATTCAGTCAGCCAATCCCAGAACGAGATCCCTTGCATAAAAGCTCATCTCTGAGTGACTTTTGGAAACAAATCCAGAAGCAAAGTATCTGAATCTTCACAAAACAGGCTTCCGACTGCGCTCTCTTTTTGGAACAACTTACAACTCTGAGTCTCTCTTCTCTGTGATAAAATTTAGCCAAAATAAGCCAAATAAAGCCAAATAGCCAAATAAATTAAAGTCAAAATATCGTGCTATCCTCACTAACAACCACCTTACCGAGCTTCTTAGAACAGCTTTGACTTCTACCAGCCAGATTTTAAACTATTAACTGCCAAAAGGGTAAACTCAAGTCTTCGACGAGCAGAGATTAAACATATTTTGCTTTGGTGAGATTATATAGTTGTTTTTTTTTTATTATATAAAAACTAGATGTATCTGTGCAGTGTATCTGCGCTCAAGGCATCTATGAAAATTTTCAACAACAGTACTCTTTGATTGTACCGATGCAGTTTCTTATAACGAACATCAACAGTTTCATTGTATGCCAATGAAACTGTTTATGAAGTTATTGAATGAGAAATGAAGCTGATAGAAAATATTGAAACAAGCCTCAGGCAAGGAAAATATAAAAAGCTTAAATCCAACCGAAATGTTATTTCTCAAGATCTTTTTCTTAAGACAGATATTATGCCTTACGTTTAAAAATGATCAAGCAGGGTCAGTGTAGATGCCAGATACATCTTAAAAATTTACTAACTCCTTTTTCACAAAACCAATTTGAAGTGAAATGATTAGTAGATAATGAAAATGTTGAAGTACCGAGCAAATCAAAAATGGTATTCAAAACCAAACCAATACGCAGAAGTTGAGTTGGAAGAATAAAAATGAAGTAGATTGATTTTGGAAGGTAAAAATAGCTCAACTGAAATTAGGTATGAATAATGATTACTATAAAACCCTGTAAAAGCCAATACTTACAAAGGCTTGCAGCACCTATAATTATGATATTATTTATGTTTATATAAATAATATTATATTTCATTAAAAAAAATATTTTGATTTTATTACATACGTTTTTGCGACTTGTTTTTGGAAGGAAGATCATATGCCACGTTTATGAAGACAGTTAACAGGGGGATCAGTGACGTAGAAGATATTACCTCAACTTTTATCACCCTTTCAAAGAGCACAAATATTTTAAAGTGAATTGGAAAGGGCCGTCTAGCAAAAATGGTTAATCAGATCAAGATAATACACAATAGTTAAGTTGTAAGAAACCTTGCTGCCCCAACCGGGAATCGAACCCTGGATCTCCGATCTGGCCAGCCGACGCTCTACCGTTGAGCTACTGGGACGACGAAATTACAAACTTTTGTCGTCATGGACGCTGCAAAGTTGGAATATCAAAAATTAGATGGGTTGATTATGAGAATAGTTAAAACGACTTTTTGGTTTGTTATGATCACCGGCAACAATAACGCGATAAGGCAGCTGAAGTAATAAAAAAGTAACTTGAATGCTAAAAATTTTCCTGTACAAAATTTTCGACTTCCTTCGATACAGGTATTCGCGTCCTTCAATGCTTTTCGCTCTTCAAAGCATTTCCTGATAAACTCAGAGGCGCAGCTACTGTGAGTGACACCCGGGGTCAAGGTGTAACCACCTACACACATGCATGTAGAAAATCAAAATCAAATACAGAAAGAAAGGGTACGAAAATAGTTGTGTAATTTATCAAGTTCATATATGTACTACTTTTCAATTCATTGTGAAGTCTGTTCAATATCACTTCGTTGCAGCTAACAAACGCTGTGCAATAAAGATAACAAGACAGGTCAATCATGCATAAAGCATTGATTATGAAAAACTTTCCAACTGCATTGCAATTTTATTTTAACATCTATAAAATGTGATACATTTTTTTTTGCGTGATATTCTTTTAATTATCACAGAACTACAATAATTTATTTTATTTAAAAATTTAAAATCATGGAGGTAAAAATCCTTTCTGACTCCATGTTTAAAACTTCATCGAAAAAGGTAATGCTATAAAATCGTCTACTTCTTTATGTAAAATCAATGAAAATTTTATTCATATCACCTATATTCCAGACTCCAGAGCTAAATAATTTTGAGTTAGAAGTAATTATTATACAACTCATCTTACAGCTTGACTTGTTTACATTCTGCATATATTAACATTAGGCTTCGTTGTAAAAATAATCAAAGTTTGATGATCATTTAAACTCAAAAACATTGTAATTGCGTTGGCGCAGAACGTAGATGCACAGAAAATATGCAAAAATAAAGCGGTTTTAGGACGGATGCAACACTAAATATAAATTTAAAAGAACTTCAAAAATCACGATTTGGCGCGCGACAGCCCAGTGGTTAGCGCGCAGGAATTGCACTCTGACGGCCGAAATCATTATTAAATTTGCACGTAATAAATAAACTTATATTTTTCGATATTTGCTTTCTCGAAATATGAAGTTGATATCACAATTACATTCTACTGAGCAACCATTACAGTCATTGGATTCACCAAGGTTAATGGATTCAATTCCTCCATAACGTAATTTATATTTCGATGGGAAAAAACAAAATAATAGCCAAACACCTAACTCATGTTACTGTGCTTCAGTAGACCGAAAACCATCAGATATTCGCCTGAGCTGTTCATTCTTTTGAGACAATAATGGACGAAGAAATAATATTCCTCAGAATGTTCCTAATCCGGACGGTTCGGGTTCGCTTCCCGCCACTGCCAAAACTGCCTCCGTGTGCAAGCGGAGTACGATCACGTTAACCATATGGATCCGTAAGTCCTTCCAAGAGGTTGGTAGTAGGGGAAGGAGGGTACGGTCCCTGTAGATGCCTTCCCCCACTGGGTTCCGGGCTAAATTGGGTGGCTCTTCCCGGCCGTCCAAATAGACACCTTATACATTTCTGGTAAGTTGGACGGTCTGGGTCTAAGAAGAAAAATTATGATTTTAACACTGGGAAAAAAGATGGATGCCATATTTTATTTTGAAGTAGGTCACGTGATCTCTTCATATTATAAAATAGGTGTAATTAGTATTTTAATTTTTATTTAAAAAATTACCGAACATATTTTGTTCAAATTTTTTTAATATATTTTAAGAGATAATTTGAATATTTCCTAAAACTTATAATGCAATTTGTGAATTTTAACTTCGCTTAAAAAAATGTTTGAAAAATTAGGTCCCATAGGGTTCAATATATTTCATTTTTTCAACCCGGGTTCAATCCAAAACTAATTGAGTGATATTATTCATTTACATTCCCATATGTCCCACAGACCGTCTCGACAGCATACTAAAATTTCATTTTGATGAAGTCATTTTTGCAGCAGTTATCGTGCGAACGGACAGACAGACAGAATGAACAATGTCATAAACACTTTTCAACTATGTTGTAAAGTATTAGAAAAGAACCTTTAATAATGTTACGTAAAAATCCTTTCTTGTGTTGAAAACGATTAACATAAAATTTAGAGCACTGGCATGAACTGTTCTCGAGTTATAACACATTTACCAAATAAATTTATCAAAAAAGTCACATAAAATTAAAAAAAAAATTATTTATTGTGAAATATGTTTTCATATGTAATAATAGGCGATAAATTTATTATCATCATTCTCGTGGATCTATCTAGTTCGTTCCATTTACGAGAGAAGGCACTTTGAGTAATAGTTTCGTATCTAACCATTCGCCTACAATCTTATATATGCGAAATGCTCTTTTCCCCGTTGTCTGTAACGCTTGGAGATAAATTTGGATAACTTGGCGACTTATGTAGCGAAATATTGCCAACTTAACCGATATTTCGCCTCATATTGACGAAAATGTCGCTCAAATTGCAATTGTGACACTCAGCTAACGAAAATAACGCCAAACAGATGAATTAATTATTAAAATATTCTGTTATATGGATTATATTGCTTATTAGGGCTGCTATCCATATTGATAAATGTCAATTTAGAATTGCGTGAAATATAATTTAATTGAATACTTTGAAATAGTTTTACATGTTGTCATTTGGAAAAAGCGAGAAATGTACAATTCAACATTAAAACATTGTGTTATAGATCTTATACATTATTTTTTCACAGTGAAAGAAGCAAATCCATCGCATTATATAGGGAAATTCATGGGTTGCCCATATCATATTTTTATTATTTTTCTAACTTATACAGCTTTGATAGATTAATATAATAGAGTACAGTTTATTTCATCCAAATTGGATAAGAATCGAAGACGTTATCGACCATGAAAAGTATATAACATTTGTAGTCAATCCAGCGGGAGAGCTGTTGGTCGGAGAAAGTGATAATATCATACTGACTTACAATACAGATGATCCACAGATATCGAAGATCTAAAATGTACATTGTTTCATAATACATCTTAAAGGGTATATATAATCAAAAGATAAATCACATATAAAATTTATATATTCTGTTCAGCAAACACTTTTACTTGTTTCAACAACCCAACTGAACGATGGCGAGCTTATATATGCTCTGTGGAAAGTTCTGAAAAATCACGTAACGAGTTCAGTTCTTAACTAATCTACAAAATTCGAGAAGTTTCCAAGTTGGCGATCTGTGGCCAAATTTGCTACCAGAATCACCGAATGTGTCGCCAAAGTCAAGTAACACGGATCTTCAAATTACAACCTTTTAGGTATTCGTAGCAAAATGATGTCACTTCCGCTACATACTTCCGTTAATTCCCTGTCACATTTCTTCCGTTTCACTACGCATCCGCAGTGTCCTAGAAGGTTTCTCATCAAATAGTAGAATTTTACAAAAAATAATTTTCTAAGAAAATCCTCCGTGGGCCTCGAAAAAAATAAAAAATATATAAAAAATAAAGGCGCTGCGGACGCGATTGAAGGCCACTAATCTAAAAATAAAGTCAGTGTCAATTATTTCTCCTGTCTAATTTTTATCCACCCTAGTGTAATGTTATTTTATTTTCACTTTCCTTTTTACATGGTGTAACGTATAGGAAAAGTATTGTGACGAAGACAAAAAAATTTGAATTCGAGTTTTCGACGGAAAAGCACGTTTCAAACATCCCTGAACTCATCGAAAGTTTTAAAGTTGTGTGTGTGTGTGTAGATATGTTCACTTTTCATGTAATATTATGCGAAAAATTTATTAACATCATTCTTGTGAACCTAGTTTGTTCCATTCATGAGAAAAGATACGCGTGTTATGGTTTTGTATTTTTGCGATTATTTTTTAATTGGGTTGCTTAGAAATAGTTCACATGCTGTCATTCGGAAAAGCGCCAAATGTACAATTCAATATTAAAAAATATTGTGCCGTGGATATTATACATTATTTTTCACTGTGAAGGAAGTAAATTAATTGCATTATATAGGGAGATACCCTCATCAGATATTTCCGAAGTGTACTTATATTTCTGTTTATTAGCAAAATTTCCCGAGAAATCCCGATCGTTAATTTCGACATCCAATTAAAAATATTCGAGATTACCTCTTATTTCCGAGATTACCACTTGATATATTCGTAATGCTCAAGATCATTACTAACACATCATTAAAAGAAAACTTGATGTGCGGTAAACTTTCGATAATCCGATACGTCTGTCAAAGATGCCGGATTATCAAATTTGACGGTTATCAAACAAAAGTGAGGTAAAAATTAGAAAGAATAATTTAAAGCAAAATAATAAACAATAAATGTGATATTTTGCCTGAAACGTTATATAGATGTACAATATGTGAAACGTTATATAGATGTACAATATTTATGTTCTACAATATGTGAAAAAGACATTTAAATTAATTTTTAAATTATACGGTAAACTTCAATAAATATTAATCTCCATAATGCAGCAGGGCTTACGAGTAGTCCTGAATACAGTCGAATGGACCCGAATTCTGCCGAAAGACGCGACGGATTATCGAAAGTGCCGAACCATTGCATGCCGGATAAACGGGAATTTGCTGCAAATGTTTAAATACTACGGAAAATAATTTTTAAATACAAATAAACATATACGCAATTGTGAAAATACAAACTGGGACAGTGTGAAAGTTTTCTATTGCACTGTATATATCTCGGACAACACTTAGTTCTTCTGCAATTTCATAACAGTGCTTGCATTTGTTCTTGGATTATTATTTCCAGACCCATGCACTTATAACGCAAAACAAATGAACCGAAGCCGAGATCATTTGATTCCTAAACTATGCTTACCCGTCAGAATATTGAATTCAAGAATTTTCGGGGAAAAAAATACTTTTTACATATAATGAAAGAGTAAAAATACTACATACCGCAACTTTTGGAGTCTGTGAATTGGGTGTATCTCTAATGTAGAATCTTTCTCCTACAGAGCGCTAATAAGTTTTTTCCTTCTTGTTCAGTGTTTGATGAGACAATTTTCCAATTTCCTTGAGTCGCCGTGAGTGGCATCAAGCTGCCAAATGCATTTGTCAGGGGGGATGTTACTATCTTACATTCATTGTTATATGCATTGTAATGTTCTTGTTCATTGCGGCGCCTCCATTAACATAAGTGATGTCAGCAAAATGTTAAACACTAGAATACGGATCAGCAAAATTTCACCATCAAAGAGAAATTCTCTCAGGTGGCACTAGAATTAAAATAAATTCTTTCAGGGAGCGCCAGCGTCATAGTAAATTCTTTCAGGAAGCACCAGCATCATAGTAAATTTCTTTAGTGAGCATCAGCATCGTAGTAAATTCTTTCAGGGAGCACCAGAATCATAGTAAATTCTTTCAGGGAGCACTAGCATCATAGTAAATTTTTTCAGGGAGCACCAGCATCATATTAAATTCTTTCAGGGAGCACCAGCATCATAGTAAATTCTTTTAGGGAGCACCAGCATCATAGTAAATTCTTTCAGGGGGCACCAGTATCATAATAAATTATTTCAGAAAGCACCAGTATCATAGTAAATTCTTTCAAGAAGTACAAGCATCATAGTAAATTCTTTCAAGAAGCACCAGCATCATAGTAAATTCTTTCAGGGAGCACCAGCATCATATTAAATTCACTAAGGGAGCACCAGTATCATAATAATTTGTTTCAGGGAACACCAGCATCATAGTAAATTCTTTCAAGAAGCACCAGCATCGTAGTAAATTCTTTCCTAGCGTACCAGTATTGTCAGTAAGTAAAATACGCTTTGTGCGAAAGATAAGGAGAAAACTATGTCGCTCAACTTTTCCTTACCAGTATTGTATTGAATTCCTCCAGCGATCACGACCATTTTATTAATTTTTTCAGGAAGCACCAGCATTATATTAAATTCTGGCAGAAAGCATTATATTAAACGAGTCTTCTCACTCGCGCTTCACGTGTTCTCGGTGGCAGGTGATCATTAAATGTGCTACCTACACACTTAATCAAAATTGTTGATAAGCAGTTTTCATTGTTGGCAACGAAAAAATATCAGATTCTGTATTTATTGTTTTTGATAGACACCGTGGTGCAAGTTTTTGAAAATCCCTTTATATTATCACTCCTAATTCGAATTTTCAAAATTTTTGATTTTTTTCGTTGATCTGTAAGTTGGAGCGTATCGAATGGGACCAAAACCGAGATTGTGGCTGGAGTGAAAATGTCCTATCACTTTGAAAAGGGGATTTGAATCTTTTAATGATTTCTTTGCATAATTTTTTTTAAAATATTAGAATTTTTCTTTGATCTGGGAGCTGAAACGAATCGAATGAAACAATGCCATGAATATAGTTAGAGTTAAAGTGTTTGAAAGTTAAACAAGGTAGTTTTGAGTGATTTGATAATACTTTGCATAGGCATCCCTAATTCAAATTTTTGAAATTTCAGATTCTTTTCCCTTGGTCTCGAGGTTGAAACGGATCCAAGGATACCAGAACCAACATGCACTATAATGAAAGTGCTCAATCATTTTGATACACCACCTCCTCACTCAGTCAGTCAGTCAATTCAGTGCATATTATTGATCTGAGAATATCGAAGCTCTTTAGGATTCGCTCCAATGTCATCTTTGTCACCGCTCTTCTCAAGAATGACCTGCGCCAAAAGTTTGAAATTTTGCACAGTGGGTATAACTAACGTGGGCTAGGATTTTAGCTATAAAAATCGAAAATAATATAAAAACCCACCTCGAAAATAGTATGAAAAATATGAAAAAATATGAAAGATTATCAAAATATTTTTGTTTTCAAAAACGGTTCCAATAATTCTAATGAAATTTTCTCTGAAGTTCATTGGTATAAATACCAATGAAACCTTGTTAGTCGCTTTCACGATTAAAATCTAGCCCCCCCCCCTACACACATACACATACAAAGAAGCCTCCCCGTCTCTGCTACAGCCACAGAGATAAATCATTAAATTGGTTCTCCTTAAAATTCCCTTTAATTTGATACGGTTTCTTATCTTGGTTAAACATTGCGTCTGTTTTTATTTCGGTTAAACACTGCGTCTGTTTTTTATTTTCGTTAAACATTACGTCTGTTCCATAGTCTTCCATTATTTTCGTACTTATACGTACGATGTGCGTTGCATATACTCGCATATGCAATCACCGCCCACCAAAGTCAAGGCATAGTCCTTGACCGGTGCGTTGTGGCTTGGTATCAACAACCATAAACTCTTTCAGATTAAAAGGGCCGAATTTGCGCGATTGCAAACATTACAAAGTTTGACAATAAAAATTATCATCTCATCCTCGCACCTGAAAGACTAAAATCTGCTATGTATGCAGGTTTCAGTAATCTATAGTCTGAGAGTTTCAGTTTCAGTCTGTGTTCACAGTAATTTATTTTTTATTTTTTAAACTCTAAAAATATTTTTCTTTTCCTGCTATAATTACCTTTTGGCACTAACTTCCTTCAGGTTGCAAAATTCCGAAAAGAAGGCGTAATTCAATAAAGTTGTAGTTTTACAAAGTTTCACCTAGCTCAATTTTTTTTAGTTGCTCTTAAAACACGTCTGGTGTAGATTCTAGTAATAGGCACTAGTATTATTTTAAACTAGCTGTATACGCGCAGAATATCTGCTTTCTAAGCATCTGTGAATTTTTTAAAGATAGAGACAAGTATTTTCAGAGTTCTAAGTTTTGCATTTCTTCTTTGGATGAAGCTTTTCACTACTTTCTTCGGTCTGTCGAAGTCTGTCAACTTTATTTCTCAATGCTTTCCTTTCAATAGCTTCATCAATAGTGTTATTGGCACTCAGGGGCAAATTGATTCCACCAGATCAGCCAAGGCAAACGATTCGAGTCCCATTTGTATTTCATTAGTTATTCCCTAATACAGCTTTTCCTCAATTGTCTTTCAAGGAAAACTAGTGTTTTAGTATAAAATTAAAGAAAAGGAGAAAAAAAAGACTAATGCAAAAAATAATAGTTTTAAGCAACTAACTTTCCACATCTTTCTATATTAAAAAAAAATCTGATGTGGGCAACACATGACTTTCCTTATATAATGCAATGAATTTACTACTTTTACAGTAAAAAAAAAGTTTTTACTTATACTAGATACTTATATTCCTTCAAAGATATTGAATTTTCGACAATGAGTCGTCATTTTCATTGATTTAGCGTCATTTTAATCCATTTGGCGAGATTTTCGTTAATTTGACAACATTTAAAAAAGTCGCCAAGTTGGCGACATTCCGCTAAATTTGTCGCCAAAATCTCGCCAAGACTGACGGAGAAATAAGTTATTCTTATAGCAGATAAATGACTATTGGCGTTCAAATACAAAAGTATTACTCAAATATCTTTTCTCATGAATGGAACGAGCTAGATCCACGAGAATGATGTCACCTAATTTATCGCATGGTATTACATATAAAAAGTGAACATGTTTCCCAATAGGAAATATATATTTTTTTATTTTATATGACTTTTCGATAATTGTTTTGAAAAACATTCAATATCTCGAGAACGGTTCATGTTAGCGTTCTAAAATTTATGTTAATCGTTTTTTAATGAAAAATTACATAAGAAATGTCTATTTGCGTAACTTTATTCGCGATTTTGATTTTTTGACGATTTTTTCAAAATTTCACTCGAAAATTTAGGGGGGGTTCTGAACATTCGATTACGTTTAAAAACAATAGGCTTCCAGTGTTTACGGATTGTGATTTTTGAACGAAATTTTGTTAGAATCGGTCCATTCGTTCGTTAGTTATCGTCTCCACAGTTTCACTGACACACACATACATACTTTCACACAGACATCACTTCAAAAATGTTTAATTCGTGATCAGGGATGCTTGAAACGTGCTCTCCCGTCGAAAACTCGAATTCGAATTTTCGACCCCGTCACAATACTTTCCTTATACATTATGTATATAAGGAAAGTAAAAGTAGCCGACGCCGCGGCTATTTGACAAATTTCTCGAGATTCTTTGCTTCGTACCGCAAAAACTGTTGCATATAAAAATATGAAATTTGGAACACTTGTAGAAAAAGCTTTGGAGAATACGTTGAAAACTGTTTTTGGATACATATTGTAGTTTAAGAAATATTTAATGTCAAAATCAAAGATTAAATACTTGAGCCGCGAGTTCGCATCCTGGATAGACTAACAATAGCAAGACCACGAAATTTTGCATGCAGGTACCCACATGGATGAATTTTTGCAGGATGGAGCACCCCTTTTTTTTAATTTCGATGTAGTTTTTGAGATATTTTACGTTTTATGCAGTTCTGAAGAGAAAAAAATAGTTTTTGTATCTTTACATTCAGAGGTTTCTCTGTCTCGTACTGCAAAAACTATAGCATACAAAAATATGAAATTTGGTACATTTAAGGAGAAATAATAGGATAACAAGATAAAATAAATAGTTTATCGATTTAAACTTTAGTTTTGCATAGAATAGCTCGCGAAGCGAGCTCAGAATCAAGGAAATCACTTTTGGGATTCCCTGGGATAAAAAAATCCCTGCTTTTACCTCCTGCGGAAAATAGGTAGAGATAGAAAAAGAGATTTTTGAAAGTATAACTTTTAGGTGAGATATGTATGAAGCGAGCTCTACGAGCGCAGACTCTCGAAGGAGGTTGGTGAAAGCGTAGAGAGCAGGGGACAGAGACCGCTAGTTTAATATATAATTTAAATAAGGTTAATTTACTTATACTCAGACTAAGCTGTCAGCTAAGGGCCCGAAAGCTGACAAAAGTCCCCATTCTTCAACTGTCACCACAAAACTAAGCAGTGTTTAAATGAAATAAGAACTGTGAACTAGAAATGGGGTATCGTTCGCATCTAACTTCAAAGCTTATTATTCGTGAAATATAAAAGTAGTAATTTTTAGCGTTTCAAAAATAAGAAGAAATGCTTTTACATTTGGTGCATCACTAATAATGGGTACACCGCATGGTAAGGGGAGCCCTCGTTACAAACTATTAACTTCTATGTGGACTGACAATTTCAGTCCTTCCATGTAGATATCGGATATTCCATGCTGACGAGGATATAATATGTGCAAAACGGGTTCATGAATGCTGGTATCTGGAGCGTAAATGTTTTCTAAATATTATGTAGTTCAGTGACTCTAAAAGTGTGTATACTAGAAGAAAATAATTCGAATATTTAACCAGTCACAATAATTTCCATATGTATTAAACTCAAAGCTTAAACTTTTAAATCCCTTGTTGGACATATATTCAGTTAAAGAAAGGTATTTGTGTATACAATTTTACATGGCAAATATAAAAAATTTCCAACACCTTAAAGGAATCACGCGATTGCTCTGAAACTTACAGCAACTGCAAATTAGGGTGTGCCGTGCAAATGATTAGAATTTCAGAGTCACTGGCATGCGTGGGATGAGCAAGGCCCTCTGAACTGCTGTTTTAGCCGTATAAATAGCAAGTTGTAGCGGGATGTTGCATGATAAGTCACTATGCCTCTACGACGACAGAGGGCACCATATGAGCAAGTTACCACAAAAGTCGAGTTCGAACGGGAACGAATAAATGGCCTCCGTGAAGGTTTTTACAGTGCACTAGCAGCTCGTATGGAGCACAATGCCACGGTAGTGATGCTAGTGTGGAAGCATTGGATTAAAGAGAATCGGACGAGTCGCAAATCCAACAGTGGCAGATGAAATGTTATGTCAGTACGGGATAATAGACAATTCATCCGCATGGCAGTGATGAACCTTATACCTTCATCTCGACAGTCGGCAGAACGTTGAAGCACTACTACAGGTGTATCATTGTCTGCTCCAATTCGTCGGCGTCTGCTGCACCGTGGACTGCGTGCAAAAATTCTTTTGTACAGGATTCCCCTGACTCAAAATAATAAACGCCTGCGGCTACAATGGACTTATCAACATTGACACTGGCGTGCCGATTGCCAACAAGTCGTCTTTCCGATGAATCCCGCTTTAATTTGGGGTTTAATGATGGCCGTATCTACGTTAGACGCTATAGCAGTGAACTCCACCTTCCGGAGTGCATTATCCAACAACTCTTTGCCAATGAATTGTTACGCCTTTACTTTCCACATATCCTCTTGTCCCTTTATTTTGAGTGATAAGGTCAATTCTATATCCGTATTCATACACCGGCCAACTGCACCTCACATAGCTTGTATTACACTTTCTCTCAGAAATTATTTACGCTAAAGGCAATGCTCATAAAAAAAGCAGAAATTCAGTGCACTTCGAAGTTTCTTTCTCGGGTTAAAATTGCGTGGTTATTCTTCGTAACGCTGACCTTGTATTAGGTATAAGGGAGTGAGCGTATTTTTTGTGCTGATTTTTGTTACTTGGGAGTTCTAAATGTCCTAAATTGCCATCATACATGTCATGGAATGTATGGGAAACAACACTCCCTACTTTTCTTTCAAGCCAAGACAATACATTTCGGGTTACTTGTGCAGTTGCTCTTATCCCCACATCGAAAATAGTGATTATTAGATTTATTAATGTTCACATATTTGTCAGTATTTCCTCATTCATGTTGCAAGATGTGGTGTAGAGTTTTTTCCGATGTTGCTGGATGATGTGATGATATTGTCTTGGTATTGGCTGACTGCCTAGAAGAGGTAAGAAAAGGACGAGGCAAAGGAAAAAATTCTGACTTGGTAGTATATACCATAAGTCCAAAATTACCTTTAGTTTAAAAGATGAAAAGAACGTAAGAATTATAAATTACAAGTTAAAAATATAAGGTTTAAAATTTAAGTTTTGTAAAGTAGATTGCAAGCGGACTGGCGTCAATTACAGCAAGTTAATAAGCAATCATGCCATATCAGTGGATTTTGATCTAATAACGAACAGGTGCAACAATAAACTGAATATCCATTTCTTTGTTCAATATGTGCGCTGGTCAGTTAACGATGAGAACCATCTGGAATATCTGCTAGAATGTTCTAGAAAACCCAGCTACTCTTATCTTAACACTTGGAATCTTATAGTCGTGGGAAAGGAATTAAAAAAAAGCGTTTGCTGCAGTATATTGTAAAGTGACACAGTAAAATAAAAGGTACGAGTTATTAATTTAAGTCAAATTTTGGGTAAAATGGCCTAAATATGTTGCGTAAATCTTAATTTACTACGACATTATGCCCTAAGATTACAAATGTATTTGATCAACTGCACTTAGCAGTACAAAATGATCAATCACTGCAAGTAAATTTCTTGCGCTCTTCTTGATTTCATAATTTATATGTAGGGCAAGAAATTTCAGTTCAGAGTTTACTCTCTGAAAAAGCTTTTCACTCACTAATTTAATATAAGCAACATTAGATAATGATTTTGTCATTTCTTATCGAAAACAAAAATTGTATTAAGAAACATAATATGCAGTCTTATCGAAAACAAAAATTGTGTTAAGAAACATAATAAGCATATACTCGTCTTTACTTTTTATATGTTATGTGATTTGGTTTATTACAGTTTACAAATAGATATATTCAACAGAAATTTGTACTGTAAATTAAAACAAATAGATCACTTTTACATAGTAAACTTAACCATCCATTATTAGGTATGTTTCCTTTTCTATGTTTTCATTAAGAACTAATACAGCAATAAAACAGCTGACATTTATTATATATAAATGAGCTAACTGCTATATTACAGTGCAAGTTCACAACTCAATATATTACTAATAAAACCCTTGTAATATGATGGGTGATTTAGATGCATAAAATATACATATACACAACAAAAAAACAAACGTTGACAATACAGATATGATTCAAAAATAGAATGGCAATATACTTAATTTAGGAGTAAAGAACTTAACAGAGTAATTTTAAATTCAACTTACCCAATTCATTTTATAAAGGAATAATCCAAAAGAATGTGCAGCAGAATATATACTTAAACGATATCAGTAGTGGTAACATTCACATTTAGTCATCTACACATTATTTATCAATAATTAGGCTAAATTTTTATAAGAGAACCCGGACCTTCAATAATTTAAGAGAGCGGGCATCCTCAGATGATTATTTCATCCTGTGAAATGATCCATGTCAAGTGATAAAATCGCTAAGCATGTTGACAACTGACACTTGAAGAAGGTAACTATACTTTAACATTGACAGAATTAGTAATGGCGGAAGGCGTTCCAATAAATATGGTGGATAGCAGCCGTTGCTAGGGGAACTAAAACGTTCATCAAAACCTGGAGATGCGAAAGCGAGTGTGTTACAGGTGTATCGCTATTGGCCAATAGTTCATTTGAAAAATTAGTTAATTTTTATTGGCAACAATGCTTCAAGGTCAAAAATTCAATCAAAACAAATCAAATGTGTTTATGATGTAAAATATAACGTGATTTTAATAGTAGATTAGATATATTCGCCACTGAATTGTGCATTTTTAAAGTGTATGGCTAAATTTTTAAATCTGAAGTAAGCTATGCTTTATTCATGTTGATTAACTTGCCATGAATAATTTGTATTGTTTTAACAAATTGTAAAAGCAATTGATCATGATTGAGAAAGATAAACTTTATATGTGAAACTAGTTATATTTAAGATAGATAGAATTTAAACTTATTAAATTTATCGAATCGTGTAATGATTTTTTGCCATCTCAAATTTTAGTTTATTAACTTTTGTGTTTACACCTATTATAACTTTCATCAGGGTCATTTCATATCAATTCAACCAAGGCATGTCATCTACCCCCCTCAGATTTTTCTGAAATATTATATGAAGTTACATACAACAAACTTTTACCGCCATTCAAAATCTTAGTGGATTTCATTCATTAGTTTTTTAGCAATAAATTTTCAAAGAAATGGAGAATTCACTAGGTGCTGCTTTGTGGATGCATGAAATGAAATCCCTGTGTTTGGTAAAATCCTTTCTTATTCTGCACCTAATTGTCAGAAATACATTTTTTGTGTGTGTGTGTGTGTATTCTAGAATGTATGCTTATTTGTGTGTATTCTAGAATGTATGCATATTTAAATTTCCTGTTAATTTTTTTATATGTTCTTTATGTAGTAACCTGCTTACCATATTAAAATTAGACAGGCGTTTTTAGAAGATGTGCGGATTTTTTTTTTTTTGTATGTAAAATATAAACATTTTAATTGGCTGCATTTTTTAAAATTAAGAGTAAAAATAATTTACCTATTTAATAATTTTATGTACTATATTTAACGGAATTTATTAATAATTTTATTAAAAATTAACAATTTTTATATATTTATAGAAATAATTAAAATACAATATTTTGTGACTATTATTGCTAACTAAATTGTATAATGTTAAACTATATAGCTTAATAATTAGCTATGTTTTAGTTACCACCATTGTTTTAAAAGAAACAAGTCCCTTCCTTTCTTCCCAGAATGTGAGATTATTCTCCCAAAGTAGGAAAGTCCAGGACAGAGAAAATAAATTTGATACCCTCCCAGAAACTGAGGTATTCCCTTGCAGCAATAAATAATGTCAACTAAACTTTCAAGGTCATGCCTACAGTCCAATTAGTGAAAGATTTTCCTCTAAGGTGTGCCACTAGGTCTTCTTTGTAGAATCCAGGGCTATTAATGAATGTAGTTAAGAATTTCAGTTTCCCTCTTTCAATATAATCTTCTTGCTAGCTAAATATATTCATGCAACTTTTTATCTCATTGCTTTTTAAATAATGCAGTTTTCAGTGTACAATGAGTATATATTTTTCAAAATTATATAATAAAAATCTAAAGAACATTTTTGAATTATCTTGTAACGATCAGCAGCTTCTTGTGTAGGGGAAATATGATGGTAGGACTGTGAAGTTTGCCTGTCCTGTAAATTATCGTAAAGGGGATTTTATCTTTATCAAAGCCTAGGAGAGGAAAACAAATTCTACAAGTGAATATACAATTCTGACGAATTTTTAAGAATATTGCCAGTGCAGAAAGATAAATTAGCATTAAAAAATCAGTTTTAATATTAAATGCAACAATATCCAAAAATGTTAGTGATAATAAGTAAAGTTTATGATTTTTAAAATCACTTTGGAATCACTTTTTTAAATCACTGATCATTTTTGTGTACACAGTTTCTTTTGTTTATGACAATTAATGATATTCATAATCCTTAGTCAAAAAAATATATTTATTCTTTTTTTTTTTCCGGCCAACTAATGTTAGCCATTCACAATTTCTATTTATTCATCTCATTGCTTTTTAGCAAAAGATGAATATAAACATAGCAAACTCTAACAATTTTGAAATCTTAGCCAGTAATTGTAGAAATTATTTTGTATAAAGTTTAAACACTTGTTTTCTATTTTTAGGCTAACTTTTCTATTTTATTTTCATTATTAAATATTTTTTTCCCACATTGCCATATATTATAATAAAAATAACTCACGGACATTTTTGGATTTTTTTTTTTTAATTTCATAAATATTTCTTAGAATTCAGTTTTTTTTATATATATTTTATGATTATGAACAAATTTCATGAACTTGCAGAAAATGATATAGTAATTCTGGCTAACCAAAAACGAATTTTAATAGGTCGGTTATTGAGATGATGCAACTGAATATGATTTTGAATTACTAGGTTTACCTATATCACAAAGCAGAACTCAAATCACAACCTGTGAAACAGTGATCATAAATGTTCTGTTTTTAATATACAGGGTGTCCAGTGCTATCGGTGCCCAATGGCTATTTCCTCAACCGAGTCACAGAGATATACTTCCAATTGCAAAAATGTTTTAAATTTTAAAATCTATTATCTTTAAACAGTTTAAAATCAATAGATGCATTTATGAAAGAAATACGAAATATAAAGTTTTATACATTACTCTGGTCCCCCATTTTTTCTGCTCTATATCTTCGGATGAGTCGGACGGCCTGGGTTTTCGACAGTACTCTGGTCGTACCAGTTATATTTAGGAAAATCATCCTCATACAATTTCATCATGTAAAATAAAAAAAAATCATCTTTTAACGACTGAAATTGACTGACTTATAGCTGCTTAAAGTTAGAGTACTTTTTGTGCTGAGAAATGGGGGTTATACACAAAATAATTTTATACGCAAATCTGTTATTTTTTAGGTGTTATATGCCTTTATTATTTTAGATTTAATGTGTGTAATTTTTTATTTTCGTCTGCAGGTACGCTGCAACTGGTCTCATTACTGGTCTATTACCATATAAAAATTTAAATTTCGTAATTTTTACAGAAATGCATTTATTGACTTAAACAATAATGTGTTACCTCATTTACAATAAAGATCTTTGAAAGACCCCTAGAAAATCTTAGTCGAGCCCTGACTATAATACTCTTCTAAACGAATTACTATTCCATAAAAAGCTTTGCTTCATTTTCCACATTATGTCAGCAAATGCAATTGAAACGTAATACTTTGAATATGGAATTTTAACATTAATACGACCCCTTAAAGGTTGCCTGAAACTGAACATTTTTATGCATGGAAAGCAACTTAAGTCATAAATTTTAATGCTTCATAACTCAGTGAATTTTGGTCGTAAAAGGATGATTTTTTTTTTTTTTTTTTTGCATGAAATTGTATGAGGATGATTTTTCTAAATATAACTGGTAGGACCGGGGGACCATATAAAAATTTATATTTCGTATTTCTTTCAAAAATGCATTTATTGATTTAAACTGTTTCTAAGATAATAGATTTTAAAATTTGAAACATTTTTGCAATTGGAAGTATATCTCTGTGACTAATGGTTGAAGAAATAGCCATTGGGCACTGATAGCACTGGGCACCCTGTATAAACTAATGCCATCAGTTATTAGTAAATTATTTTTATTGTTGACTCCAAGAAATTACAGCCATTTTACATCTTATAAAAAAAAATCACATTTTCCAAAAAACACCACTCTAATTTTTTTATGATAAGAAAGTTATTGTATAAAGAACATCTAAAAAATTATCATAAAATTTAAATATGGAGCTCATCTCAAAGAAAAATTCTTTTTTTACTGAAATTAAAGAAATTTTTTTTTTTTCATTTTTCAACTTTGAAGCAAAAAATAACAAGGTTTTAATTAAAATGTTATCAAAATGCATGCTGTTTGACAATAAGCATGTATTCAAGAATATCCACAGAAAAAATATTATGTGTTTCTAACAATTAGGTGTAGAGCAAGAAAGGATTTTAACAAACACAAGGTTTTCATTTCATGCATCCACAAAGCAACACCTAGTGAATTCTCCACTTCTTTGAAAATTTATTGCTCAAAAACTAATGCATAAAATCAACTAAAATTGTGTATGGCTTTATAACTCTACTATGTAGCTTTGAAAAAAAATTGACTTTGAAGAAAAATCTAAAGGGGTGGGTGACATTTCCACATTTTTTGTTTGAATTGACATGGAATGACTCACCATGTTCCTCCTATTTTTCTGTTTAGAGTATAAAAATTTCTACATTTTAGATGAATGTCCTAAATTTTGAACAAAAAATCTTTCTTTTCCTATAATATTTTAATATTTTTCCATTAAATTCAAATAATTAGTCAACTGAAAGAAAATGTTCATCATGGGTGATGTTCATAAAATTTTGAGACTCCAGTTAAACGTTGAGGAACTCATTCTGATTAATTTTGCCATCTTGTAAAAAGTTGCCAGGTCTTATATTTTAATCTGGGGTTCTGATTTCAATCTAGAATAAGAGTTATTTTGATTTACTGAATTTTTTTTTAATTTTTACAAATTTTAATTTTTTATTAAATTTTCATGTGTATAATAAATAGCAAACTGTTTCAGAGATAGCACAACTAGTTTGGAGCAGAGAATTCCCTGTTTTATCATCGATTTTATTGCTTCAGAGCTCTGCAATGATACTATTCTGATTAAACAAACTTACCAAAAGAAAAACAGAAAAAATAGAAATTCTATTCTTAAATAAAAATGAATATAGTGAAGTACAGTGACAGCTCTCGTCTATTTTTGAAGAGGCATAACAACATATGTGTAGAATCAAATTCCAAATTTGGGCTATTTATTCTGACTATTTAAAGATATCTATTGAAATTGAAAGTGGTAAATAGCCAAATTTGGAGTTTGATTCTGATTAATTTATATTTTTGTATCCTTTTAAGGATAGACACACAAGTTGCTTATATGTGAAACTTCTCAATAGTAGATACCTATAAGACAAGAAGTCTGTTTCTGTAGGCTATTATTTAGAATTATATCCTATTTCTGGATTTCACTGATATAAAATACTTCAAGTTTTCTAAACAAATTCCATTTAAAGAAATTGGTAGTGGCTCCAGTCCAATGGAGCTGAAGCAGAATTGTGCAAATAAAATTTTGTAAAATAAAGCTCCAATACAGTTCAATAAGTTTATTTCATTATTTCAGACTCATTTACTTCATTTAAAGCTTTCAAAATGCTACAACTTA
Source organism: Amaurobius ferox (assembly GCA_951213105.1). NCBI lineage: Eukaryota > Metazoa > Arthropoda > Arachnida > Araneae > Amaurobiidae > Amaurobius > Amaurobius ferox. Next base: position 119,456,793 of record OX578147.1, read on the forward strand.
CTCTCTAACTGTTTATAGCTAGCTAGCACTTAAAATTTTTACCCCAATTTCATTTTGAAACTGACTATAGACTTCACGTCAAAATATCCAATTATTTTACTGACTTGCTTGGCAGTATATAAATTAAACTTATACAATATATATGATGAGATTTTAGATTCAAGTTTATCTCTAAACATGTCTGATAGCACATAAATATGTATATTTATATTTGGTGAGTTCAAACCTCAGCAATCATTAAACATCTTTAGAATCCCCAAGTTTATCAAAACAAAATATCTTGTGCTTATGCACCAATAATTCTTCAAGGAGTAAATAAACACATTGAGTTGCAACACTTGTGACATTTTAAATATTACCGCTTTCCCACCTATTGGAAAACTCAGGTTGAAATATTGAAATTATAACCACTAAACTTCGAAAAATAAGAGCTTGATCCAAAATACAATTATTTACATTACTAGGGCTTTCAAAGAGCTACAAATTCTTGCTTATTGTTCATAGCTAGCACTTTTAGTTTTTGAGATATATTAAGCATTACAAACTAGAACATGGAAAATTTGAAATCTTCAACTTGGACAAGATGATTACTCTAAACTATAACAGCATTTTTAGAAAATAAATATGGATTTAGAAACTAAGTTTTTAATATGTATTACATATTTTTATTGCTTACTATTTATATCTATCATTTATAGTTTGGAAGGTATTTCAAGTGAAAGTAAGACAACATGTGCTTGCCCTCAGATAAATATACTTTGTTTTTTCAAAGAAAAAAAAAAGTTTAAAATATTATAGTAGATATTGAAGTTATTTTATATATATATTCTTTAATTTCAAATTCAGCATTAGACATTCAATAGTTCTATTTAATAAAACAAAGTGCCTGTTTTCTTTAACACATACACACAGGGGGAAAAAAAAACTATTTTGAAGATAAATATTTAAACATACTTTTAGCATATTTAAGAAATTAATTTTATTGACTTGTACACAAATTTTGTAAAAAATAGTAACCAGGAAATTATGCAAAAGCTGGCGATATATTTGATTTTGCCTAACATCATATTTGACTGGGTACAAAATAATATACTTGCCAATTTTGTCTAATGTTGCACATTTTTTTACTAGCCACTTGTGAAAAGTTAACTCATCAATTGGCATGTGGAGAGTGCTAATTTGCAGCCCTATAATGGAGTATTTTTATTACAGTAATGCATGCTTTTAATGTTATGAACTTATACTTTTCTCCACTTTTTCTCTCATAACATCCTTTTTTTTTTTACAGAAACTTGAATATAATTTTTGGTTGCACCTAAATTGTCTTTCTCATTTCATTTTAATCATACATGTTTTGAGATATTCATTTTTATAACCACCATTGTAGTGTTTACTATGAAGTTGAAGTTTTAGGATCCAGTTAAACAACTGGGCCTCTGAATTTCATCCTCAGATTTTTAATCATAAAATATTCTGAATTTTGAGTGTTATGGTTTTATGCAAATTTATGTTCTACAAATTTGTGCTTAAGTGTATGTAAAAATTGCATTTTGGGTTCTTATTTCTTTTTGCTTATAAAAATTGAGGAACTTAAAACAAATAGTATGCGCAAATTGGTTAGTACATATTTTTTCTGGCTGGCAGAAATTCTTTCTGGCTGGTAAGAATTTCCAATAATTCCCCACCCCTGAGCATAGGGATCTGAAAATATTGATCGACTATTGTATGACTCGGTGTGTATTCAAGCCATTGTTAAACTTAATTTATATTTAATTGTTCATGTGAAATTAAATTCTTCACTTTGTATGGGGAGAAGGGAATATTTAATCAACTGCAATTCAGCATTGATATACCAATAAACAAACTATATCAACCTTATATTAATTTTGTCACTGCAAAGGTTAGAACAGATATACTCTTTGTTAAGCATGTGGGTACCTATTCTTTCATTATCCATCCTCCCAGTTCACCACCCTTTATATGTTCATTGCATAAAAGTGCCTTTTCCATGCACATTTATATCCACTGTTTATTTCTATGTCCGAAAATAAATGTTTTCTGGAAGATGTTAATTCTTCCAGGTAAGAAAAAGCAAGGCCAAAGAAACAAAAAAAGAGAAGTAGTTCTGTAAACATTTATTTTTTAAATATGTAAGTTTAATTTTGTTTTGTTTAAATAATTAAGAAACTATAAATAATTTTTTTTTAATTTAAATGTTTTTATTACTTACTTGAATATATATATTTTTTTTATTTCCAATTGCAAGACAATACAAGAAGAAAAGTACAAAAATACAAGTGACAGAAAAATAAATAACAGAGAAAGACTAAAAGTCCAACAAATGTTGACCAAAGTCATTGCCTTTTACTTGAATATATGTATAAATTATTTTAGGAAAATTTCCCTTATTTTTAATGCCTTTGCTGATGCGATAGCCTAAGCATGTGCTTAGTCTGTCTATTAGGCAATCGATTCTTGGGCAAAATAATTCCATTTGAATTTTGCTGAACTTGAAAAGTATTTCAAATAATTAATATTTTTCATTTTGGTTGAATTTGCTAATTTACTTTTATTTTTAACACTTTACAACATAGTTGAAAAGTGTTTATGACTTTGTTCATTCTGTCTGTCTGTCTGTCTGTCCGTTAGCATGATAACTGCCGTAAATATGACTTTATCAAAATGAAATTTTTGTATGTTTTTCAGACGGTCTGTAGGACCTATGGGAATATAAATAAATAATATCACCCAATTAGTTTTTTATTGAACCCGGGTTGGAAAAATGAAATACATTGAACCCTATGGGACCTAATTTTTCAAACATTTTTTAAGCAAATTTAAAATTCCCAAATTGCTTCAAAATTTTTAAGAAGTATTCACATTGTCCCCTAAAATATATAAAAAAAATTTCAGTAAAATATGTTAGGTAGTTTTTTAATTAAAAATTATTTAATAAAGGGAGAAAAACAAATTCAATTAAGGGTGAGCGTCAGTAAATTTTCTGCCCTATCTGTGCTTTGTTAACTTTCGCGGCACACATATTTCGCCGAAATTCTGCTCAAACAGTTGCGAAATATTTTCTTATAGATAAAATGCTATGCTTAGATTATATTAAAACTAAATTTAATACCCAATAAAACATAGAATATATGTTTTATTTTAATTTAAAATATTTTTGGTGCTGCCATCTGTTTTGGTGCTGCCATCAATTTAATTCATACCGACTATTTTTATTTTTTAATGAACATTTTAAAATGTCTATTCCTTCTAATACGCTATTAAATACAACAACAGATCATATATAATGCCATAATCATGAAAACGTAATTAAACTTGGACTTGAAGACAAAGGAACTTGAAGACAAAACTGCAGTCCTCGGTGATGTACATTCAGATCCCTTATCAAATTTATAGAATGATAAATTACCTTTCCGTGATTGTGGCATTATTATATATGATCTGTTGTTGTATTTAACACTGTATTAGAAGGAATATATATTCTAAAATGTTCATTAAAAAATAAAAATAATCGGTATAAATTAAATTACGACAACAGATGGCAGCACCAAAAGTATTTTGGATTAAAATAAAAAATTTATTCTATGTTTTTTGGGGCATTAAATTTAGTTTTAATATAATCTAAGCATTGCATTTTATCTTTTAGAAAATATTTCGCAGCTGTTTGAACAGAATTTCGGTGAAAATATGTGTGCCGCGAAAGTTAACAAAGCACGGATAGGGCAGAAAATTTACTGACTCTCACCCTTAAATTCTGACTTTTGGGATATCCTCCAGAAAGAAAAAAGAGATATATTATGTAATAAATATCTTTCCAAGAGTTTAACTATTTTGTATATGAGAGAGGCTTCACATTTTAAAATAAATTTGGTAGATAACAATATTTCAATTTTTTTTTTTAATTTTATATAACTCTTCATGATATACTTATTTGATGGTATTTTTAATGCACTTTCCTACGTCCTACAGAGTTAAAATTCGGTACACAGCTTAAATTTGTAGAACATTTTATTCTACAAAAATTTGGTGGATCTTTAAATATAGATCCTACATTTTTTTCGAAATGGCCTGGAAATTATCCCCATTCACTTCTATAAATCATTGATGCAATGTTGTTAAAAATTCTGATGTGGTCAGCACATGTCTTTCCCTACAGACTCATATTCACGTTCTCTTTATTTCTTCAATAATAATTTGAGTTTATCTGCACAAAATAACAGCCATAAGTAATTTAAATGACATTGAATTTGCACGTTAAACTTAAATTTGGTTCTCAATTGATAGCTGGACTTATTGTCAAAGGTGGCATAGCGAAAACGCGAAAAAACTAAAATATCTCAAGAACGGCTAGTCCTAGAGTAATGGGGTTAGTCTTATTCTTTTTGTTGTCAAAAATCACGTATAAAATAGGAATTTAATTGATATAATTGAGCACACATAGTCTTTTATTTTTATATGTAACGATTTTTGCGGGCCATTTCGCAAAAACAGCCCCGTTCCTTTTTCCCGAATCGTACTAGAATAACCTACAAGTGATTTATATACCAAATTTTGTTAAATTTGGTATATAAATCACTTGTAGGTTATTGAAATATTATACACTAAATTTTGTTAAATTTTGTCCATTAGTTTTTAGCTAGAGTGGATAAAGACAATTTCTGCCAGCTATTTCGCAAGAAAGGCAGATTCTTTTAGTATGAATCATACTATAATGTAATGAACATCAGGGTTTCCCACAAAAAACTTACCTACCAAATTTTATGAAATTCGGTTCATTAGTTTTTCAGTAAGAGTAGATGCAATATCCTCACAGACACACAGAAAAACACACAGATACACCGTTACACACACAGACGTCTTCCTAAAAATAGTTTTTTCGTGTTCTAGAAGTCCCAAAACATGTAGATCCTTCGAAAATTCGAGTTCCGATCTTCGGCACGATTCCAATATTTTGAATACACACACACACACACACATGTATCTGTGTGTTATCTGTGTATCTAAATTCCGTGCCTACGCAATTACAATAGTTGTGATTTTAAATGATCCCTAAACTTTTATTATTTCTTCAACAAAGCCTAATGTTAACTTATGCAGAATGCAAATATCTCAAGCGATTGTAAGGTGAGTTACATAACAATTGCTGAATTTTTTTCACACAAAATTATTTAGCTCTGGAGTCTGGAATACAAGTTATAGGAATGAAATATTCATTGATTTTGCATTGATAATCAGATGATTTATATTGCGATAGAGTTTTAAATATTTAAGTATAATAAATTACTGTAGTACTGTGATAATGTAAAAGATATCACCACAGAATGTATCACAGTTTTGAGAAATTTTAAATGAAATTGCATATCAGTTGGAAAGTGTTTCATAATCAATGCTTATGCATGATTGATCTTTCTTGTTTAGTACTATATTGAAGTTGGCCCATTTGCAGAATTCAAATATACCGAGATGTTATTTAAGTACAGCTTTTACTCAACAAGAAGTTGCAGCTGCGTTGCGTCCTTTTTACTTTGCTGTTCATCCTGATCTTTTCTATCAATTTCCTGCTGAAAAGGTAACTATTTTCATATTTTGATTCAAATATATAGATATTGATTGAGATTAATTTGCAATACATAGATATGCTGTGGGTATGCAATTAAAGCCCGTTATTTTAGTGATTTGTAATAAGATTTGACAAAAATTTTAACAGATATTAATACAGACAATATTCTAATAAAAATTTGCAAATTTTTATAACGTTTCTAATATATATATATTAAAAGTTTCTAATATATATATTTTTATTATATATAATAAAAATATAATATGAAAATCCAATGATAGAATAGACAGATGTTATAACTCATAAAACCCTTTCTTAAAATATGCCAACAACTTAAAAAGAAGTATAAAATAGAGAATCATCAATCAAGAGGTGAATAAAATGCATATATCTAGTCATCAAGCTGATATATTCAATAAATATCAATGGTGTAAATTGGAAAATTGAAAAACAAACAATAATCAAACATTAAAACTATACATGTGGATAAGCACTAGGCCTAAAAAGTGGTACATTTTGAACAAATTCTTTTTCTAGTCCAAGTATCTACTCAAAATGAACAAAAAAAGCTTGTTTCTGAAGACAGAGAAAGATAATATCTATTAACTCTACCTACTTGGACAACAAGCATAATGATTGAAAAATAAAATAGGAACATAATATCTGAGAAAATACTGCAACTATCCTATCCAAAATAGCAATGAGCAATAAAAGACAAGACCACTGTTGCCAATCACAGGAGATAAAAGTGGAGATGTGCTTGCCAACATCTCCATATTTATCTCCTGTGATTGGCAACAGTAGTCTCATCTTTTATTGCTCATTGCTATTTTGGATAGGATAGTTGCAGTATTTTCTCAGATATTATGTTCCTATTTTATTTTTCAATCCTTTTGCTTGTTGTCCAAGTTTGGTAGATATTGTCTATCTCTGTCTTCAGAAACAAACTTATTTTGTTAATTTTGAATAGATACTTGGACTTGAAAAATAATTTGTTCGAAATGTACAACTTTTTAAATCTAGTGCTTCTCCACATGTATAGTTTTAATGCTTGGTTATTTTCTGTTTTTCAATTTTCAGATTATCACCATTGATATTTGTTGAATATTTTTAGCTTGATGACTAGATATATGCATTTTATTCTCCTCTTGATTGATGATTCTCTATTTTATACTTTTTTTTAAATTGTTAGCATATTTTAAGTAAGGATTTTATGAGTTAGAACATCTCTCTATTCTATCATTGGATTTTCATATTATATTTTTAAAGTCATTTTATTTATAATCTGCACATGTGCAATAAATTAAATGTATTTTGCATCTTCATACTTTATTACTTTAATACCTTTAGTATTTCTAACTTTTCATACTTGCTAAGTATTCTTAAATCTTTTAGTTTGCTTCAGTATTTATGAATATATATATATATAAAGCCCTTTCTTTAGTGGATATGATAATATATATATATACAGATATATATACAGAGTGTCCCAAAAACACTGACCTTGGCTTTTATTCCTTAAATATTGATCTTAGACATATATGATAAATTACAAAGTTACGTGATAAAAAGTACATAATTTTATGAAATAGATAAAAATTTTCAGGTGATTAAATTTAAAGAAATACAAATTTTAAATTTTTATACGGCCTCTGTATAAAAACATTTCCAATGAGTATAATGTGCCCTATACACTAATAAGGTGATATACAAAATTTCAGCATTTTATCATAAAAAGTCCCATATATATGTTTAAATAAAGTTGGTGAGGGATTAATCACAAATTAAAATGTAAATGTTTACAGCAAGAGTGCAAATGAGGCAATGCAAAAGTGCATCATAGGCAAATAATATCTGCCTCTTATCTTTAATGGATCTTTGTCATGGATGGAAAACATTTTGAACAAGCTTTGCAATCTTTGTGTAAAGTTATTATTTCTTCACAGTGTAGATACTTTTGTACCAATAAATAGCAAAATTCTTATTTATTTATGTAATCATTGTTTTCTTTCATAATTTGTGTATGACCCCTGAAATGCTATCTGAGGACATGGTTTTTTCCCCCTGAGAATCCCATGTCGATGCATCAAAAAGTGGTTTAAATCAGCATATTTGTCTTTTCATGTCTCTGGAACATTTTATGATAAAATGCTGAAATTTTGTACATACCTTATTAGTGTATGGGGCACATTTTACTCATTGGAAATGTTTTTGTATTGGGGCCGTATAAAAGTTTAAATTTTGTATTTCTTAAAATTTAATTCCCTCGAAAATTTTAATGGATTTCATAAAATTCTGTACCTTTTTTACGCAACTTTGTAATTTATTATATATGTCTAAAATCATTATTTAAGGAATAATAGCCGATGTCAATGTTTTTGGGTCACCCTGTATATATATGTATATGTATGTAATAATCATGATTTTAATGAATATGTATCTGTTGTTATGCTTCTATTTTGGATGTTGCCGATTGTTAGAAAAAGTGTTTTGGAGTTTAAGGATTCAAAAAGCAAATGAATTTTCAGTTGGAATTCAAAAGCAAAATTTAGTGATTAAAGATTTCATTTGGCAAATAAGAATTGTATTTAACAATGTTTTTGATAAAGAAATGCAAAGCGGCTCCTGATTGTATCTAATATTGTTTACCATTTTTCAGAAAAAATGTGCCAAATCCATATCTCTGTCATTTAGATGCAGATATCTTGTGCATTGTGACTCCATTATATGGGTAGACACATATACAGCATATTTTTATAATTGAAAAATTTTTAATAGGGGCTCATATAAAAACCTTACTTTTCAATTTCTTTTGGCATTTATGACTTTTTCTTTAAGATTTATGATTTTATGTTTTTTACAGCAAATTAATGAAAATTCACTGAAGCAGCTGAACTTTTATTTGGAAACTATTTTAAAAAATTTACCGACAAATCCAGTGTCACTGACATTTTGTTTAAAAAGAGGGACTCAGAAAGTAAAGAATGCTGGTAAGTAAAGATATAGAAATTTAGAGAATTTTACTATATTCACTCAACCACAGTTCATTTTATATAAAAAATAAAACTAATCTAACACAGGGTGTATTATATATTTAGGTTTTAACACTTACCTAATTTTCTGTTTATATCATAATTTATTAATTAAAGTTCTGAAGTGAAAATATAGATTCCACATGAAAAAGTTATGTTAGAAGTAGTTGAGTTTATTATATACATATCATAACCAATGAAGGTAAAAAAATATATATATTGCTTATTTGCCATGAATGATTCAGATTCTAGTCATACATTACAGAATTGGAGACTCAATACCATTATAAATGATTAATTGCTGTAAATAAGTTCATAATTTTTAAATGAAAATGTGTAATTAATTTCTATAATGTATTTTTGCATATTTTTTTACTCTGATGAATTAAAAATTGAAGTATAAAGAAATATTGTATTATGTACTTGATACAAGTTACGAAAATTTCTAGATGAAAAATTGAATACTAAGAGTTGACTTAGTATGGATAAGTTATAAAGGAAATGTTTTCGCTCGAAATTTTGTAAATAAACTGGTACACTGTCTTTTTTTTTTTCCCCTGTAAATGTATCTGTGATAACTATGTATACTATTATATATTAGAAAATGGACCCAGCACTGCTTGAGATTTGAAATGAAAAAAAGAAAAAAAAATTTGCAAACTGATAAATACTATGCTGGAACTCACAGCAAATTTCTGAGCATAGTTAGTTCCTCCATGCGTTGGGTAGCCTCAGTAGATAGAACAGCTCCAGAAAATATTTCTACTGTGCAATTGTGAAGTGCTAGGTTCATTAACGAAATCTAAGACATGGCTCGGTTAAAAAAAATATGAATAATTGATGGAAGGGTTTATGAAATGTTTTTTTCTGGAGTAATCTGTGATATACTTAGGAGCTACTAATAAAATGTAAATGTTGAATGGCATATGAATTTTTTATATTGTAATATAAAAATTAACGAGGTTTTAAAACATATGAAAAGTATATATTTTTAAAAATTCTTTGAAATTTGTCTATTAATCATATGGATTCTGTTCATAGTTTGTTTGAAAGAGCATTTTTCTATCTTTCTGATGATGTCAAAGGGGAAACGTTTTGATAATGCTTTTAGTTGCAGGGGAACGCATTTGTTTGAAAATCTCTCAAAATCATTGTAAATCAGGTTAAAACATAAAATAACTGAAAAACTAATTTTAAATTAAAAAAAAAAAAAAATGCCGAGATGCACCTGTGTATTAAATTTCATGGTCATACGATCCTTCCAATTCCCGCTACAGACTGCACTGACATTTGCCGTTATTATGTTAGATATGTTTTTTTTTTTTTTTTTTTTTCTATTTCAATCTCTCTCTCTCTCTCTCTCTCTTTTTTTTGTAGCTTTCTTTAGAATTATCTTCTCAAAAACATTTCATATAAAATATGAAACAAATAACCAGTCCCTAAAAAATGTACTTTATCAGGATGATTATTAACCACTGTTTGCCACAGCATAGGAATCCATACTGTAACAGAATATATTAAACTCAATGGTCATGTCAACATATTTAAAAGTTGCAAGTTATAAGTTTGTAAAAATAAGTTGGCAATCGGGATTTTATGGCACTCGTGTGGCAATTGTGTTGGGAAGAAAGAATGATGTTTTGATGCTATGTAAAATATTGAATAAAGTTGCTGTTCCCATGTTCTACATTATCATCATGAGTAATTATTATTAGTTTTAAGTCAACAATACATCTCAGGGAAATCCTTAGAAATTCATGTATTTAAGATTTTTTGTATGAGAAAATGCTCGAACAGTCCAGGAAAATTCCTACTTTAAAAACTTCTGGAAATGAACTGTGTCCTTGCATGAACTGTGTCCAAGTATGAACTTGAGGAATGCATCAGGAATGACGTGCAAGTATATCTTGAAATAATAATGCACACAATTTCTTATTTAATAAAATCATAAGAATAAGCTATTATCATTTACAAACCTTTAGCACACTGGACACATCGTCAGACACAGGTTTATATTGTAGATATAATAGAAAAGAAATCTAAAATGGGCAATAAATTACTTTTCCTAGATACCATGATTAATTCTAATAAATTTAGAAAGTGTAATGTATTTTCTTCTATTTATTGCCATATTTAACATGGCTATAAATAGAAAAAAATACATTACGCTTTCTAAATTTATCAGAATTAATCACAGTATCTAGGAAAAGTAATTTACTGCCCATTTCAGATTTCTTTTATGTTATATCTATTATATCTGCAATATCAAACTGTGTCTGACAATGGGTCTGTGTGTGTCAACCAGTTTAGGGATTCAAAACCATAATTCTGAGTATAGAAAGTAAAGGTTTGTCTTAAATGGCAGGAAAAGATCTTAGGAATCAAAATTATAAATATCAACTTAAAAAGTGTAAATTTCAATAGAAAGTGAAAAATATTTTGAAAAAATCAAGTGGTTTCCATAAAATGACCTCAGTGGTCATTCACTGGCAAAACATGTTTCACCAGGCCAGTAATTTGACTGTCTCCTAGCACACTTTCTGAAATGGTAGCAACCTTAAATTGAAAATTCTTTATTTTCTAAAATCTATTGTTTATATACTTATTAAAACTTATGCTGCCTTCAGAAATGAAACTTCTTTTGGGGTTTTTGTAGGAAGAGGAAGATTTCTTACCTTAATATTTGTCGACACATATGGCATGATATGTGATTCCTCACACGTCAGGTATTGACGCTATATAGACCGATCTCGTAAAGTGGAGTAAATAAAGAAATACATAATACCAGTAATTAAAATGAAGAGGCTTAATTTTAAACAATAACAAAGAATTTATTTCATTAAGATAAAACCTTATTTAATAACTATTAACATCTGGTAAATTTCATATACCAACATCTTTAGTGTAGTACATTAAGACAATCAAATCTCCTCATTCTATGATCATAATATGAGCATTACAATTATTAACCCATTAATGTGCATTAACTCACTATTCTTACTAGCCTACGTCTTAATGGCCCAGGTTATCCTTATTTAGGAGGGTCAGAGAGATAATAATAATCAAAGTGCAAAAATATGTGTAGAATTGTCCTACCTCGATCATCACTGCCGATGTCGGACTTTATGACGGCGCGCTCCGGCTCTGTCCCGCGGGCTCGCTCTCTCCGAGATCCGTCGCTCTTGCGACCTCTTCTTTTCACTCACAAAATTCAAGTCCTCGATTTCAAAAACTTAAAGTCCAAAGTTGCTCTCTGTCTCTACCCCCTTAACAAGGCGCCCCTGTCCATAATTGGCTAAGTAAATTAAGGGCTACGCCCTTCAGGCTATATTATTGGTCAAGGCCCCCCTGAAATATGAGATATGCAGTCTCCAGTTTTAAAATCGTTGAAAGTTCTCACGAGAATTTTCCCAAGGTTCGAGTGATATAAATTGACTTCTGGGGTCAGGAAGTTCAACCCCTTCCATTTGTTGTAGCACCTAATGCTGACATGAACTTGAGAAGCACCCTCTCTTTTCGAAATGAATGTCCGGTGCAGCTGCGTTCGAGGGAATGTTACAAAAATCGCCTCACTTCATGAGGGACCGTCTTCTTAGGTCCACTTCCTTTTTCAAAAGAGCAATGTTATATTGGGAATTGAAAATTACAATATAACAATTACCCTTCTTCCCCCCCCAAAATTTTGGTGGGAAAAAAGCCAATTACAAAAGTGCCAGCTCATAGTTGCTGCATGCGTGTCCACTGTGTAGTCCAACAACTCGTCTTGCTCTCATCTGTATCTACTGTAAAAATGTACTATATACACATATACACAAATCATATTATCATATATATACTCTTATATGCCATCAAAAGAACACGAAAATACTATACAAAATACAATTCTCAATGTGTCTGAAAATGACGATATCTGTGTCGTTCAGTTGTACTTATTATCGATTAAAAGTCTATTCATGTAAGCACAAGTTCGTCCACTGGTGATATGTCTTTTTTTTTTTTTTTTTAAACAATATAGTTCCACACAAGTTCAAGGTGTATATCTGTAAAATTGTTCACTTATGATAACCAAAGTCACTTTGACCGTCACTTGGATAATCGTTGGGATCAGGGACTTACGCATATGGTCCCTAATAATATCACTATGTCCCCTTGTAGTTATGGTGGAAAGTGTAAAATATCTTTCCTTTGGAAAAAAAAAACACTGATATCACTGCACCCTTGGAAACCGCTGAAATGTAAATCGCTCCACTGCTGGAACTCGTTGCAGAACTGGATCGCTGTCTAACTGGAATTCGCTGAACTGTAAGGCGCTGAACTGCTGGAACTCGCTGAAGGATTGGACCGCTGTCTAACTGGAATTCGCTGAACTGTAAGGCGCTGAACTGCTGGAGTCGCTGACCAAATGATAATCTTTGTGCACCCGGAATCGTTGAGCACTCGGAATCTCTGATCAACAGGAATTGCTGACCATTTGAGAATCGTTAGGCAACCGGATCTGTACGCTGTCTCATGTTTTGTTTAGGACAATCAATACATATACATTACACTCAAGCTTATTAAAATACTCTCTTCTCTTAAAACTCCCTTAAGTATCATTTTTTTATAAATTCAATTTCTATAATTTTAATTTGTCACCCGGCACACGAAACATTACAAAAAAAAACTCTCTTTTTTTTTTTTTTTCAAACTCCTTTAAATTTGTTAACACTCTCAAAAATTGCCCCCTTTGAAATTTCTACACTTTATCTACTTTACATCCTTCCATATAATATATACATTTTTTTTTTTTTTTTTTTGATACTCTCTTCAAACTTACATTTTTCAAATTCCTTCTTTTTATTTATTTTACATCTCTGCCTTATGTATATATATATATATATTTTTTTTTTTTACATTATATACACTTCTTATCTAACATCCAATCCATCATGTGTTCTGAACCGGACATGCCATAAATATAACTCATGTACATATTTATAATAAAATACTTAAACAATTACACTATCCTCTCAAATACTATCAAAATAAGACTTATATAACTCCAAAAATTTCCGCAATATACTTTAAAATTTTCCTACAATCTCTGAGATGACAGAAAAACATATATAAATATTTAATTACCATCCTACTTAAATTCTTATAACTCCCCTGCGATTCTATATTACACTATCCATAATTATACATTTTCTTTCACATATCCCCTGATTTAATCCAAATCTTATACTTGGATACGGAATTTCCCGAATTCCTTACATTATTCACTTTCCCACTTAATGAAAACATACTTAAAAAAATTTTTTTCGTAAATCTTATCACTCACTGAAAATCTCTCAATGCATACATAATTACAAATTTTCTCTCAAATATCCTCTAACTCAATTCATATTCCATACTTGAATACCAAAATGTACGTTTTCTTTTCTTATATCCGCTGTAATTGAATGCAAAGTCTCCTGAATTAATTCACTTCTCCTCTTTCCTTTTTCAATTGCCAAACTTTTGTGTATTTTATTCTAGCATCTAAATTCCCTGTTCAAACAGAAAAATCTGGCCCCCAGAGAAAATCTCGTAGTGGTATACAAGGTCAACATGTCCTTGTGCCATTGTGTCATTTTCCCGGGATAAGCTCCCCTTTCTGGCCTGCGGCTAATACGGGCATTTCTCCGTGTGGGGTCCTCTCCCAATTAGTCGTACATGGCTCGTACATGTCGCCTTTTTGAAAATGGTCCATCTCGTCATCCGCCATTCTGGCCAGTGTTCAGTGGCTTATGGATTGTGTGATGTGAAAGTGCTCTACCGAGGCCCCCAAATGGATTAAAAACTCTGGAATTACACGGATTACCTCTAGGATTCTCACTTTCATTCTCTGGATTAATTAAAAATGCGGTTAGTGTTATTTTGTTCTTACATTCTATTTTATTATTATATATCTTGTTATTTCCCGTTAAGTGAACCTAAATCCAAGACTTCCCTCGACTTCAACTGTACGACGCTCCGCCCGACGTCCCTTTACAACGTTCGCTTCTCTCAAAACAATCCATGTGAGCTCCTATCAAAATATATGTAAAAAAAAACGCTTTTTTTTTTTCAAATGCTTTTTATTTAATCTACAATTCGCGTATGTTTATTAAAATTATCTATTCATTTTAAATTATAATTTGCGTATAATTTTCATTACCATTATATTTTTTCTTTGAACTGCCATTATGATTTTTAATTAAAATTCTCTATCCATTTTAAACTCTAATTTTAATTTTTAATTACCCATTATTTAGTTATTTGAATTACGATTTTTATTTTTAATTATGAATTATTTATTTATTTAAACTAGAAAAAAAATTTGTTTTTTTTTTTTTTTTTTTTTTATTTACCAATTATCTAATTATTTTAAACTATAATTCTATAACTCCTATTTCCTCACGCGTATTCATCCAACAATGGTTGATCAATCCGCTAATTAAATGAAGAGCGCGTGGAGAAAGTTTACTTTTGTTTTAAAATTTCACTGTTCTTTGAAAAGAGTTTTTTTTTTTTTTTTTTTAGAAATTCAAAATATCCCTTTATTTAATATTCCTAATTATCTTATCCATCGAAATTTTTATTGCCTGGAAATCAAAGTTCTCTTAAAAAAAAACCTTCTTTTTATAGAGTTATAACGACTTTTTATAGAATTCTAACGATGTCCCCCTTTTGCTTTTTTTTTTTTTTTCATGAAATGTGACGTATCTTCTCTGTTATTTATGTTCTTTCCAAATTTGAATTTAATATATCCACATCTTTAACCTATCATCCCTAAAATTTCTTTTGTCCTCCAACGATACTTGTTATTTATTTTGTAACAATTATTTATTTTTTTAAATCACAATTTTTATTCATAATTCCCAATTATTTATAGTTCCATATTTATTTAAACTTTCTTGTTCATTTAAACTTTCAACTACTTAATGTATGATTTATTTAAAATTTCCTCATTTTTTTTTTTTCACAATTTGTTTACACTTTCTTAATTAATGTAATATTTATTTACATTTCTTTAATTTATAATTCAATGTTTATTTAAAATTTCCTTTATTTACAATCCAATATTTATTTAAAATTTGTGTTCCATATTTCGCGTTGCATTTTGTGAATGGCGATTTTTCTTTGTTACTAATATTTTCAAAATTTTGAATTACGGTTTGTCCGCGTTCTTACCTATGTTTAAACTTCTTTCGTGTTTTAATTGAATCAATTTAAATTTAAATTCTTTAAAGATCTCAAATCATATCTGTGTTTCGGCCTAACCGGTGTTGGAAGTAGTACTGTGCGTGAACAACTTGTACTGTTTATATCGTCCCCTTGTAAATTTTGTGCTGATTCATCCTTCCTTTGCGTGCTTCCCCGATCCATTTGTATACAACCCCCATCTATTTGTGTTGGTCCCTCTTGCGCATCTCGTTCTATTTCCCCCTTGTTTCCCTCTGAAAATCGACCTTGAGTGGAACCCATCTCCACTCTTTGACCGTGAGTCGCCACTGAGAAATTCTGCCTCCCTGAAATTGTCGCCACCGAAGTGTTTTGCGTGATTGGCAATCTGCTCTCAACCAGTTCCATCCCGTTGTACGTGTCGCTTGCTGTTTAAGAGAAGGGAGAAAGAAACCTTTTCGCTCGCAAATGTGTTTGTTGACATTTTGTACTGTTCGAGGAGGGGGGAGGGGGATCGTTCGCTGGTGTTGTGTTGTGCTGACATTTTGTGAATGCCGTGTGTTTTGCTACATATCTGTCGCAAGTACGTTAAGTAATAAAAGCGGGAAGAGAATGTTGCTTTCCATTAACAATTTTGACTTCATATCCATTTTTCATTTTTATAATTTATCCATTGCCAGGTCAATTTCCAAAGAATTCATTTTTTTGACAAATTATTATTTTTACCTCTTTCTCATCTTGAAATTTTCCAAATAGCGATTGTCATACAATATTAAGTTCCTAAAAATTTTTGGTTTCATGAAAAAATGTGAACCGAGTTTTCTTTCATTCCGCTTTTGGATCTCCTCACTTACACTATTGTTACAAACTTGTATTTTCTGTGGAACCTCTATTTCTTGCCTAGCATACCTTTTGTTATGATTCTCATTTATTTCTGAAGGTTTTTGGACGCAATTCACTTCACTATCGTTTTGGCTTTTCTCTCTACTTGTACTAGAATTTTTATTTTGAATATTTTTAGTGGTCTCCTTTGAATTTTGTAAATTTTGAGAGTTAGTATTTCCATTATCGTTGTCCATAATATCCATCATTTCACTTTCATTTGAATTTTGTGTATCTTGTATCATGTGATTCTCATTCGTAATTCGAATGTCCTGAAGCTTGCATTTTGTATTTTGAATATTTTCAAAATGAACCCTTTCTGTAATCAAAACCTCCGTTATTTTGTTTTCATTTGGATTTTTGCTATCTTCATTGCCATAGCTTGTACCAGTGTTTCGTGAATTTTGGGGATCAGCATTTTTGCTAATCAAAGAATCCATTACTTTGTTTTCATTTGAAATTTTGATGTCTTCATTGCCATAGTTTGTACTTGTGTTTTGTGAATTTTCGGGATCAGCATTTTTGCTAATCAAAGAATCCATTACTTTGTTTTCATTTGAAATTTTGATGTCTTCATTGCCATAGTTTGTACTTGTGTTTTGAAATTTATTTTCCACCTTGTGTAATTCCGTGTTTAATTCATCTCCAATTGACGCGATATGTTCAACTTTGTCCTTCCTGTCCTTAATGTCCTCTCTCTCTCCATTATTTTGGGTTCTGTAATTACCAATATTTCCACTATCAATTTGAGTTTTATATTTTTCAACGTTACGTCCCTCGTTCTCAATATTTATTTGTGTAACATTCCTTTTTCTAATTCCTTCTCTATTCCTTTGCGTACCCCTTTCTAGGTCTCTGTTTTGTGTAGGAGGTTCTGCATAGTAATTTCTGCTCTGGTGATATTTTCTCGGAAAGGCGTGGTTTGAAATGTAATTGTATGTGTCCGGCTGGGAGGCGTAAGTTCTGCGATCAACATACGGTTGGTTTTGAAATGAGTGGGGAGGAGATTGTATTCGTTTATTCAAAAATGTTCTGGAATTGTTTATGTTTCGATTCCGTCCCCCATTATTTGTTGCGTACGCCCGGCATTCTCTCATACAATGACCCTCTTTATTGCAATAATGACATGTAACAATTTTTCTTGTTTGTATTGTGGGAATATGTACCTTTCTTTGTATTTTAAATGTGTTTATCTTTTGGGTAATAGAATTTAAAAGATGTGTTCTAATTTCTTGTTGTTCTCTGCGGAACGTCTCAATTTCCCGTCTAAAATTATCATTATTTACCTTTGCAGTTATCGGAGCTAAATTCGCTTGTTCTAAGTATGTGGCCATTTTTTACAGCTTAATCAAAATTATTCCCTGTTGTTACACTTTAAAATCCTCCCCCAAAATATTTAAATACAATATCACATAAATTCAAAAACATAATTCTAATCATTTCACTATCTACGCATGCAAATACTTCAATCCTCATAATAAACTCCTAAAATATTACACAAATATTTATATAATTCAAAAGTTTCTTAAAAGCTTCAAGTTCCCTAATAATTATATTTTCACATACAATATGGCATGTCTCATTAAGAACACATAATGATTCACTATTTGCTTGCTTCTCATACTGTGAAATAAATTTTCTTAAATTTACCTATATTTATTTTAATTTTAAATTTCTTTCTTTAATTTAATCCTTATTTTACACAAAAAAATTTTTTATTCAATATTTTCATTTTTCATTAATTCCAAATATTTTTATTCTCTTCATTAAAATTTAAATTCTGGCATATAACAGGTCTAAAACAGCAAAGTCGCCAGAAGGGTGAAATAATTTTGAATCCAGGTTTGATTGGTCATGCTCACCAATATGATAAGGGTGCAATAATTTTGAGTCCAGGTTCGAAACTGGTTTAAACGGCACCAAAATGATATGTGAGCAATAATTTTGAGTCCAGATTCGACTGGTCACGGGCGCCAAAATGATATGTGATTCCTCACACGTCAGGTATTGACGCTATATAGACCGATCTCGTAAAGTGGAGTAAATAAAGAAATACATAATACCAGTAATTAAAATGAAGAGGCTTAATTTTAAACAATAACAAAGAATTTATTTCATTAAGATAAAACCTTATTTAATAACTATTAACATCTGGTAAATTTCATATACCAACATCTTTAGTGTAGTACATTAAGACAATCAAATCTCCTCATTCTATGATCATAATATGAGCATTACAATTATTAACCCATTAATGTGCATTAACTCACTATTCTTACTAGCCTACGTCTTAATGGCCCAGGTTATCCTTATTTAGGAGGGTCAGAGAGATAATAATAATCAAAGTGCAAAAATATGTGTAGAATTGTCCTACCTCGATCATCACTGCCGATGTCGGACTTTATGACGGCGCGCTCCGGCTCTGTCCCGCGGGCTCGCTCTCTCCGAGATCCGTCGCTCTTGCGACCTCTTCTTTTCACTCACAAAATTCAAGTCCTCGATTTCAAAAACTTAAAGTCCAAAGTTGCTCTCTGTCTCTACCCCCTTAACAAGGCGCCCCTGTCCATAATTGGCTAAGTAAATTAAGGGCTACGCCCTTCAGGCTATATTATTGGTCAAGGCCCCCCTGAAATATGAGATATGCAGTCTCCAGTTTTAAAATCGTTGAAAGTTCTCACGAGAATTTTCCCAAGGTTCGAGTGATATAAATTGACTTCTGGGGTCAGGAAGTTCAACCCCTTCCATTTGTTGTAGCACCTAATGCTGACATGAACTTGAGAAGCACCCTCTCTTTTCGAAATGAATGTCCGGTGCAGCTGCGTTCGAGGGAATGTTACAAAAATCGCCTCACTTCATGAGGGACCGTCTTCTTAGGTCCACTTCCTTTTTCAAAAGAGCAATGTTATATTGGGAATTGAAAATTACAATATAACATGGCAGTCTGCAGTGAAAAACATAATTAAGAAGCAATTTTTTTCAATACAGTCATGTGTCGCTGTCTAGACCAATTTGATGTTCACTTACGTTAAACAAAATAGAAAAGCTATTAAAAAATGTTTTTCAGTTGGGTAACTTTATTTGTGCTTATTTTGGGCACTAAAAAGGGGAACAATTCATTTACTGGCACTATTTCTAAGCACTTTTCTAAGTACATATTAAGTTGAGCCATTTTTAAGCACTTTTAGATACTTTAGATTTTTTTCTTAATAAGCTTTCAATCTTTATAATTTGCTGCAAATGTTCCCTATGCTTAGCTCCGATCTATTAAGTAAAATCTTTGGTTTTAACTTGTTTTTCAACTTTAATTTTCTTCATAGATGTAACTTTTAAACAAGTGAACATTCAACTTTTGGGCAAAGATCTCCATCATGTACTTCACAATATACTGTCATCATGTCATTTGCCTACGGAATATTTAGATTCCTTGCAAAAGAGTAAAAAGCAGCAGGATGTTTTTCACAAGATTCAAAAGCCTAAAACTAGAAGCAATGAAAGTGAATTTCACAACACTTGGTGGAGTGAGGCCCAAAAAACTACAAAAGATATTGAAGAAAGGATTAGAAATGAACCCGATATTGATTTTAGGTACTTTTGTTAAGTACTTTTATTAGGTACTTTTTTACTTTTTTAAAGTCACTAGTTAAATGATATTTCTAAAATGTTGAAAAATTAAAAATAATTTAAAATTTAGCTTACATTTAAAATTTTCTGGGTTTTTTTATGCATAATACTTACAATGTTTACTCACATAATTGTTGCTATTACAAACTTTGTTTCATTTTCCCACTATAAAATTTGAAAACAATTTATCCTTGCATATTTTATTTCCAGCATTTCATTTATAATTATTGCAAAAATTATAAAAAATGATTACCATATATTTTTTTGTACAAGCCAAGAATTTTTGAGAATCGTAACTCACTCACATAATCATCCATCAGCATTCAAACATCTCACAATTCTGCTAAAAAATCATTGTAATCCATTTCAGAGTTCGCCAAAATATGTAATTACATGTTAAATATGCATAAATATACATATTTAATGCCTGAAATTTTATCAATGCGTAAAATATGCATTAAAATTTTTTTTTTTCTAAATTATGAGATTTCCTCTTTTTTATATTTTAATTTTTTTATATATGTAACTGTTGTCTGGCCAATAACTAGTTTCTAGTATTTGTTTACATAGCCATGATGAACGTTTGATCTAGTACGATTAGGCTTAGTTTGTAGACATCAAATCGCAGATGTTGATTATGACAGCATCATGTCCATCCATCGGCCCTCGTCCATAGTTGGATGTTTCCTAAGGAGCATATATGACATGAGCAGTCTATTTCCAATAAGCATAAACAATGCCTTCATAACCATGTAATATGACTGGCAAGGATTATTTAGCAGGTTTCGCACATTTAGTGATATCTATGTACATTTTGACCAATTATTTTTAATTTGGTTTATAAACGGGTTTCTGATTTTGATCAAATATTTTCCAATAAAATTATGTACTTTGCTTAAATTCAGAAATATTCAGTATGTTAAAATTATTCTAAAAATGTCCATTTTATTTTTTTGTTATTTGACAGTGAGTAACATAATTTATAGAATTATGATATGTATCTTTCTCGAGATATTTTATGTTTATTTTATTTAAAAGAAAAAAATATATATATGTATGTTCACTATTGTTAAGTGAGTAAATGTTTTGTAAGCTCTTACTCACTTGACAAAAATAAATGTGCTTTGAACCAAAAATAAATGGAAGCATTTGTTTAGAATTTATTGCAAGCCATTCTTGGGATGTTAGATATTTCTTTTCTACAGGAGGTACAATATCTGTGAAAAGAACCAAACAATTTAATTAAATTCAGTGTGTATTTTAACCAATAACAACAAAATACCTATTGATTTTGTTGTATATTTTGTTTGTATTTCAGCTAAATTAAATAAAATAAAACTATTGATTTTGTTGTATATTTTGTTTGTATTTCACGTAAATTAAATAAAATAAAACTAATATGTGTTCCTATTTTTCTATAGTATCAAAATTTGTTAATTTTAGGGAAAATTATGTATTGTACATAACTGAGTATCAAACAATAACATTTTGAGTGTGAGTAATTAAAAGTGTGTGCATTCACCAACAATTCCTGAAAAGCATATTCCTTAAACCTAACAATAGATCTAAAAATAGGCACTCACCGTAGGTCAATTAAACAATTCAGTTTGGTGATTAAATGAAACATTTAAACAGACAGGGCCACCTTTTCTCTACCATTGCTTAATCAAAAAACTGCCCAGAAGTTTACTAACTGTTCATTTCTTCTGTCTCCAATTCTTGTGCCATCCAGGCTGCCTTAAAATAAATTTTAGCCTCCTCCATAAAACTTTTATAGTAAACAAATAAATAAAAGATACATTGAAGCATGAGAAATGGGCCCCAGAGCTTTGTAGGCCCCCAGTATTTACCCACTTTGCCTATGGTAAAAAACACCCTGATCTCATCAAACTACTTTCATTTCCAATTAATCAAATAATTCTCTTTCTTCCCTTTGTGCTGCCTCCTAGCATCATATACATATTACATATTAAGTATATATAACTTTACTTAATAAGTATTCAATTCAACAATTACTTAATATCTATTTAATTTATCGATTTCACAAAAAATCCATGATAGAGTGGCCTTTAAACTGAACTGCCTACCGGCTACTTGCTACTAAATGAAAATTCTACCTAATTCTATTCAGATCTACCTAATAAGCATTTGCGACATCCACAATTATTCTCAGATCATTTCAGTAGGATAATATTAAAACTGATTTAATGTAATAGAAAATGAAAATGTCATGATTTCTAGTGAAAGAATTGAAACTAATCTTGCGCCTAGATATTGAAAATATTTTAGTGAAACGTAAAAATATATCCTTTTGTTTAAAAATAGTTCAAGTAGCCACACTGTCAGCATGCTGATGATTCATGATTTTCAAAGCAGTTTACTTTTTCAGCAATCATTAAATATTTCATCAATCATCAAACAATATAATTTTGAGTCGTTTTAATAAGGCAAATTTATACAATAAAAATTTATAATAAAAATATTCTTTTAAAGGATGTCTTTGGCATAATCAAACTTAAGGATTTTTTTTTTTTATTTATTAACTTTCAGTAAATGGAAGTTTTCCCATAATTTTTCATGGATACCCACTAGTTAGTATTATAATGAATATTCTTTAGGTACTGGTTGAATGAAAATGTGCATAAATCACTTCAGAGGCTACGGACATCTCAACCTCTCCGAGTTGAAACTGAAAGACTTAGTGAGGAGCTAAGGGATGAATTGGAATTGGAAGATATTGTTTGGAACTGTGGGTGGGGCATAACACATTTTAGAGGATGTTTGCAAAGTTTTAGAGGACTTTTGCTTCAACATCCTGTGGACATGCAAGTCCTAAAAGGTAGTATAGAATCTGTACCTATTAATCAAGTATTACTCTTGCTATCAAGTACTTGTAACTAACAAAGTGCTTATGATGAAGTTTCTCTAATTTTAAAAACTTTTTTTACAAATTGTGAATTTAATTTTTAATGATTGTGAATATATTTTGTTCCCTGTGTTTTGTTAAAATTCCTTTTTTATTATTTTTTTTTAAAGTTAATTTTTACAAAGTATATCCTTTCTTCTCGATTCTTTCTGATACTTGACTTTAAAATAACTCATATGGCTGAATATCTGATAACTGTCAATTTTCAGGTTGAAAAAAATGTTTTTAACTTTATAATTTCTAGAAACTTTTACTTGGAATAACTTTTTGGAATTATGTTTTAAGTTTTCTGATGGATGACAGAACTGTTAACATGATTAATGAAATTTTAATGCATATTTATTTATGTTTGCATATCAATAATGGCCATGATAGAAATGAAATATTGGTTTCTTATTGTTCTGCATGGAGATCAAAACTAATATTGGAAAAACAAAGTATACACTTTACATAACTCACAATAACAGGCGAAACAGTATTTTTAAATTTTCATTTATATTAATAATGACTATATTCAAGTCCCAGGTAATAAATATACTCACAGAAATGACAGGTTTAAAGATATATTCATCAAAATTAAGTCAAAATTGTGTTTTTCACTTAATAGCAAAACTTCAAATTGATGTGGAACAAAACTCTAAATATAATTTTTCATATGACTTATAATCATCTTTTCAGCCGATGGTTGGAAAAAGACAATTTTTTAGACAACATTTTAATGTCACTAATTTTCAGGAACAAACTCAATTTTGTTAAATTTTGCAATGAATAACTCAATTTTTCTCAGCAATTTTGCAAATTAATATCATTAAAATTTTTATAAATAAGTTTTTCTTACAGGCGAAAATCATAAATTGTTAAGTTTCATCATTCTATTTCCATTATTTTTAAGTTTTTTACTTATGTAATTAGGAGTTGAAAACTTAATTCATCACTGTAGGACAGTGATAAAGTTTTTATGAAATCAAGCGTACATTTAATATTAATGAAGAACACTTTTTTGTTGAAAAATATGTAAAACAGTATTCTAAACAAATACTACAAAAAATATATATCTTATTTAATTTTTTTTTTTTTTTTTAAGCTCAAATATGCACTCGGGACACAAATATGCACTCAGTCTTGTTATCATACTTTAATTTAAGTAAAATGCCTTATTTTATCTTGTGTTTAACATAAATTATGTATCTAGGGCAATCCATTAATTTGGGCTAATTTAAAAGAGGTATATATTTCCTCCAATTGAGTGATTACCTTCTTTACTAGAGTTCAATTGAAAAATTTTGGCATATGTGTGTGACATAGAAACTTAAATTGATTTGACAAAATTAGATCAGTTGCCAATGGAAGCCAAGGATAATAACATTTAATAGGGAGTATTGAAATTTCCTTAGAGAGAGGAGTTTTAAAAAGATATGTGATATATTAGTTCTATATATACATTTTTAAATCAAGCATGCCTTTAGAAGTTATTAGTATAGAGTGGGTTAGTATAAAGGATGACATGAGCGTACTTCCATTTTGTTTTGTTAGATTTGTGGGAGAAATTTTTTACAAGTCTATCATGAAGAAGAGGATCACCACTCGTTCAGCAGGCAGGTAGGCCATTATGTAGCCTACTGCACACTCAGAATACAGTCCACAATGTGAGCCTACTAAAGACATTTAAAATCTTTTTCAAAAATTAACTGGGTTGGTTGCCAAAGTGGTGTCCGGTGGGAAAAGTTGTATTTTATGACACACTAAAAGCATTTCTAAATATTCCAAATTCTCAAAGTTTTTAAACCTAAACATCATCAAAATTATATATGAAAATGACATTTGACCAGTTTCTCCCTAAATTTACAAATATGTAACTCTATATGTAATTAAATGGAACTTTCCTAAAAATATAAAAATGCATTAAAATAAAAGAGAGAGAACACAGATTTTAGGTTTTCAAAATCTAACGTTTATTAAAATTTTAAACTTCACTTTTAAAATAATTTTCAAAATATTTTACATCTCATTAACTAACAAATCCAATAAACAACTTAAATAAATAAATAGAATGGCCGGTCGTATAGTGGTAGTAAAAACGTTAGAATATTAAATTTTAAAGTTAACAATATTAAACTTATACAACTATTTATCAAAACTAAAATTTGGAATAAAAAGAACATCAGTTAGCCAAAAGGGAAATTTAGAACAAAAGTTAAACTTAACCACAGGATTCGCAACTTAAAATATATAAGTCTAAAGGGGTCTTATTTCTGTGCTAACTCAAAACAATTGGAATAAAGACATATTTTAACTATTGAGAAATATTAGAATTTGGAGGAAAGGGAATAATATCACCAAGGCTCCAAGAAAAACGGCGGAAATCGGCGGGAGGCAGAATCACCAAACGTGCAGCAGATCCAGAGAACACCAGAAGAGGAAAATCCATGGCACAGGGTCACAATATGTCCAGCAGAAAATCCGGAAAAGGCCGTTCCACGGGATTCAACTCCAAAGAGATTCTCCACACCAGCTGGACGTCGAGTAATAAAAAAATCATTTCTCTCAACAGCCGCACCGGACTACTGACATCAAAATGGAGAACTTAACATGTGTCCGTCAATTGGGCTCGGAAATGCGAACTCCATTCATCATAAAATAGAACTGGCAGCTTGTCAAGATAAACATATTTCTAATTGGCCGGTAAGACTTCCTCGGCCGACATCACATAAATCGTGAAACATCTTGGATCATTATTTAAATGATATGAAACTAATTAGCATGACTCTTCATTCCGTCGCAGCTTCCAGACATAAACAACATCAGAGAGCACAGCGGCAAAGGACTGCTGATTGATTATAAACTAAACAAATCAATCCACATCTTGAAAAACAAAACACACATCACAGCCGGGAATAATGAGACATTTCAAGCCGAATTCGAACTACGGCTCGCGCCGAAGCGCTGAAAACAACAACTTTGACAGATCACATCTTAGGTTCTAATCAATTGCAAAAAAGCAAAGAGCAAAGAGAGAAAAGAGTGCGCGATTTGCTTATATACTGCGAAACATCGCTGCCACAGATTGTCAACAAAATTATCGATGAACGATAAAATAATTAATGACAGACGATTTTAATATTACGGTCAACCAATTAAAAACTCGAAACTTTAAAGAAGAGAAATGGAATTTTAAAGCAGACGAAAATTAAAAAGAAATGAAGTGAAACGATTTGGAAATATACGAATTCGGCAATAATTTAAATATGGACGATTCTGAAATATTTAAAAAGCTGAAAATAGAATAAAACCGAAAAACTGCAATGAATTAACGAATTTTTAACAGAGGGCAATAAATTTGGAATCAAATTAAAGGGAATAAAAAGGGCAATAAATGGAATTCCAAATTAGCCAATTTAAATAAATTTAAATTGCTAAAACCTAAAAAGAACGAACTTTTGCCGTTTTTAAAACAAAACCTATGGAATAGAACCTATTTGAAACAGAAGAATATCAAAAACCTAAACAATTAGAAGATGAATAACTAAAAGAGAATGACTATGTAAATAAGACCCCTGAACACATTTAAACTAAAAACAAAATACCTAAAATTGTTAAATATCCAAAAGTATAACCCAACAACTCCTTCGAACGTCCCAAAAAAATTTTTCATTTGAAAAATGAAAAATTTTAGCTAACACATGACAAAATTTCGCGAAACGAAGGAGAGAAAAAAAAAAATCAAAATCTCAACTACAGCTGTAACACGAGCCATAAAAATCACATAAAAAATCAAATTCCTTATAAATAAATCAAAAATCAAATAATCACTTCACTAAACACTTTCATAATATCAAGTATCATAAATTTTTCAACTCTAAAATAAACATGTAGATTCAACATTTCAACATTAAACTCTCTAACTTCATTATAACTTTACATTATGAAAATTCATCAAATCATTTTAAAATGCTCCAACAAATACGCCATCAAAGAGAAGAAACAGAAAAATAATAAACAGATCTCCATATCATTAGCTGTCATGAATAAACATAAATTTTAACGAAAACTTTGGACCAGCCAAAGAATTCCAATAATCTAAACAATAAATTTTGAAATGGTACCTTCAACATAACAACCAATAAATACAATCATCAAATTCATCACCATCTCCTCCTCTACAAAGAAAACAAATATTCGAAGCATAATTTTCAATTTAAATAATAATATCAAAGTTGGCTCAAGTTACAAACAAAAAAAATTGTGGAATATTTACCCCAAAATAACAAACTCAATTCCCTAACAATTTGGAACTGAACTCAAATTTAACCGACTTGCTTACAAATTATACTATAAACTGATTACTTGGCAAATTAGATCGTTCAAAATACAAATATACATTAAAATGACCTTATGCATCATTTTACACCAATATCAATAAACGCGATTCTACTAATTATTGTGCAACATCTTGCACTCTCAACAACAATAAACTCAAATATCATAACTGTATCTCTCTGGTAATCTCAAACAATTCTCATAAAAATCAAAAAAAATTAAGACAAGGGGCCGAGGGTTGTGAGTCCTCTCAAAGGTTGTGAATCTTTTTTGAACCCAAAAAAATAGCACAAAAATATCCATCAAGTAGTACATTTAAATTCACTAACTGCCAAGTGTATCACATTACTTTAAACAAAATACCAAAGAAAAAATCATGTTACAAATCCCCATTTAATTTTTAAAACCAAAAGAACTCAAATTGCATTGCACAATTTTAAATATTCCACTTAAAAAAATTTAATTCTCCTATAATAAAATAAATTTATCCACTTTAACGACCAAAAAAAAATTTTAAAGACAGTATAAAAAATATCAGATTCAGAATTAAGAACAAACAAACTGATTTTATCACCACTCTATTTGAGTGTGAAAACCAAACACATGATCAATGTGAAGAACAAGATAACTCAAGTTGATATTTATGTCACACTCATATTGGAGTGTAAAAAACACCTGCATTACCCAATTTTTCAATTAATCACCAGTATTTCATCAACTACATTCACATATCAGTGAGGATTTAAAACTCAATTCCAAATCAGAACATACAAAAAATTCTAAGTCGAAAAACTACTGCTTTAATTCTATACAATTTAACTTAATAAAAAAAAATATTCTCATATTAAATTTACTCAATTAATTTTTCTCTATTTTATCAAAACAATTTTAAGTGTTGCTGGGAGCGTGGGTTACAAGAACAACAAAATAAAAAAAATTTGTTAATGAGATGGGATTAGAACAAAAAATGTAAATACTATAAAGTGCGTTCTTCAAATACTTAAAACTTCCTAAACTTATGAATTAAATTTACTTTCAAACTACTTCAAATAATAAAATTCAAATCAAATTAACTTAAATTAAGGAATGCTTAAATAAAAATTCTAAATAAAAAAGTCAAACTCAAAAATTCTTAAGTTTCCTCAAAAAAATTCTAAATGAAAATATTTAAATTAATCCTAAAATTTCAATTTTAATCAAAATATTAAAGTAAATTACTCTAATTTAGTTTAAGAACATTCTAAAATATCCAGCCTTAGTTTAAAATCTTATCAAAATCTCAATAGTAATTACTTTTAGAATAAACAAGTATGGAATCAGTTTACGGAAATTTCATTTTTAAGAACACAAATTATTAAGAACATATATTACAGTTAGCATGAATAAGCCCCTAGACTGGTCAAACGGCGCCAATTGTTCGGTAGTTTTTGTTGTATTTAATTGTTGGGTAGAAAAAGTGCATTTATGATACACTAAAATAAAATATTTTTTTTTTTTAAGCTCAAATATGCACTCGGGACACAAATATGCACTCAGTCTTGTTATCATACTTTAATTTAAGTAAAATGCCTTATTTTATCTTGTGTTTAACATAAATTATGTATCTAGGGCAATCCATTAATTTGGGCTAATTTAAAAGAGGTATATATTTCCTCCAATTGAGTGATTACCTTCTTTACTAGAGTTCAATTGAAAAATTTTGGCATATGTGTGTGACATAGAAACTTAAATTGATTTGACAAAATTAGATCAGTTGCCAATGGAAGCCAAGGATAATAACATTTAATAGGGAGTATTGAAATTTCCTTAGAGAGAGGAGTTTTAAAAAGATATGTGATATATTAGTTCTATATATACATTTTTAAATCAAGCATGCCTTTAGAAGTTATTAGTATAGAGTGGGTTAGTATAAAGGATGACATGAGCGTACTTCCATTTTGTTTTGTTAGATTTGTGGGAGAAATTTTTTACAAGTCTATCATGAAGAAGAGGATCACCACTCGTTCAGCAGGCAGGTAGGCCATTATGTAGCCTACTGCACACTCAGAATACAGTCCACAATGTGAGCCTACTAAAGACATTTAAAATCTTTTTCAAAAATTAACTGGGTTGGTTGCCAAA
Organism: Amaurobius ferox; assembly: GCA_951213105.1. Classification (NCBI taxonomy): domain Eukaryota; kingdom Metazoa; phylum Arthropoda; class Arachnida; order Araneae; family Amaurobiidae; genus Amaurobius; species Amaurobius ferox. Next base: position 119,486,455 of record OX578147.1, read on the forward strand.
GTGGCGAATCTAATATATAAAAAGGAAAGCTGCCTATACACATTTCTAACTCAAATATCTCCCTAACCACATGGTGGATTTTCATGAATTTTTTTCTGCAGGCAGTAAGACTGAATCCATATTCTGATGCAAGTTTTATCACTCTACAGTAAAGTGTGAAATAATTAAATTAAAAACATGTTTTTGTCTGTCATGATTGCTTAGAACTCGAGAACAATTTAACAGATTTACACACTTTTGTCACTGGTTTGTAAGACTTAATTTGGAGCAAATTTATGTCTAAAATATTTCAGATTTTTGCTGCATTCATTTTATTTCAACATTATCTACAATAATACCAAGTATTTCTGCTAGTTATTGTAGTAAAAGCAAGATTTTTACAGTATTTGGAACATAGAAATTGTAATATTCAAATTTTTAAGAAATTGTTCTAGAAATTTCATAGCTGGATTAAAACAATACTTGAATAATTAGGACTCTACAATCTAAAATATGGCAAAATTTAGGAGCTATTAGTAATTAGTTATTACCATATTAGCAGAGCAATTAGCAAGATAAGATTAAGCATGTTTAAAAGCCTAAATGAACTAATTTTTAAAATTTTTAATCTCTTTAAATTTGGAGTTTTGACCTATTTAAAAACAAGTTGCCTATTAAGGTTTTTTGTGACTGTTGTGCAAAACTAGAAAAGTAAATGTAAAATATTTTATGCAAGTTCATAAAAATGTTCTTATTGTTATTTTTATTAAATAAGTGGCAACCCAGATAACTTTTTGCGTATTTACTTATAAAAAACCTTTTCAACAGTATTTTTTGTTAAATAGTTTTTTAAACAAGATTTTTATCTTTATCACTTATAGGGAGGACTGTTGTGTTTGGACGGCAGACTGGTGTCAGTTTTGAAGGACATATTATTTTAAGCAGCGAAGATGTTCGAAGTAGTTGGTTAGATGTAAGTTTGCAATTGTTTCACTAATTTAAGATAGTCATAGTTATTAAAATCCTATTCACTATATTTGAATTGGAGACATATCTGTTCAGAAGAAATTTTGGTTCATTTTTATTTCAAATTTTGGACACAGATCCTTCCCAAAATTCATTACCTTAAAACTTGCCTTCCTCAAAACTCCCCAAATTCCTTCACAAAATTCTGAGTGTAAAAAATGGTCTGCATAGACTTGACTCAACCTAACCTGTGGGCTGATTCAGGCCAAATATGTCTTTGATGAGTTCCATTTGGACTATGTTTAAATTTAGTTCTTAAAAATTAATTGAGCCAACAGAAAGTATTCAATGTTTAAAAAGTATATAAATGAAATTTATAATAGCGTATATAGGATTATCTAACTGGTTTTAGTGGTGCAAAGGTAGAGAAACCAACTTTTGTCTTAATTCTGTAAACAAAAATTACATATACAAATTCTATGAGTTTGACAAAGTTTGATAAATATTATTTCGGTCTACACTGTGCCAAAACTTAAGGATCTTTGAATCAGGCTAGACGAAAGGACTACATTTTAAAATGTCTTTGGGATCTGGCCAGTGAAACTGTTGGGCCTGGTTAAATAAAAGTCTAATATTTCAGGCCTTTCAGACCTAAATTTTGGTCTAATGTTTTGTTCTTCCATATAGAATACAATCATATCACACTGAATGCTATCAAGAATATTATTTTTTTTATATGAAAACTATTTTCATTTTCTTATATGGTATTTTTGCATTTTATATATAGTTGCAATCTTAGTTTAGTATGAAAATGAATAAACATTTTTTTAATGTAGAAATTATAATTACATTTTTTAAAATTTTTAAACTATTTTTTTTTATTTAACCAGTTGGAATTTAATTTATATATATACGTGTGTGTATATATATATATTCCATAATTTTAAATCTACTGCTATCTTAATATAAAAAAGTGTATTTTTTTTTATCTAAATCTTTTATTTGCAAGTTGTCCTTCAAATTTTCCTTTAAGAATTCTTTAAAACTTATTTTTTCATGTTGGTAACAGGTCACTCACTCAAGTGAATGTATCTGGTTTGTTTACATTAATATACGCTATCTTAGAATCATTTATGTCCATAGCCTAGCTCAAACTATCAAATTGATGCACAGATCATTACTACTACCATTGTTCCAGTAATTATTTTTTTATAAGAAGTAATGCTGTGAATGTCTTAAATATGGAATAATTTCTATTCTAATTATGCTAATTACAAAAACTTTCATTTATGTGTAGCTTTTACTTTTATTACAATATTCGGTATATGTAAAAGAAAAATATAGTTATGAATCAAAAATCCAACTCAGATTTCAATGAATCTGCCAGTTGAATACAAATCAATTTTTTGTCATTGATGCCCACTGAGGTTTATTAATTTTTGTGAAGTTCGGATCAGAAGCACTTTTTCAAAAAACAATAAAAAAAAAAAATTAAAGATATTAACATCTGTTTCAAAAATGTTTGTAATTTTTAATTTAAAACAAAATGACAATTTTTTAACCTTAACCATACTCCAGATATTGCGTACTTTTGAAAAAAAAACTATTTTTTTTTTAAATAAATGGACTTGATATAATCACAAATGATTGAATGCTTTCAGTACTTTTAACCAGAAATAAATGGACATCATAATTTAGGAGTTACTTAGATCCATTCTCAAAGCTTTAAAAAATGCTCTTTTTCACACAGTGTAAATTCTTCGAAACAATAAAGTAATTTTCATGAAATTTGGTATATTTATTTTAAATGGTAACGATAAAAATTAGACCTGATGTAGGTACCAGCCATTTACCATAGGTCGATTGAACTACATAGTTTGGCGATTAAATAAAACAACTTACCAATCATGTTTGTCCTCCGTAACCAAATTAACAACTGTGACCGAATTTAAATTTACAAATACTATGCAAACCATGTAAAAAGATTTTATTTTAATCCAGTTTGTAAAATATTTGTATTTTCCTTTCCTACAATATATGGTAATGTATAGGGAAAGTATTGGAATCATATAAAAAATCAGAACTTGAGTTTTAGAATGGATTTACACATTTCTAGAACTCTAGAACACAAATCCACCATTTTTGTCATGACATCTCTGTGTGTATATGTCTATACAATGTATGTATTCATTCTAGCCCAAAAGCTATTCAACCAAATTTCACAAAATTTAGTAAGTCACATCTGAGTGACCCTGGTGCTGATTAAATTTGGTACAAGTTAAAAAAGCAAGACCGGCCCCCTTTTTATAACACTTTACAACAAAGTTGAAAAGTGTTTATGACTTTGTTCATTCTGTCTGTCTGTCCGTTAGCATGATAACTGCCGTAAAAATGACTTTATCAAAATAAAATTTTAGTATGTTGTTCAAACGGTCTGTGGGACCTATGGGAATATAAATGAAGAATATCACCCAATTAGTTTTGGATTGAACCCGGGTTGAAAATATGAAATACACTGAACTCTATGGGACCTAATTTTTCAAACATTTTTTAAGCGAATTTAAAATTCACAAATTGCTTCGAAAGTTTTATGAAATATTCAAATTATACCATAAAATATATTAAAAAATTTCAGCAAAATATATTTAGTAGTTTTTTAAATAAAAATTAAAATAATAATTACACCCTTTATATGGAGAGATCACGTGACCGTTATATGAAGAGATCACATGACCCACTTCAAAATAAAATATGGCATCCATCTTGTGTCAAAATCATGATTTTTAAAGTTCTTTTTAATTCAAATTTAATGTTGCATCTCTCCTAAAACTGCTTTATTTTTGCTTAAATTCTGTACATCTACATATTGAAACAACCCAATTACAATATGGGTGAGTTTAAAAGATCATCCAACTTTGATTATATCTACAACGAAGCCTACTTTTCACTTATGGAAAATGTAAATACCAAAAAATGTAGAATGAGTTGTATAAGAATTGCTTCATCTCTTTAATGCAAAATTATTTAACTCATGGAGTCTGTAATATAGCTGATATGAATGAAACATTCATTGAATTTACGTGGAGAAGCAAACTATTTTTCGATGAAGTTTTTAGGCATAGAATTAAATTACTTGTACATCCATGGTTTTAAATTTTTTAATAAAATAAATTATTATAGTATTGTGATGAATGAAATGAATGGAAACTTTTTTATGAATGAAATGCTGCTTTTATGGAGAGAGCCAGGCATGTTATATTTCGATGACGTCATTTGAATAAATTTCATTTGTTTTCGATGAAGTTTTCAAATATAATAAAATTTTGTAGTATTATGATAATTTTAAAAATATTACCGAGGAATATATCGCATTTTAAAGATGTTTAAATAAAATTGCATTGAAGTTGGAAAATGTTTCATAATCAATGCTTTATGCATGATTGATCTTTCTTGTTTTTTTTTTTTTCTCAAAATGGCCTGCAAAAAGTTATCAAAATCTGAAATCAAAGACTAAATATTTTGAAATATATTAATTGAATTATTGTTTAATAAGTGATATTTGACAACGAAAGGAGTAAGATCAACCTGATTGTTTTAGGATAACTATTCTTGAAATATGTAAGTTTTTGGAATTTTTAGGAGCTGGTAACGTTGTAAAATGCCTTAAAAGTTGCCAAATAAAGAAGATATATTAAATATGTAAATTTGATATAATTTCAAATGTGTATTCATGTCTTTTTGTGCAATTAAATTCAATTTAATGGAAAAACAGCTTATTACCGAACAAATTGTTTTTAATAATGTACATAATTAATTGGCTGTTGGTGATCAGGAATTTGTTTAATTGTAGTTTATGATATATTTATGATAATTATGATAATGCATATTTATGATAATTGCTTTACAAAATGATGTAGTATGAATTTTGAAATCTGTAACAAATGCTGTAAAATACATTACATAAAAGAATTTGATACATAATTAATTGAAATCTTTGTATAAATGCATCATACAATAAAAATTAATAGTCAATCAGTTTGTGATACAAGAAACAACATTTTTCTTCAGAACAAACAAAAAGTGCAACCTGACTTATTTAAGCACAAGTTCAAGATCTGCAGTAGAATAGCACACATAGCTAAAGATGGGGAAAGTTGCAATTGCTGCAAGGAAAAACAAAAAAGATAAAACCAAGGTGGCTTGATACTAAGAATAAATTGTAAAAACCATGGAAGAAAAAAAAAAAGCAGAAAATGAAAAGTGAATGGGAATAACCAAGCCAGTAAGAGAACAGATAGCATAACAAATAGGAAAAATTAAATAGTGTGCAAACCTACTCACACGGTAACAGAAGAACATGAAACATTTAAACCAGCTGTAAAAAATACAAACAATAAAATAGGTAGAATATAAATGAAAATGTCAGCAAAACAATTGTTAAAACAGATATGAAACAACCAAATGGTTTTGAAAGCTATATGAGCTAACTTCATCAGATAAAATTGTGGTTAAGTAACTAAAATCCAGAAAAAGAAGACAAATAACTGAAAAAAAAAAGTAGACTGGAATGAAAAATTATACCACTCTTTCTTTCTTTCCTCATTGGTTTTTTCCGTTCATTCTTAGGATCCTGCCTTCTCTGTTTTATCTCTATCACGTTGCCTTACAATGATGGCAAATTTTCTCCTACCTTCAGCCATGTGTGCTATTCTACTGCAGATCCTTAACTGACTTGAATAAGTGATGTTGTACTTCTTGCTTGTCCTGAAGAAGACTTTTTGCCTTCAAAACCGGTTGACTCCTAATTTTTATTACACACTGTATTTATACAAGATTTTATAATTATTTAGTTTTCAACAACAGTGTTTGAGTGTTTCTTTAATTGTAGTGCCTGCATATATAACCTTGACTGAAATTACCTTGACTGAAATTAATTTTTGTAATTTTTTTTATTTAATTTTACTAGTAATGAATATTTTTACTCCATACCAAAGTGAAATAATTTTCAATGTCTCCTTTATTAAGATGATTCACTCCATTCACAAATTTGATCAATTTCTGGAGAAAGTTCCTAGCTCGGAACAAGCCCTCTCTGGAGTGTTACGTGGCATTGCTGTGGATCACCGAAAATTTCAACCAACAGTCATGGTCCAAAATTACACACAACAGTTGGGCAAGCTTACGTCAGCATTATACAGGTTTAAATGGACAAATGGCTATCCTGAGTCATGGCCTCGTCGCTTGGATAAATTTCAAATTGTTGTTGAGTGGTAAGAATGTTTATTTTTAACACTTAATTGCAAATGAGACGTTTGTATTGTATTTACTAGTGATATAATTTAATCTTGTATTAAAAATATTCTTGAAAAGTTAATTTTCATCTGTAAATAATTTCTCTAATAAAGGTATAATTTTTAGTTGAAGTTGAATAATTTTTTTTTTTAATTTTAAAAGAATTTACTTTTTTAATACCCTTAAAGTATTTATTGCAATAGTTTAAATATTTCTTAAAAATACTTGTAAATTTCTTGAAAATGTAGTGCAATAATCACTTGCTATCCATGTATTCTTTATTCGTGATTATACATGGTTTGTAAAATAATGAAAAAGAAAACTCTTATTGTAAAATAGTGGCAATTTTTCTTCTTAGTGAAGTGCTTAGTTTCCCTACATAGGAGATAGAGATCGAATGCTTCCCCTAAAATTTGACCATCCAGATGTAGAAATGACTTTTTTTCCCAAACACCACATCTATCATACAGATCAAAGTTTTATTGTGATTTTCAGGGTGTACTATTCCAGAAAAATCTTCAAAATGTATATTCAATTATATGGGCAATAAGGTAAATTCTGACATTGAGCCAAAGATGAAAAAAAAAAAAAAAAATGCAACATATCAGACTGTTTTCTGGGCATCAAAGAATCCATTGATGTAATCAAACCATCCACATTTAATGCACATTTGCTGACATTGTGTTAAGATGTGAGATGTTGTAAAACTCCAGATATGAATGTGATAGTTACCTAAATACTTACTGTAGCACAAATCGTAGAATTTTAAGGCTTCAATTTTATTAATATGACGGACATAGAAGAAATAATTACTGAAAATGATTGTGAATAATTAACATCACTTGAGTTTAAAGAATTGAGTACATATAAGAGAGAAGTAATTTGGAGGATGAAACGGAAGTGGAAGTTGTTAAGCCCAATTTTCATTTGGAAACATTTAATGATATTTTTTCATTAGCTAGTCAATTAACCTATAGAATTTTAGATTTAGACTCCTTGATAGAAAAAGCTTTAGAAAGCTTACTTGAACCTTGTCATAAACAAAAAAACAGACAAACATTAATCACATATTTTTTCTCCCCTTTAACCTGTATATTCCAGTACATAACTTCTTTACACATCTGCACTTTATACTTGAATGTTGCTTTCATATGCTGATAAATATCTAAGTCTGTAGTTTTGTCTTTAATTTATCTTTTAGCTGATAAAGTTATCCAAATTTCTTCTATTTATGTGTTAATTAAGTTAGTTTGTACATACAATCCTTGTTTTCGTATAGAAACTTTGTCTCTTTATCCACGGTATATTAGTGGAATGTAACTCCTGCGGATAATGAGGGGTTACTGTATAACGTTGTATAATAATAATTATGTTTTTAAAATATTGGATATATATAACTACAAAAGTTGGGTTATGCAGAGTATTACGAACCTCTCTCTGTTCAGGCCAAGAGGACTGGGGAAAAGGTTATTTTCGGTCTGCCATCTTGCTTCTTTGAGGTTGACACAGCTGGCCCCACAATTTGATAACTGCAGGGGTCAGGTGACAGAAACTAGAAGGGAGGGGGATTGTGGCTGAAGAACAAAAGACTTGCTTTCCGGACTCTCTTCTGAAAGGACGATGGGACTCGCAGAGTCAGAGTATTATGATGTATGAATCTGTGTACATATATAAATATTTAGGCATAATGTGTTTGTATGGTTCTAAGAAAGCGTGTTTAATAATGACAGAGGAAAGAACCATCGAGCTGTCTCAAGGCTATAAGCATTTAAAGTATAGGCCAGTTCCTTTACACAGAGTTTAACTGCTTTCAGAGAAAATTTATTTTCCCCTAGATGCTTACCAAGTTCCCATTTTATTTTAACGAAAAACAAGTAAAAACACCTAACAAAAACTGATGATTTATTTATTTTTTTATTATCATTTTTGCACATTTTATCATATTGCAAATCATCAATATCTTTATCACTTTCAAAATCAACCATTGTTATTTTAGTTTTGTGATTTGTCTCAATGTAATCCATAAATGGCATTTTTAGTAGAATAATAAAGTAATGAGTGTTGAAAAGCCAGGCCACTCGACTCACCCTAGGGTACAAGCCGGGTACAATTTGAGTGGCCGGGAATGAAAACTAGCGAAGACCGGTTTCCATGGTCAGCGAAAACTACCGAACTGCATTTATTGAAAATTCAAAAAAAATTTTACAATTAAAGAAATATATATTTTTATACATACAGTTTTACATAACAGATGTTTTAGAAAGTAAATAATCATAATTTAAAAATGAAAATAATATAAAAACAAAACCAAATAATTTAAGTTTTGAGACGCAAGAATTTGTCCATTTTTCAAGAAGAAATATCTAAATTAGTTTTATATCATTCAAATTAAAAATAATATAAAATTTAGCATGAAGATTTTATTTATTAAGTTTAGAAAAGCCAAAATAATGGAGAAAAAAAGTGAGTAAGTAATGAATGTGAAAAGGGGATGTTGGGCCATCCAAAATCTGACTAGAACTAATTATCTTCAATGTCCAGGGCTCTCCTGATACAGGACCACAAAAGTTTTAGTAAAACTTCATAATATATAAATATAATCCATTTTTTCACAGTACATAATTTTATTCTGAAGGGCTTAAATAGGGCGTAATTTTTTTAATGGGAAATGGACAAGAACCCTGTCTTCTGTCTAGTTGCATGCACAACTTATATCTGGTTTTGCACAAAGGACATGCTTACTATGGTAAAATTAAAAAGTCTAAAAATTTTGTAAACAATTTTAAATACAAAATGTTAAACTGGTTCGTTATTACATGGATTTACTGATATGTCAAACTCATATACTTTAATGAAACAAAATGTATGTATAGAATTGAAAATATAATTCAGTGGCATGCTCTGAATTTGATGATTTCACTATGTACAAAAAAAGAACCTTACATTATTACAAAAGATTCCTAGGAAAGTACTTAAAGCACCCAAATAACTTCAGAATGAAAAGTTCCTATGAGTACATGTTAAGTCTATTTACAGTTAAACGACTATGCTCCATCGAACGAAACTGATTACAGTGTCCTCAGTAGTACCTTGAAGATGTTAGGAACAGGAACTCAACAACAATGCAAGATAGATGAGAAATATCAGTTACAAAGTCATAAAACATTCTTTAATTAGTAAGAATCGGTATCAGGAATGCACAAACTGTATATGGAAAGCAATAAATACATTTCTTAATTCATTGGTTATTAGATGTTGTAACACCATGATACCTGCAATGTTTGTCAAAGTATACAGTAATATTATTTCTGGAATTCAAATATGCATTGTTGTTGATGGAGGGGCTTTGATTTTGAACAGCCTGTGCAATAAATTCCTATGCATAACTTATTTTAAGCATTAAACATGATCACTGTTGTAGTGTCAATTCCTACTCATTAGGCAGTGTTCTATAACTTTGTAATTGGCTTTTTATTTTAGATCATTTTATTGCAGTTTGTTGCCTTAACTTTTTAATTCTTTGCTAGGGATACTGCAATCCCTTTTATTCGATTGAGCATGGTTACTTTACTATAGATAGACACTAATTTACACTAATGGACCTGTAGAAATGGATATTTTTGTTCCAATCAGGTTCAAACTTGGAGCTATGAACTTACTTGCCTGGTGCTATAAAATTAGACCAAAAGCTAGTTTTAGATCCAAACTTATAATTTGGATACTGATTCCTAACATGGTTGATCAATGCTTTGACTGAAGTGGAGTCGGCTGCCATACACTCCCTCCGCTGGAAATGTGCTCAGTTAGTCTGTGAGAAACGGTAAGGCCACTCAAAGTCACCTATTCACCAGCATAGATCAGTCAGGAGCCGGCAATTGGGGATAGTCATTCATCACATCACTCATGCAGCTGTATGATGTCAGTTGTTGTCATCCAGGAGAGTGGAGTATTCAATACTTTGTGCTTTCAGTGTAGTACGGCCATCTCGTGTTGGTTGCGTACGCCAATCTCTTGTCCAGTTCACCACTTATAATTCAGGTACGGATTCCTAGCATGGTTGATCAATATTTTGGTAGGAGTGGAGTCGACGTCCACAGACCTTTTTTTTACAAAGTGATTAAGATGCTTAAGGCTTTCTTTAGAAACCTTGTATTGCTAAAGAACGTATGAGAGTTGTACAAAATCTATCTAAAACTATAAATCCAAATTCTTAAATTGATTAATTTTATGTACGTATATTATACATTATCCCTATACATATAAATTATCCCTATAAAAATATGATAAATAAATGATATTTCAGTGAAGCGGGGCCTCTGATGCTGTCTCCCACTGGCCAGTTTATTGTTCCAGCTTCGTGTCCTGCTTCGGTCCTTGTTGATTTCATTTCAAAAAACATGGAGGAAGCTAGTCAACTTCTCGATGAGTATGATTTGTAAGTATCTATATATGTATAAAACACAAACTGTTTCTTTGTCATTCCATATCTGAGGATTTATGGATTTGATTTAGAATTTTTATTTTCATTTGAAAGCTAAGGATTGTTATAGAAACTCTCTCATTATCCGTGGTTTGGGAAATTATTCTTTACTATTTTGGAAAATAATGTTGTTAAGAAATTAATTAGCCAAATCAGAACTACTGGAAACAATTAATATTGGAAAGGTTGAAAAAAATTTTTCATTAGCTAGTCCACAAACCAACAAAGCTTTAGATTTAGACCCTTTTATAGAAAGAGATTTAGAAAGCTTATTTGAACCTTATCAGCGGGGATAGCCCAGTGGTTAGAGCACAGAGATTGCATTGGAGAGCCCGAGTTTGATTCTTGCCTCTGCCCCAATTGTCCTCGTGTCTACACGAAATATGGGCACATTAAATCTGTTGGTCCAAAGTCCTCCCGAGAGGTTGGTGACAAGAAAAGGAGGATCCTGTCTCTGTGGATGTCACCCACACAGTGTTGCAGCCTAAATTAGGTAGTGCTGCCTTATCCATCTAATCAGATACCTTACACCTTCAGGTAGATCGGACAGTCTGGCTCGAAAGAAAGGAGACCTTATCAGGAAATTCATAGAGATCTTGGAAGCAAGTAAAAACAAACATCCATCACAATTTTTTTTTTTTTTTTTTTTTTTTTTTTTTTTTTTTTTTTTTTTTTTTTATCTGCACATTATGGTACATGTCTTGTTTAAATATGGACATTTTATAATACTTAAATGGTATCATTATATGATGATAAATATCTAAGTTCATAGTTATCTTATATAATTTATATTACCTTATGTAATAAAAAATGTTCGTATGTGTATCTGTGCGTGTCTTCTTAGCAGAAAATGTAAGCTTCAGACAGTCATAAAATTTGGTTCAAGTTAGCTGAACTCCTGGGACAACAGACCTCATTGAGTATTTTTTTTTTTTTTATTTTTTTTTTTTTTTTTTTATTATTTGAATTAGTTTTTTTATTATTTTGTGTTGAAACATGATTTTGAACAATTTTCACACAAATCAGTTCTTTAGTGAGCAAAAATATTATCACAGAGTTTCTGTCTTGACTTCATCGGAAAGATCACAGAACTTTTTTTTTAATGATCTTTGAGCCAAATCCATAGGCCAATTCTTTCATATTTATGTATTTACTAATGAGTACCCTTGAAAAATCACGGGAAAATTTTTTATTCATTGAAAGTTAATAAATGTAAAAAATTTTCAAGTTAGATTTTTTTTTATATCAAAGATATCTTCAAACATAATATTTTTGTTATACATTTTATATAGAATTATTTACCTTAGTAAAACAACTCATCATTATACCATTATATCGATTTTGATATTCTCTTCTGCAAATGTCCAGAAAATAATGTTGGAAGTGCTAAGTGTCAGTTAGGCCTAACTGTATGCAATTATTATGGAGAATCTTCAGTGAACATATGGAGCCTTTACTCTGGTTTAATATTTAATTAATTAGATGAAAGTTGTAAAACGTGTGGCAAATACTAAAGTTACAAATACTGAAGGAACAATACTGTGAATAAAGTGATATTTCAAAAGGTTATTTTAAAATAACTTAATTTCTTACTTTTTTAAAAGTGTTATAAACTCAAATAATTGAACATGTGCTGGTTTGTTGCCATTTGGCAAATGATGATAATATGCATAAATTACTCACACTCAAAATTATGTTGTTTGATTTACTTTTAAATACATCAAAATATGCATATTTACTGTTAATTTTATATTATTTCTATTTTCTAATTTTCTGTGAATTTTCAAATGAAAGCAGAAAATTAAGGTTTTGGATTTCATTGTTGTAGAGCTTTGTTCTTCAGTTCGCCAGTTGTTAAGCAGTAGGTATTATAACTGACATCACAACCTGCCCATTGCTATAGTAAACAGTGACATATTTATCATTAAAGCATTGTTGGGTTTTCAGGCAAGATAAAATGGCATATATTTGTCAAAACAGAAAAACGACTCTTTATCTATTGAAGTGGATTTTATGTATCTATTTTTAATTTTGCGAATTTAAAATATATCATTCTAATCTTTTTACTTTCATTATATACAGTAATGTATAACGAAAGTATTGTGATGGGGTCAAAAATTCGAATTCGAGTTTTCGACAGAAGAACACATTTCGAGCATCCCTGATCAAGAATCGAACATTTTTGAGGTGATGTCTGTGTGTGTGTCAGTGAGTCTGTGGAGACGATAACTGACGAACAAATGGACCAATTCGAACGAAATTTGGTACAAAAATTACAATCTGTGAATACTGGAAGCCTATTGTTTTTATATGCAATCGAATGTTCAGAACCCCCCTAAATTTTCAAGTGAAATTTTGAAAAAAATCATCAAAAAATCAAAACCTCTAATAAAGTTACCCAAATAGACATTTCTTATGTAATTTTTCATTAGAAAACGATTAACATAAATTTTAGAATGCTTGCATGAACCATTCCCGAGATATTGCACATTTTTCAAAAAAATTATATAAAATAATGAAAAAATATTTCCTATTGAGAAACATGTTCACTTTTCATATGTAATATCATGTGATACATTTGGTGACATCACTCTCGTTGATCTAGCTCGTTCCATTTATGAAAAAATATACTTTGAGTAATACTTTTGTATTTGAACGCCAATAGTCATTTATCTGCTATAAGAATAAATTATTTCACCATCCATAACGCTTGGCGAGAATTTGGCGACGAATTTGATGGAATGTTGCCAACTTGGCGACTTTTTTAAATGTTACCAAATCAAAGAAAATCTCGTCAAATGGATAAAAATGACGCTAAATCAATGAAAATAATGACTATTTAACGAAAATTCAATATCTTAGAAAAAATATAAGTATCTACTATAAGAATAACCTATTTTGTTTTTACTGTAAAAGTATTAAAAGCATTGCATTATATAAGGAAAGCCATGTGCTGCCCACATCAGATTTTTTTAATATAGTTTTATAATATCCTTATAAGTATTGTGTTAGAAAATGACAAAGTTCTGATGAAGATTACCTAAGATAGCATTTAATGTTTTTAATATTACAGTTTTTTCATGTGCGGTTTGCACAGCAGTTAATTTTATCGCTGATTTTAAAGAGTGGGTGGGGCATGACTATACCTTTTGAAAAATTGAATGAATTATTTCAATTAATTACTGTTTTTAATCCTGGACAATGGCAGGTACATTTTCTAATAACTAATAAAATTACCCCAAGTTTCTGCTATTTATGGGTTAATCAGGACAGTTTTCACAATCACTGTTATATTATTCATGGTTTTCTTATCCACGGCATGTTAGTGGAACTTAACCCCTGCAAATAATGATGATTATTGTAGTATACAATTTTACCCCAAATATCAATATTTTGTAAAGAGGATCATGTGGGGCATAACTATGCCTTTTGAAAAATTGAATGAATTATTTCAATTAATTCCTACTTTTAATCCTGGACAATGCTAGGTACATTTTTTAGTAACTAATAAAATTATCCCAAGTTTATGTGTTAATCAGGACAGTTTTCACAATCATTTTTATTTTCTTATAGACGCTTAGTTTTATTATTCATGGCTTTCTAATCCACGGCATGTTGGTGGAACATAACCACTGCAAATAATGAAGGATTACTATAATATACAATTTTATCCCAAATATTAATATTTTGTAAAGAGGATCATGTGAAAATTTGACAAGTATATAATGGTTATGCAGATTCCTCAACAAATAAGATGTTATTGAGGAGTTTATGGTATGCTCAGTTTCACCCATGTCTCATTAATCTGAAGGTCCTAAATTTCAACCTTGGTTGAAATAAGTTTTGCTTTTTAGTTACAACAAATATTTAACATTTTGCTAAAAAAAAAATTTCTTATTTATTTATTTATGTATTTTTTAATTCCTCTTAAGGATATGAATTTCACATAAATTTCCTTTGCTAACTTGACAGTACAGAGGTATAAGGAAACTGTAAACCTCTGCTATTCTATCTGTTAAGTTCTAATAAGCTCAAATTGTGCTGTATTATTAATAAACCAATGTTTTGAGTTCATATTAACTGATTTCTGTAATTAAAGTTCAAAATTGTATTCATGTTTTTGTTTATTTCTTTTTTTTTTAAATTTAATGTGGACAGCAGATTACTTTCTGTATATAAAAAAGCAATGACTTTACTTGTTTCACTGCAAACTAATGATATACATGATTCATAGCACAATGTTTTTAATGGGAAATTCTTCATTAACAATTGGTGCTCTTCTGGATCTATTTTGATTTTGTGCAAATCTAACTTGACAATTAGAAATATTGCTAGCATTCACTAAGCAATATAGTCTGTATTTTAAATAACTTTAATCATTACAAAATATTAAATTTTTATCAATTATTGTCCAAATGGTGGGCCACACACAAAAATAATGCTTAGATAATAATTTATAATTAACTAAATTACTAAAATTTAAGAATTAATAATTATTAAATTTATAAATTTTACCGATATAATTTTCAACGACAGAAAAGAATATTTTGATTTAAATTTTACTCTGTATTTTATGGAAGTTGAACAGTGTTGTATAAAACATAAAATATTAGATGGGGAAAAAAATTAAATATGTGTTTATATCACTGCTTTTTTAATTTCCCTACAGTACATGGTAATGTATAGGTAAGTATTGGAATCGGCAAATAATTACCTGTTTTTTCACACTGTACAAATTTCAATTTCATACTACACAAATCATTTTTGATCTGCATAAATCAGTTTCATACTGCACAAATTGTGCACTACTGTACATTTAAAAAAAAAAGAAAAACCTAAATGCTATAATGGACAATATGCTTATGATCGAAATTCATACTAAAAGCAGGGGTGGAAAATCTGCGCCAAACTGCTACAATTTCCGTTCACTGCTACATCCTGCTACAAAAGCACCTAAAATCTCAATATCTGCGCCAAACTGCGCCAAAAACGCAATTTTTTTACACGTGCAAAAGCGAAAGTTCCGCACTGATCGGTCCGAAATACGAGAAGAAAAATCCGGTTATCTACAGTTATTCGGCGCGATTTCAGACCGCATTTTCAGTAAAACAAGTTTGCGTATCACATGACCACATCACGAGTACTTTAGAGTACAACCTTGAAAATCCGGACTTTGCCGATTCCGGATTATAGAATTTTAATAAAATTCAGATTTAATATTAACTAAATACACTATATAAAGCACTATCTTTAGTAAAAATAATGACAAAAGTTAAGTTAATAAATTAAAACATATTATTTAATCTAAAAAATAGGGCAAAAGAAAAGAAAAAATATATACACATTAGTAATTTAGAATGTGTGAACGAAACGAAATGATAAAATTACATTTTATCATTTCGTTTAAATATTTGAATTAACATTTGTTATTTCATTAATTTTAGTTTATGAGAAAGCAGTTTTCTTTATCCTGTAGATGGTCATTATATCTGTTCGGTTTTAAAGCTTCTTTATTCAAGACCTTTAATTACATGATCGATTGTTTGCATAAGATTATCAATGGGTATTTTTTCTTCTCCACATTTATCATCCCTACTTTGATATTTTTTTTATTTAATATCATATCGCGAATTTCGCCATCACTCCATTTATTTACGATTGATGCATCATCATCACAGTGCAGAACTTCCGTTTTATCGGCTTTGTCGAGATTTAATGAAGCACCAGAAGAATTTAATGTAGCACCGAGATTTAGTAAAGCGCGAGGATTAGCACTTTTGCCGATATATTTAAAGGTGTAAATGCGTTTAAACCGTTTTCGCTATTAACGAACGAAAAGCAAAAAATAAGAATTTAAAAGTTTTATTTATTTTCTAGCATCTATATAATGTTATGTTTAATACTCGTATAAGGCTGATGACTCTGAAAAAAGTAAAAACTTTATTAGTAATAGTCATATATGTAAAAAATATCGCAGTAGATAAAATAAATGTCTTTCCTAAAAAAGAAAAATATCTCTCCTCTCAATGATTTTTCTAAATTACGATGAGTCATTATATAGTAGGCTGCTGCAACACCGGGACGTGGTGGGGCAGAGAAAGGGAAGAAAGGAATTTGCTTAGTTCCCAATCGTAAACACAGCCGACCCCTTTGAGAGGTCTGTGTGTTAATGACCTTGGTGCTCGATTCTGTGCGATATACGATATTATTTAGTTATTTATTTGCTATTTATAGTATGTAAATATGGCTTTCTAAACGAAAAAGGCAAAATATACTGTCTTTAAGCTGGCACGTTCGACGAAAACGAAAAAATCGTCAGATATTGGGAGGGAGAGGAAATTCTTGAAGACAAAACAGAATTCATTGAAGAATGGGATTCGTACTACGAAGTGAACAAAATAAATTTCTGTGAGCGTTAATATGAATTCTCGGGATTTTTAGATTTAATTGAACAATCTGTGATAAAATGTTACGATAACGTTTTAAACTGCTTAATATTAAAAATTACATTGTTTCAGAAAAATGTCTTTTTCAATAATGAGGAAAGGAAATTTTAATAATAAAAATTCAGTACTTAAATAACGATGTATATTTTACGCGAAATAATTCATCGGGAGTTGTGACTTGAATAAGGGGGAGGAGAAATTAACGCCAACAACGTAATTCACGCTCCAACCACGAGCCGATCTACGGCCATCCATCTAAACTTTCGTTTCATTTCGAGGTCCAGAAAGTCGACCGGAAAATACGGTATTTGTTTATAAAATATAATTCCATATAAATAATCTTACCCTGTTGTTTTAAATCCGCGACTTCGTCAGTCCGGGGGGGAAAAAACGAAAATTTGGAAAACAACCGGATTTTCGAGGTTCTACTGTACTATTTTTTAATAGCTTCTTTTCAAGTTATTTTATGTTTGTTGTTTAAAAGTATAGAAATTCCGACTTTTACGAATTTTCTGCATTTGTACCGATTTTTACTTCAGATAGATAGATCGTTAGAGATAGTCGTTAAGTCCTTTTGCATCTATTTAAATTTTCATCTTTTAATTATTCCATATTAGAGCAACAAAACTCTGATTTTAATAGTGCGGGTAAAAAAATAAATAAATATTTTATTAAAATAAATAATTTTCACATAAATTTGCGCTGCAATTTGCCGGAACATGTATCTATTTATGTTCAACAAGTCAAAATACAGGATGATAAGAAGGGAATGAAAAGTTGTGTTTAGAATAACGCGTTACACTAGCATTGCATGGATCTT
Source organism: Amaurobius ferox (assembly GCA_951213105.1). Lineage (NCBI taxonomy): Eukaryota > Metazoa > Arthropoda > Arachnida > Araneae > Amaurobiidae > Amaurobius > Amaurobius ferox. The sequence goes on from OX578147.1 coordinate 119,504,438, forward strand.
CACTGGCTTTGATGAAATACTGGAAAATTTATTTCATTCATATTATTTAATTACGGAGTTCGGTGATCAGCCCTATAGTTCTTTGCAATAGATGTCGATCACTCACCACCGCTACGCATCTAAGTCACGGCTAACGGTGCAATTTAGGAAGTAGCTGTCGATGATCGCGGTGCAGTTTAGGAAGCAGTTTTAGATCGCGTATCTCTGCTACGCATGCAAGTCACCGCGGGCTCTCGGCTATGTTAAGAATACTTCAGAGGGGCATGCAATCCGCGTAAGTTATATACAATAACGATGACTCCACTTCATGCAATAACGATACGCACGATGCGCGAGCATATGCAATTCGCATCGCATTACAAAATGAATCTTCTTTTATTAGCGGATGCTGGCATGCAATAACGCTATGCACGCTGAGCGGGCACATACAATCTGCGTAGCATTGAAATGGCTGTCAATCGCGCACGCGCTCATTATGCGCGTTCAAGGCCGCTCGTGTTTCGTGCACCATTTGTGCGGGAGCGTGGCACGGGTGTAGCGAATTCACAATATAAATTGCACTTTATTCGCCTTTAACGCGCTACGCGGGTGCATCAATAACCAAACTCAATTCAATAAAGATTTACGCGGACTCACAACTGGCAGTGCTTTGCACAATAAATAAAATAGTATTAATAAATACTTTTATATGTCTTAAGCATTATTATTTGCATAGAAAAGTAAATTATATAATAATTATAGGGAAAATTTCGTATTTATTCGAACTTAAAACTTTCCCCACCTTATAAAATAACATTAAAATCTGTTTTTTCTTATAAGGTTAGCAAGTATAGATCGAAAATAAATTTTGATCATTCATAAATTTATTAAATATTTTTTATTTTACTTTTTTGGAAACTGAAGCTATGAATTATTATTTCAAATTGTAGTTACGCTAGAACCTAAAAAATACATATGAACTTTTCTAAAATGGATATTCGGAAAGTGAAATTTATAAACTAACTTCCATATTTAAATGAGAAGGAATTTAACAAAAGTAAAAAAGCAATTAAATTCAGATATTCTTGATAATAGTTTGACAGTGATTTTTTATCTTTTATTAAATTTCACATTTATTAGTATTCTGTAACTTAGTGTCTTTATGTAGTCCCCTTTTTCTGACCTTTTTTAGTCCTAGGGAAAAACTGGTTGTAATATAAAGTGATGCAAAAAAATTTTTGATGTTTTAATAATAAAACTCCTGACTTTTTGAAGTTTTCCTCTTAAGATTTTGAAAATCTACTAAATGGAGATGTGAGCAATTTGTCAATAACTGAAGAACTTTTAAAATCTGTAAAAGAAGCAGGAGAAAAATATAGACAAAGAATGGAGAAAACAGCAGAAAAGGAGTTAAGCCAAAAGCTGAACACGAGAAAGATGTATTAAAGAGTTTGAAAATAGACAGTGATGAGTTAAAAAAAAAGTTACAATCACAAAAAGTGCTTTCTACAGCAGAGAAGATGATTGAAGGCAGCATAAAAAAGAAAGATTTATCAGTGATTGAAAATTTGGCCAAGTTCTCTTAAAAGAGGCAAAATCAAATATTGAAAAAAATCTCACAAAATTAGAAGAGCACAGAAACTCGAATTAATTCAATGTGTCCAAACTGTTAAAAAACAAGCATCTCGGACATAAACTATTTGTATTTTGGATAAAAAAAATTTAGTGTGTATTATTTAACTAGCAGGTAACTTCTGTTCTTTAAGATTAGATAGTATCATTACATCTTTTTCTCATTTTTCTAGCTTAACTTTTTAAGATTTAATACTCTTCATGCTTTAATTAATGTAAAATGAAATTTTTATATGCCTAAAATAACTATCGAGTGTGCGCAACATCATTTTCTAGCTGCTACAAAACTGCTCTGCACTGCTACGAAACAGCAATATTTCCTGCTACAAAGGTGCTACAGTTTTCAGTTTTCCACCCCTGTAAAAGCACCAATTGTGGAAGTCACTTTTTCCTAGTATGTTTCTACCTGTCATTGAATTTTACTAATGGATTCATCCAAAATCATATGACCCAACTTCCAACTGGCAGGAGCTGGACTGTACAAGGTACTGAGGGAAAGGTTTCAGTATTTTGTGGAGTGTTTTTTTCAATATTTTATTTTATTTATTTATTTTTTTAAATTATGTCATTTCAATAGATTAACTTAGTTTATTTTGTCTCAACCGGATCACAGACGATAAAGTTATTGATGATGATATGTTTGAATGTAATGTTTGCAGTCATTCCACTCGATGAGCGTGTAGAAAGAAAGAAGCACATACTAGGATATAGTGCAGATATCAATTCACTGATGTCATGGATTTAAAATTTATTTATTTTCTCTCTTTTCTACCCAATTGGTTTTATAATACAGCTTAAAGGTTATATATAATCATAAGAAAATTTTTTAGAACTCACAAAAAGTCACGAAGTTGATGATATTTTCCCAACTTCATCACTAAGGTGACCAAATTTGCTACCATAGTTAAGTGATCCAGACCTTCAAATTACAATTGTTTCCTGTTAGGTCACATTTTTTTTTTATGATTTACCCTGTGCCTTAAGATGTTTAAAATTATAAATATTATCTTGTGTCTATTAATGCAAAAAGTAACCTCTATTTTGTATTTCAAGCTGAAATATATTCTTCATATATCAAATCAACACATTTATTTGTATTCTAGAAGTGCAACACTAATATTTAATTCAGCTTTAAATGACCTTAATATTCTAAATTTCTTCACAGTTCACTTAGCAAAAAATTGCACCTCAACAGTGGACCATACTTTGAGAAACAGAACTCTAAGGAGTGATAATCCTTATATCTTCTGGACATATTCTAAACCCAAGCTGTTGTAATTTTCATGGTTTTGATCATAAGTTTATATAATTTATAAAATGGCTTAATTTTTTGTTCACAGTCTGACATTACAACTGCAAAAACAGCCAAGCAGAATCATTACTATGAGATGGAATATGAGAGGTGATGAGTCAGGGGAAAACAATAGTACCTATGATTGTCACCCCCATTGGGTTTCCATCTAAATTGAATTGCTAAAGGACATAATGTGATTCACCCTCTGTGTTGATAAGCAAATAATTCAGTGATCAAGTGCCAGGCCACTGGAAAATGAAATAAAAAATGGCCTTTTTAACACTTTACAACATTGATGAAAAGTGTTTATGATTTTGTTCCTTCTGTCTGTCTGTCTCTCCGTTAGCACGATAACAGCCGTAAAAATGACTTTATCAAAATGAAATTTTAGTATGTTGTTCAGATGGTATGTGGACCCTATTTAACTATAAATGAATAATATCACCCAATTAGTTTTCGATTGAACCCAGGTTGAAAAAATGAAATACATTGAACCTTATGGGACTTAATTTTTCAAACATTTATTAAGCGAATTTAAAATTCACAAATTGCTTCGAAAGTTTTAGGAAATATTCAAATTATCCCATAAAATATATAAAAAAAAAATGTCAGCAAAATATATTCAGTTGTTTTTTAAATAAACATTAAAATAATAACTACACCCATTATATGAAGAAATCACGTGACCCACTTCAAAATAAAATATGGCATCCATCTTGTGCCAAAATCGTGATTTTTAAAGTTCTTTTTAATTTATATTTGGTGTTGTATCTGTCCTAAACCCACTTTATTTTTACTTAATTTCTGTGCATCAATGTTCTGAAACAACGCAATTACAATATATTTGAGTTTAAATGATCATCAAACTTTGATTATTTCTATAACGAAGCCTAAGTTTCACTTATGGAGATTGTAAACACATCAAGCTATAAGATGAGTTGTATTAGAATTCTTGAATTTCTTTAACGCAAAATTATTTAGTGCTGGAGTCTGCAATATAGTTGATATGACTGAAACAGTCATTGAATTTACATAGAGAACAGACGATTTTATAGCAGTCTTTTTCAGTGAAGTTGTAAGCACATTACTTTTACCTCCATGGTTTTAAGTTTTTAAGTAAAATAAATTATTGTAGTATTGTGATGAATGAAAGGAATAGAATAAATGTTTATGAATGAAATTTTTACTGCTTTTTCATAGAGAGCCAGGCAATTTATATTTCAATGACGTCATTTAAATAAAGTTAATTTTTTTCTATGAAGTTTTCAAATATAATAAATTATTGTAGTATTGTGATAATTTTAAAAATATTACCACTGGATGTATCGCATTTTAGAGATGTTGAAATAAAATTGCATTGTAGCTGGAAAGTATTTCATAATCAATGCTTTATGCATGATTGATCTTTCTTGTTATTTCAACATTACATAATTTAAAACTAGCTGTAGTAATTTTCAGCGTTTAGATCATAAATTTGTAAAACAAATTTAATGAAGCTTCATTTTTTGTTCATTGACTGATGATTCAACAACAAGAATGGCAAAACGGAAGTGTAGATTATTTCATAAGATAATATATATATATATATATATATTTACAGGGTGCCCACTTATATCCGTTACACCCCCCTTAACTTCTAAACGGTGACAGCTTAGGCCATAAAGTTGGTGTCTAGGAATAGTAAAAAGGCTATGCGCTAGTCGATGAGACAACTTACAATGCCATATATTGGTAAGTTTTGGAATTATCTGTCCTATCTCGTAAACGGTGAAAGATATGTGAGAGAAAAAATCCAATTAGAAAGTTGTAGAGCACTCTTGATTTAGTATGAAAAGATACCTTGCGCACATTAATACTCAAAACAGAATGAAAAAAATTAACATTTGTTTGGTCACGATTTCTAAAATTGTCATGTCATAAAGAGTGGAAGAAAGAAACTGAGACACTTCTCTGTCTTCAGGATCATTTATTTACAATAGTATATTGCTCAAAATGCTCTTCGTTAGCCACTATACACATTTGCACTCTGGACTAAATTTCACGCTGCACATTGTGCAACATGGCAGGTGTTACGGATGCACAAGCATCAGTAATGCGTCTTCGAAGATCCTGCCCTTTTATGTGTCCCCATAAGAAGAAGTCCAATGGGGTCAAGTCAGGTGAGCGTGGGAGCCTCTCGACGGAACCACTATACCCGATGACTTGATTCTGGAATGTCTCTATTAGGTACTGCTGAACGTTTGAAATCTTATGCGGAGGTGCACCGTCATGTTGGAACCATATATTTAGGAGTTGGTGCAACTGAAAATTCTGAACAAAGTCGGTTATTACATCCTACAGAAGCTGCAAGTACTGTTGTCCTATTAACGTGCCCTCGTAAAATACTGGTCCAATGAGCCTGTCATTAAAAATCCCGCACCAAACATTAATCGACCAGCATTGTTGATATCGAACTTCGACGGCATATCTCCGATTTTCCAGTGACCAGGTATGAACATTCTGTCTATTAAACATTCCATTCCTTGAGAAACATGCCTAATCCGTCCATATTATGTCTGCCAGGAATGTTGGGTGGACCTCTAAGTTATTCATCTCAAAGTTGCACCACGTGTAACATCTCTCAGCATATCTTGGCAGCAATCCCTGCACAGGTGTGGATCGGTATGGATGAGCACCTGATTCATTCAGGATTTTCCAGACGCGGTTTTTTGAGAGGCCACAATTTTTTTTTATCATTCTTATGCTGCTGATGGGCAAGAGCGTATGCTAGCACATCTTCAGGTTGCACTTTGTGTCCTACATTACGAGGTGTATGAATTCAAGGTTGGCTGGTCACGCAGCCCGTCTCCCTTAAATGTTTTACAACTTTTAAGATGGTCTGCCATGTAGGATGCGGACCTTGAGAGAAACGTTCATGATACAACCTTGCGGCTGATTTTGCCTTACGCCCACATTCACCGTAAATTAACAACATCTTGCAATACTCGTTACTGCCAATTTTTGCCATAACTCTCTGCTTTAACGTACAGCCCAGCAGAAACATCCTTTTTATAGTAGTTGTCTCTGGTGAACAGGTATGACGTTCCATCCTCATTGGCATAATACATGAGATCCATGTGATTTTTATACCAGACATGGTTGAGTTGAGCTGTGTGTTTGGAGAGACGATTTTGTAAGATCAGCAGAAAGTTTTCATGGTTTGTAGTGACATTCAGTAAAACACAAAACTAGTAGGGACAGAACCATGGTCCTCATGAATGCGAATCACATGCGTTTCCCCTGCGCCACAACACAGGCTCGTATTTAGTCCATAATATGGTCTTTTCTCGCTTCGCTTCACAATCAAACAAATGTTCATTTTTTGCATTCTGTTTTGAGTATTAATATGCACAAGGTATCTTTTCGTACTAAATCGAGAGTGCGCTACAACTTTCTAATTGACTTTTTTCACGTATCTTTCACCGTTTACGAGATAGGACCGCTAATTCCAAAATTTGTTGATAGATGACATTGTAAATTGTCTCATCGAGTAGTGCATAGCCTTTTTACTATACCTAGACACCAACTTTATGGCCTAAGCTGTCACTGTTTAAAAGTTAAGGGGGGTGTAAAGGATATAAGTAGGCGCCCTGTATAATATATATATATATACGAGGTAGGATTCAAAAGTTCCTGGACTCAGTCTATAACTTACAAAATATTTGCAGCAGAGCGACTACGATAATGTTTCTGTGTTACTACGTTTTCCCCCCTCTTTTAAAAGTGGTTTGACTCAAATCACGTGGTCAGTGGCTCTCCACAGCTTTGTATTTTGTAGACGGGTGCACTTAGTAACTGGCAATTGAAAGAAATGGCATTTGTTGAGCAGAGAATTAATATCAAATTTTGTGTTCGCTTGGGAAAGAGTGCTTCGGAGGTTTACGAAATGTTGAATCATGTGTATGACAGTGATACATTATCACAAATGCAAACTTTTGAGTGGTATTGACATTTCAGAGAAGGCAGGGAAAGTGCCAAAGACGACGAACTCATTGGCCGTCTGCAGACTTTCTGCTCCACTGAAAACATTGAAAAGGTTTCTGCAGCGGTACGTGGGAACAGGCAGCAAACAATAGTAGAAATATCAGAATCAGTTGTGATATCCTAGGCCACATGTCAATGGATACTGACTAAGGATCTTAACATGCATAGGGTGTTGAAGATCCAAACCGTCCGACTCATCCTGAGGACTTGAGCAACTAATTGGATGGACGGCATGCATAGGGTGTGTCAATACATCATTCCCCGCATGCTAACCGAAGACCAAAAGGCAATTCGAATGGAAATGGTGGGAGACTTAATTTTGGCTGTTGACAAAGATCCTTAGCTACTTGGCAGAATTGTTACTGGAGACGAGAAATGGTGTTTTTTTATATGACCTGCAATCCAAGAGAGCATCAACAACGTGAAAATCCCCACAATCTCCACGCAAACAGAAATTCCTCCAAGATTACTCTAAAGGGAAGGTCATGCTAGAGGTTTTCCTCGATATCCAAGGCATTGTGCATCTGGAATTTATCCTGAAGGATGCACTTTGAACAAGGAACTCTATGTAGACATCCTGCGTTGTTTGTGCAAGTCGATCCGGAAGAAGAAGCCAAAACTGTGGGCAGAGCAGTCATGGGTGCTTTTGCATGGCAACTCTCCTGCACACTGATCCCTCCTCGTCACTGACTTTCTTGCGAAAAGGCAAACAACTGTTTTGCCATATCCTCCTCACTCCCCTGATCTCGCCCCCTGCGACTTCAGCCTATTTCCTGAACTGGCAAGTCGCTTGCAGGGTCGTCGATTTCAATCCGCAGATGAAGTTAAAAGTGCATCGCAGGCTGAATTAAAGGACATGGCTAAAAATTAATTCCAGAAGTGTTTGGATGATCTTTACAAGCAATGGCAAAAGCTTGTTGTTGCACAAGGGTCTTATTTTGAAGGGCGATGTGTTTCAGCATTTTAATTGATAATATATTTTAGTTTATAGACTCAGCCAGGGAACTTTTGAATCCTACTCCGTATATATATATATATATATATATATATATCATAAGATGAAATGTATATATTATTTGAACATTACAATATTTAAAACATAAGCTAAAGTAATTTTCATGGTTTTAGTCATATACTTATAAAAAGGTTTAATGTAGGTTCCTCAGTTTTTGTTCATCATCTAACAGTGTAACTGCCAAAATAGCAGACTCTGTACTATTTTATAAGATGGAATAAAACTTTCTTTATTATTTTAACATTGCAAACTTTAAAACTGAAGTTGTAGAAATTTTCAGGGTTTTGATCATACATATGTATAATTTTTACAAAATTATTCCAGTTACATATCATACTTTCTAACATTTAATAAAATGCCTGCTTCATAATTGCTTTTAATTATTTAAATCTATTTTATTTAGTATGAAAACCAGAGAACAGAAACTGCACATGCAGTGCATGTCAAAGCTTGGACTTAGTGCCTTAAAAAAAGATGACAATATTACCCCAAAGCTGATGGTTCAGTGCTGTGAACAGCTGTTGAAGAATTCACCACTCTTCGGCTCCAATCTGAGAGATTTGAGATTAAGGATTTCTCACTATTATTCTGTTTTACTGGATGGGGAAATGTGTATCCCATGGGATTGGAAAGTTAGTAATAGATAACAGCAGTAAATTATAGGTATATTTTTGTAGAGTATTTTGTATTAGCAGATTCATTAAAGTTTAAAAATATTGATTTCTGTGTTCAGCGTACTTTATTTTATAATGTTTAAATTGTTTTTATAATGCCATCATTAGACCCTATTATGAAATGTAAAAAAATTGCCTGGACTGTTGTTTGAATAAATTTTCAAAATAAAAACTTCATTAAACAAAGCACACAAGGTTGAATAAAGGTATTAATCAGTTGCAAAGGGAAAAAAAAAAAAAAAAAACTTTGTTAGGATAACTAAAATAGCACCAGTACTAACAAAGGCTAAAATTTTTCTGTCTAAACAGACATATTATTGCCTTTGTTGATATTGGCACCAAAGTCCATTAACATGTGTAATTACTCCTGGTACACATTAAAATACCTTTTTACTTTTCAAAATATTATCAGGACGTAAAAGTATGCATAATATTTTTACCAATTGAATGTAAAACAATTTTATGCATTTTTCATTTTCTGTCTTTTAATTGCTGTATATATTATTTTTGTTTAATTTTTTTTTTTTAATTCTACCATATGCTATTCCATTGTTGAAAGATCACTGCAACAAAATGTATATTGATATGTTAATAAACCTCTCTTAAATTTCAATATACTGCCTCACACTTTTTTTCCCCTTTAGCACACTTATATGATACATTTTTGTTATTAAATACTGCTTATGCTATTTTGTTATCTATCAATAAGATTAATTTCTACTGTTTCTCAAACAGTATGCACATATTTTATTGGTAAACATTAACTATTTATAAATAAAATGTATTCATAAATAAAAACATCTGTTGGCAAATACCATAAAACAAAAACATAAGTACACTATAGTCCGGCTTCCGTGAGTTGGCAGATGACCTTGGATGAGTCCACTTCGCTTAAGGGGGTATAGATTCTTTAGATGACATGGCCATGCAGAGCTTAGCTCTAATGCAGAACTGTGCAAATAGTGGCACACAAACAAGGATAATGTTTAGATAACATATTTAAATTTAATTAAATTACAAAAATTTATTTCAAAATGAACAAATATTAATACTTTATGAAATATGTAACTGTATAAAATGTGATGCATAGATATTACTGAAATGATTTTCAACGGCAACAAAAGTATTTGGATTGAAAAATTTTCTCTGTGTTTGAAAGAAGTTAAACGCGTTATATAAAGAGTAAAATATATAATGATAAAAATATAGAGATGTGCTTATGTCACGTGCATTCCTCACTAAATAAAAGAGTTTAAGTTACAAGGAAAGTATTACAACACGAACTCTTCAATTTTAATAAAACATTTACAACCATTATTGTAATAAATAGTTTTAATCATTGTGAAGAAAACAATTCCACCATATCCCAGCACTTACACTGAATGTACTTATACATATAAAGCTCTTTATCGTACTGCACAAATTATAAATTAATTCGCACTAAAGGCGCCAATTCTGGAAACCCGTTCTTAAGACGTTTCTACCTGTCATTGAATTTAACTAATGGACTCATCCAAAATCACGTGACCCAAATGCCTTCTCGCTGGAGTCGTACTATAACAAGTATCAAATGCAAAACGAGCATTGTTTTTAATAAGAGAAACAAAGCAGTCACTTCATAAAAACCAGAAAATATCTTTAGTCACATTTTTAATTAATATCATTTCTTAAAATAATAAGTACTGATATTTTTAGAAAAATATGAGAAAATTATTTATAATGTTACCCATTAATTCTTTTTTTAGTACTTTCCACTTTGGGAAATGACTCCCTAAATTTTATAAAAGGAGTAAAAAAAAACCTCAAAAAGTACTTTGTGGCAATCTGATTGGTCCTTTGTTTCATTTATTCTGACAAGGCTCTTTTGGCATTTATAATGGTTGATACCTTTAGTCAACCTATGCTTGGTCTAATAAAGTAAAAACTTGATTTTCTGACATATGATAAAAATTGATCATTTTTTCATCCTTGTATTAAGCAACAAATGAAACCTGTCTACTGTGATCAATGACTGTTCTTGGAATAAATGATTCGTACAGTTATCAGTACTAAGCAACAAATTTTCATGCATGGTTAATTTGTCATTCAATAAAAATGGTGTCTAAATGCATGCTACATGTATGTGCAAATTGCTTTGAAAAGGTTATCAATAGGAGTCACAGGATTTAGAATTTTTATTGTGAACCTAATTACCATATGTCAAATATGTTCAATTTCCAAATTCCAATTCCATTCTCAGGTTAAAAAACAACCAACAGTGATTCCAGTCTGATGGAGCCAAAATGATTTTGCATGAATGAATGACATCTTTCTATGTGGGTCATTTGTCTTCTTTAGAAATTTTCTTAACATTTCAAAATATTAAAATGTCGAAATTAAAACATTTTAAAAATAGTAAAATATCAAAAATTTTAGCCACTATATTTTGTAAACCAAAATTCCAATCCAAAATTTAATTATATATCAATTTTTGTAGGACTTTCAAAGGGCTACAAATTACTTTAGTTCATAGCTGACACTTTTAGTTTTTGAGATATAAGAAGTACAACCATTAAAAAGAAGATTTCTGTACAGCTAAAAGAGCTCTAGAAACAAATTATTGTTCTAGAAATTAGATTTCCTACTCAATATTTTTGTCACTGTTTATATCTATCTTTTATAGTTTTGAAGATATTACAAGTTGAAGTAAGCAAAGTGAGGCAAAAACTTTTCAAACAAAAAGATTAAAATATTGAAATTATTTTTTTGACAAATGATATTATATTTTTGACATAACAAGTAAAAAATGTTTACATTTTTATTTATTAGGTTTGGAGATATTGGCATCCAAAAGTGTTTATATATTTCATAACACTCCAATTTCAGCCAAAGATCCCCAATCATAGATATTATTCACATTAAAATATATTTTTGATAATGCAATACAATGTGCTATGAAGACAAATTCTTTGATATCCTTTCAATAGAATTTATTGCTTATTGTAGGCTATAGATTAGATACTATAAATTTCATCTCTAAAACAAATTATTTTCAGAAGTTTCTGTAACCATGGTTACTGATCATAAAAGGTATTGAATGCACATGTGTATGCTATAGATATTTTCTAAATTGTAGTTAATTTTACAGATATATTTTCAGACAAAATACAAATATTCCCCCATTTTTTCTGCATATGCAACAATGTATGAGATGCTACACAAAAGTTCGTTAAAAAACCTGGACTTATATTTTCTTCGTACACCTGCAGATGGTGTTGTATACATCCATTTTGAAAACAGATTGTCATGTTGATTTCATTTCCAGCAAAGCTTTCTTGTGCTCTGCATGTTTATTTAGCCTTGTGGTTGTTGTGTTTTGCAATTTTATCAATAGTAAAAAATGGATGATGTGAAAGAACAGCGAGTGTGCATTAAATTTTGTTACAAACATGAAAGACATACTGCAGAAACTCATCAAATGCTTGAGCAGGAGTTTGGCAAAAATGTTTTTGGCCAGACATTTGTACGTTACGTACAAATGGTTTATCTGGTTCAAAAATGGTCATTGATGATGATAGTTCTGGATTGCTACCAAGTTTGTGCAGCAAGTACTAAGTGATGATCAGCAGAAACATCAGATGACAATCTGTCGGTATCTTCAAGAACAGATCAGAAAAAACCATACTTTCTTTCTAGGATTGTAACTGGTGATGAGACATGGGTTTAAAGCTATGATCTGAAAACAAAACAACAGTCATCTCAATAAAAGTCTCCCAGCGACTGTAACCAAAAAATGTATAACAAGTGAGAAACAATATTGATCTGTTTCTTCAATGTTAATAGAATAATTTGCAAGGTGTTTGTTTCTGTGAGCCTTACTGTAATGTTATACTTTATTGCAATGTCCTGCAATGGTTAAGAGAAGCCATGAGACAGAAACATCCAGTAAAAATGCAGCAAAAGAATTGGATTTTGTATCACGACAATGCACCTGCTCAAACCTCACTTGCTGTGTAACAATTTTTGGCATCCACAAACATAGCAGTTCTTTCTCACCCTCCTTGATCACAAGATATAGCTCTCTGGGACTTATTTCTATGCCCTAAAATGAAAATGGAGCTAAAAGGAGAAATATTTACATTGTAACTGAAATCTGGGGAAAATCCCAGGTGGTATTAAATGCTTTAACGAAAGGTGACTTTATCAAGTGTTTCCAATCATGGGAAAAAAGCTGGAATCAATTTTTACAATCCAATAGAAACTATTTCAAAAGCGATGGAGGAGAATAAGTTGTAAGATGCATTAATAAATTCTTATAAAGAAATTTTGTAAACTTTTGGGTAGCAACTTGTACTACTTAATTTGAATCTAAAACAAATAATGTGTTCAAGCTTGAATTCAGAAATTATTATTTAGGCAATTTATTATTATTATATAATTTTATTGTACATCTCAAAAATTTCCAACATATACGGTTTTTTTCAAACCCAAATGGTTTTAATTGGGCACACAGATACTTTTTCATTTTATATTGTTTTTGCTAATTACTATCCTGTATATAACTGGTGTGAATAAGTAGAAAATAGAATTTGGCAAATTTTGATACAGAAATAGCTTTCATCAAATTAAGATTTTTTCTGAGTTAATAATTGAACTTTGGAAACATTTGGTGCTAAAAAGAGCAATTCCATCAGATTTTACCTTCAAAGATTTTGTTCAATTCGATTGCATTATTTCACATGACCAAAAAAATTGAGGCAAGCGTCACTGATGCTATGCAAAGATGAGTCCAATAAAGAAAAAGGATAATATGTTTCAGTTGAAATATCAATGGCTTATTTAATAGAATGTCAAGAGTTAGCTTAATCACTTTTCAGACTAAAAGTTGATGTTACAAATAACTAAATAATTTAAATGGATTAGAGCAAAGGTTCTTAGCCTTCTTATTTCATGACCCAAAATCAACTCCTGAACTGGACTACCCATGAATCTCGTCAAGGCAATACCTACATTCAAGTATTTCTATTGCTTCAGTTGTGTAGTTACCCATCTTAAAAGCCATGGCTACCCACATTTGGATCAGGCTAAGAACCCCCTAGACTAGAACATTCAGATATTTCATACAAATCATTCACCAGTCATAATTAATGTGTTTTATTACTTTTTACTACTTATTATTTAACTTTTTTTATTTATTTACCAATAAATAATAAATGTAAGTATTACTTATCAATAATTTAAAATAACTGTTCGAGGTATTTAAATTCAAGAAGTGTTATTCGCCCATCTTTAATTTATTCTACTAATTTGCAGAATATGATCAGCTTGCAATATTATGGCTTTTTACAGAGTAATAAAATATGTTAACATAATTGCATATTACCCAACAGGTTCGGGAATTGGGCAGTCTAGGCACAAATCAAGAAACATTTTAAGAATTAGAAACAGAAACTGATTATTTATTGGCCAGAAAATCAAACATTTTAACATGAGCTTTGAAAAATGAAATATAGAATTTAACATATTAACTCCTCGAAGACTACGCCCATTTAGCTGTGTGCACCACAAGCGGATAAAGAACAAATTCCCAGATGACATCAGAGAATTTTCCACCATTGAAAATTCAGCAGTTCCGACGATGTTTCTAGCAGTGCTTTGTGGAGTCTTGTCAATAGTAATAGTCATATCTTGCACTGTGTTTTCATGTTATAAACTTATCTGTGGAATGAATAAAATCCTGGATTTTTACATAATTCTAAAGTGTTTGAAGTTTTTCAGCAAGATCTCATGCAGTGCTCATTGGGATAGTTTAGTATGTAATTTGTTGATATCATCGGATGTTGAATTTGTTGGATATCATCGACTATTTAATTGCGTGCAGTATAAAAAGCTATTGTTGGCACAAAAAAGTGATAGAATCGTTGTTCTTTGAAACTCTAAACAAATTAAGCTTCATATTCTTCATTTACCTTATCTACTGCACGCTGCAGATTATTTTTCGTTCATGGCTTTTATAAAACTTTACTGATACAATATAGTGTACTTTATTACTGATACACTTTAGTGTACTTATTACTGATACACTATAGTGTATCAGTAAGCACACAAAGTATGATGGCTTAATGCTAAGTGTATTTTTCTTGTGAAACTATAAAAATGCACTTGTAATCTATAAAAACAATAATAATTTCGTCGCTGCTTGATGAATGATCTCAAACAATATATTAATTAGGATATTTCTGGTTCATTTTCCTTAAAATTACGTTCTTGGAGATGAAACATTTTTATGCGTCTTTTACCTTTCAGTGACAGTGATTGTTTTTAAACTTTATTTTTATGAAATTGTTTTCGCCTGTTTGGAAGTTTACATACTTCAACTACTACATACTAATGCATTATAGAAATTACTGAAAAGGGATTATTTATAATCACCCTTTATATATTGCTTGCGCTAAGCCCAGTCCCAATTTTTTACTATGTCAATTCGACTATTTTTAATTGATTTACATTATTTTTAAAATGCTTTAACCTTTATATCTTATTTATTTACATTATTTCCCGGAACTCTTTTTAGCCTTTGCTTACATTTTTCAGTTTTGTCGCCAGATGGCAGCACCACAAATAAGCTTAATAGGACATGAAGTTTTTTAAACTTTGTTTATCATTCTAGCCGAAAGATAGCAGCACCACATCAATTACTTGAAATGTAAAACTACATAAATTACAACACATCAATCAATCAATTGCGCCCAAGACATAGTAAAATTTCTAAAATCGTTAGAACTGCTGATGATAACTCCCAAGCGAGGGAGGTTATTTCTGTTTCAGAATATTTATATAAAACTATTTATTTCTATTGTAGTAAACTACATTCATGGATCGGTTTTGCCCTTATTATGAAGCCTTCGACATGGAATAGTCAAGACAGAAAATTGCAAAGATTAAAATATAATAATAGTATAAATATTGTTTTAGAGCTTACAGCATCTTGAGAGTGGCGCAAGTTAACATTCCATAAAAGATTAATTTAATTAAAAAATACTTTAAATAACTAAAACTACAATATTTTTAGAACCGCGCATGTAAGCATTCTATAAATGACTTTTTTAATTACAAATATTTTACATAAAAACAAATTACAGTAACTTGAGAATGACGCATTTTAATATCCTATAAATGATTTTTTTTTCAATTAAAATATTTTATATAAGAATAGAAAATAATATTTTGAGAGCTATTGTATTGTTAGTATGCAACTTCCATTTGCAAAAAAAAAAAAAATAATAATAATAATAATTTGCTTACAACACAATTATTGCACACCCGTACTCATGAGTTTTGTATTTGAGTCTATAAAACTCCAAAAGTGAAACTGGCTGAAATGAAGAACTATTAAATTTGAGCGCTTGAAGTGAGGAAAAGAAATTTGCCAAATGTAACCTATTTCTGATTGGCTGAAGTATCCTAAATCGCCATTGGTTGCTATGTCACTTGGGAATTTGCTCTTTTATCCTGTCGTTATTGAACATTGATAGGGAGATACACTTTGAAATATGCTTCTCCTGAACAATTAGCAATCACTGCGAGCGAGCTCTCTCTCAATGCAAACTGTCTCACACCAATAGACACCGACTTAAATCATTATTGGGCGTTCCGGATATTTTAAATCGAATGCCAATTGCATTTTCAGAACATTGAAGTCTAATTTAAATTTCATTCAGTCAGATTATTGGGCACAATAAGACGTCTGAAATGCTAAAATGAAGCAAATTATAATTAAGTACAGAACAATATTTTTTATCTCTAGATAATCATTTATTTCAGTTATTTTGCTTTTGTAGGCGCAACATAATTATAATACGATATACGGATACACTGTGTGAATTTCCAACTTAATTAGCTTTATAAAAATAACAAAAAGTGTAAAATTTGCTTTTAGGTATTTTTACTAATATTAAAAATGCCAACAAATTTCTCTTTAAATCATTTCTGAATTATTATATTGTGTTCAGAATAAAATAAACAACCTAAGGGAGAAATTTCTATACATGCGACTTTATATATAGTAAACCGACATGAATAAGGAAAACTTGAAGAATTAATAACGTAAACAAAATTCATCCATGTATGCATACATTTTCCACACTAAATATGCACAAAAACATTACGGGTTCGAGGAACCCACAACAAAACTATCGGGGGTTCAAAACGTGTCTGGAAACCACTGCTCCATCACGTTCTCTTGAATCCAAACTAACCAACGGTGACATCAGAACAGCGGTTGGAAAAACTACTATATTATTGTAGTGATCTACAACTACAACTACATTATGACAAATGTAGTTAATTACAACTACAGCTGCTTTTTTTAAAAAAGTAGTGATTACAAACTACTTTTAAAATGTAGTCACTACATAAATTTTGCCGCAGTTTCAATTTTCACAAAAGTTGAGGATGTGGGTATACTGCAGTAATTTAACATACTTATTCTGTATAATTAAAATTTACTGATTCCCAAATTTACTGATCAACTTGCCAATCTTTAAGCTTTTACCCACTTTTGAAAACAGTAAAATAAAATAAAAGTATAAACTTTAAAATCAAAGGCAACTAAAAATAGATTTAAAAGTCCTTTAATAAAATCGCCTTGTACAAAAATTACACGGCATCACAATGCCTTTCATCAATGACGAAAAGGACTTTTACACCTATTTTTGGTTGTCTTTGATTTTAAAATTTAATTAAAGTTGACGTACATCCATTTTATTTATTAAAAGTATAAAATAAAATAAAATTAAAAACTATTTATTTAAAAACGTGTTTGTTCATTTTTAGTAGAATTTGCATCTCAAAATTGCAATCAGATAAGCAGGATCTTTTGGGAAATAACTCATCTGAATATATCCATATAAAAAAATCAATTTCATGAGGCAATGGCCTTCCTAACCCTGCAGCCATTCATCATACATCGTTGCGCAAAACATTGAAGAAAGGGTGATCACATGATATGTAGAATGATACCTTGTTTGTTTACTTAAGTAGCGTTAAAAGTAGCGTCAAAACTCGAACAAACTAGTGATTTATTTTATCGCGCTACTCGCTACACTACTTATTTTCAAAAGTAGCGCGTTACATTACAAACTACGAGAAGAAGTAGTGACAACTGTAGTTTTGCTACTTGCGGCGCACTACTTCCGACCACTGCATCAGAATAGTTTCTCTGCTTTCAAATATTACTCTCCTTGAACCCGTAAGACAAGGTAGGAGGTTCTGTAGAGTATGACAACTCTCTACAATCTTTATCATCAGAATAGAATGTCTAACTCTTGAAGTAAATGTTCACGGTCATAAAAACACACGGGCAATGTCATTTTTTTTAGAGACCAAAGAAAATCAATGTAAATCTGATGCAATTAGTGTGGAGACAGGTGAAATAAAATTGATAAAAGTGCCTTGACTTCCATTCCATTTTGTTCAAAGTGTAGTTACGTGAAACTAAATCGAACTTTATTCGAATTCCTCTAGTAAAATTACCTCTGTCTACTAAGTTGGGTATAAATGAGATAAATTAAATGTTTCAACAAATGCGCGTGCGCAAATTTTCTAAAACATCCAGTAACAACACTAGCTCCAACTTCATATTTATATTCCTAAATAAAATGAATCGCATATTTTAATTTTGATGCATATCGGGCCAAAATTAATATTTTTTCAGAAATTCGTGCGCATACTGCTTATCATAAAGAGAGAGACAAAAACAGAAAAGAAGTCCTTGCTACATTTCAATTTAGAGTTTTATATACACTACGTGACTGAGAAAATGAGACACCAAGAAGGAGTGGGTAGAAAAATGTGCAAATTGCAGAGTAGACGCAGCTCATCCAGTTATGTAAATGATGCGAAAGGCGCAGTTGTCCCGCGTACGTTTTGTGAGATATAAGGGAAGGGACCTGCAGAATCGGTAATAGTCGCGTCGCTCTGCCTGCCAGGGAAATAATTTTGCAATTTTTTCGTCTCAGAGGAAACGTGTAGTAGAAGGGAATGCCAGGCCGCCTCTAACAGAGGCAGTTCCAGCAGACAGACGATTTCACGAAGGATATGGCGATCGGACTCAGAAGGGCAGATTGGTCCATACTTCACATCTCAGCGGGCATCCACCTACACACGTCCACGGTGCACCGTTTGTGGCGAAGATGGTTGGAACAAGGGAATGTGGCACGTTTGAAGGGTGCCAGTACGGTCAGAACGACGTCAGCACTCATGGACCGACACATCCGACGGCAAGCGTTGGTAGCCCCGCAGACCACTTCCTTCGCCCTTTTGCAGCATGTGCAAGACACCCTTGATGCTCCCGTATCGACCAGGACCATTATCCGCTGATTGATCGCCGGCGATAATGCACTCATGGCGCCCGTTAGGAAAACTGCTATTGGCCCAAAAGCACAGACGCCTCCGTTTGTAATGGTGTCGGGATAGAGCCACGTGGACGGCGGAACGACACAGGGTCGTGTTCTCAGACGAGTCATACTTCTGTTTTAGAAACGACAGTCGCCATGTATGAGTCTGACGTCAAAGTGGTGACAGGTCCAATCCGGCCGCATCTGTGGACCGTCACACCGTGCGACAACGCGGCATTATGGTTTCGGGGAGCCATTGTGTTCCTCTGGTCCATAGTGGTCCGTGTAGAGGTAACCTCTGGTCCGTATTAAGGGTACTATGACGGCTTAAGGATACTTAGATGACTTGCTGCGGCCGATGACACTACTCTTCCTTTAGGGGGTGCCCAATGCCATTTACCAGCAGGATAGCGCCCGACCACACACTGCACGCAGCAGCCAGCATGCCGTACAAAGTACCCAGTAGATTCCCTGGTCACCAGTCTCTCCTGATCTTCCACCAATGGAACACGTCTGTGACGTCATTAGACGTCGCTTGCGTGAGCTGCCACCGCCGCTTTTAGATGAAATTTGATTAGTGGTTGACAGGGAATGGGCAGCCATCCCTCAGGATACCATCCGCACGCTCATTGACTCTGTGCCTAGACCTGTTGCTGCCTGTATCGCCGCCCGCGGTGGCGATACAGGCAGCAACCTATAACCTACTGATCGGAGGAGTTATCGCTCAATGTATAGGTGTATCATGTTGCAATAAACATCACTTATTGTTCGTTGCTATGTCTGTCTGTTTGCGATTTTTATCACTTTCTGCCCGCTCCTTCTCGGTGTCTCCCTTCCACTGTCACGTAGTGTACATATGAGAGGAAAAATCAAAAGTAATATTTTCAATTTCTGGTATAAAGTACAATAAAAATTTGAAATTTATAAATTACATCTGATTTTATCATCTTTATACATATTTCTAAACTACAATATAGCATTCGAGGATTTCTTGGTTTATATTTTTTTTACTTGTTTATAATAAAGAGTTAAATAGTTCCTAATTTCAGTGTTACTCGTGATTCGAACTGCCTAGGGGTTAAAGTGCTTAACAGCGACCCCGCAGATTTGTTACTAGCGAGTTCTGCCCTCATCTCCCAAGAAATTATTTTTCGACAATAGCATTCCGTGGATTTTACGCTTGTTGCACGCATAACTTTACTGACCAATCTCTCCTTTAAGTTTAAATAAATTAATTAGGATCTTCTGCATATGAACTGGCTGGCTAAATGGTCACATGTCTTCCTCCAATTCTAGAAGCTGTAGCTTCGAGTCCATGGCGTCGTTTCAGTATCTGCACTTTTTCTGATCAATCTCTCCGTTAAATTTAAATAGATTAATTAGGGTCCTCGGCTTGTAAATGGGCTGGCTCAGTGGTCATCAAGTCTGTTTCCAATTCCAGAGGTCGTGGGTTCGAGTCGTTTCGAAATCTATGCATTTTTTTATCAATATATCCGTTAAATTTAAATAAATTTATTACGATTTCAGTATGTGAACTGGCTGGCTTCGTGGTCATATTGTCTCCTTCCAATTTTAGAGGCTGTGAATTTTGTTAGCTATGGTTTTTCTGATCAGTATTAAATTCAAATATAATAATTAGGGTCTTTGGTACGTGAGCTAGCTGGCTCAGTTACCATGTTGTCTTTCTCCAGTCCTAGAGGCTGTGGGTTCGAGTCCAATACGTTGTTTTGATATCTCTACTTTTTCTGATCAATCTCTCCGTTAAATTTAAATAGATTAATTAGAATCTTTGGCATGTAAACGGGTTGGCTCAGTGGCCATGTTATCTCTTTCCAATTTCAGAACCTAAGGATTGGAGTCTATTGAATAGTTTTGGTATCTCTGAATTTTATCATCAATCTCCCTGTAAAATTTAAATAGATTAATTAGGAGCTCTGGCATGCGAACTGAGTGGCTTAGTGGTCATGTTATCTTCCTGCAGTTCTAGAGGCTGTGCGTTCGAGTCGCTTTGGTAACAGTGTTTTTTCTTATCAATCTCTCCATTAAATTTAAATACATTAATTAGACTTCTTCGCACAAGAACTGACTGGACCAGTGGTCACGTTGCCTTCCTCCAGTTCTAGCGGTCGTGGGTTCGAGGCCATAGAGTCGTTTTGGTAACTGTGTTTTTTTCTGATCAGTCTCTCCGTTAAGTTTAAATAGATTAATTAGAATCCTTAATATATCAACTGAGTGGCTCAGTGGTCATGTTGTGTTCCTATGTTTCGAGAGGCTGTGAGTTCGAGTCCATTCAGTTGTTTTAGGATCTGTTTTTCTGATTAGTCTCTGCGTTACTGTGGTTCATGTCTTTTTGGTATTTGTGTTTTCTGATCAGTCTCTTCTTTAAATAGATTAATAAGGATCTTCGGTGTATTAGCTGGCTAGCTTAGTGGTTATGTTGTCTGTTTCTGGTTCCTGAGGTTGTCGGTTCGAGTCCATCCATCTCCATGCTTTTTTTTTTTTAATTTTATTATATTGCTTGACCGGAAGTGACGTACAGGAAGTGACGTCACTATCTGTGTCCTCTGACCCGGTAGAAAAAAGAGATGCGCCGTTCTCCAAAACGCATAAAATTTCCGGACTTCGTTAACAGGTATCACGTGGTGCAAAATAGGCCCTGCACGAACTTTGGACGAGGAAGGGTGGGAGCGCGACACCGAAGCCAGCAGGCCCGAAGAGAAACCCCACCAGCAACGGTGAAGCTCAACCACCGCTCGTCCTCCATCTCGTACAGATAATTTAGTAAGAAAGAAAGAAATTAGTTCAGAAAGACTTAAGCAAATAGTAATTTGAAAGACCTAATCAAGAATCCCGATACCTCTTCAATCACGAAGGCACGCGTAACATCATTTATTTACTTACACTAACCCTTTTAACCCAAAGCTGGAATCGAACCCTCAGACTAATACCCCGCAACTTGACGCCCCAAGCCTCTCGGCCAAGAGGGCGACGAACTAAACATCGATTTCGTTGTATATAATTTAACATTTGAATATACCTGTTTAAATAATTTGAAAGTACGCAGTTAAAATTGCCGTGGACAGAACCCTCCACAAAAACTTTTGTTTCACGTCGTTACCTCGGAATTTTACCGCTGTGCCACGAATGGCGTTGCAATCTTATTTTATTTTAACTATATAACGTTTCCTTCGAATTTGCGATTAGAATAAATCTGAGGACAGAACCCTCCACAAAAATGTTCACTTCAAACCTTTAACGCGGCACTCTACCGCTGTGCTACGAATGCTGTTGCGAGTTTATTTTATTTCAGCTATATAAAGTTTTCTCAGAATTGCGATTAGAATAAATTTGAGGACTGAACCCGCCATAAAAATGTTCTCTTCATGCGGCATTCTGCCGCTGTGCTACGTATGTCACTGCAGTTTTATTTTATTCTAACTATATAAAGTTTTCTATGAATTGGCGATTAGAATATATCTAAGGACAGAACCGTCCACAAAAACGTTTACTTCACGTCCTTTCCGCGGTAGTCTACCGCTGTGCTACGAATGGTGTTGCAATTTTCTTTTATTTTAACTATATAATATTATCTCTGAATTGGCGATTAGTATAAATCTTAGGACTGAACCCTAAATAAAAATATTCACTTCTCACGGCATTCTATCTCTTTGCTACGAATGGCGTTGCAATTTTATTTTATTTTAACTATATAAAATTTTCCCACGATTGGCGATTAGAACAAATCTGAGGACAGAACCCTCCACGAAAGCATTTACTTCATGCGGCACTCTACCACTGTGCTACGAATGCGTTGCTATTTTATTTTATTTTAACTATATAAAGTTTTCTCTGAATTGGTGATTAGAATATATCTGAGGACAGAACCGTCCACAAAAATGTTTACTTCACGTCCTTACCGCGGTAGGCTACCGCTGTGCTACGAATGGTGTTGCAATTTTCTTTTATTTTAACTATATAATATTATCTCTGAATTGGCGATTAGAATAAATCTGAGGACTGAACCCTCCATAAAAATATTCACTTCTCGCGGCATTCTATATCTGTCCTACTAATGGCGTTGCAATTTTATTTTATTTTAACTCTATAAAATTTTCTTTAGTTTAGCGATTAGAACAAATCTGAAGACTGAACCCTAAATAAAAATATTCACTTCTCGCGGCATTCTATCTCTTTGCTACGAATGGCGTTGCAATTTTATTTTATTTTAACTATGTAAAATTTTCCCACGATTGGCGATTAGAACAAATCTGAGGACAGAACCCTCCACGAAAGCATTTACTTCATGCGGCACTCTACCACTGTGCTACGAATGCCGTTGCAATTTTATTTCATTTTAACTATATGAAGTTTTCTCTGAATTGGTGATTAGAATATATCTGAGGACAGAACCGTCCTCAAAAATGTTTACTTCACGTCCTTACCGCGGTAGTCTACCGCTGTGCTACGAATGGTGTCGCAATTTTCTTTTATTTTAACTATATAATATTATCTCTGAATTGGCGATTAGAATAAATCTGAAGACTGAACCCTCCATAAAAACATTCACTTCTCGCGGTATTCTATATCTGTGCTACTAATGGCGTTGCAATTTTATTTTATTTTAACTCTATAAAATTTTCCTCAGATTGGCGATTTGAACAAATCTGAGAACATAACCCTCCACGAAAGCTTTTACTTCATGCGGCATCCTACCACTGTGCAACGAATGCC
Source organism: Amaurobius ferox (assembly GCA_951213105.1). Lineage (NCBI taxonomy): Eukaryota > Metazoa > Arthropoda > Arachnida > Araneae > Amaurobiidae > Amaurobius > Amaurobius ferox. The sequence goes on from OX578147.1 coordinate 119,528,162, forward strand.
GTTGCAATTTTATTTTATTTTAATTATATAGAGTTTTCTCTGAATTGGTGATTAGAATATATCTGAGGAAAGAACCGTCCACAAAAATGTTTACTTCCGGTCCTTACCACTGTAGTCTACCGCTGTAATTTTATTTTAACAATATAAAGTTTTCTCTGAATTGGTGATTAGAATAAATCTGAGGACAGAACCGTCCACAAAAACGTTTACTTCACGTCCTTACCGCGGTAGTCTTCGGCTGTGCTACGAATGGTGTTGCAATTTTCTTTTATTTTAACTATATAATATTATCTCTGAATTGGCGATTAGAATAAATCGGAGGATTGAATCCTCCATAAAAATATTCACTTTTCGCGGTATTCCATATCTGTGCTACTAATGGCGTTGCAATTTTATTTTATTTTAGCTATATAAAATTTTCCCACAATTGGCGATTTGAACAAATCTGAGGACAGAACCCTCACCGAAAGCTTTTACTTCATGCGGCACTCTACCACTGTGCTACGAATGCCGTTGCAATTGTATTTTATTTTAACTATATTAAGTTTTCTCTGAATTGGTGATTAGAATATATCTGAGGACAGAACCGTCCACAAAAACGTTTACTTCACGTCCTTACAGCGGTAGTCTTCCGCTGTGCTACGAATGGTGTTGCAATTTTCTTTTAGTTTAACTATATAATATTATCTCTGAATTGGCGATTAGAATAAATCTGAGGACTGAACCCTCCATAAAATATTCACTTCTCGCGGTATTCTATATCTGTGCTACTAATGGCGTTGCAATTTTATTTTATTTTAGCTATATAAAATTTTCACACAATTGACGATTTGAACAAATCTGAGGACAGAAACCTCCCCGAAAGCTTTTACTTCATGCGGCACTCTACCACTGTGCTACGAATGCCGTTGCAATTTTATTTCATTTTAACTATATAAAGTTTTCTCTGAATTGGTTAAGGCTAAGTTTTATTATAAGAACCTTCATTTTGTCGCTCGTTTAAAAGCCATAAAATAATTTGTATTACTGTTTGCCATAAATTACTTTATTAGTTTTGCATAAATTTACAGTTTTTATAAATTTCATTGTAATTTTAAAGATTTATTTTCTACAGTACAATGCAATTTTCTACAGTACCTTGCTTCATTCACTGAGTTATGAAATTCTCATTTGCCCGACAACAGCATGTAGTACTTAAAGTAGTGACATACACCACAGAACGAGCTCTGTTTTATAAGCTCGACAGAACATTTACATTTCGTATTTAACAAAATTCTACTTTTGAGCTCATTTTTAAGTTTGCAAACTTCTATTTTAACTACAACATTATTGGATTGGTCATTTTTAAGCAACTTATGTGTGACAAGAATTTAGAATAATTATATTTATCTTATTTTATCCAAAGTAGCTCTGTGTAAACATAATGCATTTCAATTGGATACAGAAACAGCTTATATTACTGATTATATATTTTTTTACTGTATCGATTGTTTTTATTCTGAGTTTTATAATTGCATAGGTGTTATCCCATTTTTAATGTTTGTTGTAATTTGTTAATTTGCAATTTTTATGTATCACCCTGCTAAGTGTCTTTCTGAGGCCAAGTGAAATGGTTTTTAGTTTTGTGCTTTACAGAAATTTCAATTTATTTTTTATTGATCTACGTGACAGATCAATGGTAAAGGATGAAATATTATTTTAGTACTACCCAATCATTTACTTGTAGATTTAGCAAATCAGCGACATCTTCATTTGTTTAATTTTCAGACTTATATTCATCATTAAATAAAATTACTGTCAGTTACAATTTTGGGCCATTCCATGGTAAGAATACACATATAGGAAAACAAAAAAGATTTTTAAATACAAAAAGGAAAACAAATAATAAAATAATAATAATAATGCAGATCTGCATATGTTCGAAGGCATGTGTTTGACGGGGACATATACCAAATTTTGAAAAAAAAATTGAATTTTAAATAAATTAAGACTAATTAACTGAGTATGTAACAGACTATTCAAAATTACCATGATTTTATGATATACTTACTGAAAACAAAATATAACATGATTAGCATTAAAATAAACTATAGCAAAGTCATAAAATGCTATAATAATTTTTTATTACTCCAATAGTTAGTATGTCACAATGAATTAGTCTCTTATATTGATTAATAAAACATATCCAACACATAAAAGAATAAAAAATTTACATATATGTAAGGCAAGTTGTCAGTAAAAGACCAATATATTATTTTAAACATTAAATCAATATATCCTCATTAAATTTTAAGTAATTGCATTTTTTGTAATAGAGAAACATGCATACTTCTTTTTGAAAATCTTGTCATGTATAGCTAAAAAAATGTGCTAAAGTATTTATAAAAACTAGCTTTAAACCCGCAAAATGAACGAAATTGTCAGTTTCGCCAACCGTTGATCGTTTTTTGTGACGTCACTAATTTGACTGCCCTGGGCCCCTCTCTCGAGCGAAGCCCCGTTTCAATCCACCTTATAGGCCCCAGTCGTCGTGGCTGGAGGTTCACGATATAAAAATTCCATTCCGGCAAATGAACTGCTGCGATTTCGCAGGTGACCAACTACAGTGGCTCGATCCGTTCACTAGACTCCAGCTGCCAGGCCCAAGTTCCTACTGGAGTGCGTTTGCTCGAATAATCCTCTCGAGCAGCAGACAAAAATTCACAACACTCGTCATATTTAAGTGTCTATAAGCGCGCTGCCGGATAGTGAAATCACAATGTCTTAAAACACACTCTTCCAAGCACTGAGAACTCAATAAGACATGATTTTTATAATCATATATATTTTTATTACGGTACTATAAAAAATTTCTTGTGAAACAATATTCGTTTAGAAAACAAATGTTATGCACTCCTTTAAATAAAATATTTTAAAAGGTTGTTTTCAACTAGTTAAGTAGGAGAATTTGGAGCACATCGAAAAATTAATAAGAATTTATATAATTTACAAAAAAATGTAGCTGGCGTTGCTCGGCGTGTAAAGCAGGCATCAGTTGTTTTCATTTATTCAATTTTTCAAACGGCATGTCGTCCGCAAGTCAAACATAATACGAGTATGTGAGAGCACAGATGGCAATGCATTTGCCGCTCGCTGAATACATCAAAGGACCTTTGGATCAACACGTCTAAATAGAGAAATGGAGGAAAAGCATTCTTTGCGATGAGATAGATACTTAAAATTTGGCGCAGGCATAAATCTTTCGAACGGAAGAAAGTGCTCAATATCAGATACAATATATTTGCTACACACTAAAATCATGTTCATGAAAGGAGTTGGATCACAGAAAATCGTTCCAAAGGTGAAACGGTAATTTGGCATACTTGGCGATAAAATAGTTTCTTGAAATTTGGAATACGATTAGATAGATGGAAAGGAAGAAAATGTGCAAAGTGAGTTTTCCAATATTTCGGACTTTAGGGGATTCCGCATACCAAAATTTTCGATTTTCCGAATAATTGAGAAATGCCTCTTTTAAAATGTGATAGAAGTTTGATATCTGGTTTTTGGACCAATCATCTTATAAAAGAGACAAGGAGAAATTTTTTCAAAAATATTCAATTAAGGGGGTTGGTACTCCGCACAATAATATATGTAACTACTATTGAGGTGACGTTTTACACTCTAAATAAGCGCCTACTTAACCCTCGCCTGTAATGCGTCCTAATTAAGCTATTTCCGCTTCAATACTCTCAATCTGTGTAAATTTCGATGCGAACAACGATATATAAGCTTCATAAATAAACTTTATCCTTCACTCTTTTATCAAATAAACCATATTTTAATCATCTACTCAGTTGGTACAACGCATCTCAAAGGCTAACGGCGAAACTCCTCTGTAGGGGCAAAAGAATATATAAGGTAAGTTAAATGAAACGTAATACACCTTAAAGAAGTCTTCGCTTGTAAAGGCTCCTTACTTTGGTATGCTCTCACACAAAAAGAGTCCCGCCTTCCTCCAAATCTCGGAGTCCCACCTACAGAAGGCACAGAGGCCGGCTTCCAACCCACCTTTGTAGGCCCCAGTCGTGCTGCTGGAGCGTTTAGGTCACGATAACAGCATTCTATTCCGGCAAATGAACTGCTGCGGTTTCGCCCTTGACTACTACAATGGCTCGATCCGGTCACTAGATTCCAGCTGCCAGACCCAAGTTCCTAATACAGTGCTTTTACTCGAATAAACCACTCGAGCAGCAGACAAAATATCACAACACTCGTCATATTTTGAGGTGCTTCTAAGAGCGCTGCCGGATAGTGAAATCACTATGTCTTAAAACACACTCTGCCAAGCACTCAGAACTCAATAAGACATAATTTTTCAATCATATATATTATTGTTACCGTATTATAAAAAATTTCTGGTGGAAAAATGAGAAACATTATTAGTTTTCAAAAATGAAAATTACACACTCGTTGTAAATAAAATATATTCCAAGTTAGATTTGAACTAGATGATTACCAAAATTAGGAACACATTGAAAAATTAATTTGTATTTATATAATTTTTATAAAATGTAGCTGGCGTTCCTCGGCGTTTAAAGCAGACACACATAGCAAGGAGAATAGGGTGGACGTTCTATAACTTTGATGTTTGTTTGTTCAAGAAATTCGTCTTGTCATTCTTGTGTGAAAATCTGTCATTCATGTTGAATGCGAAAATGCTTTGCCACTGTGAAGCAAGAGTCCCCTAACTTTCACTTCCTGAATAATTTCTAGAACCCACACAGTAGTGTACCAGTTAGCTGTAAATGTCTTCTGCCCCTCTAGCTTCATGTCTTTAACCAGACTTGTACTTCTGAAGAACACGGCATACCTTATTTTTAAATGGCTCGTTGTCTTTTCAATGTTGTTGATTTGGGGTCATCTTCAAAGACCTATACTTTATTTTTTGACGTGTTGGAATGTCAATAATAGGCTTGTACTTTACATTACCAGTTATGATTTTAACAATAAAGCGTATTACTCCCCATTTAGTAATTTTAAGGGTTTTTTCTGATTCTGACTCGCTCCGCTTTTTGGTGTTCTGTTAAAATATGGGGGACAAAGCGACAAACTAATTTTTTCATATGCAATTCTTCATGAATAATTTTATATATAGCTGCGGATTTAATGCTACGTTCTTTCTGTATCATTTGGTAGGTACAGTGATTATCGTCGATTAACAATTTTCGCATGGCCGACAAATTTTCCGGGACAACAGCTGACAAAGGTCTTTCAGTGTGTTTTTCATAGAGTGCATAATATTAGCCTCTTCTAAACTCTGTAAACCATCTGAATACAGTGACACGAGCTGGTGCATCATTTCCATATGCTAGTTGTAGACATTTTTATTTAGCCTCATTTTAAAATCATAGAAAATCATAGCTCGATAATTCTCTCCCGTCAACTCCATTTTGCCACAACTTATCATCTGCGAACATAAAAGAGTACACATTTAAACATCCGACCAATAGTTTTTCCTAGCCCGTATTGTCTGCCCCTGTCTCAAAAATTTCAGTGTGACCCTCGTACGTAAGTGAACATGTGGATAAACAACTCCCGTTTCGCGATGTCTGGATACATCAACAGCTCTCTCGTGATACTACTAATTATCTATCACTTACTAAGAAATCACAGTAATTTGGAAAAGCTAGTAAAAGATATATCTTGCTTTTCGATTGGGAAAAAAATACAGTTAAACCTGTCTAAGTTGGACACTCATGGTTCCCCCTAAAAGCGTCCAACTTAGACAGGTGTCCAACATAGACAGTGTGATGAAATTTCATTTTCCCTTTTCAATAAAGCACAAGAAAAGACTTCATTTTTAACATATAGAAAATACTAATAAGCCAATATTTTTAATTAAATATTGTAATTTCTGTTACAAAATACTTATGATACAGATTCTGCTTCTTGTTCCAGTGCAGTTCAGTTCCCATGCATGTATGATATCAGATCTGTTTGTCTATTGTTTATATTGGAAACAGTAGATTTTAATATGCCAAACTCCTCTGCCAACTTTCTGCAGCTGTCACATTTGTCTAGGCGATCAAGAATTATTTTCTTCTTTTCAATAGTTAGCTCAATTAGTTTACGTTTGCTCATTATTGAAAACTAATGTGCACGTCACTAAAATCACAGTCACCTTTCCAGAATGCACTGAGAAACAAATATGACTTTTGAGGGTAGATAAACCTTTTTATTCAGAAGATGCAGAAATCTAATTGGACAATGCAAAAATGGGATAGGGAAGCTATAAATGTCCATTATTCAAGTGTGTTCTTGTGTGTGTGTAAACAAACTGATAACAAAAAGGTTGTGATACATAATTGAGGACTGTGGATTGGTGGGGAGGGACGGCCCCTTTAACAACAGTAAAAAAGAAATGTGGGCAGATAAGAGCTTCCTGGAAGTGATAACAACAACAAAGGAATACTTCTGGGGATCAACAACAAAAGATAATCCCTGGGGATAGATAAGGAAGATCAAAAGTGGTAGGTTACTTCCTTTATGCAAATACCAATTTTAAGGAACTTGTCCAACTTAGTAATGTAAACTGCGTCCAACTTCCAAGATAGACAGGTGTCCAAGTTAGACAGTATTATATACATGTTAAAATATAGGAATTCGTTCTATTCTACCAAATTGTGTCCAAGATAGACAGGTGTCCAACATATAGAGGTGTCCAACTTTACAGGTTTTACTGTAGCTCTAAGCCGAAAGACGATTTGTCCACCTCAGGGAGTAGAATAGCGTAATTGTGGTATCTGTCGTTCCTTGTGTGCAATCTGGATACTCCTAGAACGTAATCGCATGCGCCTTGATTCATGTGAAATATATAACCATGCTTCATTGACTAAATATACACCTGCAGTCCAAAACTTTTTGAGGCAGATTATACACCCTAAATGAGCTCCTGATTGCACCTTCGACTGTAATGCATCCTGAATTGGCAATTTCTTTTGGTATGCCTGCAATCTGTGCAAAGCTCCTTGTACGTAACGAATGCATAAATTATCCCATAAATTTAATGAGTCGATATTTTACAAAATAAAAGTAATTAATGAAACTTTTTGTCAACACAACTTTTTGAAATGGGAACGCCCAAATTCCTCTGCAACAGAATATAAAGAAAGATCACAATTCCCTCTCAGTGGTGTAGTCACACCTCTGTGTTGTCTATGTTGGAACGGATAGAAACAAATTTCTATGGTCAGATATCTTGGTTTATGCCGTATGAAATATTCGCAACTGGCTATGGTATTTTGATCTTATTTACGTGAACATCAATCACATCGAAGGTATGTTCGATGATTATGGGAATAAGACAGACACTTGACTCCATACCAAACTGAGAGAGAGTTCGGTCGAGAGGAGGCACTATTAGGATCTACAAAAAATCAAAATTTGCATAATGTAAATCAAATAGCCTGTAAATTCTGTTTATATGAATGACAGTTATTGTATATAAAAGCCTCTTGAGTTTACAGATCTTATTCAATCATATTTGATGAGGTGAAACGAACCATCATATCTGTTAGGCAGAAAAAGCAACGGGAGGGGTATGTGGTCTACAGATTACTTTTCACTGTGAATTTTTTTTTCATATGGTGTCATTATCATAATTTTGTGTAGCGAAAATTCCGCAGGACTCCTCATGTATTGACAAAGATACATTCATGAACAAACTATTAAATGAAAATTGAAGTAACTTTGGATAAGGCTAAGTTTTATTATAAGAACCTTCATTTTGTCGCTCGTTTAAAAGCCATAAAATAATTTGTATTACGGTTTGCCATAAATTACTTTATTAGTTTTGCATAAATTTACAGTTTTTATAAATTTCATTGTAATTTTAAAGATTTATTTTCTACAGTACAATGCATATGTACCTTGCTTCATTCACTGAGTCATGAAATTCTCATTTGCCCGACAACAGAATGTAGTACTGAAAGTAGTGACGTACACCGCAGAACGAGCTCTGTTTTATAAGCTCGACAGAACATTTACATTTCGTATTTAACAAAATTCTACTTTTGAGCTCATTTTTAAGTTTGCAAACTTCTATTTTAACTACAACATTATTGGATTGGTCATTTTTAAGCAACTTATGTGTGACAAGAATTCAGAATAATTATATTTATCTTATTTTATCCAAAGTAGCTCTGTGTAAACATAATACATTTCAATTGGATACAGAAAGAGCTTATATTATTGATTATATATTTTTTTACTGTATCGATTGTTTTTATTCTGAGTTTTATAATTGCATAGGTGTTATCCCATTTTTAATGTTTGTTGTAATTTCTTAATTTGTCATTTTTATGTATCACCCTGCTAAGTGTCTTTCTGAGGCCAAGTGAAATGGTTTTTAGTTTTGTGCTTTACAGAAATTTCAATTTATTTTTTGTTGATCTACGTGACAGATCAATGGTAAAGGATGGAATATTATTTTACTACTACCCAATCATTTACTTGTAGATTTGAAATTTTGAAAAATTTTTTGAATGGCCGACACATTTTCTGGAACTACAGCTGACAAAGTTCTTCCTGTTTGTTTTTCATCCAGGACAGAATTCTGATTTTAGAAGTTATGATTTTAGCAGTTATGACTTTAGAAATAATGCGGTGTCTATCATCATGAGGTAATTCTTGGATTTCTTTTCTGATTCTGACACACTCCGCTTTTTGGTGTTCTGTTAAATTATGAGAGATCCAACGACAAAATAATTTTTTCATATGCAGTTCTTGAAGCATAATTTTATGTATAGCTGCGGATCCAATGCTAAGTTCCTACTGTATCATTTGGTAAGTACAGCGATTATCATCGATAAAAA